>JARHVA010006177.1:42500-662500 GCA_037957365.1 Torreya grandis | reverse complement strand
GCATCATCAGGTTTTAAAATATAACATACATAGATTTTAGACTTAGGCAAATGTGATCATATAGTCATATACATGTTTTTATACACAAGTCACTAATAACCACTACAAGTTGATACCGATAGTTAATATGAACTCATACCTAACATAACTAAACCTACATAGATAGAGACATAGTTCTAGAATTTGAAAACATTGTAGGCCTGTTTCAATCTATTTTCCATTTTCATAAGTTATTCACACTCAAACTATCATTTATAAAATATAATTAATTATCTCTTTGTGTACTTATTATATTTAACATATCCCATTTTTCAAATCATTGTAATTAATTTTAGTATTTTACATTCATATGTATGCTTAAATGTCATATCTTAGTATCTAAATTCACATAATAATTTTTATCTTAACTAAATTAAATAATTTATATTAATCCAATTTAGGGTAAAACACCAACATAAAATATCTAGAATAAAGAACTAATCATCTAAATAAAATCATGGGTTTTTTTTGGAAACAAAAAGTATTTTTTGTTAAAAAATTGTAGATAAATGAAACACATAAATTAGATTAAAAATAGGTATACCTTTCTCCCTCTATATGTATTATAATAAAAATAGTAAATAACAAATTCTACAAATTCTATACAAAATTTTGGTGAACAAAAACAAACTTTTATCCACTCATTATGACTAGCAAAAACCTTGGAGCATTTGAAAATTAGAGACGTTTAGAATTAGATATTGGAAAAAAAAAGAATAGCCCTAGTAGAGGAAGTCCTAATAGGAGTATGAACACAAATCCCTAGATAAAAATGGAGAAATATTTATATTAGCACACATAAGACAACACGATATTAGAAATTTGATCTAAAAATATGAATTATTTATAGAAATCTAAAACCCTATAAAGGAGGAAAACCCTAAGGGAAACATAGGGTTTTGTAATTTTAAATAAATATATGGGTTTACCAATATTTTTAAATCTATTTTAGATTAATGATAACCCTAAATAAGATATAAACTATTGTAATAATTTAAATTATAATGTATAAAAATTAAATATAAATCTTAATGTAGAATATTGAAATTTATTTGTCATGTTGATTTGCTAAATATGGAAATTAAAAAAAAGAGATAAGATAATTAGTTGTTAAATTATCTATAGAGGACTAAAATTATATGTAGGTGGTAAGGTAATAATATAATTGGAATATGGGCCATTTAGATCAAGATTGAATCTCTATGTGTGCCCAAACGGTATTGTAAGCTTACAGTTAGTATCATCAATGACTATGTTTTGAGTTTGATGGTCCTATCTACATGATTTTTAACCTTTTTTAGGTACACACTGATGTGAGTGTTTCTATTATGACCATGTTTTTGATCTTGAGGTCTGATTATGCACACGGTTCATAAAATATATTTCATTCACTTGAAACACTAAGTAAACTTGCAATAAACTTAGGTTTTCAAAACAGGAAGAAAGGTGGGTTGATCTAATCCCAACCACTCAATTTTAAATGGTTGAGAACTACCTACATATATAATACTCTAGAGAGGGAATTAAAATTGCATGTATTTCTCTCCATTAGGTGTTTATGTGAAATTAATGCTTCCTAAATGTATGCAACCTATGATATGGTTTTCAACACTTATAATATTAAAAGTTTGGCTTGGATTTATGGTGCTTTAGAATTGGCTAAGTCTAGGTCCTTATGATTAATTGAAAATTGGGATCAATATGGAAGTTGCATTAAATGTGTAAGTGTTTGAGTATGCTTGATATATGCTTACAAGATGATTTTTATATTGTTAATAATTCTAGACTTATTTTGTAAGTTTATGAGACTCTTTGAATAATTTATCAATCCACCAACATGCTAGGTAGATGAGTTAACCCATATGAATGATTTGATTTATAAATATGACCATTGATAGGTAAAGGACATAATTTTCAAACTCAAACATAACTATCAATTAGTATGTTCTAAGCCTAAGGTTACTATCCATGAGACATGAAGTCTAATATGATGATCTGGAGATGCATGTGTATGATAGTTGACTAGTTTAACATAAACTAGGGAAATTATTATAGGTGACTTATATCAATTACAAGGATTGGATTAATAGATAGAGTGTGGATATGAGATAGTGTAAAATTAGAGTCATATATGTACTCACATGTCATGTTTGGTGAAGGTAGGTTAGAAATTAGATTTCCAAGTATCTAATACTATATTTGGTATCTACACATATTACCATGTAGGGTTAACACATATCATGATTAGAAATGACACTTTAAAAAATTCATTTAGAGGTTACTATTCAACCAACACAAGTTACTTCAGACGTTATTCAAAATCTATAGGGAACATTACTAATAATTAAAGAAGATAATAAAGGGCTTGTGGCCAATCTTGAGGGTGTAAGTAAAAAAAAATCATGGGCTAAATTTTTTTTGGTATTTATAAAACCTTACAATCATTGAGGCACAAATACAAGCTATAGTTGAAGAATAGAAACAAATAAAATTTAAATTTCAAAGCTTAGACTTAGAGGCCTTACTAAGGAACATTTCCATTCAAAAATAGTTAATAACTTATTTCTGAACAATCTTAAATTTGAAAATGTACCCATAGATAAGGTTATACTATATATATTTGTAACCAATAGAGTACATACATTACATGATAATATAGCTCCTTTAAAATTGAAAAGGAATAGATGAGGACATGACTAAGTGTTTATATATTTATTTTTTATTTAAAAATTAAACTATTAAAAATTGATTTAGGATTTCAAATATACAAAACTTGAATGTACAATACAATAATTTAAAAAAATTGAAATGAGATATAAATCATAATTTGAAAATCAGATATGCAAACATAGATTAAACTAAATTTATGTTGATCGTGCAGGCTGCCTATTAATGAACACTAAATTTAATGATCCCTAAATTGTATCATAGTCAAAAGAAGAATCTTGAACTATGCTAGGACAAGGCCACACTAGTAAGATAGATGCACTATGGCCTTATTTTTTGACTATGGTCATGTCCTAGTTGACTATGTGATTGATATTTCTATACAAGTGCTTCTAATTATTTATGATAACTTTATGATTGACTGTGTGTTCCAATATGTTATGTGAAAGACCTAAAAAAAGAAAACTCTAGCTCATGCACAATAAACTAAATGTAAATAAAATAAAAATGGGGGAATTGGGTAAGGGGAATTATCAAGTTATCCAAAGAAAATATTGTGTAATATGAGTCCTACCTACGTAGCTCGATAGGGCCTCAGGTGGATGTAGTTATCCCTCCTAAAATGAGTGTGTGAATCTTGATATTTTATATATGAATAAAACTAGACATATTGAATTGAATGATTGAAAATGAGTGCCATCAATTTGTAATAAAATGATTCCAAAATTTTCTTATGAATGTTAGAATAAATCAGAATTATAATTAGTAATAATAATGCTCTTTGCTCAATGTGTAATAGAATTGCCAAGTGATTGCTAGATGATGATTTGAGAGGCTTTGATGTGATTATATAGAATAATATTTGGAAATTATGTTAACAAAACTTGATAAAATAAAAAGAGAGGTAATATGAAATGTCTTATATTTAAAAATTTATCATTGGGACATGGGAGACAAGGCTAAACTAGTGGATAAGGCCGCACTATGAACTTGTCTAACTAGTGCAGTCTAGTCCCAAAGGTACAAAGACTACTAAATTATGGATAACAATATTTTGTAAGAAAAATAGGGATGCATGAATTATTTTTATCATATTTTCAAGGTAATAAGTAAAATATTTAAGTCTCTCATAGAATTTACAAGTCAATGGATTGTAGAATAGACAAAATAAGGTAAGGATGTCAAGATTAAACATTATCAAGCACTTAAAGATTAATTTTGAGTGTCTACATTAACCTTGCACCTTAATCCCCCTTATTTTAGTGATGTAATTAATTTAAATTAATATATTAAATGAGATGTAAACCTAAGTGTGTATATACACTTTTTATTTTGATATGAAGCTTGATTGTGAAAGATACCTAAATGTAAAACCTATAATAATGCCATTGAAAGTCATTACGATCAATCTTTGAAAATTTAAGAATTTAAAATTTAAAATTTTAAAAGAGATCAAGGAAATAATACACTTGAAGAATTATGCAATCTAATTGCTATGTAAATTGAAAATGGATGTGTGTGTGCCTCCTTATTGAGTCATTTGGAGAAATGTTGAACCTATGGAAAATTGAAAGTGACCAAATCTTAATTTGAAAACTAGTGAAAGCCATAGAGATAGAAATATTTTAATCTCCAACTCTCATATGAATATGTAGATTACTCTTAAACATAATTTAAGGGTGGAACCATCAAATGTGGCTCACTACAATGGGACCATCAAATGTGTCCCACTATAATAGAAAAATTGAAACAATAGATGTTGAGTGTCACTCGAATATAATGTGGCCCACTTGAAAAATGAAATGAATCACATCACTGTAGATGAATTTAGATTATTATTTTCAACTTTAAAAAAATAAAATTTAAAATTTCCATATAGAAACATGAACATGAATGAGTATCATGTTCCATGTATCTATACTAAATTGATATATAATGCTAATTAAACTTGAAATTTTGAAACTTCCAACTTGTAACTATTTGGAACATGAAAACTATAATTTTTTTACACATGCCCATG
This sequence comes from Torreya grandis, assembly GCA_037957365.1. Classification (NCBI taxonomy): domain Eukaryota; kingdom Viridiplantae; phylum Streptophyta; class Pinopsida; order Cupressales; family Taxaceae; genus Torreya; species Torreya grandis. Next base: position 657,774 of record JARHVA010006177.1, on the reverse strand, counting down.
CATAATCATCAATTATATGTGAATATATATTAAAGTAATTTTAGGAATGAGTGAACATTTATGTCACATGCCCCCATATCTAAAAATTATGAATCATGTTGTATGTTGTCATAAAATTAAAATTTGTTACTTGTGAGGACTTGAATTTTAAGGACAAGCCCATTATGATTCCCCCATTTCAATATGAGAAACATGGCATGTAACTTACCTTAAAAGAAACTTTGTAAAGTATTTAAAAGTTATAATCATGTAGTAGCATGTAAACATTTGAACTGTATTGCATTATATAATTTAATATTAAATTAAATTTCATATAAAACACTTGTTATATCAATATAATATTTAAGCATATAAGTAGCATAGGTATGATATTTATCATGGCAAAAGAGTGGAAATAGAAACAATGCATGACATGAATTATGAAACCATAGTGGCAAATAATGAACATACAAGTAATGTCACATAATTTGCATAAAATATCACATATAAGGCCCAAAGGCCACATACAAGGGACATGTAAATGCCACATAAACACACAAGGTTAATATCCACACATATATGGCATGATGATGCCATACAAGATATATGTTGCACACACAATGCCAATGCATACAAATAATAAGTAAACAGGGCCCAACTTATCATATAGTAAAGTATTTTTTTTTGAAAAGAAGAATAATACAAATGAGATGAATTTGAATCAACCATATGTGTCAATGTCATTTTTAGAAAGTAGTATATCCATGTAACATAATGTAAATTATGAATGATTCAGAAACATTTTTATGATATATAACTCAACATGGTAGAGAGGTTATGGATAGATAAAAAATATTCAAGTGTTTATAGAGAACAAAAAGATTCCCCCAACTTAACAAGGTTGTTGGGTAATATGGGAATCCCTACATAAAAAAACCATGTAATAGTATGTCTTGTATCACACTCACATACTTATGAAAAATTTTCGTGTATTGAAAAATGAAATGTGATATCTACTTAACATGAAATAAATAACATATGTTAAGAGGTAGGCTAACAACATTTAAAAATTCTTGTAGGTCCTGATTTTTAATTTTTTAAAACATCTTGATTTTTTTGACATATATGTTTTTTTTGGTATTTTCTCATATATGATTTTTTTAAATTTTTTTTGAAATATTTTATTATTTTTGAAATATTTGAACATAAGAGAGTTGGAAAGAGATAATAAAAAAGGATTTGAAAATAGAATAAAATGGGGGATATAGGACAATCCACAACAAGATGTTAAATCATAGTGTGACAAGAAAGGAAGGTAAGGAAAATTCCTCGAATGTATGACGATTTTTATCATAATCATGCATATAGGATGCTCATGCCCCCAATAGACAATAATCTATGTGTTCTCATCTAGAATGTAGGATTAGATAAATGTGATCATGTAAATGCCATAGAATCCATAATATGATATGTATGCCATAGTAAGCAAGTGGGTTGTGATAAATAATGTGCCTCAAAATCAATGTAAAATAACTATTTTGGATTGTTTGAATCAATTTAAAATGTAAGAGGGTAAGTGCCCAAAGTAAAAATAAAGGCAAGGGATAGAAGAATGCTTGAAATTTGGGAAAGAATAATTAATAATTAAGTAAAAACAAATAATTTATGTATAAAATAAAATGAAAGTAGATAACCAATAACTTGATTAGAGGGAAGTTACACATAAAGGGTATATCTGCCTATTTCATTTTTTGATAAACCCCTAATTGAAATACGATGCCATTGTATAGAGACATTTGATCATTTATATTGTATCATAGGTGTTGTATAAAGAATATAAATCATAAATTTAATATATGACCTTGATGGAGTATGCTCTATTTTGTACTATCATGTTGTGATTATGTTCTCCATTTAAATGTTGATCATTGTTCTATATTGTTGAAATGTTAAAGAATTATAATTAGTAATGAGTGTAGCACCCATTAATCTTTACCATGATCTTCCAAGGATTGCAATGTATTCTCTAAAGTAAGATCAATTTGAAATAATGTTTAACATGATTTAGGACCAATAGTGATTGGTAATGTGAGAGATCCTACGCAATGCTTTAGTTCTATAGTTTTATTGAGATGATGTGTATTATACCCAAGATATCTAAGAAGAGCTAGAATGAATATGTTAGCTTCTTGTAAGTGTGTAAACAAAACATTAGTGCATTTTTTCCATCCATAAGTGGTTTGATAATGAGAGGCTCCACATAAAAATAATGTTTCTTTGTTTCCTATTTTGTACCTAGATTTGTAGGAATAACCTTAGATATTGAAATTTACATTGAAATTATTTTATTAATAAATACTTGTTTGAAAATTATTTAGTCCTAATTTGGTAATTCTACCTCTTAATATTGCTTTGTGTGAGTATTTAATTGATAATTTTGTACTTTTACCTTGGGAGATGTGAGTATTATATTATAAGTGTCAAAGTATACTAATTTTGATAAACTATTGAAGCTATTTGAAGTATTTAGTAGATACATCTGATTGGAAATGAGTTATTTTACCTTATTTTTTATAGGATAAATATATCTATATTCACCCACTCTAGGATATGTAAATAAGGATTGAAATAAGTAGTCATCTTCATCAATGGGATTGAAATTTAACTTACACAGTTGATCATGTGTAAGTTATTGTGTGTCCTTATCATCACTACTATAGTAGTTCTTAATTATACAAGATTTTGCTAAATTGACCAATAATGGTATTGTGGAAGTGACTCTTCTACTTTTTTAAAAATTGGCACTTGTTGATTTTATTCTTTGATAGGTTCTTCTATTTGTTTTTGATTTATATTTTTTGTGTATCTTCTTGGATAGGTTCCTCCATTTTCTCAAGAATTTGAGTAGTTGGTGAGATAACATTTACATTAATTGATTCACCTAATTCATAATTACAAATTTCTACCATTGGAATTGGTTTCTTAGATGGTATGATGGTGACCTTATTAGAGTGTTATTGTGTCATTTTAAAATATCAAAAGGAACATAATTAGATACAATTATATACTCATGTGTATCATGTAAAAAATTGTTGCATGTATGAAATGTATAAGGTATAGCTTCCATCGCATGAATCTAAGGCTGACCCAATAGTATATTATATTTTAATTGATTGGATATGACTTCAAAGATGTTATATATCATTTTATGGCCTATGAGTTAATCCAATGTGATAATTACCAATAATGTTTTTGGAGTGATATCAAATCCAAATATAGGTTGTTGGAGTTTTGAATATTATCCTTATTGAAGCCCAATTTATGCATAAATTCATATATTCAAGTATTTATCTTGAAACCATTATCAACCAATACACATTTGTCTATATTTTTATGTATTTTAATTTGATTTAATAATGGAATATTTTACTTAATGATATGCCTGAGAGGTTTATCTTCCTTATCAAAAGTAATAGTATCGTCAATATCATTGAAAGTGTTCATGATATAAGCAAACAAATCTGGTCATGTATCCATAGGAAGAGTGGCATCTCACAGCATTGCATATAAGATATCCTTTTAACACAATGCTTTCTATCTATAGAATATGAATCTTAGTTGGAGTATTACCTAACTAGTTAATAAGATCATATCCCTTGGGTTGAGAAACTTATTTTGAAGGAGGAATAAAATTAAGATTAGTAAGATTAGGTTGGGAAGGTAAATGTGGTCTTCTTATTATAATTTGAACGCCATGAACATGGGAATATAATATGAGCCTTGGGTGGATGATGATAATAGATTGACAAATAAAAGTAGGTTGAGAGTGAGGAAGAGGAAGTAGTAAAGGTTGTGAATATGCCATTTGGTTTCATTATGATAATAATAAATTCATATATATAGTGCAACAATAAGTTTTAACAATAGGTGATCTTAGGAAATGGCTCAGGTCAAGTTTGCTCACAAGAGGTAGAATCTTATTTGTATCCAAGACCTCTTCTTTCAATACTATATGAAATGTTTATGCATTATGTCCCACAAATGGTGACAAAAATATCTTTTTATAATGCTTATATTTGAGGATAATTATTATAGGATGTAACATTACAACAATAATCATTTAAGAGTTACTAATACATTTTATCCTCTTGATTTGAGTTATATTTTATCCATGCTCGAACATAATGAATAACATGCTGAAAGGGAATACAAGATGTAACAATGATTTCATAATCCTATGGAACATATATGATAAGATTTAATTTATTCAACCCACTATGAATCAAAATATCTAATGATTATGAATAAAATACAAATAAAAAGTGTGGTATAAAGGGTGATCTAGGAAAGGCCTTGAATGATTGTGTGGGCTCTCAAATATACTTTCTCATTCATAGAGTAGATTTATCCCAATATTTCATAGCACTAACTATAGATACAAATTCATGATTTTATCCCATTATCCCATCTCTGAGGGCACAATAAGAATAAATTTTGTGGGTGATATGATTCTCTTCTGTGCACCATAAATCAAACATCTAAAAGAGGCTTCATATGGTATAAACAAGGGATCTTATGCATTTATAATATACCATGAGGTACATAAAAACTAAAATTCGTATTCAGAGTTTTACAATGGATTGAGTATTGGGGAAATATACCTCATACAATAGTATATATAAAATAAACCACCACTTAGCTCATAATGACAATCATTAAGTAGTTTATAAATTGTTAAAACATAGTTTCTAAAAAATAAGCATCAAGCAAATGGAAAATAAATATAAAATAAAATTGGAATAGTTTTGTTCATATAGATCAAAAAATTTCAACCTAAGGTTTAAATAAAATGTTTTCGTGTTAGATTTTATTCAAGGTGATAAGATAATTTATTCAGTGTTGGATCAAATCTAAGGTCAAGAAGATTGACTCATGGTTTTAGATGTATGTCAAAATTTGAAGTTTATTTCATTTAAATATTAATAATTTACATAAAATTGTATGAAATCATAGGACAAAAATAAATAAAACATCAAGCGGTGTTCAAATAAAGTTACAATTCACGAGAATGTTTATATGTTTATTTTTATTTAATAATTAAATTCTATAAACAAATAAACTATTGAAAATTATTTAGATAACATAATATATAAAACATAAATGTATAATAAAATAATACACACAATTTTAAATGAGCTATAAATAGTAATTTGACAAGTAGATATGTAAACCTAACTCAAAATAAATTTATGTTGACTATGTAGGCTAAATATTAATGAAAACTGATTTCAATGATCATTGAATTATGTTGTAACCTAAATTAAAATATCAAACTATGCTAGGACAAGGCCACACTAGGAGGATAGGGCCACACTAAATCTATTCTTATTGATTATGGCTACATATTATTAACTATATGATTGATATTTTTATATGAGTGATTGTAGCCATCTATGATGATTTTTTGATTGATGATGTATCCTAATTTTATATGTTGAAGACATGCAAAATAAAAAAACCTAGATCCTACATAATAAACAATATAAATCAAATACAAAATGGAGAATTAGGCAAGGGGAATAGCCAATCCATCCTGAGAAAACCCTACATAATCTGAGTGTTTCCTATATAGCCCAAAAGGTCCTCAGGTGGATGTAGTTATCCCCCTAGAGTGAGTGTGTGAATCTTGATATTTTTAATATAAATTAAACTAGATAGATTAAATTAAATGATTGATAATGAATTCCCTTGACCTAAAACAAAATGACTTTAGACTTATATTATGACTATTATAATAAATCAAATTTGGAATTTGAAAGAATAATGCTCTTTTTCTTAATGTGTAGTAGAATTTATAAGTGATTGCTAGATGATGATTTGAGAGGCCTTGATACAATTACATATAAAAATATTTGGAATATTTATATTAATTTACATTTATTAAATCATAGGATGGGTGATACTAAATGCATCAAATTTAAAAAGTTAGCATTGAAGCATGGGGGACAAGGCAAAACTAGTGGATAAGGTCGCATTGCAACCATGTTTGACTAGTGTGGTATTATCCTAGGACATAGACTATTAAAATATATATGACAAGACTTTTTAATTAGAATAGGGTTGACTTAATGATTCTTATAGTATATTAAATTCAATAAATAAAATAATGATCTCATAGAGTTTTCAAGTTAACAGAATGATGAATAGTCCATGTAAGGTAAAGATGTCAAGATTAGACATTATCAAGGAATTACTGATTTATTTTAAGTGTCTACACTAAAGATAAATATGATGAATTTAAATTCAAAAATTTAAAATTGTTTATATTCAAAAAATAATGTAAATGGGTTGTTCTAATAAATGGTATATATGTATTACATGAAAAATGAGAATCTACTCTCTTAGTGGAGAAAACTATGGTCTACTAAAATATTATGATTCCATAAGGTGGATATTTTCCCTCACACATTTATCTAAATTTACTTATGGATTTTTGGAGGTTATCTTTTATTCTCTCTAAATTATTTAACTTATGTTATCCAAGGTAAATACTTGATCTTCTTCAGAGAGACTCATGAAACCAAAAACATTCCTCTACCTAATTTATTTGGATTCAAATGGTTCTCCAAGTATAGGTATTGACTTTAGAGATTAGGGTGGTATATTTTTACTTATAAAATACCATTTAATATACAATTAAATAATTTCAATACCATGATATAAATATGTGGGTATCAATTGATAGAGGAGCTTCATATTATAGATGTTTTATTGTAATTTTTTTACTTCCCCTCATTTACTCATCATATGCTATGGAAAGGGATGGTGAACAAAAATTCATTTATATTTATATGAGATATCCATGTTATTTTAAATAGGATATGTTATCCTCATAGGATAATTCAATTCTCATATAAGTAACATACAAACATTACAATTTGATTCTAGTTCAAGTCCATTAAGGTTACAAAATATAGAAAAAGAGTTGGACATTTATAGAAAGATAGCTTACCATTCCATTACACCTTATGGGATACATTTTATTAGACTTGGTTAATCTCATGACATGTTAGTGATATATGGAATCTCTTGATTTCATTTTTTAGGTGAATTTACATTATATCTTTAGGCTAAAAGAGCTAGTGTGGTAGACTATGTTTTGAGCCAAAAATATATGTGGCCATTAATATTTCATTTTCAAGAGGATTCTCTTCCCTCCCAAAGACCATGAAAAAATTTCAATAAAGATCATATCCCCTATCATTACATATTTAAGTATGTTTTCTTCTATCCACCACTCTGTGATCTATATTTACTAAATGACCATACATTTGATTATTCTTACATTAAAAAAATTGAAAGTTAACCTCATAGATATAAATTTTATTCATAATAAAAATAAGAGGTTATATCTAAATAATAAAAAATTGGATGCACTCAATATGCTCAGGTTAAATGATAAATCCTTTTGGAATGCCTTCCTTCCAATAAAATTATCATGTGCCATATTTGACAAAGATACTTGGTCCAATAAAGCATATAATATTTAAAACATTCCAAAAAATTCTAAACTTTAGTGGGAAACATATTATAGGGTAATAATATATTCATAGATTATATGGTGTTTCAAGATATTTTCAAACCCAAGATAATTAAATTAGCTGACATAGAGAGCTTAGGAGAAAAAATTATTAATCATAATATAAATCTCCTAGAAACAACTATTATTGATTTATTTAATTAATTCTCATACATATTCTCACATGCATGAGAATATCATATTATATGTCTCATATTTAAATTAGGACACTAGTATGATCCAAATAATTATAGATTCATTGAGGTAAGTCACATCTTGAGTAAATTATTTACTATAATGTTTAATAATAAGATATCTAGAATTTTAGAGTTCAATAAACTTATAGAAAAAAAGGGAAATCAAGTTTTAGATTGAATCACCAAATAATAGACCATATATTGATACTTAGAACTATAATCAAAGAAGCAAAAACACATAGGTAAAGGCTTACTACTATTTTATTAAATTTTCAGAAGGCATTTAACATTATTCTTAAATAATTTCTAATCATGTGGCTTCAAGTTCTACAGGATTCCAAATATTTAATTGTTTTATAGATGATAATTTATTATAAAGTGGTTGGATAGGTACAAATTACTATTAATTTAACATAAAATATCTATAGCACCATTAGTGTTAAGATATCTATCATTTGGTCTATACATATATGAATTAGAGGATATCATTGAAATTTCAAGAAAAACATGTGATGATTGAATTATTTTTGTTTTAATCATCACTATTTTATTATTTACTAATGAAAATATTCCCATATCACATACTATTATAGGCCTACAAATAAAAATTGGAAGTATAAGTTTAATTTTGTGATACTAATGGTTAAAATTAAAATTGAGTAAAATAAATGTCATGGTTTTCAACACAACTAAGAAAAAAACATGAGAAACTAATATAATTTAAAAATTAAGTTTAGTTGATGTGATTTTATCCTATAATTATGATGGTGTACCTTTGAAATGACCTTCATGTAATGAAATTAATTCACAAATAAAGTATAATCGCGAAAAAAGATCACAATATCACTGAAATAAAGTAGAATATATGAATAAATAACATCCACTTATAGGGGTAAACCTCAACAAACTTAAAATAAAAAAAACATTAATAATATGATGATAAACTATTAACCACTATCTCCTATATATACCTTGGTTATGCTATGTAAATAACCTCGACCGACCTTACTACTAATATGAAGATATAAAAATGATTATATGACTTAGTTAAATGTTATGGTTAACTAAAAATATCCTAATAAAGATTATAGGTTAATGGCATAGCATGCCTCTCCCTTTCAAACCAATGTTTTCCTCAATGTTGATAATTATTGGATTCTTCTACATGAATGCTTCATCCTCCCATGCCACATCTTCATTAAATAACTTATTCCACTTAATTAGATACTCTATAATCACCCTTGTCTAAAACCTCTTTGTGTATGTTTTTATTATTCCATCAGGGTCCAAAATGATTCTTCACTCCTCATCGAGCATTAGAACTATTTTTGGGATGAAACTCTTTCTCTACTAACTTCTTCAAGTAAGAAATATTGAAGACTGAATGTATTTTTGTTGAGTGAGGTAACTCAAGTTTGAATTATACACTGTAAATCATTTTCAAGACTTGATAAGTGTCATAATACTTAGGTGAAATATTATTATACTTATTCTATTTTTTCAAATACTTTTTCTTATATTGTTTTTTATGCACAAAAACCAAATATCCACCTTTGAAATTTATTTCACTTGGTGTTGATTAGTGTGCAAATTCATGTGGTTTTACACCATTTCCAAGTTCTCTCTGAGACTAGAGAGTACCTCCTCCCGGTGATGAATGTGTTCTTTGACTACTTGAAGATTTGTATGGACACTCAAAAATGAGGTGATGGATGGAAATAAGTGTTATACCACCATTTTTATAGTGTCAACCATTGAACCCATTTTTATTTTTTATTTGAAGAAAAAAATGAATATATCCCTCAATTAAATTTTATACCACCTCAATTTCATCATTTAATTGGGTATGATAATATGAGATAAGAACCGAATGGGTACCAAAATATATGAATAACCCAATCTAAAAATTATTAGTAAAGATAGGGTCACAATCACTTACTATGATATTTAAGGTTCCATGGAGTTTTGAAACTATATTTGTAAATGTCATTGCTATCATACTTGCTACAAATATATGTTATAATGCATAAAAGTGGGCATATTTGGTGAGTCTAGCCACCAAATCCTTGATGACATTTTTCCTTTCATATTTTGGTAACCCTATGATGGATTCCATGGAAACATCCTTCCACCTCTAGCTAAGAATACACAGAGGTTGTAATGGACATGGGGTATTGATTGTCTCCCATTTATTTACTAACATACCATACATTATACCACAAAATTTTGGGATTCCCATTTTATCCCTTCCCAAAATAAATATTGATTGACTCTATGATAAGTTCTCAAGAAGCCTAAGTGCCCACATAATGGAAAGGCATAAAGTTATATAAACACTTTATGCTTAAGGGTTGAATTTTTTTAGAGGTAAAAACCTATCATTGTACCATAGACCATCCCATTTTCACATAAATTTTTTGACACACTTAGATATTGTTAGATATTTTGAATAAGATTATGTGTAACAACATAATACTCCTACTTTGATCTTGCTTCATATACCTAATAGGCCTATAATATAGACATGGTGCATAATATTGCTTCAAAGGACTCATCATTCCTAGATAAGGCATTAATAATGAAAGTTTATTTTCATTTCTTGTATACAATATCAAAGTCATATACCAACACCTTTGTCACCCATTTTTATTCTTATTTTGATGACAATATTTATTCCAAAAAACATTTTAAACTATCATGATTTGTCTTCACTTTAAAGTGTCTTCCCATTAGATATGGTTATTATTATTTTAATACATGGAAGATGGACATCATTTTATTCTAATAAATAGGCTTGATAAAATTCTTATCCTTGAGTTGGTGAATAAAAAATAAATTGGGTCATCCTTGTTGCATGAATATTTCTCACATGCCATACCTTGAATCATAACATTCCACAATGAATGTTTTATAAAAGTCTAGATTAGCTATAATTGGGGTGGTGCACATGTCCTCCAACTATTCAAATGGTCAAGTGACTGCCTCATTCCAATAAAATGAGTCATTTTTCAATAAGGTTGTGAGTGGTGCCATTATGCTACCATAGTTTTTAACAAAATGACATTAGTAACTTATGATACCCAATTATCCTTAAAGGTTTTTGAGGGTTTTGGGTAATTTTTATTCTCCATATCCTTGATCTTGTGTTGATCCACCTTGATGCCCTCATCTAAAATAATGTAGCCCAAATAATTTACTTCATTATCTCCAAAAGTGCATTTAGAAGGATTGGCATAAAGTTTAGAATGTTTAAGAGTATCCAAAATCTGATTCACATGATGCAAGTGTTCTACCCATTTTTTTTATATATTAAAATATTATTAAAGATCATCAAGAGAAATTTCCATATAAATGGCCAAAAAATATAGTTCATAAAACTATGAAATGTAGATGGTGCATTAGTGAGGCCAAAATGCATCATCAAGAATTTATAATGGCCGTCATGTAATTTGAAAGATATATTATGAATATCCTCATCTCTAATTTTGATTTTATGATACTCATAATGAGGATCATGTTTTTTGAAATGAACAAGACCATAAAATCTAATAGAAAATAATCAGTTATAGGAATAAAGAACTTATCTTTGATGGTGTATTTGTTGAGTTCTTTTTAGTAAGGACACATGTTCCAAGATTCATCCTTATTATGAACTATCACCATTGGAGAGGAATGAACAATTTGGATATGATGGATAATACCTTATTTAAACATCTTTTGTACCATATTCTCAATCTCACTCTTTTGGACATATGGGTACTTTTAGGCCCTGATATTAGTTGATTGACACCCTGACACTAATTGAATGGTATGATAATGATCTATTATTGAAGGAAGTCATTTTCATAGATCACCAATAAATAATGAAATATATTCGAAAATATAAATATTCTACATCCAATGAGAACTTGTCAATTTTGGTGCCTTTGCACACAACCTACATAATTCAAATTTTCTGACCTAAGAATGCAAACACATTAATAATTATTGTAAATTTATCTCAATCATTACAAAGGTAGTTATCCATTGTAATCATAACATAATGTTTTCTCCACCAATATGATTGGGAAACATAGGGCTATCTAGTAGATATTTTCCCATGGAGAGTTTAATACTATGGAATTTCCTAGAATAATTGATTGTGAAACTCTAGAGGTAGATAGAAAAATAGTTCATGTGCATAACCAATTTATTGGTGATAAATTTGTGAGTACTACCTGAATCAATGAATAATGTTATCTTGTGTTTTATTACAAAACCTACTACCTTGAGGGTTTGTGGAGTGCTAATTTCGGATAATGCATGAAAAGAAATGGTTGGTTGAGTTTATTCTAATTCCTCTCTTAGATCATATTTTGCCTCTCATGCATCTTCTTCATCCCCATATTCTTCATTAACATTTTCAATGTAGAATAATTTATTTTATACACACTTATGTCCTTAATTTTACTTTCTATCATGGTTAAAACATAACACCTTTTCCCTCTTCTCTTTAATTTGTTGAGGGGTCAATTTGGTATGCTGATAAAATTAGTGTGCTAGAGTGCTTATATATTTCATACTTATAAATGGTTAATTTTGGTTACTACTTTCCTCTTATCTGATATACAGGCTAGGAAAATAGCCTTAGAGATATAAATTGGATTAAACATGTAAACCACATGTTGGATGTGATCCTTGAGCTTGCCAAGAAACAAGTCATTCAAATTTTTATCTATGATTGTTTCCGCTAAAAGAGATAGATTATGGAACTATTAAATATAACCCCTGACATATCTTTTTTTTGTAGCTATGCTAACTAGATAAATACATTCTCTATCATGTTATTGCAATACTATAACTATAATTCATTAGTAAAGATTGACTAATTGACATTGATAACCTTATTATTGTTTTGAGCATAAATCTATTAACACTGAATGAAAATTTAAAGTTCCAATTGAAGGTTTTTAATGTATATATGGATTTAAAATCATATCTAATTTAATCTTAAAATGAAGCTATATATCATCCAATCTATCCCAACATTAATATAGTAGTGTTGTATATGTGATTAATGACAAAATATGCACTAAATACCTTCAATTTAGAGTAATTAAGATTGATAGTTTTTATTTTTGAATAATTCTAATAAAAAATTATATCTAAAACTAAAAATAAAATATTTTCCAAGAAGAACAATTGCACCACACTTGTTTATGCACAATTATTTATTAATAAATAAATCTAAAACAAGCCTATTACAAGAAACTTGAATGGAAAATCAATGCTAAATTAAGAAAATACTTGAAAACTAAGTAAAATTAAAATAGGCTCCTAAAAATAGACTCTAAGATAAGTAAAATTAGACTCAAGAAAACAAGGTTGAATTATTGACAAGATAATGTCAACATGTAAGAAACCTTTCTTAATAAGGAAACAACTCAAATACACTAGATAAGATAAGTAGCCCAAATCCATAAAAAATAGGAATTTAACTAAAATAAATTTAATTTTATTTAAATCATCTTTAAAAAGTATGCCTCATATCTTGGGGATGAATAGCTAAGTATTTGAGCTCAATTAAATTCACACTTAATCTAAATGGCACTTCTAGCTATTTTTTAGGAAGTTCCTAAAGAGTGTCCAAAATTGACCAAATAATTAATCTAAAACATAAATTAATTAAATAACCTTCCTAAAATAATAAAACACCAAATAAAATAAATGTAGTGTTAATAATTAAGTTATCATATTGACATCATACTCAACATTTTTCCCTTTGATGTAAATAACATAAATAACTATCATGTTCTTAAGTCTTCCATCAATCTGCTTATGTAATCCCTTTGTGAAAATATCAATAAATTGATATTCACTTCTCGTATACTAAATGAAAAAAAATTATCATTGACAAAGTCTTAGAAAATATGATGTTTGAGTTCAATATGTCTGGTTCTAGCATAGAAAACTAGATTCTTGGATAATTGTATTGCCCCATTGTTATCACAAAATATCTATGTTGGATTAAGTTGAGCCTATATAAAATTAATAAGAATATTATCAACTATAATACTTGTGTGAAACATTATTTAAGGGATTTATATTCAGCTTTAGTAGAGAATAATACAACTTAAGCTTGTTTCTTTGAAGACCATGAAACCAATCCACTACCTAATGTGAAGCTATAACCTGAAGTAGTGACATCAAGAGATCCCTACCAATCTAAATTTGAGTATTTAATTAGGCATAATAAAATTTATGGTCTAAAATGAATACCATGATTATAAGTACCTCTTAAATATATGAAATTTCTCTTCACTTATTGTAAATGCTTGAGTGACAATTTACCCATAAATCTATAAACTAGTGAAACTCTATCACTGATATTAGGTCTTATCAGAGTGAGATACATGAAACATCTCAACATTATCATAAAAGTATTTTAATCAACTAAATTAATTCCATACTCTCTCATTAACTTTTTTCCACTTTCCATTGAAGTGTTCAATAGTTTAGAGTCATGAATATTGTACTTCTTTAACATGTATTAGACATATTTAGCTTGATGAATGAATACTTCCTATTTATTTTGATGGAATTCCATGCCAATATAATTCATAATTCTAAGATAATTAATCTAAAATTATGATTTCATATCTTTCTTGAAGTTATTAAACATCTACAAAGAGCTACCTATAAATATCAAGTCATTTACATAAAGACAAATATATAACAAATTACAATACAATGCTTGAATGTAAAGAGTTAATTACTTTTGACATATTATAAATCCTTGTTCCAATCAAAAACTATTAATTCTTTACTATCAATCTATTGGAGTTTTATTAATCTCGTAAATATCCTTCTTCAATTTATATACCCAAAATTATTTACCCTTTACCTAAAAATCTTTGTGGCTGCCCCATACATACTTCTTCAATCAATCTATTTAGGAATACACTTTTGACATCCATTTTATAGATTTTAAATACTTTATAGTTATATTTAATAATAATTAGTATTATATTATATTAATTTTCCATGGGTGTATAAATTTCCTCATATTGAATCTCATATATTTGTGTAAACCCTTTTGCAACTAGTTTATCTTTTAGCTTGTCAACTGTACCATCACTATTGAGTTTGGTTATGTATAACTTAGTTATAATGAAATATTATTTATTTAATGATTAAAAATATTCTATATATAATTACACTCAATTTTATCCATCTCTAATTTCTTATCATCAACCCATTCTTTCTTTTGACTAGTTTTGACATAACTTTTAGGTTTCATAGCCAAAAATGACAATACAAACATAATATTTTCATCACAAGCATCATGAAATAATTAACTTATTAATGTTGAATAATTTTGATCATATTTTCATAATTATTATATACCATTTTATTGGTTGTATGTGTGTTTTAAAAATGTTTATTCTTTCTTGGAGTTGATGAAAATGGATGACTAGTCTCTTGTGAAGAGCTAATATTATTTCTTGTTGAACTAAAAATATATTTAGGAATTGTAAGCATTCAAAATAAAATTTAATTGGGTGAACCATTAAATTATGACAACTATAAATACATTATCATAATCAACATATATCTCATTTTCAAAAAAATTACAACCCCTAGAAATAATTATGGATTTGTTATCAGGATTGTAAAATTTGATGCTTTACTTTCATCACTATATGCTGTGAAATTGTGATCAATACTCTTAGGATACATAATTGGAGAAAAATAATCATCATTTGTTTCATAATTACCTTTAATTATAGTTATTTTAGTGCTTCCCATTTTTTTTAACATGGATGGACTTTCCATCTCTCAATTGCACTTGAATTTTGAAGTAATCATCTAACTTGTTGAAACTATATTTATGACTTGTCATGTGATTTGAGGAACCTAAATTAAGAGAAAAAAATTATTTCCATCATATATTCCCACATTACATGTTAGAGAATAATTTGAGTATTTTTTAACCTCAATTTTTTTTAAAATCTTGAAATGCCTTATTTTCACTCTCTTGATTAGCTTGATTCTTAGTTGTTACTATCCTGCAATCTTTTATAAGGTGTCCTAGTTCTTTTATGTATTGACAAGTAAATTATTTATTAATTTAATTATTAAGTTAAATTTATATTTTCCCTTTTAGTTTAAGTTTTTTTTTAATTTATTAGATTCTAATTTTTATTTTCTCTTTGATATTTGAAACCTTTGCCTTGGTTTCAAGTGCCAGTTCTTAATCTCCTGCATATAGTCTTATCTTATCCTCATGGGAAAAGAGAGAACCCAATAACTCATAAATACTTATAGTTTTTATTTACTTACTCTCCTCAAGAGTGATCATAATAGGTATACATATTTGAGATAAATATTTAAAATATTTATTTACTATAACATTATCTTGTATAGTTTCTTCATAAACCCTAATTCTATATACTAAGTCATTTATCCTTACACAATAGTCTTTGAATCCCTCATTATATGACATTCTCAAAATTTAAAAATTAATTTTAATAGTTTATATTTTTACTTATTTTACCTTATTATATAATTTATATAGATATTATAAGGTATTCCATGCCTCATGGGAATTTTTTCATCCTAAAATTATTGGATAAATACTTGGGTTTATGACACTTTGAAGATACAAGAAAGCTTGTACATCCATTTTTTATTAATTTTTTTTGTTCTTTTCTGATCTTGAGTCAAGGGTTTATAATATTGAGGTGGTGCATATCCATGAAGAACATTCTTCCAAAATCCTTTATATACAATAATTATCTTCGACCAAACTTTTCAATATTAAAAGTTGTCACTTTTAAAAATTGGAATATTCATGAAAGTAGAATTCATTAAAGCCATTGATTCTCTTGATAATGGATTAAAACCATTCCAAACCTTTCTTGAATGAATACATGACTATAAAATAATATTTTAAATCTATGGAGGGAGTGAAAATCAACTATAATTTATTTTGAAAATAAAACAATTCATCATCTAATTTATCTTAGAAGTACTTATTAATCTAGTAATGTTGTAAGTTTGATTGATGAGAAAATATTCACCAAATAACTTAAAATTAGAGTATTTAAGATTATTAGTTTTAATTTATGAATACATATAATAAAAAATTAGAGATAAAAATATGAAAAAATATTTGTCAAGAATAATTATTGTGCCACACTTCTTTTTGCACAATTCTTTATTAATAAATAAAGCTAAAACAAGCATATTATAAGAAACTTACATAAAAAGTTAATGCTGTCAGGTAATCTAGAACAACAAACATGCTCTGATACCACTTTGCCAGGAACTACTGCCCACTAAGGGCACACATGATTACCTTTGTGTTAGAAACTAAACATGGAATTTAACCAGAATGATAAGTAACTAGAAATATGAAACAACACAGAATATGAGAGACAATACCCAATTGTATTAATACTTAATCAGAAGAAAATACAATAAAGAAGATGCCATACTTCTTCTTCCCACACCTCTAGAGCTCCCACACTTCTAGGGTTCACCTGTAATTCTCCTTCAACAGTTCACTCTCTCAATTACGGTTACAAAAATCAACTCAAACACAGAGTTGTTCACCTCCACCAGTCAGTAACGATGCTGCTAGTACACCAAGTACACAACCGTACTCCAAGTATATCTCCTTGCTCTTGCAACAACCTGCAAATCACTAGACCTTACTTACCACGTAGATATCTCTACAACTTGAAGAACCCTTGTCCTTGTCTCACCAAGTCCTTATGATTCTTCAACCAGTACCCCGATGGATCTTCTACCAGAACTTACACAACCTGTAACTCTCCCTGATCATACACACTCAGCACCCCTTTGGAACTAGGAGAAGCTAATCCCTGCTCTCTTCTACAAGCCCTCTTGGCTATCTAGCACTCTCTCTCTCTCTCTCTCTCTCTCTCTCTCTCTTCTGAAGGAGCTAATCTTTGCTCTCTCACTCTAGTACAATTTTATAATACAGCCCATGAGTCTATTATATAGATCTCATACATACAATAATTAGACATTCTTAATTACAATAATTAGACTTGCAACTCAAGACTATAATTAGCCTCTTAACATGCAAATAACTGGTTCGTTAACAAACTATTCATCAACTCACAGTTCTAGAACCGCACAGGCGACCGATGTCAGTCCCTGTCTGCCTAGAGATGACCGACATCGGCCGATCCCTGACCGATGTTGGTAGATTCTTGTCCACTCATGACCAATGTTGGTTGGCTTGACCAACGCCGGTGTCTGTGACACTTCAACAACTCCTCCTATTCACATCTTAGTGAAGCTTTTAGCTCCACAACCTAACAATCTCCCACTTGGAGATAAATAGCTACACCTGTACCTATACCTGTACCTTTGTCTAATTCATTTCCTAGCTTGTATCGCTCTTCAAGCTCAATCTTGAAGACCAACCACCACACAATTTGTGGTGCACCTCCTATCATCCAAGTAACCTGCCACATCCAAACCTACAAACCCATGTAGTGATGTATTTGACCCTACATAACATGAATCCTTACTACTGGTCCCTCTCAGATACCTGAGAATCCACCTTCCCCGAATTGGCTCCAAACTCTCTAACAACTCCCACTACTTGGGAAAACTCAGGCCTACACTAGACCTTATGTGATTTTGAACACTATTCTAAGCTCAACTTGAACTATCCAGCCCTTGGTGTGCTTACCGGTTTTGCATCCTACGTATTGAACCCCGCCAACACCTTCTTCACATTAGCTCCCACTAGAGACAAAATCAACCTATGATCTTCCATGTCTCTTATGCCAAAGAATTTTGCTGCTCCCAAATTCTTCATGACATACCTCTGAACTAACTTTACCTTTAGCTCAGAAACTCCCTGCATGTGTAACCCTACAACAAGCAACCACACAACAGTAACAGGATAATGTTGCAATCATCATCCAACCCGGTAAAGACAAACACAATGGTTACACTGACATTGACTGAAGCCCTACTTTGTCATCCACCTGTCAAAACTTGTACCACTATCCTGCAGCTTCCTCAAGACCATATACCCTGGCCTTTCATCTCACGTATCTATCCACTCTCTTCTTTAATTTGGGAATCCATTTGTCTATCAATGCTTTCATCCCAACTGGCAACTCTACCAAAACTCCCACTTGGTTCTCTTCTAAAGAATTCATGCCCTGCTCCCATTGTTTCCTAGATTTTACCTGCATTGCCTCTTCACATCTTCCTAGTTCTTGACCATCAGTGAGCAATAAGTAAGAAGGTGAACAATGAATATGAGGTTCACTTACCCTTTCAATCCTCCATATGGGTGTTTGAGACTCCTTGAGAGCTTGCTATCCGCCCAACATACGTTCTAGTGACCGATCTCGGCCATCTCCCAATCTACACCCGACCGACATCGATTCCCTATGACTGATCCTTACTACCGATGTCAGTTATCCATGATCGACATTGGTCTCCACCTACTCGACACCACTAAATCTACTGATTTTCACATGACTGACATCGGTGCCTATCTGTTTGATGTCAGTTCCATATGACCGATGCCGGTACCTGTGTTTTCCTGTGAGTGATGAATTTTTACCCGCGAGCTCCCCTTGGATCAAAACCCTGTCCAAATTAACACAACCCTACTTAGAATAATTTAGTCCCCTCAACTGATCTCTATCTATCATCTCCTCCATGAACACTAAGGATTTTCAGTTCTTAAGTTTATCAAAGATATCTGTCTTCCACTTAAAAACATGCATTCCCTTCTTACACATGTGACCAAGCCTACAAAGCCACATCTCTGCAACAGAAAGTGAATCAGTAATATAAGTAGATAGATAAATGATACCTAATTTATTACCACCGTCTAATTCAAGTGCATCCTTTATGAGAGTTACTATGCATCTCTCATCACCCAACTTTCTTGAAGAAATTAGACTCATCTCCAAGACTGGTACCTGCATGACCTCATTCAACACCCATGTGTTACCTATCTGCAATTTCAGCTTCACTTCCCCTTCACCAATAATCTGACAAGGCTCACCAGCCCCTAAATAAATCTTTCCCAAGTCTCCCTGGACATACCCATGAAAAGATGCTCTATTTCGGGCTACATGGAAAGAGGAAACATAATCTATAAACCAAGATTCTACTTTATCCAGAGCATCCTATGCAACAACACCTACAACATCTGCTTCTTCCTTTTCTTCATGCTGATCTTCTACCAACCAACAATCTTTCTTTACCTGCTCTTTCTTTCCATCAATCTGACCATTCGTGCTATTTAGTTTCTCCATTCGTAGCTTACTTTCTTCTGCCATTGCTATACTCCCACTCAATCTGAAACCCCTGTGAGTGACCTGTAATCAACAAACACTAACCAGATCTGATACAACCTGTTAGTAACTTAACCACCTTCTGATACCAACTTATCAATATTGGTACCAACCTGGTCCACCTGCTCTTACAACCTTAGCTCTGATACCACGTGCCAGGTAATCTAGAAAAATAAACATGCTCTGATACCACTTTGCCAGGAACTACTGCCCACTAAGGGCACACATGATTACCTTTGTATTAGCAACTAAACATGGAATTTAACTAGAATGATAAGTAACTAGAAATATGAAACAACACAAAATATGAGAGACAATACCCAATTGTATTAATACTCAATCAGAAGAAAATACAATAAAGAAGATGCCACACTTCTTCCCACACCTCTAGAGCTCCCACACTTCTAGGGTTCACCTGTAATTCTCCTTCAATAGTTGACTCTCTCAATTACGGTCACAACAATCAACTCAAACACAGAGTTGTTCACCTCCACCAGTTAGTAACAACACTGCCAGTACACCAAGTACACAACCGTACTCTAAGTAGATCTCCCTGCTCTTGCAACAACCTACAAATCACCAGACCTTACTTACCACGTAGATATCTCTACAACTTGAAGAACCCTCACCAAGTCCTTATGATTCTTCAACCAGTACCCCGGTGGATCTTCTACCAGAACTTGCACAACCTACAACTCTCCCTGATCATACACACTCAACACCCCTTGGGAACTAGGAGAAGCTAATCCCTGCTCTCTTCTACAAGCCCTCTAGGCTATCTAGCACTCTTGCTCTCTCTCTTCTGAAGGAGCTAATCTTTGCTCTCTCACTCTAGTACAATTTTACAATACAGCCCATGAGTCTATTATATAGATCTCATGCATACAATAATTAGACATTCTTAATTACAATAATTAGACTTGCAACTCAAGACTATAATTAGCCTCTTAACATGCAAACAATTGGTTCGTTAACAAATTGTTCATCAACTCACAGTTTTGGAACCGCACAGGCAACCGACGTCAGTCCCTGTCTACCTGGAGATGACCAACATCAACTGATCCCTGACCGATGTCGATAGATTCCTATCCACTCATGACCGATGCCGGTGTCTGTGACACTTCAACAACTCCTCCTGTTCACATCTTGGTGAAGCTTTTAGCTCCACAACCTAACAAATGCTAAATTAAGAAATTAATCAAAAACTAAGTAAATTTAAAATAGATTCTAATATAATTAAAATTAGATTCAATAAAATAAGGTTGACTTACAAGATAAGGTCAACATGCAAGAAGTCTTTCTTAACAGGTAAGCAACTCACACACACTAGACAAGCTAGGCACCTCAAATCCTTCCAAAATATGCAATTAAAAAAAATAAATTTAATTTTAGTTAAATCAATTATAAAAAGTGTGACCCACCTATTGGGGATGAATAGATAAGTGTTTTATCTTAATTAAGTATGCATTTAGTGAACTACACTCTAATTGGCAATTCTTGCTATTTTTTAGGAAGTTCATTGAAAGTGTCCAAAATTAACCAAATAATTAATCTAGGACATAAATGAATTAAATAACCTTCATAAAAATATAAAATTAATAATAAAATTCTTGTATTAGCATCATACTCAACATAAATATAAATATGCCCTTACCACCTTCTGTCCACATGGATGTACATAAAAAAGGTTCTTCATTTGGTTGATCCAAGTGAATAGATCATTCCCATAAAAATTACATATTTATACTTTTGGCATCATGTTTTTGACACTAAATGGTAACCAAAATGATTTATATTAGGGTTTGTATTCAGTTGACCTGAAGATCCACATTGGTTGGTCTATGTAGTATTGAATTGAGGCTTATTTAGTGAATTAAGTAGAACATTAATAATTTTATCAAATTTTTACCCTAGCTCATCCAATCGATGATTGATTTTGACCATATATCTTTTATTGTCCATATCACACTATATGTTTTGCACATTGTACTTAAGTTGGATTACTTTATGGTATGTTAAAGAAAAACTAGACCATAAGGTACATCAATTATATTTATGACTCCATATCCTCTTTGTTAAGAGTTTTTCTTGGAGTACAAAAACCATTTCCTTTTTTGATTGTGTGTGACCATACCATGTAAATCTTGATAATGCATAATTGATTTTTATCCTTTGACCAAATGAATTTGGACTTAGGTCAACTTAAAAAGAAAAATTGTAAATAAAATAACCCATTATATTTTTGTGATCATTTAAAAAATGTAAATAAATTAGAAAAATCCTTAAAATGTACTTTATAGGGTGAGTTTATGAAAAACACTAAAACTAAAATAAATATCCTTAAACCCTATTTTTTATTGTGGTGTTATTTAATGATTCTTCAATTCTAGTAACAAATTATAGTAAAATTCATAATATAGATTGAAAGACAAGATTAATTATCCAAATCCCACTGGGTTATCTCATGTGGTTGATTTATAAATGCTATATATGGGAGGTCTCAGGGTCCAATCCCTCGAGCTAACCACCTCTATTATGTTGGGCCTCACATGATGTCCTCAATAGGTCAAACAGATGAGAAATGTAAACCCTGGTAGATATACCTCTGGTATCCTCCATGGATGTGGGGAAGTATCACTTGGTCTTCATCATGAACTTAATTATAATGGAAAAAAATATTGATTCTATAAAATTAGGGTTTTATCCACACATATGCCCAAATAAAAGCTTTGATACCACTTGTAATGAAATTAATTAAAGAATAAAGAATAAAAACATAAAAATATCACATTATGGCTAAAATAGAGTAGAATATATGAATGAACGAAAAGACACTTTGATGGGACAACCTAAAAAAGATTATAATAAGAAAAAAATCATAATTTGATGACAAACTACTAACCAATAGCTCCCATATATACCCTAATTATGTAGTGTAAACAACATAGGCTGACACTACTAATAATATGAATATATAAAAATTAAAGGTTATGTTAGTCACAAGTTAGATACACATATACTAATACATTCTATAGGTTAAGGGTTTAACACTCCATTCAATATGCTCCATGTTGTAGAAGAGAGGTTATGCAAGGGGTGTATTTCACTTATTACTATTGAGAGACATTATTTCCAATGTCAATTTCAGAATGCCAAAATAAAATTGCATATCTTATAATCTTTATTTTCACCAAAAATGTTATATAGTTTTGAGATTTTAGGACATAGTCTTTATATTACCAATTAGGATCAAGTTTATAGAGTTATTATTTACATCCTATCTAAAAGCTTGCACAAAAAAGATCTGATTGTACGTAATTTTAATTTTTAATTTTTTTATCCACCCACTTCATATTTTAGTTGTTTTCCATGTAGTGATGTTGCTTAAAATATTAATATGTATAATATATAAAAATCAAGGATAATAAATATCCATGAAAGGCTCTTTCAAATATCGATGACGTTGTTTGAATAATGACACCAGTCTTCCTCTATTTTTCAAATTTTCATCATTTGTTTAATTCCCTTCAGGAAATTTGTAATGGGTTAAGGGATTAAATTTTAAGGAAAAAATACTTAGAATCAAGTGAGGCATCTCATTTTATTTTAAATGAGTGTATAAATTCATAACAGGTGGCCTCCTTTAATTTAAATGTGATACAACTATATGTCAATGGGAGCTATTCCCTTTTAATAAAAGGGGAGTGGAGTATTTCACCCTTATAAAAAGGAAAACCATGGGAGGAAAAACCTCATAAAATTTATTTCACATTTATTAAAACTTTTTTTTAATTTCACTCAAACATGATTGATGAAATTAATTTAAACAACATACAACTCATTGATGGAAGCCACAAAATTATGGAAATAATCAATGAGTATGTTTAGATTGGAGACAATGGCTATAAATTAGGCGTGTGGTTGCACTATAAAATCTCAATATCTCTTATTTTATATAAATACAATCAAACCTATAGATAAAGAGATTACTAGAATTTACATTATATTCAAACTTTTCAATTTTTTTAAATTGCATAATAGTGGCCTTTATAGTTAATTGACTATTATTTCATATCAAATGGAATCTTTTTAAATATTATGCAATGGTTTAAATTTCTCAATATTTGATAAAATATATATTTTTATTTACCCCTTTGCATTTACTTAGTTATTATTTCTTAATCCATGGTGGTGTTCAGTTTATTTCTCTTGCAGCATAACTATGTGCTAGAATATGAAGGTAAAAAACTTTAGCTTTTATGTTTTTCACCCTAAACTAGAATTAATTTGGTGTTATAATAAGAGGAGCCAAAAATTTATTTATCGTAGAGGTTGTTGAAACTTTACATTATCATCCTCATGAAACATGAAAAAAATAAAAATAAAAATGAGAGAGAGAGAGAGAGAGAGAGAGAGAGAGAGAGAGAGAGAGAGAGAGAGAGAGAGAGAGAGAGAGAGAGAGAGAGAGAGAGAGAGAGAGAGAGAGAGAGAGAGAGAGAGAGAGAGAGAGAGAGAGAGTACATAGTACCTTATTTTGGTTAATTAAACTTTAGTAAGATAAAAACTATGTTATTATTAAAATTGTTTATGTATTGCAATGATGTATAACTCTAAATGTAAAATGTAGAATCTGATTTGATACTTTCACTTAGAAAATATTAAGAGAAAGAAGATAATTATCATGATGTTTTACTATGTAGGTATCAGATTATATGTAGGCAATATGAAAGGAAATAAAATTGATTATGAATCACTTAGATTAAGAATTATATTTCTAGGCATGCATGTATAGTAACTTCAGCCTATGGTTGGTACCATTGATACCATTGATCAAACCTAATGGTTTCATCTATGTGAAATTTTTTATATTATTTCAATACAAGCTATTTAAATTGATTATTTTATGTCTCTATGTGTGATCGTAAAGTGACTATGCATGCAATACCAATATATTTTATCCTTCTTTTGAAACCTTAGGTCTACTTTTGACACTAGTTTTAGGCTTGAAAAAGGGGAAGAAATGTGGGTTGAGATAACCCTAACCACTTCTATTTGAATGGATGAACATTGCTTACATATCTAATACTTCTAAAAGGGAAGTAAAATTACATGTAGTTATTCCCATTAGGTGAATATGTGTAATAGTTCTCATTCAATGTATGAAACCTATGATTTAGCTTTTGACACTTGGAAAATGACAATATTATATTGGATTTGAGATGTTTGAGACTTGGCTAATAATTGCTCCTTATGACTGATGGTTAAAATTTAAATAATAGTGTAATGTATTTAAGTTTAGAAGTGCTTGTGTAGGCTTGATATATTTTTTCTAGATAGGGAATATGATTAGACCTACTTTGTATTTATATGGGAATTTTAGGTATTTTATCACACCACCAACATGAAAAGCATATGGGATAACCAATTAAAATGATTTGAATTTTAAATTTGATCATTTCTTGGCATGAGATGAAATAGTTAGGTTTATATGGTATTAGAATTTAGATACCATCTTAGTTTGATGGTTCTATTCAGGAAATATGAACACTAATATGATGATTTAGAGATGTTTTAGTATGATAATTAACTAGTTTGGAATAGACTATGGGAATTATTATGGGTAAGTGATGGCAACTAGAGAGTATCAAATCCAACAAAAACATGTGGTTGTGAGAGAATGGAGTAAATGAGTCATGTATGATAAAGAGATATACTTGAGTGTCTACAACATGCTTTTTCTTTATTATAAGGATCTAAATGTGCATTTTGCTCTAAGAAAACTTACAATGAATATGTAAAAAATAATTTCCATACAATGAAATTTGAAAATGAATTACTTGAAACTTGAAACTTAAGATCAAGGAAGGAATACACTTGTAAGTGGGTGAAAAATGTTTCCCTATGATTTATTGGAGATGATGCTTCCTTATTGAAGCATTAGTGATCCAAAATTAGATCATAATGTACTAGTCATGTATACTATAGATATTTCCACTATGCCCAATTATATGTAATGAATGCTTGTAATCCAATATTTAAGATATTTCATATCCAAAACATTAGATAAGATATGTTATAATGGTAGAGTTAGTGTGGGGGTGATTTAGACATATTCATAGTGATGAAGTTAGTGAGTTCCAAATCTTGAAATGGAGGGGTTTATCATAGATAATATAACTGACACTATTTTTAGGGTGCTAGTTGCATAACCATAAGTTTTTTAAGGTGGTAATTACATAACTACCCTAGTTTTAAAACTGTTGGTCTACAGATATTGATAATTTTTACATGAGAAAAAAAAGAGATTAGGAATGGTTACAACCATTTCCAATCCTAAACAAAGTTTTGGTTGAGTTTTGTGATGTAATTCAAAGTTTAGGTAACATATTAATAGGTCTTATTCAAAGTTTATGATATTATAAAATGTAGTGAGGATTCTTGAAGTTGGATTTACATTGAAAGTTATAAGTTTGAGTTTGTATTCTTGTTGTTTCATTGTCTCCTAGCTATAGATGGTTAGTGTAGCTATGTTGGATTTTGATAAGTGTCTAGTAATTGTATTGTAGTATTTTTTTATAGGTTTTAGTTAGATTACTAATAATAATTATGTCCAACAAGATAATGTTTAGAAGTAACCTGTACATTACTTGTTTTACATAGTGTAAGGGGAGTGCAATTGCCTTACCCACTATAATTTTTTCCACATTGTATTTCTAAAGGATAACTCTTGTGTTAATTTTTGGATTTGATTATTATTATGTTTCATGTTCATACACAATACATTATATATTTCATTTCTATGTCTTTTTTATCTCAATTTTGGATTTTCAAAAAACATAAAACAATCATCTTTCAATAATTATTGAGTTAGGAGAAATAGGATCCATTTTGGTGAATCACATTGTGTAATATCCCCCTAGTTTATAGATTAGATATGTATCATATATGGTTTAATACCAAGCCTTTGTGTTGTTTTCTATGTTTATGACTGCATTATATGTTTATTCCCATCACTAGAGTAAGTAGTGCTAGTGCTCAGGTATCCTAGTTCCCTTTGAAGCATATATTTCTATAAGTGGAAATGAGAGATCATAAGTATGGACCATGTTTATAAGAAGATGCTTGAATAATATAATAGTTATTTTGAAAGCTTAAAGAATGAGTAACTATTATTTATCTTTCTATGAGCAAGCTTGACTAGTTGGAGTCCATCATGGGGATTCTCATCATGAAGTTTGGTGTTTCTATGGAGGCACTAGAAAAAAAATAAAGGAAGACACTTTCAAGACTCATGAAAAAAAGGAAGATCAACTATATTCAAACCAACATCCACCTCCATTCAAGGTTTAGGCAAAGATAGATTTTCAACCATACGATGTAGAATTGAATATAGAGAGGTTAGACCATTATCTGAGTTATTTCAGTTTGTATTAGATTAATGAAAGGCAATAGATTTATTTTGTAAGGTTAAAACTAACCAATCATGATTAAACCTAGTATGAGATCTATGATCATTATTTGGTTGTTAAGAAGCTTCATCTTATTACCAAGTTGGATGATTTTAAGATGATAATTAAGAATTAAATCTATCCTATTTGTTATGGAAGAGATGTTCATGTTTTGGAAATATCTTAGGCAAAATCATGGAAAAAATATGAGTACATAAGTTAGTTCCACAATAACACTGTATAAATGGGTAAAGATATAATGGACCTTGACATCTTGATTATTTACATGGGTGGAATCCATAGTGATTTGAGGAGAACTATCCTCTTGGCTAAGATTATAGATATAGATGGGGATTATTCTCAAGCTCACTACTTAGGGATGCACAAGAGGAAGGCTTCATATTCCTCTTAAATGAACTTATAGGAAACAAGGCAACTTTAAAAAAAGGGTCAACATAAAGGGAAAGGTAATCATATGATACTTCCATTTCTAAGAAGGATACTAAAAGGAATTATGGGAAACATGAAGTTGATATTAATTATAAGGATCAATATTATAATCTCCATGTGTAATTGCATCCGTTCAAAAACAACAAGAATACGAAAGTTATGCCCTCTCTCCATGTTGAGAATATTGGTTTCAAATCTGATGTGGATGACATTTTATGCTATACCTATGTCAAAAGACAGGTATGTTTGGGTAGTATGAGTTCTCAAGAGAGTGAAATTTATAAGATTTTACATATTAAAATTCAAATGAAAAAAACAAAAGTGGGTGCTCTTTTTTATACTTTTTCACAAGATAATTTGATAAGTAAGGAGTTGGTAGACAAATTTAGGTTTAAGAGTTACAACCATATAATTCCATATTATTTGGGTTGGGTGAAGAAAGATATAAAAATCAAGGTGACCAAGAAATTTAAAGTGAAGTTTGATATTAAAACACATTTTATTGATGAAGTTATAGTGGATGTTGTGTTTATTGATGTGTGTGGTGTAGTGTTTGGAAACCCATAATTTTATATCTAAGATGATATCTTCATTAGGAGAGAAAAACAATATAATTTTGAGAAGGAAGGCAAGAACTACATCATTTGATCCTACAAAGGTGATTCTAAAATTTCTTTGGTAAGAGCATGTGAGGCTAATATATTATTTATGCTAGTGGGAGGTTTTTTTTTGCTTATATTTAGAGATATTAAATATGAATAAGTGGTTTCACATAAGACCTATTATATACTTTTTGATAATAAAGAGAATAATTTTATGGGAGAGTTGTTACATCAATTCAATGAGGTTTTCCATGAGCCTACGAGGTTACCACTAATTAGGCCTATTGACCACAAAATTCAATTTATACATAATAATCCACTTTGAAATATAGGGTTATATAGGAAATACTTAAGGGATTCCAATGAGATAAAACAACAATTTTATTCTTTGATTAATCAATTTGTAATTCATATTGTACTTATCCATGTGCTTTCTCCTATTATTTTAGTACCTAAGAAAGATGGTTCATGGATAATGAGTGTTGATTATAGAATACTTAACATGATAACCATAAATAATTGGTACCCTCTTTCATGAATTAATGATTTTTGATAAAATTTAGGGATGAAAAGTATTTCAATAATATTTATTTTGATATTTTGGTATCAAAAAAATACATATTAAGGAAGAGGATATTTGGAAAATAATGTTCAAAACAAGCCAAGGGTTGTACAAGTGGTTGGTTCTAACTTTTGGGATATGCAATGCATTGGACACCTTAATGTGGTTTATGAATGAGGTAATGAGGAACTTTATTGATTCCTTTTTCAATATATATTGGATGATATTATTATTTTTAACATATATTTCTATGGGCATATTAATCATCTTAAACAAGTTTTACAAGTTTTGAAGGAGAACAATTTAGTGTTGAATGAGAATAAATATGAGTTTTCTAAAAAATAATTTATCTTATTGTGGCATGTGGTTGGAGATGGTGAATTTATTATTTACTCAAGGAAGGTATAGGCCATCATGAATTTTTAGAATCCTTTTAATGTGATTGAGTCGAGAAGCTTTATGGGTGCAGTTAAATATTTAAGAAAGTTCATAAAAAAAATTATATTTTATAGATGCAACCTTTACTTTCCATTATAGTAGGTGGTAATAATTTTACTTGAGGTAATAACAAAAAATTAATTTTATATGTTCAAACATAATATTATCCATGTTCCAATTTATATTTTACCAACTTGAAGTTTCCCTTTGAGGTGGAAACAAATGCCTAGGGACTATGTTATGGGGATACCCTACTTCAAGGAGGTAAGCCGATATGTTACTAATAAAATTTATTTTATGGTGAAAATAAAAATTATTATACATATAAAAAATAATTTTATGCTCAATTTAAGTCAATCAAGAAATTAAATCACTATCTCATGGTCAAGGAAACTATTGTGCATACATATTCAACCTCTCCAATATTTTCTAGCTCAAACTAAACTTAAAAAAAGAAAATATAAGTGGATGGGTATTTTGAAACATTTTAATTTGGCTATCAAATTTTAAAAATGTGTGAAAAATCTAATAAATGATATGCTATTTAAATATCCTCTACTTTCAATAATGGGAACCATAACTCTTGTTTAGACTTTTATGTGTGAGTCTTATGTAGAGGGATATTAACATGATGCATATTCTAGGGATAATTTTTTTAATAAAATAAGTCTTGAAGTGAAAATTTTGAGCCAAAGAAGGATTATTATCTTCAATATGGATTTATGTACAAGTTGGGTACGCTTTGTGTGGCTAAGGAAGAAAGAATCCAACTAATGAGAGAAACACATACTTTAACATTTATAGGAAATTTTGGTTTTAAAAATAATGTGGCACATTTTAAAGGTATGTTTATTTGCATAATATGCAAGTAGATTTTGTAAAGTTCATAAGAGAATTTTCACTATGTAGTACAAGTAATCCTAGTAATATGAATTTAGTTCTGTATATGTCATTATTGGTTCCTTCTAAGCCATGGGAAATCATTTCTATGGATTTTTTAGGAAAGTTTCTTATGCCAAGGAAGGGGAATGAATATATATTTATGGTTTTGGATTAATGTAGTAATATTGGAATTATTATTCATTGTAAGAAGAACCTCTAAGGTAGTGATGTAGTTTAGTTTATTTTTACTAATGTGTTGGCTCATTTGATTTTCCTAGTTTTATTATTTGAGATCAGGATTCAAGATTTCTTGGGAAGTTTTAGGCCACATTGTGGGAGAAGATGTAAAATAAGTTGAAAATGTATACCAATTTTCACTCAAAAAATGATGGGAAAATCAAGGTTATGAATATAACATTGATAGAGCTCTTGAGATGTGTTTTTATCAAATTTGTGATTTATGAAAACCCTAAGTGACAACACTACTATGAAAATTTAGGAAAATATTATAACAATAATAATATTCACCGATTTGGAACTAATTTTATCTATAAACTTACTAAAACTAGAAAAGTGTAATGAGAGATAAATAATTAGCTATAAATTGCATCTACAAGAAGAATTAGAAGCTAAAATTTTTTGTGTAGGGAGGACTGATGAATGGAATCTGGAATCAAGACTTTGATCTAATAGAAAGTGGACATTATAGGGGCACTCTTATCTACTTATAGTTAGAAAATGAAAGTTTCTAGGTTCTCTATGTCTTCATCTGTATAACTTATATTTGGTAAGAAAGCTTACAATCACTTGAAAAGAACATTATATGTCTGATTTTACTTCAAACCCCTATCTCATTAACATGAAAATACCAATGCAAATCAATGGGGAAAAAGAGTTTAATTTTTAAATCTATGAAATACATCAACACCCCATGTGTTAAGCATTACATGTATACCAATAATCTGAAAAAGGA
This sequence comes from Torreya grandis, assembly GCA_037957365.1. Taxonomy (NCBI): domain Eukaryota; kingdom Viridiplantae; phylum Streptophyta; class Pinopsida; order Cupressales; family Taxaceae; genus Torreya; species Torreya grandis. Next base: position 626,320 of record JARHVA010006177.1, on the reverse strand, counting down.
TCAAACTTTATGTAGTTCTCCCATGTTATGGGTGTGTATGAATATTTTTTGTAATATGATAGATTTTAGTGCAATATTATTGTGATTAAGTGACTTAACCATGACTTATGACATGTAAAATATATTTATACTTGGGATCTGAGCTACTAAGGTTGTATACAATCATAATTGGGAGAAATAGGTACTTTTCCCTAAATGCAATTATGATTATGGTGTTTTTTATGTGGAAGCCCCTCTTTTTTTCAAATGGTTTGGAAAATGTTTATATAGTAATATCTATAAAATTACTATGAATGGGGCTCATTAGGGACATAGGCCAACCTTTGTATAAATTTGAATTCAAAATTAGTTTTTATTTGGTAGGAAGATAGGAGAGGGGGAAATGCCCCTAGAGTAGTGCATTATAGTCCCTTAGGGCACTCCTATCCAATAGGTGATTTCATCATGCCAAGTGATATTCAGGGAGTAAAAATATGTCTAAGGTTGATAAGAGTAGGGATGAGTACATTTTAGGATTGTCTATCATCTTAGAAGAGTGTACAAGGTAGTCAAAAGTTGACAAAAGGGGCCTTAAAATAGGTCTAGAGCCAAGTGTGTAAAAGAGTGGTCACAATGAATCATTTTAGATTAAATGTTAATTTATGTGTCTATATTCTCCTACTTTTATTATGGCAATTAAAAAAAGTGCATAACTAAACTCACATGTGGAAGAGTCCTATATGTAGGCCATAATGTTGAATTGTGTTCCATGTGAAAACCTGCAATGAAACATATGTAATATCTATATTTACTTAAGATTAATATCAAAAGGTGAAATAAAATGAAATAGAGTGTGACAAGGAATGAATAAAATTGATTGAGTACATGAACCGTTATGATGTTTTGGTGCAAAAACTAGCGACTATGGCAGGTTATACACTTATAGTTTCATTAATGTTGGATAGCTTGGATTGGATCGTACATGCCCAAATCCTCATCAATAAGTATATTTTATTAAGAAATTAAGGTGTGATTAGATCCATCATCACCTACCCAAAGTAGTGAAACAATTTTTAAATCCCTTTATGAATCCCAATAGATATTTATGGCATAAAAAATGGTGTAAATACTAGTGAAAATAGTGAACCAACCAATATATATGGACTAAGGTTTAATTATGGTGCAAAATTGATTAAAAACTAGTACAAAAATTGGTGTAAAAACTAATTATAATCTAGGTTTGGTTTATAAAGTGTGGAGAATGACATGAATCATCGTTACATCTACAAGACTGGTGCAAAAATTGAGCAATGAGAAAATAATATGCCATGCACATGCCCCCAACTAATATATAACACATAGATTCTATGACTAAGTAAAACAACTATGATTTTGAGCCAAAAAACCTATGTGATAACATGGAATAACATGTCTCACATGATTTACCCCAAGCTAAGCAAATCTAAGATGAAACTACATAATTTTGAGTAATTATGGAACTGAGATTGTGAAATTATTGAGTACTACTCTGAGTAAACTGAGGTTATGATAAATTTTAGAAATAATTATTTTTTAGGCATTTGGATAACAATGTTGGGAAGGACACTAGAGTAGTTCTCTCGTGTCCAAAGTGGCACTCTTATCCAAAGTGACTTTATATTTATTTTCTAAGTCCGGTATATGTCAACTATATAATCTATACTAAATCTTATATATATAATGATATGGGAAGTCTAGACTCTAATACAAACCTTTGTGAATGCCCCCTCTTTTGAGGTGAGTTTTTAAGCCTACATAACAACTTAAATCAAAATAAAAGGTTATCTAGTAGGTTATTATGATATAAAAATAGAAATCTGAGTAATATTAACAATGTGGAAAATCATGGCATTATTATGTATGGAAATTAAGCATAGTAATAATGTAATAATCATATGGAGAAAAGGATTCAAAATAAGTGTGTTTAAATAGATGTGATAATGAATCACATAGATAATTGATAAAATGAGTGTATAACATTGATTATAACTAATTATGGAGGAATGAGGGATATCCATCATGGCATTATAAAGGTTAGGCAGATGCATGATGTCCATCATGGCATCTAAATCTGATCAAATAAGTAAGCAAGGTGTCATATCCATGACACATATAATAAAAGACTACACACACAACATATAAAAAACACAATAAAAGGCCAAGGGGCCACTTATATGGGACATGTTCAAATTTCACTCACTTGAATAAAAAACACATACAATGATATGTTCAAATGCCCTCACATGCATAAAATCAAACAAAGGAGGATTAAATCCACATACAAGGACATATGAAAATGTTTGTATACATAGTGTATTCACATAATATTTTCAAACTTGATCAATTATGGATGATTTCTCTCTTGCAAGAACCTTTCAAGTCTCAATATCTTTGAGTGCATGCCTTAAAGGGTGCACTAAGAAAGGGGTAGACAGACCATTGGTGCTTTGCATGATTGTTGTCCCCCATAATACAACTTGATATCAATACAACCATCTCTTATACACTTACCTAAGCCTTATATCCTCTTTCAAACTCCTCCAAGAATTAACCACCTTATTTAGCCCTTACCTAAGCCTAAAACCCCTTTTGATAGTTTACATTACACTGTCGACCGTATCGACCCTATATTCAAATTGATAAAACATGTTATGGGTATAGGTCAGCTCCTGGATGACCTATACCAAGGCCTATTATTGCCTCTATGTGTAACATAGATGTCCTTAGTGTTTAAGAACATTTCTCATTTTAGAATTCTAGGAATTCAGAGCATGATTAGTAGGTTGTGGCAACTTGATGTTACCTATGGTGAAATAGTGGTAAGGTAATGTTCAACTATCCACACAAATTTATATTAATTGATGGTTGGGAGCTACCATGGTCCGATTCTCCATGAAATTCTAGTATATATGCTAATCCTTAGAGAATTATGATCCAAACTTAAGGTATAAACTAATCTAGATGGATATTTATAATGAATTCTAAGATACAGTGATCTAGTTAAAAAAAAGCAAATGATGAGAGTAAGGTAGAAAGAAAATGAGTGATTACTTGTTTTAGCCTCAAACATTATGACAAAACACCAATTGCAATTGAGTATGCATTCAAACCAATATAAAGTGTAAAATAGCCTAAGCTCAGATTTCAGTATATACCAGGCAAACTTTGAAGGAATGATGTAAAAAATCACAAGTAGGAACTAGGTTTACTTTAATGATTTACCACTATAATCAAATAGAATTTGCACATCTGAATATAGTGAAAAATGAAGTGAAGAAAATTCCATATCCTTCAACTAATCTAGATTATGCACAAATTAGAAACCCTATGATTAAATATGCAACCAATAATTCAAATAAATTATTCAAATTTAAGACATAAAACTAGCAATTAAGAGAAAAGCTATGTTAACAATTGACACATCAAAAATGGACAATCTTTGTAGAATTCCTTGACTAGATTAATTTTTCCAAGTATAAATTTTTTTATCAAATTTATTACTCCTTTAAAAATGGTAATACATGAATTTTATAGAAATATTAGGTAGTATATCAGTTAGTTACAACATACAACTATATAAAAGATAAGGATAACTATCCTTATTTAGAAAGCTCTCGAATACATTTGTTTATCAAAACTAGACTAACCTAGAGGAAAATATGCTACAAGATAATATTCCATATTTTAAATATTACAATGAATTTTACAAAAATTAATATTAATTAGCTTGGTGGACCCATGGCCAAGGGACTCCCCTATTGCTCTTGTAGAAGATCCATTGATTTCTGATGTTGATCTTTGATGAGCTCTAAATCCATAGCTGGCTTCTAGAGGCAGACTTCTTCTTGATCAAATAAGTCTTCAAGGTCTCTATCATCTCTATCCATAGAATCTATTATGCTCCTAGATTCTGTAATCTTCTCCTCAGCTATGAATATTATACCCAAAATCCTACCATTGTCTCTACTTGATTTTATCTTGCTTTTGCTCTACACTTCTTGCATTACCAAGGTAACTCTATGTTTGTACTATACATCATAAATTATTCCTAATGCTTTAGTATTTGATGGATTGGATAGTATAGTGCCTAAGAGTTATTTAATTCTAGTAATCAATTCCTTATCATCAGCTATAAGTCTATCCTAATTATTTTCCCATGCACTTAGACTCTAGACCTTATCCACCACTATTCCCAATATGGCATTCAGGTGGGCCAAGATGATGATTTTGAACTTAGGGATTATATCCCTAATCAAAATGCTAATGAGGTCCCTTATTTTGGTCTCAACCCTTTTCCACTCTATTATTAATTCTCTAGCCACTTCACCTTATTGTCTTAAGGCATCTTGCCTCAGTTTTATTAATTTCAAAGAATCAAACATATCAAAGAATGATGCTTTAAATATATTTATGATGCATAAAGCATTGATAAAATGGCTTATGTCTCTAAGTTTTATTTTTACCATTCTAAATTTAGAATCCTTTGCTTCATTACTATGATCCCAATTTTAGCCTAAGATAAATGGGCCTCTCGTAGGATTTCAACATCTTCCTCATGGATGGGAAACTTGCTAAGTGGTTATCCTTCAATTAGGGTTAGACCTATAAAAGGATCAACCTTCTAGAAATTAAACTCCTTGGTTCCCACCATGGCCTTCCTTATAGTTACTCTTTCCAATCCAATTGTCTCTAGATTAGAATTTACTATAGTAACTAGCTCTGTGTATGTTGGAGGCTCTGGGACCTCAAATTTAGTGTTAATGGAAGCTCTTGGAGCATCCACTTTCTTACTCTTTAGCCCTGTAGTGGCCATAATTATTATTTCTTCTTTTTCCTTAATTAAATCCCTAATCTATGGCTTGATTTCTTCATGAACATCCACATTAATAGATTGGGTCAAGGCCTAAGAGTGTGATTGGGAAGGGATATTTTGTATCTTTCCATACATGAACCGATTAGGGATGATTGGTCCATGAATGGGGAAGTCTTCACTAAACAGGTTGATCTCACTTATGGAATGAGTGAGGATTAACTTTGGCTTCTTCCTTGGTTTAATAGGGACTAATGCCAACTCTACCTTCCTCTTTTCTAGCTATACCACTAGGACTATATCAAGGGCTATTTCCTTCTGTTTCTCTTGATCAACTTACTCTATTTAAACTTGAGCTTTTTATACTTGTGTTTCTTCTTCCTTAGAGCCATATGCTTCAGTGAGATCCTTGAGGGTACCTTATACTACTTCATATAGATCCAAGGCAATAATGTCTAAGTACTCCACTAGAGATGTTAGCCTTTAAGGTATGGCTGAGGATGAGGATCCCTCTCTAGGTCTCTATTCTAGATTTTACTTACCAATTCCTTGTATAATTTATGCTTAGGGATGTGGGATATCCATTTAAGGCTGGTCTTGAGGTGCCTGGAAGGGCCATATAATAAATGGTAGTGAAGGGGATGCATCTGCCATATGTCTCATGTTAGTTTGTTGTCACTAGTTAGTCTGTGCATAAGCTTAAGGTCAGTCTCCTTAAAATTGGCTAATACTTCCTCAAAGTTGTTAGCATTTATATACAAGGTGTCATGAGGGCCTAGTTCATGCTCATATATTGATTTGGGTATTTGCTTATTTTTCAAATGTGGGCCTACTACATTATTAGGATCCCATTATTTTAGATCATCCAATTGGAATGTGAAAGAGTCCCTATGTTTGGACATGGTGTCCACCTCCTTCTTATCTTAAATAATTAGTCTTATTATGGTCAAAGAAAAGGGATGGAGAAGATCTTTCCTTTTTTCCTTAAAAACTCCATCAACACCATGAAAGAGTTGGGATGTAATTTCCTACTTTGCTAACTTAAGAGGAATGTAGATTGGTAACCTATAAGATTGGGTTAGAATTCCTTCAATTCTAATAGCTATGCAATCTGGATAAAACCAAATATCACCCATCATCTCTATGTAATTCTTGATCAAAGGGGCAACCCTAGGCATTATAATCCCCATGATGGTCTTCATCAATGCAATATAGACATAGCCACACATGAATTACATATGGTGCCTATATTTTAATGTGTAGTTTGGAGTAGTGGTGGGAGATGGTGGTTCTACCTTCAATGTTGGGGATCTTTGTGGAAGCTAGTAGGGCATCCAACAAGTAGGACATCATGTAAAACTACTTGCTTATATTTATTTTTATTGCAGTGAAATTTTTCCATAAGAAGACACTGACCATATCTCCAATTGCAGGAAAAAGTTATTTATCCATCTTAAAATAAATATAGGACACTTAGGTCTTATTGAAATAAGTGGTGACAAGGGATCTTTATACTCTATTTAATAGGCTCATGATAATGCTAATCCCTTCCATGAACTGGAAAATGAGGATCTTTCCCTCAAAATCCCAAAAGACATGGTTTCCTTAGAGCAACCATGGTCTAAGGATGGTGTCTAGGTCATGCTCAGTGGTCCATCCTTTGATTGTGGGTAGGTCTACATGGGGTATGGTGAGCTTGTAGTATGACTCAAAGGATAAATGGGTAATGTAGGCAACATTACTATAACTACCCTCATGAATGATCTAATCACCATCAATTTTAAAATTAATGAAAATTATAGCAAAGACATCAATGCAGTGAAGTACCTCTGGTTTGGCAATTACATGGTGGAGATTGACCATTTAAACCATAACTAGGTCATATTAATTTTTGCTTGCCACAAAAATTATTTGCTCTTCTTTGGTGATGGGTTTTATCTCCTTTATGGTGAAGAAGAGTTTGAACCAATTATTATTTCCATTGTTCAGGTCTGTGACATCTAATTATGTATCCTTGAAAACTTTTCCTTCATTATTTGTAGATAGGTACAACTTTATCTCATCCCTCAATTATTGTCTTTGGGATTCCATGTCTTCTATGCTTATAAAATATTCACAATTGGATTGAAAATGATCTCTAGTTAGCTCTCTCATGCTCAAAAACACAATTACACTTCTTCTAAATTCACTAGTAACCAATTCAAGTTTACATTGGGTCCTTTTATGCATGTCTAAGGATTCAAAGCTTTAATAGTGGTATCTAATTTGGAGTTATCTCATATGTGTTTTGGATTTGATTTGGACCTTTGCCTTTATACTTTTGCATTCTGAGGCACACAAGATCTTGTCTTTTATCATTTTTTGCTTTCATGGCACTTACGTGGCATCAATCTAGACCTTTAATGGCATTTTCCATAAATGCCTTTGAGTACTAGCCATTGGCATTTAAAAATGCCTCATTTTATTTTCACAAATAGATTAAGATCATAGGTTAGCACAAGCCATTAATTATGATCCAGGTTCTTGCCTATTTATTGGTTCTTTGGTACTAGTGCCCTATGGTTGTGCCACTTGGCACCTCTATGGGCCTTTTGAGTTCCTTTAAAAATTCATTGGTGCTTTTGTACCATTGGATCAAGGAGTGTGATGAAGAAAAAATAGTTAGATCTTTTGTTAGTTCTACTTTGAATGTAGTTTTTCCATATGTCGAGCCTATGGGCTCTCAGGGCTCCATTGAAAAGTCTTCGACATCATCATACCATTGGATCATCCTCCCATTATGAAGCATGAGCTATATATGTATAAAGATGTATTAGCTTTAAGTTAGCACTTTATTAAGGTAGGGACTTAGGTTTAAACATCTTACGCTAAGGTTTGTTTTGTGTTTATTTAACTTGAAATAAACTTTAGGCTAGAGTGTTTATGCCTAAGTTTTTTCTAGATTTATATGAAGGGGACCCTGGCTAAATTTTTTAGGCCAAAGTTTACATTGTGTTTAATAAACACAATGTATACTTTGGGCTAAAATATTCATGTTAGATCTATAGAACATATTCAAAAGGGGTTAAAATGGTATAATGGTCAAGTGTCAAATAAATTTTTAATTTATTAATAAACACATTAAAAACTTTAGGTAAAAGCATCTGAGCTAAGTTTTATGTCACAAAGACCCTTTTAAAGTAAGACTTAGTATAAGTCTCTAGCCTAAGGTTCATGGTATTTTAAGCAAAATGAAATGGTGACCTTAAGATATAGACTTAGACTAAGTTTATTTTGCATAACTTTAGACTATATGACCATTTCAATATTTGTAGATTGAATATTTCTAGTCTTTGAGCATCCTCTGAGGGGATTCCATTAGTCTGCAAGGTAGTTCACAAGCTTTCTAATGACATTTCAGAGGTGTATTTTAATCTTGAGTAAAATAATTCATTATCTCAAATTTTATGGTCTTGTAGACATCAAATACATCCTTATAGACATCAAATGATGATTTCACAAATGTCCATTTTAAGCTAGTGAAGCTTTTAATTTGACGGGCTTAAATTTGATAGTAGCACATACATCAAATATGTCCTCATGAATGTCAAATGATGATCATACAAACATCAAATTTAAGCTCATCAAATTCCCATGACCTAATGCGAGAGTACCACTTGGCACCTCTATGGGCCTTCCTATGATCACAGACTCAATATGCTCCATTGGATTGAGGTCTTACAAGTAAGGGAGAGTCATAGGATCCTGATTTGGGAGCTTTATTATGATTAGTTTCTTTTGTTAGGTGGGCCCCTTTGATTTTAACTTAAAAAAATGGGAATGTTACATGGAAACACCATAGAGCTCCTAAGCTTTTGAATTTTCCATGATGTCATCACTTTATCTGATCTTTAGTCCATGATGAAGCAAGAACCATTGATCAGGATCTGAGAGCTTGAACGTGATTGGTCCCAAGGATTAAGTGTTGGATTTTATTAGGATTTACTCATGTTATCTAATAAAAAGGATGTGAAGAAATGAAAACTATTAGATCTTGTGATTTTCATGCCTTTTAAGCTAATACCTAAGCCTTCCTCACTCTATTGGAACAAGCCCCATGATGAGGTGTAGGTTGTTGTATCTACAAAGATGCATGACAATTAATTTAGGACCCATATTAAAGTGAAGACTTAGGCTAGAGTGTTAAAACTAAGGTCCCATTCGTATTAATAAATATGTTAGGGCCTTAGGATAAAACTTTAGGTTAAGATGTTAACAAAGGGACCAAGTTAGCATAAAACTTAGACTCGAGAGATAATAACCTAGGCTAAAGAATTAAGACTAAGGTCTCATTTGTGTTAATAAATATGAATGGGGCCTTAGGGTTAAGACTTTAGGCTAAAGTTATGACAAGGCAGATCATGCTAAAATAAAACGGGACCCTATCATACATAAAAATTAGACCATAGTTTAGAAATAAAAATGGATAAAGGGGAAAAATAAAAGGGGACTAAGCATATTTTTAAGCTAAGGTTTTGTTGTGTTGAAAAACATGACCAATCCTTATCATAAAAATTTAGGTTTAAGTCCAAAACATTTTTAAATTGTTCCCACCAAATGCTCCCACCAAATTTGAATTTAAACTAAGGTTTTATGCCAAGGTTTTAGAATAGAGATCCATCATCAAGTATTATATGGAACTTCTAACTTAAAGGAATGAAGAATAATCATTGGCAATGTTAGGTAAGCTTAAAACAAACCATAAATCAATACCCAAACTTGATAGAGTGGATGATCTTCAAATTCTAAATAACATCCAAAATAGGCCATGCTTGTAGGGTTAAACTTTAAAATATCTCAAGGGTCCCAATTTTGAAAAAAGGGAGTATGTTAACTTCAAAAAATGATGAATTATGGGTGAAACATGATAATATGTTAGAACATAGAGACTTTGGTTTAGACCAACAACTAAGTCATCCACTCCATTTGCTATTATCTAGAATAGTTTATGGTTGAAACAACTTTGATTCCACTTACCATTTGCCATGGGATTCAGGAGACAACTTTCATGTTTCAAATCCTTAATTATTAACACCGACTTAGAACATGCTTAGATATTTGTTAAGAACCATGCTTTTAGTGCAGGGAAGGCTTGGGCAATGTTTTGCTTCTAGCCAAGCATCTATAACTCTAATAGAGATGATTTTGGCTCCACTCAAGGCCTTACTCCACTAATAGCCAAGTATCCATAGCCATGGTGGATATTATCAAAATCACCTATGCTTGCAAAGCTTTTTATTTTGCATTGAATCCCCATTTTTGTATTTTTTAGATCATTTATGCTTTCAATAAGGTTAGGAACTAGGATATCCAAGTTTAAGGATTTGGTCAAGTGTTTTATCCTCATAGAATCACCTATGGATATAACCATTGTCCTAGGCAAGGGTGTTCATTAAGTGCATGCATGACTGTGCTTCAACAATTAAGCTTTCATCCTACAAGTGCAAATTTTTTTAAAACCAAGTTTAGGTCAAGACAGTGTCTAAGTTATCATAAAATATTTAACCTATTCATCAATCTCTACCATTTTCTTTAAATCACAACATTAGGCTTACATTTTAGATCCATAGTTAACACATATATTAGGTTGACACCCACATTCTTGAATTTTGGGTTTTAAGAAAACTGGATAACTTGGAGATCAAGATTGTCCAAAAGGACTTATTGGAATCAAGGAACAAATAGCTAAGAAAGAAACACACAACAAAAAGTAGGAAAACAAGAAAGTAAAGGAAAACAAATAAATATATACATACTTATATAAAAACAAGGGACATGAAGGAAAGATAAAAAGGAAACTAACTAGCCTACCTACACTAAATCTAACCATCTTACAATTTACCCCATAAAGACCTCAGGAGGAGAAGCATAAAAGTAGTGCTTGAGGTACTACCCATTGGTAGGCAGTGTGAACTCTGCTCCTTGTAGATATTTGAGCTTAAAGGTGTTGTTCCCCATTTTTTATGCAATCTGGTATGGGAAAATCCATAAATGTGTGAATTTTTCATGCTTACCCTTGGGATGAGATGCTTTTTCCCAAATGAGAACTAAATCCCCTTGTCTGAACACCTTAATTTTAGACCTTTTATCAAACCATCTTTTCACTATGGTTTGATGTTGGCTAAAATCAGCAAAGATTTCTCCCTTGCACCTTTCATCTAAATGGTGTTTAAAAATCTTGAGTTTGCTAACTATTGACCCTCTTCCATATATTCCTACATCAATTTGTACGTGGGAAACTTAAGAGTTATAGGCAAGATTGGTTCCTGGCCATACACCAACAAAAAAGGTGATGTCTTCAAGGCTTATTAAATCCTAATCCTATCTGACCATAAGGCATACTTGAACAACTTGTACCATGTCCTGGGTTTGTCTTTAGTAGACTTCTTGATTGCTTTCATTAGAGTTTAATTGGTAGATTTAGAGACTGCTTTTCCTTGGGGCTAATGGTTGGATGAAAGCTTCAAACAAATGATAATATCATAATCCCATTAATTAATCTCTATGGAGGTAAATGTAGACCCATTGTCACACACTAGAGAGATTAGAGTTCTAAATCTAGAACAAACATTCTCTTCCAAGAAATTGATCACTTCCTCCATCCTGCATTATTTGGTGGCTATAGCTTCAACCCACCTTGTACAATAATATGTGGTATTCAGTATAAATTTGTGACCTTTAGATGAATTTGGGTTGATCACTCCTACAAAGTCAAACCCCCATTGTGAAAATGGTTTGTCAACCATGACTAGTTGTAGAGGCATTACTTTCTTAGGCTCTTTGGTGCTAAAAATATGGAAAGAGTGACATTCTCTCACATGCTTATGAGCATCTTTGAATATAGTTGGCCAATAGTAGCTAGCTCTAAGAATATTGTGTGCATTAGTATTCCTTGATGGGTGTCTTTTGCCAAACTTCTCATGAAAGGTGCTCATGATTTGAATAGCTTCCTCTCTTGAGACATAGCTTAAGTAGACTCCCTCAAAGTTTTTCCTAGATAAGACTCTGTTCTTGATCAAATAATGAGCAACTTTGAGCCTTAGAGCCCTCTTTTTCTCCCTTGTCAATCGTTTAGAATAGGTACCATTGATTAGTAAATGAATGATGGAATCATACCACTCACTAGATTGAAAGTTCTACTAGTCAACTTGCATAATACTTAACCTAGGGCTGGTATTAACAATCATTTAGATTAGACCTTGGCACCTTACCAATTTTATTATTTTCATTTCTATATCATACTCTTGTAAAATTAACATCCACTTACCTTTGCATTCTCTAAGCTCATTCTAGATTAACAAAAGCTTTATGGCAAGGTTAGGTATAATAGTATGCACCTTATTTTTAAGGATATAATTATTGAATTTCTTTACTACCTTAACTAATGCATATGCTTGATTATCAATCAATGAATAGTTTAACTCAACATTATTAAAATTAGAGCTCATAAAATCTATTGGCTGATCACACCCATAAATTTTCTAAGTCAATACTACAACCATAGTGTGTTCAAATGTAAAGGAATAGATGTGGAAGTCCTTTGAAAATTTAGGACTTATTAGGACTAGAGACTGACTAATGGCCTCTTTTATGTCACTGAATGCCTTTGTGGATTCTTCATTCTATGAGACCTTGGCATCCTTATTTAGTATGTCATTTAATAGCTTGACAATCTTTACAAATCTAGAACTTAATTTCCTTACAAAGTTTATCTTACCAAAGAATGATTCTATCTCTTTTCTACTATTTAGAGGCTCTATTCTAGATATGGCCTCCACTCTTTCTTGATTTATAAAGATACCATCTTTGGGTATGACATGAACCAATAATTTTCCTTATATAACATAAAAAATAATCTTCTTAGTGTTTAAGGAGATCCCATACTTTTTAGATCTCTTAAACACCTACTGTAATTACATAAAGTGATCTTCCCTATTTTTAGAAAAAAAATGTTAGATCTTCCATATATATAATGATGCATTTACCTATTAGACCTTGGAAAGCATGGTTCATGGTCCTTTGAAATTTAGATCCTATGTTTATTAGACCAAAGGGAATCCTCTTGTCAGCAAAGGTTCCCCACTTTATGGTGAAAACTATCTTCATCCTATCTTCTTTGTCAACCAACACTTGGTTATAACCTGAAAAGCCATTAAGAAAAGATGGCTAAACCTAAAACAACTTGTATAACCTGGTCAAGAGAAGGAAGAGGATAGTTATCTTTCTTAGATGTTTTGTTTAAGTTCCTAAAGTCAATACAAATCCTAATCTCACCATTCTTCTTCCTAACTGGCCCAAAATTAGTCACCCAAATAGAATGCTTGATGGGATAGACTATCTTAGCATCTAGTAGTCTCTTACCTTCCTTGAAGATCATTGGTTATAATATAGGGTTTACAAGTCCCTATTTTTGCTTGAATGGTTTACAATTTTCTTTAAGAGGGATCATGTGAGTGATGACCCTTGGATCAAAGATTTTTAAGTCATCATAAGACCATGCTATCACATCCTTGTATTGGTTAAGGATCTCTTTGACATTCTTGTTCTCAATGTTTGTGTAAGCTTTTCTAATGTTTACTAGCTAGGGATGATCTTGGAGACCAAGATCAACAACATTAGAGTCTTTACCACTTACCTTGGGAATATTAGAAACCTTGGCTAGTTTTTCCTAATCAAACAGTCTCTCTAAATTAATCATCCCCTTAGGGATCTTGTTATCATTCAACTAAATGACTTTACCATCAAAATTATCCTCCTTATATGAATTTTCATTAATCTCATCAATAACATGAGTATCAAATGCTCCAAAGTTGTTCATTAAGTCCAACATATACTTATCATCACTAAAGGCTTGAAAATGATTAACATTATTAGGCACTGAAGGACAAAGGATCATCTCAATGCTAAAATTAGGGGAATCTTGGTTGGGCATGAGGTTGGTTGTAGTAGATGGGAATTTATCAGTAGCTTGGTTCTTTTCCCTTGGGATGGAGGCAATGATAAAAGTATCAAAGGACTCAATTAGATCCCATACCCTAAACTTATACCTCTTAAGGTATGAGAGCTTTCATTGGTATTTACTTCTTACTTGGTTAACCACTAGTTGTGAATCCCCATAAACTAGTAGTTCTTTGACCTTATTTTTTATAACAAATTACAAACCTAGGATAAGGGCCTTATATTCAACAAGATTATTAGTGCAAGGGAATTAGAGTCTATAGTAAGCATGGTATTTCTTACCAATATTGTTAGTAAGGATAATTCCCACTCTAGATATAGCCTTACACCTAACACCATCAAAATGTAATTTCCATAGTCCAGGAATAACATGAACACTCTTGGGATCACATACCTTATTAGTATCTAAGATGAAAACCCCTAACTCTGAGTCAATTATGTTGAACCTCTCATTCACAACATTTTACTCAGTGATCATGTGTTTCATCCTTATCTCTCTCTCAACCCTGATATGATTAAGAACTCCCTTCCAAGGTAGCCACAAATGTGAGAAATATATGGACATGTAGCCATTTAGAGCTTTGGTCCACTCACTACTTAACAAGATTTTATAAACATCAAGTATATCAACAACTTGAATATCAATTAATTACTACACTATAGGTTTAGAAGCTAATTGCATGTTAAGATTAAATAACTCCCCAAAAACCTTAACTCTAGATTTGTCTAATTGGGTGACAACCTTATTAGACTTTATAGTTGTTAAGCCAATATATTTGTAAGTACTTGTAGGCATGATATTGGTATATGCACCAGAATCTAGTAAAAAATTATGCAAATTCTTACCAAACATCCTGATATTGAGTAGGAAAGAAGGAGATTCAACTTTGGCTTTATGCATAGTCACATTGGAATGGTCAGCCTTGAGGGGCTTGTTAGACTTATTAGATCATAACTCTAGCATAAGGTATCTTTGTTTTGTGATCTATGTCAATTCATGAAATTTAATATTAGCCTTTATCTTCTTCATATCCTTAGCTATATTATATCTAGCTTTATTATAAGAACTATGAATATCAATATTAGGTTTAGGGGTACTCCCTCTAGGTGGATCAAGATTATTGCTTGAAGAAGTGTCTAGAGGAGTTCCAAAGTTGTTTGAAGGTGTTGAGGTAGTCAATGTATGCCTCTACCCTCTATTCCTTAAGGGATAACTCTTCTTCAAGAATTGTTGGAAGGCCTATATCTCTTTAGGGATCTCATCAGGTTCATTTTTCTCTTGAAAGGGGAAATCAAAAGTCTCCACCATGAAGGCTTGATTAGATGACTTAGATCTAGAAGTACTTACACCATTATACTTATTAGGGACCACTTTAAATGTATCTAATTCTTCTTGGAAATCCTCAAAAACTTTATAAAACTTAATGTAACCAATTTCACCATGCTTGGTTGTGCAATGTACTCTACAATAATCAAGTAATACAATATCAATAAGGCTAATGTCCATAGTATTCTTTTTAGAATATGGCTCATTATTCCTATTATTATGAAAGCTATCATTTTGAAATCTATTATTTGCCTTATTAAACCTTTGAAATGAGAAGTTATTACCAAAACTTTTAGTATTAGTGCTCAACTTTTGGACCATTTTAGTATATATTCATTATCATTTTTAGTCATTTTAAAATTATGTACCTGGTTATTATTAACACCACCAGCTGGTAATAAATCCCTTTGATAATTTGTATTGAATCCATTAGTGGCAGATGACTCAAAAATCCAAGGTTTTGATTAGGAGCAACACGATTCAAAGGCAACTGGTTGAGGTTTGGAAGTTGATTTAAGGCTTGGATATTTTGGTTGTTATTTGGAAAGATGTTTAGAGTAATCATATGTGGGTTAATGTTTGGAATAGAATAGGCCATTTGTTCTTAGGGTTGCATTTGGTCGTTGATGGTCACTGCCTCAGAATAGGCCCTAGATAATGAAGTTATAGTTGGCTGAGACCTTTTCAGGAACACAAAGGTCATAGGATCTATGCCATCCTTGTAGATTTATAGAGCTAAAACATCATTAGGTTTATAGGGTTATATGGTCATCCTATACATTTTTTGAAATCTAGCATTGAAGGACCTAATAGGCTCACTTGCATATATTCTAATGGTGGTGAACTAATAGTTAATAATATAAGGACTGATAATCTTACCAAATTGATCTATAAAAACATTAGTAAAGCCATCCCAACTAGTGATATGATTGTCAGGAAAGTTTAAGAACCATTCATAAGCAACATATTTAAAGATAAAGGGGAATAACCTATAAGATACATCCTCATGCACAACATTTAGAAACCTTAAGAAAAATTTAAAACATTTTATGTGTTCTTCAGTAGTTACTATACCCATTGGAGTAAATGTAGGAAAATACTTCTCAGGGTTACATGGGTGATCATGTACCACAATGGGCACATTGATTGAAGAGTCTCCCAACCAAGCCATACCTGAATGATGGTGGAAGGGAAAGTTACCTTGAAGAGGTAAAGTTGGCAAAGATTTGGATCTCCTGCATCTACCTTTATCATGCCTGGCCTTTCTATGAACCTCAATTTCAAGCAAAAGCTCCCTTGTCTCTAAGTAGGATCTTATTTTAATCCTTGGCAATTCTAGCATGAAGATTGAAGATCCTATTTGAAATATGATGTATTAGGCTAATCTTTATAAGGAATAAGGATTGAACTTGCACATTAAGCTTATTTTGCAAATATTGTGTAAAGAATAGTAAATGACATTGATCTTTAACTAAGATAGGTTAAAGATGTGTCCAATTATGCAAATATGATTTATCTTTATATGTCTAATCTCAAATAAACTAAAATCTAAGAAAGATATGTCAAACTTTGATCAAAACAAGCTGTCCTAACCTCAAATACTATGGATTTTCAAATTTCAAGTTAAATTTACCAAAACCAAGCATCAAACCTCAAAGAACCTTGATATTTATCTAAAGGAAGCATAAAGATATGTCACAAACCATAAATATCAATGATCTTTACACTTATAAGCAAATAATTACTCAAAGGTACAAAGATAACATCAATCCTAGATCAAAATAGACTAAGATAAGCATATATCCAATAATTTCACAAATGGCCCTCCTTCTAGTGCTAGTGGGGTCATGTTGATGCCTCTATGTGTACCATAGATGTCCTTACTATTCAAGAACACTTCTCATTTTAGAATTATAGGAATTTAAAACATGAGTAGCAGGTTGTGGCAACTTGATGTTACCTATGGTGAAATAACAACAAAGCAATGTTTAACTATCCACAAAAATTTATATTAATTGATGGTTGGGAGCCACCATGGTCCAATTCTTTGTGAAATGATATTTTATATGCTAATTCTTAGTGAATTATGATCCAAAATTAAGATACAAACTAATCTATATGGATATCTATAATGAATTCTAAAATATAATAATTTGGTTAAAAAAAGGCAAATGAAAAGAGTAAGGTAGAAAGAAAATTAGTGATTGCTTGTTTTAGCCTCAAACATTATGACAAAGCACCAATTGCAACTGAGTATGCATTCAAACCAATATAAATTCTAAAATAACTTAAGCTCATATTTCATTATATACTAGGAAAACTTTGAAGGAATGATGTAAAGAATCACAAGTAAGAACCAGGTTTACTTTAAAAATTTACTACTATAATCAAACAACATTTACACATCTAAATATAAATAAAAATGAAGTGAAGCAAATTTCAGATCCTTTAACTAATCTAGCATATGCACAAATTAGAAACCCTGAGATTGAAGATGCAACCCAAAATTCAAAGAAACTATTCAAATTTAAGACATAAAACTAGTAATTGAGAGAAAAGATATGTTAACAATTGACACATCAAATATGGACAATATTTGTAGAATTACTTGATTATATTAATTTTTCCAAGTATAAATTTTTTTGTCAAAATTCTCTCTCCTTTAAAAATGCTAATACATGCCTTTTATATAAATATTAGGAAATATACCAATCAGTTACAACATACAACTGTACAAAAAGTAAAGACAATTGTCCTTCTTTAGAAAGCTCTAAAATACATTTGTTTCTCAAAACTAGACTGACCTAGAGGAAAATATGCTAATAGACTAGCATATGCCTTAAAAGAGAATATTCCCTATTTTAAATATTACAATGATTTTTACAAAAAGGAATATTAATTAGCTTGGTGGGCCCATGATTGAGGGACTCCCCTATTATTCCTATAGAAGCTCCATTACTTTCTGATGTTGATCTTTGATGAGCTCTAAATTCATAGCTGGCTTTAGGAGGTAGACTTCTTCCTAATCAAATAAGTCTTCAAGGTCTCTATCATCTCTAGCCATAGCCTCTCTTATGCTCCTAGCTTCTATAATCTTCTCCTTGACAGTGAAGATCATACCCAAAATCTTGCCATTATCTCTACCTGATTTGGCCTTAATTTTTCTCTTTAATTCCTTCATTACTAAGGTAACTCTATGTTAGTACTCTACATTATCAATTATTCCCAATGATATATTCTTTGCTAGATTGGCTAGCATAGTGCCGAAAAGTTGTTCAATTCTAGTAATCAATTCCTTGTCATTAGCTATAAGTTTATCCAAATTATTTGTTGATTCACTTAGACTCTAGACCTTATCCACCACTATTACTAATACAATATTCAGGTGGGCTAGGTTGATAGTTTCACATTTAGGGATTCTATCCTTGATCAAAATACTAATGAGGTCCATTATTTTGGTTTTTTCCCCTTTCCACTCTATTATTAATTATCTAGCCACCTCACCTTGTTGTCTTAAGGAATCTTGCCTTAGTTTTATTAATTTTAAAGAATAAAACATATCAAATAATGATTCTTTAAACATATTTATGATGGTATTAGGCACTGATAAAATGGCCTATGTCTGTAAGTTCTCTTTTTCCCTTTCTAAATTTATAATCCTTTGCTTCATTCCTCTGATCCTAGATTTGGCTTGAGATGAATGGGCCTCTAGTAGACTCTCAACATCTTCCTCATGGATAAGAACCTCACTGAGTGGTTGTCCTTCAACTAGGGTTAAACTTATAAAAGGCTCAACCTTCTAGAAAGTAAAATACTCAATTCCCACCATGGCCTTCATTGTAGTTATTCTTTCCAATCCAGATGTATTTGGATTGAACTGTACTATAGTAACTAGCTTTGTGTATGTTGGAGGCTCTGGGACCTCAATTTTAGTGTTGTTAGAAGCTCCTAGAGCATCCAATTTCTTACTCTGGCCCTATAATGACCACAATTCTTCTTTCTTCCTATTCCTTCATTAAATACCTGATCCATGGCTTGATTTCTTCATGAACATCCACATTTATAGATTAGTTCAACACCCAAAAGTGTGACTAAGTAGGGATATTTTGTATCTTTTCATACATGAACCAATCAAGGATGATTTGTCTATGAATGGGGAAGTCTTCATTAAATAGGTTGATCTCACTTATGGGATGAGTGAGAATCAAATTTGGCTTCTTTCTTGGTCCAACAAGGACTAATGCCAACTCTACCTTCCTCTTTTCTAGTTGTGCCACTAGGACTGTATCAAGGGATATTTCCTTCCCTTTCTCTTTCTCAACTTTCTCTATTTTAACTTGAGCTTCTTCAACCTATGTTTCTTCTTCCTTAGAGCCATATGCTTCAAGAAGATTCTTGAGTGTACCTTTTACTATTTCATCTAGCTCCAAGTCTATCATGTCTAAGTACTCCACTAGAGATGTTGGCCTTTGGGGCATGGCTAAGGATGAGGATCCATATCTAGGTCTCTCTTCAAAATTTTTGTTACCATTTCATTATACAATTTGTGCTTGGGGTTGTGGGAGCTCCATCTAAGTATGGTCTTGAGGTGGCCTAGAAGGGCCAGGCAATAAATGGTATTGATGCATTCACTTAAGTTGGTGAAAATAGTAACACAAATGGTTAAGTTGTAGCTCTGAATAGAGATAAAAGAAGAGTAGTTGAGGAAACTAAATATGTGATAAATACTTCTAGTTTTCATAATTTTTTTTCCAAGAGTGTCAAGGATCAACCTATTTTCCCTATAGTATAAAATAACCAAAATGTAGAGGCAGTGAAGGTTCCCCAAATGCCTCTAATTAGAGAAAAATTGGTGGTTCAAAAGTCATAGCCAAAGGCTAGTGGAACCTCATTTAGCATAATAAGTTAGATGTATAAATTAAATGTTGTCATTATCATGTGGTATTCCCTTTCCATTCTAGGGAAAAAATACATGCTCATTTAAGATCTTTCATCTCTCAAAGTGTCTAAAGAACCAATTGAGAAACAAGGAGTTATCTTGGCTAATTTAGACCAACCTATGAAGAAACCTAATCAATAGGTACATAACATGACAAATATAGACAAAACCAATGTCAAATCAAATAAAATCCCTCCCTTTTATCTCTCTTTAATAGTTGGTGACTACTTAGTCCATAATTGTTTGGTAGATAGTGGAGCTAGTAGCACTGTCATGCCCAAACAAATTACAAATAAGCTTGGTCTTGTCTATGAACTAAATACCAAGGGAGTATTGCAATCATATAGGTCATAAAACAATATATTTGGAATAATTAATGATCTAAATTTTACATTACATGCTTGCCCTAATGTTACCATTCAACAAGATGTAGTTGTAGTGGACTTGCCTCCCTACTTTGCCATGTGTTTGTGAAGGGACTTTACTTCAAATATTAGAGGTTATTTGTCAGATGATTGGAAATATCTAATGTTCAAGAAGAAGTATGGTACTAAGGTGACAATAATTTATAAACCTATTTTAATATTTCATTTATAGACATAAATGCCAAGTATCATGAAAACTAATTATCTTATCTTAATAAGGTACTAGAAAATAGTGAGGTAGAATCTGAGTTACTTCTAGATGGATTTCCAAATATTTTCCTTGATAAATGAGCATTTGATTTACATGAACATGATTCTTATAAGTTAATTGAAGTAATTAGTTTCTATTATATTCATGAAAATGATATACCAATTCTAATATTGATGAAAGATGATAGCCTAGTGATGGCCTATGGAAACTATACTTGATGGATCAAGGAACAAACATGGCACTGGGGTTGGAATGATGTTGATATCTCTAGATAATAAAAGGTATTTATCTTCTCTCAAGTTTCAATTTGGTTGGTCCAATAATGTTACTGAATATGAATCACTAGTGCATGGTTTGTAATGGGCAAGAAAGATGAAGGTCAATACCTTACAAGTCTTTGGTGATAGTGAACTAGTAGTTTACTAAGTAAGATGACTTAATATATGCAAGAAACCACTCCTTAGGTCCTATAAGACTAGAGTATGGGAATTAATTAAATACTTTAAAGATTTCAATATTTATGCCATATCAATAAATAAGAATAAATGTGTAGATAGGTTGGATGGCATTGGGTCACAATTAAATATCCAAGATGACATAAAGAATGAAAAGGTTTGATCACACATCAAAGTGATTACAAGGCCTTTTATCCTAGACAACCATGATAATTGGCAAGTATTTGAAGATGATAGTTAGATTGTTAGGTTCTTATAAGATAAAGCTGAATTCTCCTCAAGAAAGTAAGATGAGCACTTGCAGTAGTATGGTGACCAAATTATACAACTGAAGACAAATAAGTTACCTAAAGGGTTAGTCACCCTTGAAAACATATTCAACATAGATGATGAATTGAGAAAAGAAATTTTTTCTTTATCAACCAAGGAAGAACACCATACAAATGTGGAGATTACAACTAGTAAGAGCTTAAAGTTGGGCAAAGTTTGCACATCTATAGAGAAGGAAACATTTATTGAGTTATGTTCAAATTTTATAGATGTCTTTGCATGACAGTACAATGATATCAAAGGATTTGATCCAAGTATAGCTCAACATAGCATTGAGTTAGAGGATGAGACTACGCTAGCCAAACAAAGACAAAGGCCTATTAAACTAAAGCTTGAACCTTTGATGAGAGCTGAGCTTCATAAGCTCATTGAGTCAACTATAATATTTCCAGTTAAGCACTCAACTTGGGTGGCAAACCTTGTTCCAATATGGAAAAAGAATGGTGAAATAAGACTATGTGTTGAATTTCATGACTTGAATAAGGCCTCTTTTAAAGACCACTATCCATTTCCTTATTGTATAATTATAGTGGTTATAACTAGATGTTGGTAAAAAAAGAAGACCAGTTCAAAACAACCTTCACCATGAAGTGGGGGACATTTTCATACCTAAATATGCCTTTTGGTTTATCTAATGTTGGATCAAATTTTTAGAAATCTATGGATATGGAATTTCAAGGTCTCCTTAACAAGTTCATACTTGTTTATCTAGATTACATAAAAATGTTCTCTGAGAGTGAAAATGAGCATATGATTCACCTCAGATAAGTGTTTGAAAGGTGTAGGAAATTTGAGGTGTCTTTGAATCCCAAAAAGTGTGTCTTCTCTATTCATGTAGGTAGGCTTCTTGGACATGTGATTTATAAACAAGGTACAAGCATAGATCCTGATCGAATAGACTCAATTCTTGCACTTTCCTTACCTAAACACAAGAAATCCTTGTAAAGCTTTTTAGGTAAGATAAATTTCATAAGAATATACATATCAGAGTTTGATACTTTATCTAGGCCACTCAAAACCAAGTTAAATAAGGGTCAAAGTTTTATCTAGTCCAAAGAAGGAGTAAGAAACTTTGAAGAGATCAAGAAAGCTATAGACAATGCTCCTACACTCCTGAACCTTGATTTCACAAAGAATTTATTCTAGTACACCGATGATAATATTAACACTATTTAAATTTTTCTCATGTAATAGAATCAAGAGACTTTATAGCAGCCAATAGACTTCTTTAGTCAAGGCTTATAATAATCTAAAATAAGGTACTCTTTTATTGAGAAACATGTACTTTCAGTCATAAGGTCTCTTAATAAGTTTGATACTAGTTTGATAATAAGATACATTTGATGGTTGCACATCAAGTGTCAAGGATTTTATCTTGAACATGGATATAAATGATAAAAGAGCTGGTTGGATAACCAAAGTCATGGAATATGATGTTGAGATCAAGGTCAAAAATCTAATTAGAGGCAAATGAATTTGTGAACATCTAGCCTAAGACTTTCAAGAAGTTAATGGGGTGGTTATGGTGTCAAATGATGAAAAATTTGCAAATGATCACACTTCACCTTCTAGCTGGTTCTAAGATATGGTAAGATACTTATAAGATGGTGTTTATCCTTCTCATCAGACCCCTTCAAAAAGGAGATATTTCATATTTCATTCAATTCCTTTTCTCCTTATTGATAATGTGTTGTTCAAAAAGGATATCAATGGCATGTTGCTAAGGTGCATAGATCTAGGTCAAAAATAGAGATTGCTTGAGCAATTCCATGATGGACATGGTGGAGCTCACTATTTAGCAAGGATCAAAACCCACAAGATCATGAGAGGTGGTTATTATTGGCTAAGTATATTTGGTGATTGTCATGCATGGATTAGGAAATATAGACAATGTGCTATGTTTGTTGGGAAAGTTAAGATTGTAGACTTACCTCTCCAACCAATTTTAGTGAATCAAACCTTTTCCTAATGGGGATTGAAATTTATTAGTCTCATTAACCCCCCTTCAAGATTAGGACATAAATGGATCCTAACTACCATACATTATTTTACTAGATAGATAGAAGTAGTGGTATTGAAAGAAGCTAATGAAACCAATGTTTTGGACTTTTATGAAGGTTTGATTACCAGATTTGGAGTCCCTTCAACTATTATTTTTTACAATACTATGGATTTTGAGGGTTCTAAGATCAACCAGTGGGTAGTTCAACATAGTGTTTTTCTCAGTACCTCATCAAACTATTACCCACAAGGTAATGGCCTTGCTGAGTCCACTAAAATTTTTTTGTTGAAGATCATTAGGAGGACTATTTAAGACAATAAGAGATAATGGCATCTCAAATTGAAGTCAGCTCCATGTGAAAAAAAGATCACCTATAAAAGGTCAATAGCCAATTCTCCATACAAACTAGTATATGGTAAGGAAGGAAGAATGCCTATTTCTCTTAAATTCCATACTTTGGAACTAATGCATCAACTTGAAATTTTAGAGAATGAGCTAGTAGAAATCAGATATGCTAAGCTCACAGAGCTAGAAAAGACAAGGCATCAGTCCATGTTGGTTATGGAGGCCCATCAAGCAATGATAAAAATATCTTTTGACAAAAGAGCTTCTTTAAGAAGTTTTCAAGAAGGAGATTTGGTCTTCAAGTGGGATGAGGATAGAGCTAAGCTAGGATGACACACAAAATTTGGCTCTCTCTAGATTGGTCCATACACAATCTCCAACTGCAAATCTCACAATGCCTTCTAGCTTGTAAAGATGGATGGTGAAGAACTTATTATCTCAGTCAATGAGATATATCTGAAACACTAATATTGAGGAAGATACATTCCCTACACATATTTAGTTGATATTGATTTTATCTAAATGTTTTTCTAACATATTAGTTTCTTTTCATTTGTCCCAAATAAGTGTTATGTTTACATAGTTGTTCAGTAGGTTAACTGTCTTTGCTTTATTAGTTTACTTTCCCTTTCAAATTTGTTTTTTTAAAATCAAGAGGTTTCTTATAGTCATGTAAATGGTCTAAGAGTCATAGAGATGGTCTTGATTTTTCAAGCATAGCAGGCTTGCTACCCAACCAAGTCACTAAAGATGTTGACCAAATTTGGCCCACAAAAAGATCTTTTGCCTATAGATGGTTTGAGAAGATGAATAGATGTTCTAGATGGAATGAGTGGTTCAAATATCTCATGATGATTGCAAAATTTTTGAAACACTTTAAGCAAGATTAAAGTGTGATCTAACTAATCTTCAAGAGATAGGTCTATAATTATAGATGAAGGGTCCAAGTGGGCTTCATGGTGTCTGAGCATTAAAGATCATGAATTAGGTTGCACAAGCCTTAGAATATCATCAAAGCCCTTAAATATTGAACAAAAAAAAGAGTGTGTAAGTTTAAATAACTAGATCATCACCAAGACATCATACATAAATTAACATACCAGTTTACTTGTACATTTAATAAATTCACCTCAAGAAGCCTCGCAAGTAAAAGGATTATAGTGCCACATTTTTCTTCATATCAGGATCATATCCTACAAATTTCATGTCTGTGTGAGTCTTCTAACCCAAGTTATGAGATTTCAAAGATTGAATTACAGATGGAGACATCTGCATAAACATAAAAATAAATCTTAGCATTTATCTATGGGGTCCAAAAGATTAATGGTCATGCATATGTCAATGACAATCATGTGGACATCAAATGATAGGTGCATAAATGTCAAATTTAGGCCACAACAAATAACTATTAGGGTTTAAAAATCCTAATAATAGTCATGAAAATGTCAAATACATTCATGAAGACATCAAATATGAGCATGTAGATATCAATTTTAAGCTCATGAGTTAGTCATTTGAGTTCAAATGGTGGGTCCCAACAAGATCAATAGACCACGTGAGTTTGTACATCTTGGTCCAATGGTGCGAGAGTGAGTCAACATGTCAAAGGATATTTATTGGTATGAAATCAAGGGCTCACATGCATTTGTACATCCAAATATAATAGTGCAAGAAAATAAAATAAGTTAGTGTATCTACAGGACCAATAAGAATAAAAAAAATTGGGCACAATGTAAATGGTTTGAGTTGGCAATCAACAACTAATAAATAAAGGGAAAATCCAAAGAGCTTCCATTGAAGGTTGATGAACTAGTTTTTGACCTAGGTGAAAAAAAGATTAAAAATACTTATCATCATTGATCTTGATTAATAATATATGCAATCATGCAAGCAAGATGGTTAAGGATAAGGCTTGATTACCATTAAAGTTAAATAAGACCTCTGGCTGAGAATTTGGAACCTATTGACCTTGTTACAGGGTCATTATATTGACATGATTATTTTTTTTAGATGGAGGATCCTCACATATAATATATTCTTATATATCATCGGTTTTATATGAAAAATAATTATATGGTGACCTAATACAGAGATCGAAGATGGACTAGTGATTGTGAAGCAAGATCAACAGTTTCTAGGTTTCCATAGATATTGTGACTGTGCGAAAAACAATAATTGGACTGGTTTTCATATACAATAGATCTATGTTGAATATTATATCAAATACAAACATAAACATGATCATGGAGAGGTGTCTCACCTATCATTAGGCTCATATTTTCAATAAATATGTACCGATGGCTACCCTAAGCATATGTGGCATAATTTGATCAATTCCAAGACATGATCCTCATGAGCAAATAAAATAGATAATGACATGGAGTTATAAGAATGACATTGGGTGAATATATAATAACAATGAGAATTTAATTATTTTACAAAATTTATTCCTTATTGATAAGGTCATGAGTCAGCATCCTCAAACTTGTGCTAATACATCACAATTCTGTCACCTCTTCCTTTTTTTATATATGTTCTAATTTCTACTACATGTTGAACTCTCCAAAAGTATTAGACAAGAAATATCTAACATTTTAGATAATAGACTCTTATGCTTTGGCTTGCTTAGGCTATGCTAAAATTTGTACTATAACACCTTTTGATGTAAGAAAGTCTAAATTCCATCATTTTACAAGCTAGATTGAAGTGTGTCCTACTAATTCTTGTACTGTAGTTAAGTGAATGTATGTTCCTTGTCTATGTCTATGTTTTCTCACCTTATGAAGTCCTTGTTAGCTCTCACATGTCATTATAAGTGCAATTTACACTTTTTTATTTAGTTGGAAAGTGGATATTTGTCCTCTCATGCTAGATTGATTAATGATCAATGCCTTACTCTGAAATACTTATGTGTGATTGATCTTCTTTGGTCTTGAATGTATATTGTAGTGTGTCTTATACAAAGTATAATTGTTCTAATTACTAGTGCATCACCCCATTTTTTTTCATGTTTTCATATATTATTGTATCTATTTATCTCTTTTCCAAGCAAGTGTTAGATTAAGTCTAGTTTAAGTGATATATCTAGAAGGAAGATGACCTTCTTGGGATGTCTGATCCAATTTTAGGTGACCCACAATATAGGATCATTCCCATGTTGGACTAGATTTATGTAAGAGGACTTGAACAATCCCCTTATTCAAATAGGGTGCAATCTAGAACACCAATAGGTACCATAGTAGAGGAGGAATATATCAGGGGGAGAGGATACAATCAAGGGTATAACTATGGGTATAACTAAGAAACACCTCTCCCTACCTACTAGAAATTTAGGACTATAGCAAGGAATTATACAAAGGAACCACATGTAGAATGTGGGTTTTGTCATGAGAAAGAGATCCATGACTCATTCTCATGTCCTAAAGTAACACAATTTCATAATAATGGAGGTTAAAAAATTGAAGATATAGTAGGGTATTAAATTCAAAAAGGATATAAGCATTTTAATAAGGTCAAAGAAACAAAAAAAATGCAATGATGTAAGACATAGAGAAGAGGATGTTGAATTAAAGAGGAAGGGGAGTCTTCCATTAAAAGACATCTTTTTAGAAAAATTAGGGAATGTAGATTGGAAGTGAAGGAACATAGGGAGAATCCAAAAAATAAAAAACTAGGAATAATCATTGAAGACCTAAAACCATGGGTTACGATAACTATTCAAAGTGGAGAAAAGACTACGAAAGGAAAGGAAAAGGTAACTGTCTCATAAAAGGAATCAGAAGAGGATAGTGAATGAGACTACCCCAACACATATGAGTATAAGGATAAAATATACAAAATAAGGAAGATTATCCAAGACAAAAAAGATAAAGATGATGCCAATATGACTTACTTTGATGAAGTAGAAATTGAGAACTTGAAACAAATGCTAAAAGTAGTAAAAAACCAAGGTTATTTGGAAAAATTAATGTAGTTTTATAAGTATTGGAATAAAAAGATAGATATAATCAGGTAAGAAGGGTATAAAAAATCAAACAAAATCTAAACAATGTGTTTTAAACCAATAAGAACTGGAAAAAGATGACAATCCACTTAGATATGAAAATTGATGGCCAGGAAGTAAAGAAGACCTTATTAGACTTAGGGCTGGACACAAATTTCCTTCCCCATAGTACTTGGGAAGTGTTAGGAAATCCATAATTACATGTATAAACATATGATATTTTTATGGCCAATGAGGCATCAAAATCAATTATAGGAATGTTTTAGAATGTACATATTAACTTTATAGGTATAAAATGGAAAGCTAATTTTGAAGTCATTGATATGTATGACACAATACACTATAAACTATTGAATTTAGAATTGTTTGTTGATTATAATAACACATTATAATATGAGGATGAATAAATCATCTTTAAAGGTAATGGATTTGTAGTGCATTTTATTAGAAACTGGAATGACAACTGTATGGTTAGATAAAGGGGAAATTGATTTTGATAAACTACTAGAGTTTACACTATAATAAAAACAACAAACCTTGATTGAGAATTGTGATCTAAATGACAAAGGAGAAGTAGTGATACAAAGTGAATAGGTATAAATAACCTCCAAAAAAAATTTGAATCCTAGCTATATAGAGAGCCATAAATGAGGGTGAGAAAGGTTTTCCATATGAAGAAATTATGAATCAATAACCCAAAGCTTACCATAGAGAAAAATATGATTCCATGGATACAAAAGGTGTACTATATTGAGAGATGGAATTTGCATGTTAAACTACCACAATTTAGTGGAATAGGAGATATAGAATAATATATAGAACAAATATTAAGGGTATTTCCCTTAGAAAATAAAATAATGAAGGTTATAGATGATACACTAATTACCACTACTACAAGGTGGTGGAATTATCATAAATCCAAATCTCAAACTAAAAAATCCTTAGGTATTTTAATGAAAATAAGGTTCATTAAAAATAATGATGATTTGAATAAATACCACAATATATAGGCATTCATACTCCCGAGATACATATTTTAAATTATGAAAAAACTATGAACTGAAAAAGGTGAAACTACAAAAATACTTTGGACATAATTCCCCTTTTGGACCCTTGAAACGTATCCAAGAACATGGTATATACATAGAGAGATGCAAAGAGGGAATTATAACTATGATGGAAAAAATTGACTTTTGGTGAACATTCAATTTCTTGAACCCTAATACAAGAGTATGTTGAGCCTTATAAAGAGTAAAACCAATTCTATTTATGTTTAAAAATACTGTAAAGCAACAATGCAGTAGAAAAACAACACAAAAGATAATAAGGGGATATATAGATGATTGGGAACTGATTGGGGCCATTACAATACAAGTACAAAAAAGAGCAAAATATAGAATCAATAATTCAAAATTTGAAGATAAAGCATACTATAGGAAATTAACTAAACAAGAACTAAATGATGAAGAGGATAAACTAGATAACATAAAAATAGAATTTGAAGAGGGAGAGTGATAATTAATTGAAATTGTAGAAGACAGCATGTATTTTTATAAACCCCTAAAAATTAGAGAATAAAATATATTTAAATAAGGATGAGCAATAAATAGAAAATATGATTGATTTGTTAATAGAACACAAAGATTTATTTCCATAAATTTTTATAGAGCTGAAATGAATCAGAGAAGAAGTCAGAATGATGAAAATTTAGGTCAAATAAGACAAAAACATTAAGCAGGAGACCCAACTCAACCCAAATGTTAAATCTAAAGTTAAGATTTCATTATAAAAAATGTTAATTGGTAGTATCATTACACCAGTATAAGATACATGATGGGTAAGTCCAATGGTAATTAAATATAAGAAAACATGCAAGACTTAGATTTGTGTTGGCTATATATAGAGAAATTAATAAGGCCTATCTACATGACCCATGCCACACATTCTTCACCAAATAAATACCAAAGAGTGTGGTAGGAAGATAAGTATACCTATTTAAAGATGAATTCTTAGGCTATCACCAAGTAAATATATCACTGGAATACTACTCAAAAACCATATTTTCAATAAAATAGGGGTCATTTATGTATATAATAATTCTTTTTGAATTGAAGAATGCACTGATGGTATTTAGCTAAATCACGGTAAATACATTTAATAAATTTATTCATGACATTTTAGAGGTATATTTAAATGATTGGAAAATATATGGGTATTAAAGGATCATGTCTAGGCATTCATGCTAATGTTCTAACAATGTAGATAATTTAACATTTTATTAAACTTAAATAAATATGTCTTCACAAATCCATTCAAAACACTATTAGGACACACTATTTTTTAGGAGGGACTCATAATAGATCTGTTGAAAACTAAAATAAACATAATCTTCCAACCCCCAAGACATAGAAAGAGGTAAGTGGAATATTAGGATACACTAGCTATCACTGCAACCTCATTTGTTACTATGCATAAAATCACACCATGATAGAAAAATAATTAAAGAGAAAGAATAACAAAGAAATTTATTGGACACCATAATGTTAGGAAGCATTTATTAAATAAAAAACCAATATAGTCAATGCACTAATATTAGTTTTTGTAGATAGGATGGTGTTATTCCATGTATATTTTGATACAATAGGAGTACCCATATAAACTATACTAGTGAAACCACACTATAATATTGATCACCCCATTTCATTTCCAAAGCCAAAAAATTATCGAAGGTAGAAAAAAATACTCAACAGTATAAAGGGAGGCATTATCAATGGTGTACATAGTGCATAAATTTTATAATTTTATAATTTCTACACCATTTATATTATTCATTGACCATGATCCATTTTAATATTTAACAAGTAGACCTATAATACATGGGATGATATTTCATGGATTAATACTATTCCAAGAGTTTGATTTTAAAACTATGGTGAAACCTAGACTTATAAATAATGGACTAGACTATTTGTTAATAATTACCAGTAGAGAATATTTTGGGAAAAATGTGGATGAGTTCTCTAGAATTCATCTATTTTGTATTGAGATATTTCCAACGGATATGGAAAACATTGATAAATTACTAGCAACATGTGAATTTTTGGAAGGATATGTAAAATGGAATGTAAGAGATTACTAATACAATATTTTCCCTTTTCATAAAGGGAGCCCTATACAATAAGGAAAATACAAGGGTTTACATAGAGTATCATTATCGTACAAATGATAAGGCATCATTTGGGAGGCACATTATGGAATAAAAAGAGGCCATAATTTAGGAGAAGGCATTGCCAAGAAAATGAAATTTGCTAGCCTATGGTGGAAAAATATGTTTAAAGATGCACAAAAACATGCATAAATTTTTGATATATGCTAAAGGGAAGGAAAACCTAATACATGGTATGAAATGAAACTTTGACCACTATTATAACTATTCCTATTCAATAAATGGACCATTGAATTTATTGGACCAATTAAACTAATAAAGTAGAGAATCTATACATGATTCATAAAAGTAGGTGCAAAGTACCTAATAAGATGGGTGGAAGCAATGGTTACAAATGACTATATATTGAAAATCACCCCCAAAATTTTATATGAGAGCATACATAATAATCACACTAATCCCTAACATATACAAGTAAACAAAATAGTGGAAGCATTCAACAAAGTTTTGGACAAAGTTTTAACCAAGGTATGTAATGCAGAGATAGGATATTAGGATAATAACATACCAACAATACTTTGGGCTTACCAAAAAACCAAAAAACCATTAAACAAGTATTATTGATTTCAATTAGTGTATAAATTAAAATCCACAATGCCCATGGAGTACATATTACAAAGCCTAAGATTAGAAGCTATACTTCGGATGAATGAAAAAAACTTGTTAAAAGAAAGAGTTGTGGAATTGGAAAAATTAGATTAAAAAATATTCATAGCTATTTATAATCAAATGAAAATTAAGAAAAAATAAAATAAAATACTTATCATGAATAACACATTAATAAATTGAAATTTAGGATGAATGCAAAAAACATATATGAAAATTTAGGAAAATGAAAAATAATATGGTTAGGACCCTATGTAATCAAATAAATTATATAGTCTAGAATGATAAGATTAAGAATGATTTCAAAAATACTGTGGAAAGGATACATAAGTGGTGCATGATTAAAACCATACACTACAAACTAATATGGTGAAATGTGGTGAATTTTTATAAGGTAGAGATGATGGAAAAAATAGGAAAAAAAAAAAAAAAATTGAAGAAAAGGAAAAACACAAATAATTTTGGAAAAAAAAAACACAATTTTTTTTTTTTGAAAAAAAAATGTAAAACTAGGAGAAAACACCTAAAGGAAAAATAATATATGATATAGAAGAGCATTATTACTGCCAAGACTAAAAATCAATAAATAATGGATTAATGAATAGGGGGAGTGAAGAGCAATGAACCCTGCTCTCCCTAAATAAAATTGAATATATCTTTTCTTTTTGCACAAGGATAAATTCATGAATTAATTAAAAAATGGATAAAATTTTGAGAAAAATAGGTGGTTGTTGAGAAACATAAAACATGGTTAGAAAGGAAACATAAAAAAAAAAGGATGAAATCAAGATAATGATAAGAAAGAAACAAAAAATGAAAAAGGAAAAATTAACTAGAAAAAATGAAACCCAAAAAGGAAAGAAATTGGTGGTAACAATCAAAAACATTAAATTAAGGTAAAAATTGTTGTTTACTTGGTGCATTCAATGACTAAATTAGGAAGTTATAAAATGATGATTTATCATCCATGTCAATTACACAACCCTCATAATAATGACACTACTAAAATTTTATCATGAACAAAGTAATCCTATATAAAACCTACTTGAAGAAGAAGAAAAAAATGAAGTTACCCCAAGTAGTTAGAGTCGAGTAGATAAAGAGACCAAAATATAATAAGCATTCCATGAAGTTGAAGCTTATAGATTTGAAATTAGAATATTTGAAGGTTTCTGCTCTTGGATTCACACTATGAAAACACTCAAAAGTATATTCATTCAAAAATTAGGGAGATTTACCCAATGTTATGGAATTAGAGCACCTAGAAATGTCATAGACAAACCCTAAAACTCAAGTGATGGAATACATGGGAAAATTAAAGACAATTGAGGCTAGAGTCTGGATTATATTTCCATTCTTATAAATCTATGACAACATCACCAAAGTGATACTAAGCAAAGTGTAGTAGGATGACCTGTACTTGGATAGATCACACCACATCATATAGATGGTCATCTAAGTAGTCATAAATTTTCTTAACCAAGGGTAGATCACACATAAATATGACAACAATAAAATGAGTATGAATTCTATCATTGCACTTATTGGAACATATCCTAATCAAAGGGCCCTTTCTATCCAAGGCATCATAAACCCCAAAGTTTGGTATGTGAAAAGTGACATTACATAGAATGTGTACTATATAAATAAGGAATAATCTACTACAATGAGGATCATTCAAATTTCATGGGGTATGGTCATGACTAGCATGCAATATGACCTCTCCACAATAATATAAGAGTAATAATTAGAGAATTTACAACATACAAAATAAGTTACTCACTAATTTTGTTATATAACCCTATTACTCATATTAGCTATGTAATTTATGAATACAATACTAGGTCACCAAGACATAGTATTATGGGACCCATATAGGAATATATGAGATTAAATTAAGAATGTTTTAAATGCAAGGCAATATGGGATGTGAATATCATACACTTTTAGAATGGGATAATATTATTAGAGTGATGGTAGTTGGAAGATATATAATCTCCCTAAGAATAGTGCATAAATATTTTAAGAAGTTTGATTCATAGTAGATGTTGATAACATTTATATAAAACCATTTGAAAATAATATTTCCCCTCTCTCTCACCTACTTTATGAATTAATTAATTAATGAGTAAAAACTCTGATTGTAGCAGCTAGAGGCTTACCACCATACCTAAGATTAACCAAGTTTATGAATGAAGTAAAAACCCAAACCACTAGCTCTCAAAACCCTGTAAGAAGTGCACCCATCACATCAAAAGTTCCAATTGTGGTTGAATTTCAAAATACACTAGTAGGACCCTCCCCATACTGATAAACACTTCATAGATCAACATATTTACAACAAGATTGTCCATGAATAATTTAGTATGAATATAAGAAGGAGGAGGAGATCACTATTTGTTTTAAATCTTATAATGTAAGAAGGACCCTTGTGTAAAATTAAATGATTAAAAAAAAGAACACCCATATATTATTTGAGTCTAAATAAAATTATTGAGGAGGAAGGCATAACTCAAACTAAAAAATGAAAAATACAAACTGAAGAACACGTAAAGATCTATACTAGTTAATGAATGGAAGATAGGGTGAAGTTTGATACAAATGAGTAGTGAAAAGAGGAGAATAATACCATTAAAAGAGAAAAAATTAAAAAAAATTCAAGAAGGAAAAATCAAGTAAATATTGGTCTCTTATCTAGAGATAAAATACTTGAAAGGATAAGATTAGGAAGAATAGTAGATGGGAGGAGAAAAGGCTATTGTAGAAATGGTACCTTATGTGGTAACACTCATATAATAATGTAAAAAAGAAAGGAGGTATGCATAGACTATGTAAAATGTATGATGGTGAAAAACTGAAGGTTAGGAAATAATTATAAAAACACTAATGGACTAAACAAATATAGGTCCATTTACTTTGGATGACATAACAGGAGGTGTGTAGCCTACTTTACAAGAAGTAATCATAAACACCTAGTAGAAGATTAGTGAAGCTACAAATAATATAGTTATATACCAAAAAGTAGCATTACAAAATTTCTAAAGTAACATTAATGTCCCTTAAGGACAAAGGAAGACTCTGTAAAATTCAATAGACACAATTACACACAAATCAAAAAATTGATTTGGTAATAGAAAAACTATACAAAAAAAACTTTAGGAATGAGATAAAATGGAAGAATATGTTATAGAATAAATAAGAGAACAATTGAAAAAAAATAGAGTATGAGAATATAAAAAAACAATAAATATAGGGAGCTTACCATCTAGCAAACTTAATAGATATTGGAGAAAGAAAAAAATAGAATGGGAGAAAGTAGAAAATGAAAAACAAAAATAAGAAAGAGTAGAACAAGAAAAAATAGAAAAAGAGAAGTTATTAAAATAAAGAATGAATAAAGTAAAGGAAAATGTGGAAAAGGATAAATCCAAGGTAGAGAAAACACAATAATAAGAGGCATATAAATAAGAAAAAATGAAAAGAAAAGAGGAAGAAGAAAATAAAAGGAGGAAGGAAGAAGAAAATAAAATAGGGGATGAATAAAATAAAATAAGGATGAAGAAAATAAGAATAACAAATAAAAAATGAGCATCAATAAAATATTGAAAGATAAATCAAAGAAAATGAATAAAATGAGAGGAAAGAAAAATAAGTAGGAGGTTTATCTGGGAGTTTTGAAGACACAAGAAAATGGGTGGAGGGGATGGTAGACAATATATAGGGGAGGTAAGAGATATTCCCTCTATGTTATCAAAACCTAGGATTCCATTAGAATAATTAAGGCTAAGTTATAAAAACACAAACAACTGAGTTCCAACATTATGATACCATCTAGCCCATTATAGCCAACTCCTAGAGGATAGACTGTGGTGTCACTATAAAACTTGATACCACTATATAAAAAAAACCATTGGCAAAAATATTATTTAGAGTGAAAGGTTGGACTGGATGGTGAGGTGTATGAGCTTAGAATAAGGTATAAAAATTTCCATTATGGCCTTAACTAATGCTTGACCCAATATGACCCAAACTCAACCTTGCCAATTAAGGAATAAATTAAAAAAAAATGAAGAATTTCATTGGTCATACTAGAGCCTTAGTTGACTTGAGTAGAATAAAAGTATAAAAAATATAGTAATATGAGATATATATGTTAGGAATATGACTTATTTACACATTCACATAGCATTTATGATTTATTTGATCATATCAATTATCCAATTAAACAAGAAATTAATTAAATATTCATAAATCAATATTTCCTTTTAATCATATTTCAAAAGGACAAACATAAAAAAATTAATCAATTATAGTTACATCATTCATAGTCATCATAACTATATCATTTTTAGTAATAGATCTTATGAATTCATATTTTACAAAACATATACAAATATAATGCAGTTATAAATAATTAGTAAGATGTTTCTTCTATACAAACAATGAGAAATTAAGAGATCGTCACAGAAGCAAACAATAAATGTATAATATACAAAGAGGGAGAGTATAATAGAGGGTTTTAGCTCCAACCATGGATACTTTCAAATCCCCTAAATACCTATCATCTAATTAGAGTGTCCTTAACCATCACAAGAAGGATATATACAAATATGATGAAAAGAAAGAGGTCAAAGTGTATGTAGGTCAATACCATAGCTACTCCACATAACATGATGCAAATATGATAGTGAAATGGAAAAGGAATTGATACATTCCTGATGTATAAAAATAATGGATAAAAATATTGTATACATTTATTACGTCCATAATACTAGATTTAACAAGTTCCCTTTATCATGTCTAAAATAAAAAATATAGTGAGACTAACTAGGATTTATCTAATCACTTAGTATTCACATCCTGATGTTCACAAATCAATCCCTAGGTTTCCCCAACCTACCCATTCTAATAATAGGTTGGCATCAAATGATTTACATGAAATCAAACAACCATGATATTCAAAAGGTGTTTGTATGATGATGTTTTGCATGGGTGTCTCATACCACACATGCAAGATGATATCTTACTCACACTTTGATGAAGGATCACACAAAAATATATCTCATAACATGATATCTTGCTCACACTTTGATGAAGGAGTCAAAGTCATTACCAACCATGTAAGATTATATAATGGGATTTTTACTATCAATAAGCATGTTATGATCCACATTCAACCAACTATTCACTCCATTTTTTTTAGAAATATCCATGAAAAGGATCCTTGGCCTACTCAAAATATGACTCTTTGATGTAGGACCACTCATACTTCAAAATATTGAATTCAACAGCCATGTTATGGGAGATATTCTAATCTAGATGGGGGGATAATTTTAGAAAGCCACTAAAATCTAGATGATAGTTTGAAGTGAATTTCAACATTCCCGTACTAAGAAATTTTTCCAACACCTCTTTTAGGATATTGAACCTAAGATGAATCTAGATGAAAAAATTCTACTAATGACTTCAACTAAGAAGTCAATAATTGATCTATATTTGAATTGAAACACCTATTCATTCATTTTTCTCTAAATGAATCATATATTTTAGTTGAAAAAACAATCCAAAACTTATGGAAGAAAGGATGAACTTTTTTCTTATTACAAACATAACCAAAAGAAAAATTCAACCACATAAGATCACATCCAAAAATAATAGACCAACAAAGTAATTTTTTCTTCCAAACATTATTTACAAAGGGACAAGTGAAAAATAGATGTTCTAAAGACTCAACCTCACCACATACCAAATAAAAAGGTAGGACATAAGAATGCTTAGAATTAACCTCACTAACAGTAAGTCTATAGTAAATAATAAGTCAACAAAAACAAGATTTATTGGTTCCAAAAAGGAATCCCACAACATATTAAACCTAAAGGACCAACTTCAGATAGGGTTCAAAACCTACCAGTTACAATTAAGTGTAAGGTAGGGAGGCTTGGGAAAAGAAAGCTTTTTATATAGCCTTTTAGTGGAAAACTCATGCAAAGGAGGGCCATTAACCCACTTGATAATTTCGCAAAATGTATCTTCATTATGCAAGATTGAAATGGTATTAGCACCCTTGAGAGCCTTAGAAATCATAGAGAAAGTCCTCCTTTGAGACAAAGGAATATGGTATCTGAACTTGATGAGATCCCAAGAGGCCCAACCCTCAAATGAGAAGAGATAGTTAAAAATTTGTAGACCTTTTTGGGACCATTGTAAGGTAGATCAACTCTTGGTGAGAGAAAGGGGAAAACCATTGAGGGAGAGATTCCACCATATGGATTTTTACCCCTGACAGTAGGATCCAAACTAGTTGAAAACATGCTTTGTAGTGACCAAATCCCAAGCTTTCTAGATAGACTCAAAAATAGGAGAACTAATAACTTTGATTGAGAAAGGGACAAGAAGGAGATCTAACATATGTATCCTAGTCCATCTAGGCCTTCCTTTAGGGAAATATCTCAAAATATTATGTCTAATGAGAACTTTCCAAGGTTCATTACCATTAAATGACCAACTTCATAGCTAGAGTGATGCCTTGAATTTTGAGGTCTTTTAGACTGATACCACCAATGATTTAAGGCCTACAATAAAACCTCAAAGTAATTAAATGCATTTTATTATTACCTTTACCATCAAATCATAGGAATTATATTATAATTTTATGTAATAAATTGATTTGGTACTTATTAAACATCCATTGAGAGGCATAATAAATGTTGTAGGAGGATAGGACCTTTTGGAAAACCTAGATTCTTTCTGGGAGAGATAAAACATGACTTTGCCATTTACTAATCTTAATATTAATTTTGATATAAAACTATTCCCATATTTTCTTAAAGTAATGGTTAAGATCAAAGGGTATACCAAATATCTAACAATCTGATTAGGTCCTTTACATTCCCAACTGAACTCAAAAATACCATTAGGAGGTTCATCAGACCATCCCATCATAAAATATTTATGTGTGGCTACCTTAGAACCTGAGGCTTGGAAATATATATTGAGCCTTAATTATACATGGAGTAGGTTTTCATGGTAAATATTAACAAAGAGAGAGGTTTCATCAGCAAAAAGAACATAAATAAAGACATAATTGTTGGGGAGAGTGATATTCATAATTGGGGGGCCCATCTCACCACAACAAAGTAGATAATGCAAGGAATAAAATATAATGACAAAGAGGGAAGGAACAAGAGGGAATACCTATATAATATAAATCTACAAGTATAGTACCTTAGTAAGTTCCCCATTAACCTCCACAACTATAGAGGCATCTTTAAAAAGAACATTAATCATTCTATAGAAGTAGTCTTGAAAACTAAAGGCTTGCAGAATAGTTTCAATGAATGGCCACTCAATTTTTTCATATGATTTTTAAAATTCAAAGATAATAAGTCCAACATTATATTGAGATTATTTAACCTATTACATCCCCTCCCAAATGGAAATAATATTTTCCAAAATATATCTGCCTACCATAAACCCAACCCAAGTCTCTAAAATAATGGAAGGAGTAATAAAGAGACTCTATTTTCTATTATTTTTTTCCAGTATTTTATAAGAGACATTAAGAAGGGTAAATGGTCTCCAATTTTTAACAAGGGACTAGTATCCTTCCTTGGGAATGAAATTGATGACACGTTTATTAATTTTTGACCCTGGAGACCTAGCCTCAATGGTTTCTAAATAGACATTCAAACACTTAGATGTAATCCAGTCTTTATTGGATTTATATAATTCTACTGGGAATCCATCAATATAGGGGGACTTATCATATTTCAAAGATTCAATAGTGTTTATAACTTCATCAATAGAAATTACATTGTCTAAGAAATAATCCTAAATAGGGGAGAGTTTCTTAGGAATAATTTTGGCACACAACTCTCTACTCCTAACAATTTAGGCATTTGACCCATCAGATTGAAAGAGGGAAGAATAAAATTCAAATAAATCCTTTTTAATTAGATGAGAGCCATGTGAGACCACTTCCCTAAGGCTAATTATAGGGATTTTTTGCCTTTGATGTTTGGCTTTCAATAACTTGAAAAAGAACTTAGTGTCTTTGTCTCCAAACTACATCTAATTCAATTTGGATAAAATTTAAGCACCCCTAACTATATGAATATGGTGTTATCTAATCTAATATTTAAGGAGTAATAGGTCCAATAGAAAATAAGGGTTCATAGGGTCATTTTTAAGATCACTCTTTGCTTGATTAAGTATTTCTTGAGCATCTCTAACAAATTTTCTCTTCATATTAGTTTTAAACTAACCATAGGATCTATCAATGTTTTTTTGACATATCCATATAACTATTCCACTTATCAATCTTAGGAGAAGAGGTACATGTACATTTACCAACATTTCAAGTAGAGTGGATTCCATCCATGTAAATCCTATCTTAGATATGGGAGACATTAAAATTATAAAGACCCTTCATACTTGTCTTATCACTAGAATTCTCATCATTTAAGGAAACACATATTTCAATAGGGAGAGGTCAAAGATATTACATAGAACCACCGTAACCATGTTAACATCATGACAATGAGGAATATCATAAGAATATTGATAGAGATAGAATCTATCCAATCTAGAATACATCCTTTTAGAGATGGTTTGATTATTACACCATGTGAACCAAATATCTTTACTCAACTTTCTACCTTTATTAAGAAGATCTACAACCTTGTGAATTCTATTAAATTTAGATTAGAAGAAGAGTTGATTCCCTTTCCAAGAGTGTAGGTCTCCTCCCTACTTATCCTCCCTTTCCTTTATCATATTGAAGTCACCCCCAAATATCTAGGGGATATATTTAAGTTTAGATGCCAACCAGTTCCTTAGATCCACTCTTTGATTATAGTCATTAGGGGCATAGATGTTGTAGATACCACACATACAATTATTTATTATAAGACTCACCCAAGAAACATGACTATAGGTGGAGATGCCATGCTCAACAATACAATCCTTCAAATATAGATTAATAAGAATAAAGGCATCTCCTTTGCCTTTCTAGTGAGTACTGGAGAAGTGAATAGAGTTGGGCCAAATAAAATTGAGTTGAGGAGAGCATGAAATTGATAGATT
The DNA here is from genome assembly GCA_037957365.1 of Torreya grandis. Classification (NCBI taxonomy): domain Eukaryota; kingdom Viridiplantae; phylum Streptophyta; class Pinopsida; order Cupressales; family Taxaceae; genus Torreya; species Torreya grandis. The sequence goes on along the minus strand of JARHVA010006177.1, from coordinate 585,542 downwards.
TGAATTATTAGAGGAGTAGGAAGTATAAATTATGTCTTGGGATTCTAAACTATCCAAAAATAGGCTTCTTATTAGGGGTTTCCAAACCCCTAACTTTCCAACTTAAAATACACACAAAGAATAAAACTTTTTCTCCACCATAGGGGACTTATTCCACCCTTTACCTTGATAGAGTCTATTGAAACACTTTAGAGCTTGATTTTATTTATTATTATTTTTTCTAGATCCATCACCTAATTCTTGCATAATATATTTTTATTTTTTTAACTTCATTCACCATATGAGATTTATTTAAGACTAAAGCAGAGGCTTGTGTTTTTAGCCTCTTTCCTAATCCTTTAGATTTCATCTAGAGCTTGGGTCATAATTGGTCACTAGGTAAGTATTCCAAACCTTAGAGACTAGAATATAAGGGAGAGAAGAATTAACATGAGGAGTCTCAAGAGGAGGGATGTCCTCCATAAAATAATATAGAAGGCAAGCGGTACTACTATGAGAGGACAAACCTTCTTTTTCAGGATATTCCATAGCTTTTGTAATAGTTTCTCTAGTAGGTTTCCCTTTAGATAAGGGAATTACATCAACCATGAGATCATCATGAACCCCAGAACAAGGCTGATTACAAGATAGACTACTTGAATTATTGATAATCTTATGGGGGGAACCCCTCCCTCAATAATCGACATAGAAATAGGCTTCAAGCCAGAGTCATTATTTAACCTTAACCTAAATTGGCTAATACCTTCTGGGCTATGATAATACAATTTTGTGAATCTTGCATGCAAATTTCACCCCCATCTAATAAAAAGGGATGCTCTATCTTCCAAAAGTTCACTGACAAAAATAGGATTGTTTTCAAGATTTAACTTCTCAAATCCATAAGGGTTGAGATAAACAAGGCCCTCATTATTGTCAAGGTTAGGGATAGGATTTTAGGCCTTAGCCTAATTTTTAACAAGAAGAGGGAAATATTTCCTTAAGTGCCCATATATTTTATAGAATAAACAAGCATTGAAACCTCCTAGACCTTTGATATGGTAGATATAGGTACTTTTATAAGGATTAAATGATAGAGTTTCAAGAAATAAATCTAATGGACCTAGGGTAGTTAAAACCTTAGCATTCATGTGGGAAAAATAATGTCTAATATCTTCAATCCTGAGAACATCTCCAAGGGGTTTGAGTGATCAAGGAAAAAATTACATAGTTGAAGAGGAAGAATTTTGATATCAACCCATCTTGGTGAAGTATTAAATACAAGGTCATTACAATCCACACATGGGTCACATGAAACAACTTTAAAAAGAGATTGACCAACATTCCATAGCATATTATTGATAAATTTTATATGCATATTTAAATTTTTGAAATTAACCAAAAATACACCCTTCTAGAACATTCTACATAAGTTCACATATATCCCTATTTTCTTCCCTTAAACATAGTTTAATAAATTATTAAAAAATTCCAGGAAAGAAGCGAGTTTTTATTAAGAAAAACAAAGAAGATACCAACATTTTTTATTTTGGATTCTTCATTCAAAAAATCATTTTACATGGAGAGATTAGGGTTAAGGAAGAGCATTATGGAAGAGCTAGAGCACTTATAAATTTCCCCTACACTTCCCTTTCCCACTCCATTATTAGTTGATTCAAACTGGACAACCACGAACTTCACTCCTTCAGAGCACTTATCAACTTCTTCCCAATGTAGGATGTCAAAAAATGATTTATTATCTTACTCAACAATTTTTTTTCCTATTTCTAAATAATCTTCATAGCCATGTTTTATAATACAAGCTTTATGCAAATCTGAAGCATGACTCTTTCTATTATTATTATCTTCTTCATCTTTACTCCCCACATGATCGAGGTTACCTTGTCCACCATCATCCACATGCCAAACAATAAATTCAGCCACTTTCTTTCCCAAAGGGAAATGGCATAAAGGGGGAGGTAGTAGGTGAAGGGATATGTCACAATCCAATGGCCCTAAACACAACATATTCTCTGAGGTAAAAGGAAAAACATAATAAAAACACATAAAAATTAAAATAATTAAACATAAAAAAACCCATCAATCATGTCCATAAGGAAAAAAACATGAGAAGAGTATCATAACTCAAATTTCCTACTAAACATCACATAAAAAACATGTAATAATAAGGAGCCATATATAATCAAGGAAGCTAAAGGAAAGCTTGAAATGCCTTTAATGGAGGATGAACTTTTGACTCCATATTGCAGAGCTCCAAACTTCCTTGAAAAATAAAATAAAAAAACTAATTTGGATTGGATATTGAAGATTAAATAGTTAGAATATTTAAAATTAATTATTTATGGGGAAACTATTTAATTTAAATGCTAATTATCCTTATATTCCTGTATACCTAAAAATGTAGTAAATATACATATGAATAGTTGTTAGAAAGTTCAAAGAAAACCATTTCTCCATCTCAATTCATTAATATTTATATTAAACTTATATTCATAAATATAAATATATTCAAAGAGGAAAAATAATATAATTTTTAGTTTATTAGGTTATCTTTTGATTATTAATATGAAGAAATATTTACCCCTTTACCTTATATGTTTATTTAAGTAGTTTTCCATATCGTACACTTTTATAAATACAAAGAGTAATGTAAAGAATGCCATATTGGGTCAATTTATTGTAAGTTTTTTGGAATGGAATATAATTTTTGAGCTTGTACAACATGGATGCTTAAGTTACTCATATACCCTTTTAAGTTAAGATTATATTGTCTTAGCAATCTTGGTAGTTTACCCCTTAGTTAAAAGGAAAACTATATATCTAATTTTACTTACACAAAATTTTGGGGTACATACCAAACATCTATATATACCTATAATCATCTCATGCTACCTATAATCCATTATGGTTTCACCACATGCCATTCCTAAGGTTTAAATCAACTAGCTTATCCTCATTTGTATGCCTACAAAGGCATACCTGTTTATATTTATAATAATGTATGCCTTTTCAAACCTACAATGACATGAAGATGTTTCCAAACAAAATTGGTTATGGAAGAGATATCAACTAAGCCAATCCATAGGGAAAATACTATCAGATTAGAAAAGGAAGAGCAACTTGGACACTAGAAATAGAACACATTTGTAAGAGTATTATAGTAAACACTTTTTAATAAGTAAACCATAATCCAATAAAAAAATAATTAAATCTGAACATGACCATCACAAATTTAGAAAATAACATTATGAGATAAAATATAGATATGCTTGCCTAGCCATAAAAAAAGAGCTAAACACCTAACCATTCATAAAATTAAAAAAACATACAAGAAAATTTGGAATATGCAGCATTCAATAAGTCTCCATTTTTTATTTTTTATGAATTAAATTTGGCCACATTTTATCACACCATGTATAGTTTTTAGTCATTTAGAATATCAGAATAGGCAGACAATTGATAACCTAACTATCAACTATCCTCATAACATCCTTTCCTCTCCTTTGGCATTATTCTCTTGGTGTCAAGTTTCTTCCCCTTTGTGTATTAATCTTCACTTTTTTGTCTTGATCCCAATGTGTTCTAATGAGGAATGCATCCTCATTTTTATAGTTTATCATTATTTAATGTTCAACCTTTTCCTTATTTAAAGGATGGTGTAGCTATTGATAAGTTTAACATTAATGTTTTTTGGTTGAAAATATTTATCTAGGTGGAATTTTAATTGAATGCAAAATCTTTAGTATTGATGACGGTGTAGCCCATGTGAGAAATAATTAAAAAAATCCAACCTCCTTTACTTTTTTCATTAATGTAGTTCCACTAAGGTTGTTATTTTTCTACTTAATTATTTTAGCCATAAAATATAATGTAGTTAAATACTTAAATTTATTTTAAATGTTTATTTTATGAAGCGTATATAAATTTTATGGGTAATGTCAAATAAGATCCATCAAATGTTGATCCTATATAATCACAAGGTTCAATGATAATGAAAATGAGGAATAAAAAAAATATTCAACTATCTAAATTAGATAGTAATTATGACCATTTTCTATGAAGAAGGTTTAAAAGCTTTGAAATTTTATACCACACGTGATATTTTTTCTAGAGGAAATTATAATTTATTTTTTTGGCTTACTAATTAATATTTTTACATTTTAATAGATTTAATAAATATAAATAATGTTGGTGGCTTAATCATGGGGTTTTACTATGATAATTAACTTGATGATATAAGGAGAATAAGTGCCTATCATGGTCGGTACCTAACCCATAATGTAAAAATTTATTAACTTTAAAAATGATCTAAAATTGACATATGAATGAGATTGAGATTAATGTTAGAGGTACAATCATTAAGATCTGGGGGAGTGAATCAGTGAGCCTAGATATTTAACTTAGATTTCAACCCTTTCAAACTCTTAATCAATTACCATAAGCATTTCATGAAACATACATATCATTCATAGCAATGAACAAGAGAGACAATGCAAAATGAAGCCCATAACACATGACATATGTGGGAAACCCTCTTGGGGGAGAAAACCCACTAGAACCTGCAATTGGACTACTATCCTAAAATTAAAATAACTAATTTATACCAGTTTCAACTAATCAAGGAACTACCATCCTTTATTTTAGTGAGACTGCAATCTCATAAGGAGCTAGTACACCTGTCTACCTGAGCTACCACAACAACTAGACATTTAGAAAGTTTCACCTTCCAAAGAGGCTAAAACCTCCTAGATTTTGAGCTACCAAAATAACACCTATGAACATAACATCTCCTAAACATTGATTTCCTACCAATCTGATGGAGATACAAAGTATATCATCTCTCTTCAACTCTGTACACTCAAAGCATCCAAAACATCCTTTTAAATCACCCTAGACCTCTTCACTCATCCTAAACCTACAAGATCACTATTTTTACACAAAAATTATGACTTTCAGGTCATACACACAATCCTCAATCTTCTCAACTCATCAACTAGATGCTCTACCTCTCCTTCACTTCACAACTCTCACATATACATTCCTCTTAAAAGTCTAGAAATCATCATCTTTGATTTCACTATTTATAGAGCCTTAATTAATTATATTGTAAAAAATATTCATTTTTGGATGAAACACATGTATTCACCCATAAATAATCTTATATGGATCACACTTAAGCACAACTCTATTTCAAATAAGCCTAAATCACCTTTTAGGTCCTATGATGACCCATTCACCTCTTTGACACTTCTTTGAGAAAAATAGGAACACATGAACACTTTATAGCACATGGGTCCACTAATTATGTCCCCTTATACATCCTCAAGTACTTACAATCATATTTTCTCACATCTACATATGCTCAATCTACTCACACAGGAGCCTTATACACATGACACCATGAACAAACACACAATATACTTCTTAGCAATTATTCATATTGAATATGATTGGTAAAACCTTAATAATGAACATAGAACATACTCATGGAGTATAAAATATAATAAAATATCTATCTCACTTTTAAAAATTGAGATACCAACAAGCATGGCTCAATTACCCTTCTCAGGTTACTTGCAAAGCAAACATAAAAACACAGTCAAATTTGAACATTCATAACATTAGATGTACACAATTTTAAACCTTTAAATATATATTTATAGATGAATCTTGTATTATTATACAAATTTTATTTGTATACAATGAGCAAATTTTTATTGTATCAAAATATATGGCCTAAAAACTAGATACTGGTCTTTCCTTTATTAAATTCAAATATTTGAATTCAAATGGTCATAGTTAAACTTTGAGCACCATGCTATCATCTTGTGTCTTTGTTGATTAGATAAATCATGCATAATAAATCTTATTTTAAGGAGATAGACCTTTAATGTCATTAAATATTTGTCACTTTGACCACTTTGACTCTAATCATGTTAGATTAATATGTACAAATACACGCAAATTGTTTGATCCTTATCCTTTACCTTTGCTCAACATTAAAATTAAAACAATTCTTACCATCTCACTAAATATGCACCATTAGATAAATCTTGTATGATCACCCATGAACCATTAGATATTAATTTGGTCTTGATCTTTATCTCTTGCAAAAACAACTAAGTATGGGAACCATTGCAATCTTCCTGGAAGGCCAACTTTGGACCTCAATAAATTTTTTTGCACTTAGATGCATGATCTAAAATTTGGACCATATGATCTCTTCACATAGGAAAATCCAAACATATATAAATATTTTAATATAACCATTATGTGTGCAATATATAATACCATTAATCTGCTCACACATATTTTTCTACCATAGAGCCAACTATGCCTAGAACTTCTTGGAAGGCCAACTTTGCACATGCATATCTTTTGATGAGCTTCATCGCATTACCTAAAAATTAGCACATAGTAAATAGGAACAAAATTGAAAAAAAAATTATGATAAAATCATTATAAAACTTTCACATGTGTGAAATATGACCAAATCAAAACTCCTACTTAGAGTTTCTTGCCACATGCAAATTAGGCTAAGTATTGGAAAACACTATCAACCTGCTTGGAAGCCAAACTTTACACTTGTATATATTATGTAATTATTAGTCACATGACATAAGATTTAGTTTAATATATATTATCACATAGGGGAATTCATCCATATAACAAGATGATCTTGAAAATTTCATATGTGTGAGATATGATGTCACTAAATTATTTACTTAGCTCTATTTGAACATAGAAAACACTATCAAAACACCTAAGAGCCTAATTTTGCACATAGATTTATTTTATCTCCCTTTATTACATGTCCTAAAATTTAGTGCATAGTAACTAAGGACTAATGTGATCACAACCATATGACCAGCTCCCCTTGACTCATCTACACATGGTAATTATGATGTCAACAAACAACCTACTCAGATTTTCTCCCACTAAAACCAAAATGTCTAGATGAAAACAATGATCAACCAAATTAAATACACTCATACACACAAGTAATCAAATTTTAAATTAACTCTAATATGACCTATTTCACAATATAAATACTTCAGACTCATCCCTAATAATCTATAAATAGTCAAACTATGAAGATCAACCAAGCCTATTTCAAGCATACTAGGATAAGTATATTGCACACTTTGTCATTGTCACTTAGAATATAAAATCACTTCATCCAATCACCTAGGAAATTACATGACATCACCATGAAATCATTAAAATTTATCTAAAAATATCCCCCTTTGTCATTGATGTCAACAACCATCATATAACAATATACAGCTCACCTTCCTTCTCTCTCTTCAAGCACTCCAAAATAGGTACCTTCTCCCCCTTTGACATAACAAAAAAGTGGGAACCAACTGATGTTGAAGACATAAAAATACTACCAATAGTATAATACCATATTAGAAAGATAGTACAAACTCCCCTTTACCTTGAGCCTACCACTTCTTGCCTTGACAACATCCTTCTTGGTACATGCCAACATTCTTCTTCAACCAAACACTGTAAACAATGAATAAAGACCCCAAAAAATACAAAAATATAATATAAATCACCAATAAACATCTAATAGACACCCCCCATAATATTTCTAATCCATTTCACATCTTGAGCATCTTCAGATCTCCATACACCATAAAGAATGACCACACAAGCTTACTAGTCTCTTCTCTCAAGCCACATCAAAGACCACAAAAAAAAATCCATGACAATAATAAAATAGGAAAAATTCTCTCAACCAACCTTCTAACTCTATTTCAAACACTCATTCCTTTATCTTTTGGAGAAAATGAGCAAAAACATCACATCTTCATTACTAGGCATATCTAAACTCCTGGACCTGAAACTTTTAGATCCCATAAATTTATGTAGACACAACTTCAAGACCCTAAAATTCATATATATATCACTCTAATTAGACCCCTTAATCAAACCAATTACCATAACCTATCTCATCTTCTGCAACATACTTCCTTCACAAACCTACTAGCCAATTAGGCATCCATCTTGACAAAAACATGAATAATTTGAAAACCACAAACCTTCAAATCTATATGAAGCTTGATTTTACAACCCATTTGGCCCATTAAACCTATTAATAAGCCTAAAATTTCAATTACTAAGGCCAACCACTTTTTTAACATAGCCCAAAACCTTAGAATCTCAAAATAAATAGAGTAAAAGAAATCTTCTTCTAGTCAATGTCCACCTTTAAAACTTCTTATACACCTATAGACAACCATTACACACTTTTGGACCAATATTTGATCTTATATATATTTGGGAACCCATACATCCTATAATCCATTTTAGGCCTACTTGTACTTAAGCCAAAACTGAGAAAATTAAGATCACTCAAAAACCTTCAATTTGACTTCAACATACCTTTAGAACACAAAACCACTTGGAGTAAGCTAGAATAATGTCAGGAACCTAGAACAATAAACATGGTCTGATACCACTTGTTGGGAAATATGACCAACCTGGAAGCACACAATTGATTACCAAATTCAAGCAACTTAATATGCGAAAATAACCAGAATCAACAAGTAACTAGAATCCAGAAATAACACAAGATATGAGAGACAATACACAACTTGTATTAATACTCATACAGAAAAGAATACAATAAAGAAGATGCCACTTCTTCTCCACCACCTCTTCAGAGGTTTCCCACACCTCAAGTGAATAGTACTTCTTTCCTCAAAGCTCTCTCCCTTAGGTCCCAACACCCAACTCACACACTGAGTTGGTGTTCACCTTATACCTGTGCTCCATGCACTCTGCAAGTACACACCTGTACTCCAAGTAGATCTCTCCTGATACTGCTCCCTATTGTGTTGCTATCCTATCAATCTCCAAACTATAGATCAAGCTGGTTCTGCACACCTGTGAACCTTGACCTTGCACACACATACACCTGCATATCAATGATCTTACTTACCATGTAGATCTCCTATAGAAGCCATGCACACCTGATGACTAAGATCATACACTCCTGAAGAACCCTGTTGATTCTCCAATCCAGCACCCACCTTGGTACTGCGGCACTAGGAGGAACACACCATTGCTCTACCTCACACACCGAAGGAGCTTATAATTATGCTCTCTTACTTCCTAGCTACACTTTTACAATACAACCATGAGTCTATTATATAGATCTCATCCAAACAATAATTAGACTCCTAGTACAATAATTAGATCCGCAGCTCTTAGTCTATAATTATCCCTAAGCATGCAAACACCTGGTTCGTCAACCAACTACTCGTAATAAACTCGTAGTTGAACCACACAGGCGACCGATGCCAGTCCCTGTCCGCCTGGGGGTCGCCGACGCCAGCCGATCTCTGACCGATGCCGGTTGCTTTCCTGCTCCATCCTACTGACGTCAGTTGGCCTGACTGATGCTGGTGTCTGTGGCACTCAGCAACCCTTATGCACCCTCCTCCATGTCTGCATCAGTGAAGCTTTTAGCTCCACAACTTAACAATCTCCCACTTGGAGATAAATAGCTGCACTATACCTGTACCTATACCCCATCTAATCTATTTCCTGATTTGTATCCCTCTTCAAGCTCCATCCTGAAGACCACCCACCACACAACCTGTGATGTACCTCCTATCATCTAAGTACCCTACTGCATCTGTTCCTACAAACCCATGTAGTGAAGTCTTGACCCCTAAATAGCATGAATCCCTACTGCTGGTCTCTCTCAAATACCTGAGAATCCACCTCGCTGAATTGGCTTCTAACTCTCTGACAGCTCCCACTACTTGGGAAAACTCAGGTCTATCCTAGACCTCATGTGATTTCAGACACTAAACTATCCAGCCCTTGGTGCGCTCTGATTTTGCATCCTGCATCTCACCAACACCTAATTCACATCAGCTCCCACTTGAAACAAAATCACCCTTTGATCTCCCATGTCTCCCATGCCGAAGAATTTCGCTGCTCCAAATTCTTCATAACAAACCACTGAACCAATCTTACCCTTTGCTCAGCAAAACCCTGTATGTACAATCCTACTAGCAAACATACCATCCACATACAGTAACAGAATGATGTCATGACTCATCATCCACCTGGTAAGGCAAACCACAGTAGTTACCTGACATCGATTGAAGTCATGCTTCGTCCTCCACATGCCAAAACCTGTACCGCTGTCCTGCAGCTCCTCAAGACCATATACCTTGGCCTTCCGTCTCACGTGTCCATTCTCTCTATTCTTCAACTAAGGAATCCATTCGTCTCGCAGTGCTAACATACCGGCTGGCAACCCTACCAAATCTCCCATTTGGTTCTGCAATCTCTCCATGCCACGCTCCCACTATTTCCTGGATCCTTCCTACTCTGCAGCTAGCAACAAGTATAAAGAAGAGGAACAACAAATTTGAGGCTTACTCACATCTTCAGTCCTTCGTATGGGTGTTTGAGACTCCTTGACAGCTCGCTATCCACCCAAAATCCATTACAGTGACCGACCTCGGCCACCCCACAGTCTGCATCCAACCGACCTCGGTTCCTGCGCCTGTCTTGACTACCAACCTGCCGATGTCGGTGTCCTCCTACTGCCGACGTTGGTCCTTATGACCGACATTGGTCTTACCAACTGCCAACATCAATTTTCCTACTGACGCCGGTACCTGTGTTTCTTGTGAGTGATGACTTTTTACCCGCGAGCTCTTTTGAATCAATCCCCATGTCCAAACTGCCCTGCTTAGAAGTATCCAGCCCCATCCACTGATCTCTATCTGCCATCTCCTCCAAGAACACCAAGGCTTTCCAGTTCTTAAGCTTGTCAAATATATCTGTCTTCTGCTTAAGAATATGCATCTCCTTCCTGCTCATGTGACCAAGCCTACGAAGCCACGTCTCTGTAACAGAAGAAGAATCAGTAATATAAACAAGTAGATAAAGAGTACCTATTTTATTACCACCAGGTAAATCAAGTGTATCCACTGTGAGAGTTCTCATACACCTCCCATCACCCAACTCTTCTAAAGAAATTAGCCAACTTTCCAAATCTGGGACCTGCATGACCTCCTTCAACACCCATGTGTTGGCCACCTGCAATTTCAACTTCACTTCCCCTTTGCCAATTCTTTGGCAAGGCTCACCAGCTCCTCTACCTGGGGCTGCATGGAAAGAGGCAACTGAACCTATAAAATAACATTCAAATTTATCTAAGAAACCTCCCAGAGCATCCTGTGCCACATAACCTGCAACATCTACTTCTTCAGTTCCTCCATACTGATCTTCCACAAACCAATAATATCCTTTTACCTACTCTTTCTTTCCATCGGACCATAAGTGACCATCTGTGCTTTTCAACTCCTCCATCCTTAGCTTATTGTGATCTACCATTGCTCTACTCCCACTCAATCAGAAACCCCTGAGAGTAACCTGTAACCAAACACAAAACCTGCTTCCTGCAACCGTAGCTCTGATACCACTTGTCAGGAACCTAGAACAATAAACATGCTCTGATACCACTTGTTGGGAAATATGACCAACCCGGAAGCACACAATTGATTACCAAATTCAAGCAACTTAATATGTGGAAATAACCAGAATCAACAAGTAACTAGAATCCAAAAATAACACAAGATATGAGAGACAATACACAACTTGTATTAATACTCATACAGAAAAGAATACAATAGAGAAGATGCCACTTCTTCTCCACCACCTCTTCAGAGGTTTCCCACACCTCAAGTGAATAGTACTTCTTTCCTCAAAGCTCTCTCCCTTAGGTCCCAACACCCAACTCACACACTGAGTTGGTGTTCACCTTATACCTGTGCTCCATGCACTCTGCAAGTACACACCTGTACTCCAAGTAGATCTCTCCTGATACTGCTCCCTATTGTGTTGTTGTCCTATCAATCTCCAAACTATAAATCAAGCTAGTTCTGCACACTTGTGAACCTTGACCTTGCACACACATACACTTGCATATCAAGATCTTACTTACCATGTAGATCTCCTATAGAAGCCATGCACACCTGATGACTAAGATCATACACTCCTGAAGAACCCTATTGATTCTCCAGTCCAACACCCACCTTGGTACTGTGGCACTAGGAGGAACACACCATTGCTCTACCTCACACACCGAAGGAGCTTATAATTATGCTCTCTTACTTCCTAGCTACACTTTTACAATACAACCATGAGTCTATTATATAGATCTCATCCAAACAATATGTTAGGGTGTGGAGCTAAAAGCTTCACCTTGTTGCAAATAGAAGAAGGAGGAGGTTTCTGAAAGTAAGCAGTCTTCGGCGTCGATAGGCCAGACCGACGTCGGTTAGGGGACGCAGAAGGGAAACCGACATTGGCAGAAGATCGGCCGGCATCGGTCACCTCTAGGAGGGCAGGGACCGACGTTGGTCACCTGTAGCAGTCAGAACTGCTGTTGACGAATAGTCAGTTAAGTGAACACGGAGTTTGCATGTGAAGACCAGTTCGAGTCTTTGAGCCGCCCGTCTAATTTTAGTGTATGCATGAGATCTATATGAGAGACTCATGGGTTGTATTGTTAAGTGGAGAATTTGGAGAAGAGCTATGTGAAGCTTGGAGAGTTCTTCCCATGGTGGAATCAAGTAGGATTCCCCATGTGTGTTTAAGTAAGATCAGGTTTGATTTGCAGGGGTGTATGGATGCGAGGTTCAGAAAGGAGATCAGCGCGGGGACGTTAGATCCAAGGTGATAGCAATACATTAGCAGGATCATGGAGAGATCTACTTGGAGTACGGTTGTGTACTCGATTGTACAGATGTGCAATGAGGTGAACAACAACTTGTGTTAGCTGTGTGTTGTGACCTATGAGAGAAGATTACTCTGGAGGGAAGTTTACTGTAAGCCCACGAAGTGGAATAAAGAGTGCCACCTCTTTGTTGTAGATTCCTTTGTAAAGAGTTGAATATAATTGTATATTGCCTCTCATGTTCTGTGTGTTTTCTCATTGATAATTATTTGTTCTTCTGGATTCTGCATGTTTAGTTGCTTATACATTGGTAATCATCTGTGCTCTTAAATCTGACAAGTTGTGTCAAGGCTTTGGGGGGTTTCGGTCCTATCACAATAATTAGACTCCTAGTACAATAATTAGATCTGCATCTCTTAGTCTATAATTATCCCTAAGCATGCAAACACCTGGTTCGTCAACCAACTGCCCATAATAAACTCGTAGTCGAACCACACAGGTGACCGATGCCGGTCCCTGTCCACCTGGTGGTCGCCGACGCTGGCCGATCTCTGACCGATGCCGGTTGCTTTCCTGCTCCATCCTACCGACGTCGGTTGGCCTGACCGACGCTGGTGTCCGTGGCACTCAGCAACCCTTCTGCACCCTCCTCCATGTCTGCATCAGTGAAGCTTTTAGCTCCACAACTTAACAAATAAGGTAAACACACCTTTATAATAATCAAAATATTCTTGACATTTAATAAATCTCATTATGCCATCTAAAAACACCCATTATAACCTTGCATACACTATAACACTTGCTTTTCCACTAAAAGGAGTCTCTTAAGAGGCATAGATAGGGACACCCTACTTCACAATGTCCTACAATAGTGTGAAACTAAGAGTTTCCCACAACTCCTCATATTCCTTCTCCTCTTTGGTCATCTGATACGATTAGTTCTTCTTCTTCTTCTTATTCTTAAGAGAAGTGACATGCTCATCTACTACAAATTTCTCCTCTATGATTGGATTGACAATACATGGAGATAACATAGATTCATGACATACCTTTTTATCTATATAATCTTCCTTGAAGTTTTGAACCTCATAAATAGGCACTAAAAATTTATGTTCTTTACATGAAACTGCTTAGTAATAATTAAATGTTCACTTGGATCCATACTTCAAAACTAGCCTCAACTAATACCTTGGTCTTCTTCTTGAACCTGGTCTCTTCATTCACAACATGAGTATAAAATTAGAGACCTTGTCAATCTTCAACTTTTATAATATTATCAACCATATAAAATAGATTACTTGGACTCGTAGTCTCATTATGACTCATACTTACCACCTTTGGCTTCCATGAGTTGACATGCCTTCTTCCTTGAACTCTAAGAGCCTAATTAAACTTATTTTGACTTAATGGCCTTTGCTTTTAGAACCTATAAATGTGGCCTCTCTATTCATAGTTTTAGAAAACCATACTCCTTGATGGAAACATATTTTGTCTTACCTTTTTTGGACATAAATTTGCAATGTGTCATATGTCATGACAAATGAAAAAACCTCCTCCTTTTGAAGAGGACTCACCTTGTCTAATCTTATGTGGATAATGGTTTACAAAGTGTCCCAAATCTAGATAGTTGAAACACTAAACTTTTTTCACACCTTTTTATTGATGACCCCCATCATAGTTCCATGCAAACTCATTTATAACAGGTCTCTTGCATTCCCTATATTTATTCCCAAATTGAATACATGTGTAATAGTAACCATTAAAACTTTCATACGTCATGGAATTTGGATATTTGGTCTAATTTATCTTCATTCTACCAACACCTTCATTATTCATCTAATGATTTGTCTTCAAAGTAACATTGCTCTTGTTTAGATTAGTCTTCATCTTATCTTGAGTTGTATTCTCTGGTTATTCTTTGTATCTAAGGCCAGTTCTATCACTTGCATTCTTTTGATCATTTAGAATATTGTCTAGATCACTTTAGCTCTTTTTAAATCCCAAAAATGGATTCACCTTACTAGATGTCTTCTCTAACGTATATTTCAATGACTCATTTTTAATTAAATACCTTGAGCATTCATCTTCTTTAGCTTTTAGGCTTGTAGATAGGATTTCCAATTGATAATTGAGATGCATGACCATATCTTCATGATCCTTGGTATCTTCATTCATTCTTGCTTCAAACACATTGTATTTATCCTCATAGTCTTTGATTTTAGATTTCATCTTCTTATTGATCTTCTTCTCAATCTTTAATTATTCAAAAGCATTCATCAATTCAATCTCATAGTCCACCTCATCTTTATCATCATCTAAATCTCTCTAAGTAGACTCATTTTTATATTATCAACTTCATTCCTCAGCCATGAATAGGGATTCATATTTAATAGGACCATCATCTTCATGATCATACTCTAATTCACTATCTTCACTCTCATCTGATGAGCCACAATATTCTATGGTGTAGAGACTCTTCTTGTTTTTGTAGGACTTCTTCTTATATGTCTTCTTGTCTTCATCTTAGACATCACCATGCTCTTCACCATCATTATTATCATGCTTATGAGGGAATTAATGATAAAAATGTCCTATCTCTCCATAGTTGAAATATTTGAAGGGTAGTTTACCCTTATACTTCCCTGAGCCTATTTTTAATTTTTTAGTAATCAAAGCAATTAGTTCATCCTCATCAATGGTAGATATGTCATCCTCTTTGGGTTTCTTATGTTTTAACTTCTTTATCTTCATTTATATCTTGAATTTTGCTTCCTTATTTGGTGGTATATCATCACTTACTCTCATCTCATAAGTAGTAAGGGTGATATGCAATTAATTCATCTTTAACTTGAGTAAGATCATGACTTTCTTGTATAGAAGATACTTTTGGATAAAACTTGAGGGATAGAAACATTAATACATTTTAGACTACAATATCCTCTTCAATATTATATCTAAAACCTATGATGATGTTCATAATCTCATTAAATCTCTGTAGAGAGGATGCCACAAAATCTTCCTCCTTCATTTTAAGACTCTCAAATTGTCTTTGGTGAGTCTACAACTTTACCAACTTGACCTTTGAATCTCCATGAATGATCTAAAATTTGTCCCATGTCTCTTTAGAATATTTATATTGGATTACCTTGGTGAACTCAGTCTATATAAGACCATAATTAATGGCATTCATTGCCTTAAAATTATTCTCAAAAAGCTTCTTGTCTACAACACTAGATGGAGGAGCAAGTAAGAACAACATAACCATCCACAATAGATTGAATACATCAAACCCTAGAGATATGATGTGGGTCCTTATCCTTGTACTCCAAAAATCATAATTATATCCATTGAACACTAGTTTTTTCTTAGTAGAGAAACCTCCTTTATGACTACCTGTATTGTACCTTAGATCACCTTCAAGTTGTCAAGTCTTTACCAAAGGACCTGCTCTGATACCAATTATTAGAGGTATAATCTTTGAGAGGGTGTGGGTGAATCAGTGAGCCTAGATATTCAACTTCAATTTCAACCCTTTCAAACTCTTAATCAATTATCACAATAATTTCATGAAGCATACATATCATTCATAACAATGAACAAGAGAGACAATGCAAAATCAAGCACATAATACATGACATATGTGGGAAACCCTCTTTGGGGAGAAAAACCACTAGAACCTAAAATCTGAATATTATCCTAAAATAATAATAACTAATTTAGACTAGCTAAAACTAATCAAGGAACTACCATCCCTTATTTTAGTGAGACTGTAATCCCACAAGGAGCTACTACACCTATCTAGTTTAATTGCCATAATAACTAGACCTTTGCAAGTTTCACCTTACAAGGAGGTTGTAACCCCCTAGATGTTGATATACCAAAAAAATAGCTATGAACACAACATTTTATGAACACTGATTGCTTTCCAATCTAATGGAGATATAAAGTATATCAAATCTCTTCAACTTTGGACACTCAAAGCATCCAAAACATCCTTTTGGATCACCTTAGACCTATTTTCTAATCCTAAACCTAAAAAATAACTATTATATAAATAAAATTATGACCTATAGGTAATACACACATTCCTCAATATGCTCTACTCATCAACTCATATACTGTGCACTCTACCTCTCCTTTGCTCCACAACTCTCACATATACATTCCTCTTAAAAGTCTATAAATCATCATCTTTTGTTTTCAATATTTATATATCCTTTATAAATTATCATGTCTAAAACATTAATTTTTAGACACAACACATGCATTCACCTAATAGGCATCTTACATGGGTCATACTTAAGCACAACTCTCTTTTAAATAATCCTAAGTCACCTTTTAGGTCCTATGATGACCCATTCACCTCTTTGACACTTCATCAAGAAAATTAGGATCATAAGAACACTTTAAAACATGTGTCCACTACTTATGTCCATTTAGACATCCTAAATTTCTTATATTTATATTTTTTCACCTCTGTGTATGCTCAATCTACTCACATAGTAGCCTTGTACACAGGATACCATGAACGAACACACAATTAACTTCTTAGCAATTGTTCATATTGAATATAATTATTCAAACCTTATTAATTCACATATAACATCATCATGGAGTATAAACATAATATAATATCTATATCACCTTTAAACATTGATATACTAATAATCACAACTCAATTACCCTTCTTGGGTTACGTGTAGAATAAACATGAAAACATAGTCAAATTTTAACCTTCATAACCTTAATTGTACACATTTTCATACCTTAAAATATATATTTATATATTTTTCTTTTATTTTTATACAAATTATATTTATATACCATGAGAAAATTTTGCTTGTATCAAAAGATATGACCTAAAAACTAGACACCGGTCTTTCCTTTGTTAAATTCAAATATTTGAATTCAAATGATCACAGTTAAAATTTGAGCATCGTGCTATCATCTTGTGTCATTTTTTCTTATATAAATCATGCACCATAAATATTATTTTAATGAGATCAAAATTTAACATCATTAAATATATTTTTAGATCAATTTGTATGAATACACGTGAACTGTTTGATCCTTATCTTTTACCCTTGCTCAACGTAAAAATTAGAAAAATTATTACCATATCAATGAATATGCACCATTAGATAAATATTTTATAATCACTCATGAAATTTTAGATATTCATTTGGTCCTAATCTTTATCTCTTGTAAAAACAACTAAGTATGGGAACCACTGTAATCTACCTGGAAGGCCAATTTTGGACCTCAATAAAGTTTGTTGCGCTTAGATGCATGATCTAAAATTTGGACCATATTATATCCTCACATATGATAATAAAAAAATATATAAATATTCTCTTTTAAATTTTTTTTGTGTAATATATAATTCCATTAATCTACTCAAATAGATATTTTTGCCATAGAGCCAACTATGCCTAGAACTGCTTGGAAGGCCAACTTTGCACATGTATATATTTTGATGTGCTTCATTGCATGACATAAAATTTATCAAATAGTATTTTTTTAACAAAAACATATAATCAAATCATTCTAAAACTACCACACATGCAAAATATGACTACATCAAAATGCCTACTCAGCTTTTCTTGCCACATGCAAATTTGGCCAAGTATGGGAAAACACTACCAAACTACTTGGGAGCCCAAATTTGCACTTGTATAAAAAAAATTAAACTTAGTTGAATGACTTGAGATTTAGTGAAAAATATCTTATCTCATATATTAATTCATCTTTTGAAACTTTCATATGTGTGAGATATGATGTCACCAAATTATTTACTCGGCTCTGTTTGAACATAGAAAACATTGTCAAAATGCTTGAGAGCCCAAATTTACACACATATATTTTATAACTCAATAACATAACTTGAAATTTATTACATATAAACTATATAATAATGTGACAAAAACCATATGACCAACAACTCTTGACTCATCAACATGTGGTAATTATGACATCAACAAACTGCCTACTCATATTTTATGCCACTAGACCCAAAATGTCTAGATGAAAACAATGATAAACAAGATGAAATCCAATCATGAAAAAAAGCACTAAAATCATCCTTGACCTCTAATATGACCTATTTCACAATCTCAATACTTGTAGACTCATCCCTAATCATCTATAAATAGTCAAACTCTTAAGATCAACCAAGTCTACTTCAAGCATAATAGGATAAGTATATTGCACACTTTGTCATTGTCACTTAGACTATCAAAGCACTTAATCCAATCACTTGGGAACCTCCATGACATCACCATGACATCTTTGATAATTCTCCAACAATATCCCCCCTTTTCATTGATTTTAACAACCATCATATAGTAATATACAACTCACCTTCCTTCTCTCTCTTTAAACACTCCATAATATGAATTTTCTCCCCCATTGACACAATGAAAAAGTGGGAAAAAACTGATCCTAAGAACCTAAAAATAATAAAAATAGGATAATACCATCTTATAAAGATAATACAAACTCCCCCTTACCTTGATCCTACCTCTTCATGCCTTGACAACATCCTTCTTACTACATTCCAACATTTTTCTTTAACCAAACATTGTAACCAATGAATAAAGAACCCAAAAAATATTGAAATATGATTTAAATCACCAAGAAACATATTAAATGGTCTCCCCATAATATTTTTGATCCATTTCACATCTTTAGCATCTTCAAATCTCTATACACCATGAAGAATCACCCCACAGGCTTACTAGCCTCTTGTCTCAAGCCACCTCAGGAACCACCAATAAAAATTCATGCCACACACAAAATAGGAAACATGATATCAACCAACCTAAAATATATCTTTTAAACACTCATGACTTTCTATTTTGGAGAAACTAAGCAAAAACATCACATATTCATTACTAGGCATGTCTAGACTCCTTATAGCCCTACCTCAAACTTGCAAAGCACACAACTTTCTATAGACATAACTTCAAGACCTAAAAAATAATAGCTATATCAATCTCATTATATCATTCAATCACACCAATTACCATCACCTATATTATCATCTACAACATACTTATTTCACAAACCTACTACGCAATTAGGCCTTCATCTTGACAAAAACATGAATAATTTAAAAACCACAAACCTTTAGATCTATATGAAGCTTAATTTGACAACCCATTTTGTCAATTCAACCTATTAATAATCATTATGTATTAATTCATATGGAAACCCACTTTTATAGCATATCCCAAAACCCTAGAATCTTAAAACAAATAGAGTCAACAAACCCTCTTCTGGTCAATGTCCACCTCTAAAAATTCTTATACACCTAAAGACAACCATTAGACACTTTTGGACCAAGATTTGAGATTCCAAATATTTTGCAACCCATACATCCTATAACACATTTTAGGCCTGCTTACACTTAAGCCAAAACTGAGAAAATTAAGAGCACTCAAAAATCTTCAATTTGACTTCAACATACCTTCAGACCACAAAACCACTTGGATCAAGCTATAATAAGGTCAAAAAACCTTTCTAATCATAAAAATATTCTTGAAATTCATCAATCTCATTACACCATCCAAAAACACACATTCAGACCCTATAAACACTACATACATAACAACACTTGCTTCTCTATTGAAAGGAGTCTCTTAAGAAGCATTATTAGAGACACCCTACTTCACAATGTCCTAGAATAATATGAATTTAGGAGTTTCCAACAATTCCTCATATTCCTTCTCCTCCTTGGTCATCTGATACTTGTAGTTATTCTTATTCTTCTTAGGTTTAAGAAAAGTAACATGCTCATCTACTACAAAATTATCCTCTATGATTGGATTGACAATACATAGAGATAAAATAGATTCATGACATACCTTTTCATCCATAGAATATTCCTTATGGCTTTGAACCTCATCAATAAACATTGACAACTAATGTTCTTTGAATGAAACTTGATTAGTAATAACATGATGTTCACTTGGATCCATTCTCACTTTAGAACTAGCCTCAACCAGTATCTTGGTCTTCTTCTTGAATTTGGTCTCTTCATTCACAACATTAGTATAAAATGAGATCCCTTGGAACTCTTCAACATTTTTAGTATTCTCCACCATAACAAAGAGATTACCTGGACCTAAAATCTCATCATGACTCATACTTACCACCTTTGACTTCCATGATTTGACTTGCCTTATTATTTTCACTCTAATAGCTTGATTAAACTTATTTTGACTTAATGGCCTTTGCTTTGCAGAACCTAGTAATGTAGTCTTTCTATTCATAGTTGTAGCAAACCATACTCCTTGATGAAAACACATTTTGTCTTACCTTATTTGGACAAAAACTTGCAATGTGTCATATGTCATGATAAATGAAACAACCTCCTCCTTTTGAAGAGGACTCACCTTGACTAACCTTATGTGGATAATGGTTTGAAAAGTGTCCCACACCTAGATAGTTGAATCACTTCAATTTATTCACACCTTTTGACTAATGACCCCCATCATAATTCCATGTAAACTCATTTCTAATAGGTATCTTACATTCTCTAGCTTTATGCCCAAATTGATTACATGTGTAACAACAACCATTGAAACTTGCATACGTCATGGCATTTGGTTGTCTGATCTAATTTGTCTTCATTCTACCAACACCTTCATTTTTTGTTTGATGATTTGTCTTCAAAGTAAGATTGTTCTTGTTCACATTAGTCTTCATCTTGTCTTGAGTTGCATTTTCTAGTTCTTCTTTGTATCCAAGACCAGTTCTATCACTTGTATGATTTTTATAATTAAGAATATTATCTAGATCACTTGAAAACTTTTAAAATATCATAAATGACTTCACCTTATTAGATGTCTTATCTAACTCAGATTTCAATGACTCATTTTTAATTACATACCTTGAACATTCATCTTCATTAGCTCTTAGGCTTGTAGATAGGATTTCCAATTAACAACTGAGATGCATGACCATATCTTCATGCTCCTTGGTATATTCATTCATTCTTGCTTCAAACACACTAAATTTATCCTCATATTCTTTGAGTTTATATTTCATCTTCTTATTGATCTTATTCTCAATCTTCAATTCTTTAAGAACATTCATCAATTCAATCTCATAGTCTACCTCATCTTTATTATCATCTGAATCACTCCAAGTAGACTCATTTTTATATGATCAACTTCATTCCTTAGCCATGAATAGGACTTCATCTTCAATAGGACCATCATCTTCATGATCATACTCTAAGTCACTATCTTCACTCTCATCTGATGAGCTACAATTTTCTGTGGTGTAGAGACTCTTCTTGTTATTATACATTTTGAATCCTTTCTTCCTGTATGTCTTCTTGTCTTCATATTATACATCACCATGCTCTTCACCATCATTATTCTCATGCTTATGAGGGCACTTATGACAAAATGTCCTATCTCTCCATAGTTAAAACATTTAAAGGTTAGTTTACCCTTATACTTCTCTGAGCTTATTTTTAATTTTCCAATTATCAAAGCAATTAGTTCATCCTCATCAGTGTTATATATGTCATCCTCTTTGGGTTTATTACTTTGGAAATTATTCTCTGGCTTCATTTCTATCTTGAATGTTACTTCCTTCTTTGGTGGTATATCATCATTTAATCTCATCTCATAAATAATAAGGGTGCCATTTAATTGATCCATCTTCAACTAAGTAAGATCATGACTTTATTATATAGAAGATATTTTTGGATAAAACTTGAGGGATAGAGACCTTAATACCTTTTAGACTATATTAGACTATTAAAGGTTTTCTCCAAGACCTTTGATGATGTTTAGAATCTCATCAAATCTCTACAAAAAGGAAGCCACAAAATCTTCTTCCTTCATTTTAAGACTCTCAAGTTATCTTCAGTGTGTCTGCAACTTTGCCAACTTGACCTTTGAATCTCCTTCATTAATGATCTATAATTTGTCTTATGTATGATTAGAATATTTATAATGGATTACCTTGGTGAACTTAGTCTTTGTAATACCACAAGTAATGGCATTCATTACCTTATAATTATTCTCAAACAACTTCTTATCTATAGCAATAGATGGAGTAGAAGGAACAACATAACCATCCACAATAGATTTTCATATATAAAACCTATGGACATGATGTAGGTCCTCATCCTTGCACTCCAAAAAGCATAATTGGATCCATTGAACATTGGTGCTTGCTTACTATAAAAACCTCCTTGATGACTACCCATATTGTACCTTAGATCACCTTCAAACTATCAAGCCTTTACCAAAGGACCTTATCTGATACCAATTGTTAGAGGTACAATCACTGAAAGTGGGGTGAATCAGTGAGCCTAGATATTCAACTTCAATTTCAACCCTTTCAAATTTTTAATCAATTACCACAAGCATTTTATGAAGCATACATATCATTCATAGCAATGAGCTAGAGAGACAATTTAAAATCAAGCACATAACACATAACATATATGGGAAACCCTCTTGGGGGAGAAAAACCACTAGAACCTACAATTGGACTACTATCCTAAAATAAAAAGAACCAATTTTGATTAGCTACAACTAATCAAGGAACCACTATCCCTTAGTTTAGTGAGACTGTAATCCCACAAGGAGCTAATACACTTATCTAGATGAGTTGCCACAATAACTAGACCTTTATCAAGTTTCACCTTGTAAGGAGGTTACAACCCCCTAGATGTTGAGCTACCACAACAACACCTATGAACACATCTCTTAGACACTGATTGCCTACCAATCTCATGGAGATACAAATTATATCAACTCTCTTCAACTCTTCACACTCAAAGCATCAAAAACATCCTTTTATATCACCCTAGACCTCTTTGCTCATCCTAAAACTATAATATCACTATTTTTCCAACATAATTATGACCTGCATGTCATACACATAGTCCTCAATCTACTATGCTCATCAACTCATATACTAGGCACTCTACATCTCCTTCACTCCATAATTATCACATATACATTCCTCTCAAAAGTATACAAATAATCATATTTTATTTCATTATTTATATATCCTTCATGAATTATCATGTCCATAATCTTCCTTGTCAGCCACAACACAAGCCTAAGTCTCTTTCAAATAAGCCTAAGTCACCTTTTAGATCCTATGATGACCCATTCACCTGTTTGACACTTCTTTTAGAAAAATAGGAACATAGGAACACTTTCCAACACATGGGTCCACTCCTTATATCTCCTTATACATAATAAATTCCTTAAAATCATCTTTTTGCACCTATGTATATGCTCAATATACTCACACAGTAGCCTTGTACACAGGACACCATGAATGAACACATAGTCAACTTCTTAGTAATTATTAATACTAAATATGATTGGTCAAACCTTCATAATTCACATAAAATATCTTCATGGAGTATAAAAAATATGTCAATATCTATCTCACCTTTAAACATTGATATACCAATAAGCACAACTCAATTACCCTTCTCGGGTTACTTGCAGAGTAAACATGAAAACATATTCAACTTTAACCCTTTAAAAATTTGAATATACATACTTTCAAACCTTTAAATATATATTTATAGATGCACCTTAGAGTCCTATATAAATTAAATTTTTATACCATGAGAAAATTCTATTTGTATCAAAGGATATGTCCCATAAACTAGACACTAGTCTTTCCTTTGTTAAATTCAAATATTGGAATTCAAATGGTCATAGGTAAACTTCAAGCACCATGCTCTAATATCATGTCCTCATTGCTTAGGTAAATAATGAATAATTTATTTTATTATAATTATATCAACCTTTAACTACATTAAATGGCTATCACTTTGACCACTTTGGCTCCACTCATGTTGTTAGATCAATTTGTATGAATACACACAAACCATTTGATCCTTATCCTTTACCTTTGCTCAACATTAAAATTTGAACACTTATTACCATCTTGATGAATACACACCATTATATAAATATTTTATGATCACCTTCTAACCTTTAGATCTTGATTTGGTACTGATCTTTATCTCTTGTAAAAATAACTAAGTATGGGAACCATTGCAATCTCCCTGAAAGGTCAATTTTGAACCTCAATAATATTTGTTGTGCTTACATGCATGATCTAAAATTTAGATCATATGATATCCTCATAGATGAGAATCCAACCATATATAATTATGATCCTAGAACCTTTTCATGTGTAAGATATAATTCCATTAATCTTCTCACATATATTTTTCTACCACAGAACCAACTATGCCTAGAACTGCCTGGAAGGCCAATTTTGCACATGCATATATTTTGATGAAATTCATCACATAACATGAAACTTAGCGCATATAAACTAGGAAATAAATAAAACCATATGATAAAATCATTTTGAAACTTCCACATGTGTGAAATATGACTACATCAAAATGCCTACTCAACTTTTCTTGCCACATGCAAATTTGTCTAAGTATGGGAAAACACTGTCAAACTGCTTGTTAGCCTAACTTTACACTTGCATATTTTTTTTTATGATGATTTGAATGACCTAAGATTTAGTGAAAAATATATTATCTCATATGGTAATTCATAAATATAACAATCTAATCTTGAAACTTTCATACGTATGAGATATGACATCATCAAACTGCTTACTTAGCTTTGTTTGAACATAGAAAACATTGTCAAAATGCCTAGAAGCCCAACTTTACACACACATATATTTTGTTTAAATTCATTTCATGACCTAAAATTTAATGCATAATAACTAGGGACTAATGTTATCATAACCATATGACCAACTCCCCTTAACTCATCCACATGTGGCAATTATGACATCAACAAACTACCTACTCAGATTTTCTACCACTAGACCCAAAATGTCTAAATGAAAACAATGATCAACCAGATGAAATGAAATCATGAACACAAGCACTCAAAACATACTTAACCTTTGATAGGACTTATTTCATAATATCAATAATTTAGACTTATCCCTAATAATCTCTAAATAGTCAAACTCTAAATATCAACCATGCCTACTTCAAGTATACTAGGATAAGTATATTGCACACTTTGTCATTGTCATGTAGACTATCAAAGAAATTCATCCACTCACCTAGACACCTCCATAACATCATTGAAAATTTTCAAACAATTAAGGGTTTACAACCAAAGGTACATGATATGGCATATTATATCACAGAAAACACTTGTATTGACTTCTATTGCAAAGTATAGGAGTCATTATACATTGCATTATAAAACTATTTCACCAAATTCAATTTCACCTACTTGAAAGGATAAATATGGGTGAGGATGATAAGTTTAATGTTGTGTGACACTTTACACCTGATGTTTAATAACACTAAGATGCAAAAAAATGTGACTAAGAATGGTAAGAACTTAGTTGAACTATTTACCCATCCTTAAGGGTATACATAGTTCACTATCAAAAATTTTAACCTGGATTTAACACATTTTATTTCATGTCCTCCAATATCACATCTATCCATCTCTCCTTGATGACTCCTTCCCTCTTTTTTATGGAAAGAGACTTGTGTTGAAATCACACACTCAAAACAACTCGTTAAGTGGTTCACTAGATTATAAATAAATCATTCTAACATTTACATCAAATACATTTGTAAAATATAATAATGAATTTATTTAATGTTGAACATTATAATCATGCCATTAATATTTTATGCTATCAAAAATAAATTAGTAGTTTCAAATCCACTTATTACTAGTGTTTCAAAGCATGTTACATCTATTAATTTAATTTGATGTTCAAAATCATTTATGTTTAAATTTTAGTCTAAAATAATATAATAAAATAAAATACATTTTACTAAACATGTTTTTTTTTAAACATGAATACAATTTTTATAAGTAATTTCTCAAGGTTTCAACTAAATAATCTTACATGGAATGCTATGTCAATTCAAAAAAAAATTAATCTATTAGCAAAAATGGCGTGTGACATCATCCCCATCTAGGATAAGGCATTATCTTGATGGCTATAGTAAAATTGAAAATTTATCTAAACAAATGATAAAAAAGCCTTTAGATACTTCTTTAAAATATTCCAAAGTAGCATTCTCTTTAGAGTATTGATCCCATTAGAACTTACACTAAGAGACCTTTTTGTTTCATAAACTATGTTTTTGAGTATTAATGATTCACATGGGCTCTTCCAGTATCACTCCTGGATCTTGAACCTATGAATATTTTGTAATATTAGTTAGATAATACTTCCTAATTCTTAGGAGTAGTGCATTTCTTTTATCTTTTTGTGTGTAGCTCAAGATTCCCATAGGAATATTAATGGAATTTTTGGTAGGTGAATTGATAAGTCATATTTTTGGCTTTATAATGTAGGCTTTTGCTTCATTCCAAGTTGAATCATGAAATATAATTTCATTACCATTCCATGAATAGATCTTCTAGCCTATCATTGGTATCAGAGCTTGGATATTTTTTAATCAAAATTTTTATCTTCTCTCTTCTCCATAGTCATACGACCTATATGCTACAATTTGGGTTATTTTCTTGAATGTGGCATTGGACTAAGTAAAGCATTGGTTACTATAGTATTATGCCTGTGTTTTAATCTGATTCCTTATCTTTGTATTCTACCTAATTGATCACTACTTACCTGACCTATGTAGTAACCAGAAGAAAGGTGTATTCTATCTATCTTTTGATTGGAGTTTCAGTGACCATGTTTCTAGCTGCATACACTAGAAGCTATGATCTAAATTCTATTTTCTACCTTGGATAATGAATTTGCATATATTCTTGGCTAGAACATGTGCCATGTGAAAGGTGTTTTTGATATCATTCCTTCCTATTTTGTGGCATTTGGTCTTCATACTTGGTGCCAGTATCAACTTCATATCTACATCTGACAAAGCATACCTAGAGACTACATGGAGTATTGAATAATTGAAATTGCTGACTTGGCATATTGGCATAGTATATATCTAGCTAGACTAGTTCATTCTACCTTGTATTTGGTGTCACATCACTACTAGGATACTAATATGGTTTTTGAGACATTGGTCATATATTCTGTGTGGAAAGAGATGATGTGGAGGCATATTCAGACTTACGTGAAAGGGCATATATTAAAACTATTGGTTGGTGTTTCAAATTAAGGCATATATCTTCATTATATGCCATGAAGAGGTGAAAAATTATTTATTCCAATATTATAATATTCAAACTTGGATGAAGTAATTTATTTTTATGCTTCTTAATTAAAAAGCAAAATTTCCATTTTAAAAGTGTTCTAATTCAAATTTGATAATCATTTAAATTTGAAAAGGCATTTAAAATTTGGTGCAATTTATCATTTAAATTGCTTTTGAGGCATGATACTCTATGCAAAATTGGAAAATAACAACCAATTTTTACAATATCAAGGAGAAATAAGGAGAGCTACTCTTTTACCCATTCATGTATGTCAAAAAATGTAAATCTATAAATCAAGAAAAACTGAGTATATTGATGTATGAGGTTTTCTTTTTAAGCTGGTGTTAATGACAAAGTAAATCCTTTTCAATAACATTGCGTATATAGAAAAGGGGACCATTTTGGAGTGATAAAGAACCAATTGGGGTTAAACAAAAACTCAAAACCTCTAAAAACTTAAACAAAACTCAAAAACCATACAACTCATCAAATCCATTATTGGCACTACCTTGATTAGCAAAGATAGTTGGTTAGAATGGTCTTGGTAAATGGAGAACACACTCATCTTCAACAATCTATGGTTTTATATTTGTGATGAGACAACACAACTAGATGAACCAAGAGGGAATGCAAAAGACATACAGGCATGGAAGTAGAAAACCAAAAGGCTTTGGACTTGATGAGGGAATTAGTGGACATATATGTGTTTTGTCATATATAGGGGTGCAATACACCAAAGGAATCATATCAAAAAATGAAGGACCTATATGGCTCCCATTTAGAGTTAGAATTCCTTTAGTTGAAGTTGAAATTGTTTAACCTAGAGTTGAAATATGGTGATGTGATGAGATTGGATTTAGAGATACGTGCTATCAAACATGATGTTGAAGTAATAGGTGTCAGAATAAACATATACATGACTACATTTATAAAATCCCTTATTCCTAACTATTTAACCTATTTGGAGTCTTTATTAGCAACAAATTAGTTGAAGACTCTCACATTTGACCAGTTGGTTGAAAAGATGGCCAAAAGAGAAAAAGCATTTGGAAGGAAAAGAGAAACCATAACAAGTGAAAGTGTGTGCTATCTCAAAAAAAATTACTTCAAACTATCAAAAAAGGCACATCCTCCAAAAATGAAGGAAATAATAAGTAAAAGGGAAAAGGTGGAAAAAATGAAAATCATGGTGGTCAAAATAAAAAATAGAATGATAAATAGAACCTCTATTATGAACAGTGTGACAAAAAAGGTAGCCATGAGACTCACGAATGTAGGAATCCATGGGAGAAAATTGAAGCATATCATAAAAATAAAGAGGAAAACTTAAAGAAATAGTCAACATATTTAAACTTAGCCTAATTCACTAATGAATGTGTGTTTTCCAGTACAAATGATGAAGCAGACAATGTCTCAATTAGTTCTTCATGATTTGATGCTTGGGTTCTTGATACTAGATCCACTGAACATATGACTTTCTAAAAAGACTTCTTTGAGGAGTACATTGAAGAAAGTTGTGGCTCACTATACTTCACAAATAGATCAAGTCTAAAACCATAAGGAAGAGGTACAATTCGACTCAAGTGTCTAAGAATTCCATACTATAAAATTGAGAATGTTCTTTACCTTCCTCAACTAAAATGAAACTTGTTGTCCCTAGTGCTCATAAGGAAACAAGGCCATTCCATTCTATTAGATAATGGTGATGTCATAATCAGGAGAAAAATGGATAATGTGGTCATCTTGACTAGATATGAGGAAGGGAAACTACTCAAATTGAAGGGTGAGCCATCAAATTCAAGGAATTATGCTCATCTTGTGAAAGATAGAATGTCTCCAAACATGTTGTGGCATGCTCAATTTGGGCACACTCACTATAAAAAAATTTGTGTATTGTAAAATAATGGTGTTTTTGGCATGCCCACATTGATCACAAAATTAGATGAGAAGTGTGAAGCTTGCATCTTGGCTAAACATGCAAGAGAACCATTTTTAAAGTCACAATGGAAACCAAACAAAAAGTTGTAGCTTGTTCATTTAGACTTGTGTTCTCTTCCAATCCTCTCCGCTAGTGGTCATAAGTATTTCATTATATTTATTGATCACTACAACATGATGACATGGATATACTTTCTAAAAAATAAATTAGAAGCTTTCGATACTTTCAATAAGTTTCAAATAATGATTGAAAATGAAGCACAAACTTGCATCAAGACAGTCAAGATAGATAATGGTGGTGAATTCACATCAAATAAGTTTGAATCCTACCTTGATTAAAATGGTATAAAACATCATCT
This sequence comes from Torreya grandis, assembly GCA_037957365.1. Taxonomy (NCBI): domain Eukaryota; kingdom Viridiplantae; phylum Streptophyta; class Pinopsida; order Cupressales; family Taxaceae; genus Torreya; species Torreya grandis. The sequence continues at coordinate 555,351 of JARHVA010006177.1, read as the reverse complement.
CACAGTTCCTCATACTCTACAACAAAATAGAGTAGTTGAAAGAATGAACAAAACTGTGATGAATATGGTTTATGCAATATTATATTTCAAAGGGGTAAAGTTGCATTTTTGGGTTGAAGTAGCTAAAACAACAATATACCTTCACAACATATCACCATCAATAGCTCTTGAATTAAGGACTCCATATGAGATATGGTGTGGTCACTTCCCTTCAGTGTGACATCTTAATATTTTTGGATCCACTTGTTACGCATTGATTCCAAAGGAAAAAAGAAATAAATTGGACCACAAGAGTCAAAAATGCATCCATTTGGGATATTTTGATTCCTCCAAGGCATTTAGGCTATATGATGAGAAAGAAAATAAGTATCTTATCACAAGAGAAGTTGTTTTTTATGAGATAGAAAAAGATAAAGAACTTATTGATTGGTAGTTGAGTCGACTAGACAAATATGTAAAGTTTGATGTCTACAAGGAGAGTGATTTGAATATTCCAAATAATGAGTGGGGGACACAAAGTTGGTAATCTATTGATTTTATATTTATCTTCCATACATGAGCTTGATACTCCTCCTGAAGGAGAGAGGGAAACTTCATTAGATATTGAATAGGGGCCAATAAAATAAAAGGTAGATAGTGAAGGAACTTCAGAGAATGAATCTAAAGAGCAAACAATATAAAAAAGATGCCTAAGTGGGACACTTAAACACTAAAAGATGTGAGACTTGATGAAGTTGGGAAAATAGGCACTTGAAGTGCACATGCAACCTCATCTCAACCAGATAATTTCATTGATGAAATTTAGGACATGATTAGAAAACTCACATTAGATGATTCTCAATAAGAACTCAATGTTGAGTTTGATTCAAAACCAACAAATTTCAAAGAAGCTAAAATTTTTGACTCTTAGATAAAATCAATGAAAGATGAGTATAATTTATTAGTGAAAATGGGACTTAGAATTTGGTTGATCGACTATATGGTTACAAACTAATTGGTTACAAGTGGGTCTATCACAACAAATACAAGGCATATAACTCACTTGACAAGCACAAATCAAGGCTTGTGACAAAGGGGTATGCTCAAAAGGAAGAAATTGACTATAATGCAACCTTTACACCTACAAAAAAATGGACTACCATTCAGACCATGTTGGCTTTGATAGCTCATAATGGATGGAAAGTTCACCAAATGGATGTCAAAATTACATTTCTAAATGGAAACCTCAAGAAAACTATGTACATGACACAACTTAAAAATTTTGTAGTAAAGGGACAAGAGCACAAGGTGTGCAAATTATTTAAAATCATTGTATGGTTTGAAATAAGCCCCAAGAGCATGGTATCAAAAACTGGCTGAGTACCTCATGAACATGAATTTCAAAAATTTTGAGTTTGAAAATCCAACTCTTTTCATAAAAATAGTTGACAAATAGTTGTATTTATGGTGGTATATGTTAATGATTTGATCATCACAGTGAACAATTAATGGTACACTACCAACTTTAAATTAGAGTTAATGAAAAGCTTTAAAATGATTGATTTGGGTCATCATCATTACTATTTAGGTATTGAAATAATTCAAAAACCAAAGTATTTCTTGATCACTCAATAGGAGTATGTTGGTGACATTCTGAGCAAGTTTGGAATGGAAGATTGTAAGCCTCTCACCACACCCATAGAACAAAATCTCAAATTGACATCTAAAGATTCATTAGATTTGGTCGATGCCATTAAATATAGATAACTCATTGGAAGTCTGATTTATATGACTACCACTTGACCAGGTATATCATATGCAATTGGTGTCTTCTCAAGATTCATGCAACAACCTAGGGAGAGTCATTAGGTAGCAACAAAAAGGGTCCTCTGATATCTCAAAGACACACAGCATTTTGGGCTCAAATATGTTAGGAAGAACCTACAACAATCAATATGCTCTAATACCAACTGTTAGGTGACCCCTTATCCAACGGAAGCACAATTGATTACTTTCTTATAAGCAATTAAACACGAAATTATACCAAAATGATAAAGTAACTAGAAACTTGAGACAACAAAGAATTTGAGAGACAATACACACTCTTGTATTAAATATTACTAGAAGAAAATACAATAAGGAAGATGCCACTTCTTCCTCCACCTCAAAGGCTTGCCACACCTCAAGACCTTCTTCCCTCTCTCTCTTGCTCAACACAACAACTCTATAGCCTAAGTTATTATCCCTCCTTGAATGCTTCAGCTGATCTCCTTGACCTTGCTTGCTTCAATGCTTTTACTTGCCTTCTTGATAATTAAAATACATGCCTCATGGGTCTTTAAATAGGATCCCATGCTTACAAAAATAGAAATCTAACCACAATAATTAGACACGTAGCTCGTGACTATAATTAGTCATTTGACATGTAAACACTCGCTTCACTTAACTGACTGTTCGTCAACAGCAGTTCTAAAAATACACAGGCGATCGACGTCGGTCCCTGCTTGCCTGGTACTGCCGACGTCGGCCAACCTCCTACCGTTGCTGGTTTCCTTCTCCACTATCTGTGACTGACGTTGGTTATACTACCAATGCTGGTTCCTCTGGTTCTTCAGCATCCTCTCTTTGTGTCTGCAAACAGTTGAAGCTTTTAGCTCCACACCATAACAATCTCCCACTTAGAGATAAATAGCTGCAACTTGTACCTGTACCTGTACACCATCTATTTTGTTCCTTAGGCTCTGTATCCCTCTTCAAAGTCACTCTTGAAGACCAACCACCACTGAACCTGTGATGCAATACTTCTCACTTATGCCAAAATAATTTTGCTACTCCCAAATTATCCATGACATACTTCTGAACCAACTCTACCCTTAGCTCAAAAAACTCCATGAAACCTTGCAACAAGTAACACAATACAGTAATAGGATAATGTAGCTAATATTATCCAACCTGGTAAAGATAAAATACAATGGTTAAACCTCCATTGTTCTGTAGCTTAATCAAGACCATATACCATAGCCTTTTGTCTCATGTGTCCATCCACTCTCTTCTCTAAAATGGGAATCCATCCCTCTATCCAGTGCTTTCTTCCAGCTGACAACTCTACCAACAAATACCTATTTGGTTCTTCTCCAAGGACTCACACTCCTCATCCATGCCAAGCTCCCAATGTTTCTGGATTCTACCTGCATTGCTTCTTCCTTCTTCCTAGTTCATGACTATCAGTAAGCAATATAAAGAAGGTGAAAAATGAATATGAGGTTCACATACCTTTTCTAACCTCCACATGGGTGTTTGAGACTTATAGATCCACCCAACATCCGTTCTAGTGACCGATCTCGGCCATCTCCCAGTCTGCTCCTGACTGATGTCGATTCCCTGTACTGACCCTGACTGCCAACGTCGTTTCCCTGGCTGACGCCGGTGTCCCCCCTGCTAACGTCAGTCCTGATGACCAACGTCGGACTTCTCCTACCCGACCTACCGACCCTGCTAGTCTACACATGACTGATGCCAGTATCTGGCTGACCGATGTCAGTCCCAAGTGACCGACATCGGCATCTGTGTGTTCCTGTAAGTGATGGCATTTTCATTCGTGAGCTCATCTTGGATCAAACCTTTGTCCATGCTGCCCTGCTCAAATTTATTCAGCCCCTATGACTGATCTCTATCCTTCATCTCCTCCATAACCACCAAGGCTTCTTTGTTCCTGTCAAAAGCATCAAATTTCCTTTTTCTATAATGAACTCTATCTGTGCTTTCTGAATTTGAACACATACCTTTTGAATCAAGAACGTCCATTCCCTTCTTATTCACGTGACCAAGCCTATTAGACCACATCTTTGAATCTACACCAGAAGTAGAATCAGTAATACAAGTAGGTAGATAAAGATTACCTAATTTCTTACCTCTTGCTAGAACAAGTGCTCCCTTGGTAACCTTCCAAGAGTCCGCTGTGAGGGTTATTGTGCATCCCTCATCACCCAACCTTCCTACAAAAATTAGACTCTGCTTCAGAATTGGAACATGCATGACCTCCTTCAACACCCATGTGTTGTCAATCTGCAATCTCAGCTGCACTTTCCCTTTGCCAACTATCTGACAAGGCGTACCATCCCCTAAATAGAGCACTCCAAAGTCTCCCTGTTCATACTCATGAAACAAATCTCTATTTGGGGATGCATGAAAAGATGAACCAGAATCTAAAATCCATGATCCTACCTGACTATCCAAAGAAAGTATGAGAGCATCCTATACCACAATATTTGCATCCTTTGCTTCTTCAGTACCTGCATGTTGATTCTCTTTATCTCTCAACCAACACTCCTTTGTATGTCCTTTCTTTCCATAAAACCAACAGGTAATACCTTTGGATTCGGATCTCCTTCCCAACCTTGATTTCCCTTGCTCAACCTTCTCCCTTTGCCTTCCCCTACTTTCTGCACTTAGAGCATTCCCTGATGATTCACCTGTGTTTCTCCTACGTATTTCCTCATTCAAGATCACAATCACAACATCATCAACTTTTAAGATTTTAGAAGCAGATGCAGAATTACTTACTGCCATAACCAAACCATCCCAACTTTCAGGCAAAGAACATAAAATCAAGAGAGCCTTTACCTCATCATCAAAAACAATATTGACTAAAGCTAATTGGTTTACCGAACCATGGAAATCACTGAGATGAGTATGTACTGATCCACCTTCCTGCATTGCAAAGTAAATAGCTGCTTCATAAGATATACCTTATTAGAAGCCGAGGGCTTTTTGTATAAATTCGCCAAGGACTTTATCAACTCTTCCGTTGTCTTACACTGTGATAAGCTAGAAATCACAGATGATGCAAGGCTCAACCTTATGGAACTGAGAGCCTTCCGATCAAGAACACTCCATTCTTCATCCTTCATATCTGTGGGCTTGCATGCAACCCCACCCAACGGTAAGTACAGATCCTTCTGATACAGATAATCCTCAATCTGCATCCTCCAGTGTTGATAATTCTTGCCGTTAAACTTCTCCATTCATAGCTTACTTTCTTCTGCCATTGCTGAACTCCCACTCAATCAAAAAACCCTATGAATGACCTGTAATCAAAAAACAATAGCCTGCTTCCTGCAAATCGTAGCTCTGATACCACTTGTTAGGAAGAACCTACAACAATCAATATGCTCTGATACCAACTGTTAGGTGACCCCTTATCCAACGGAAGCACAATTGATTACTTTCTTATAATCAATTAAACACGAAATTATACCAGAATGATAAAGTAACTAGAAACTTGAGACAGTAAAGAATTTGAGAGATAATACACACTCTTGTATTAAATATTACTAGAAGAAAATACAATAAGGAAGATGCCACTTCTTCCTCCACCTCAAAGGCTTGCCACACCTCAAGACCTTCTTCCCTCTCTCTCTTGCTCAACACAACAACTCTATAGCTTGAGTTATTATCCCTCCTTGAATGCTTCAGCTGATCTCCTTGACCTTACACCTGTAGATCTCCTTGACCTTGCTTGCTTCAATACTTTTACTTGCCTTCTTGATAATTACAATACATGCCTCATGGGTCTTTAAATAGGATCCCATGCTTACAAAAATAGAAATCTAACTACAATAATTAGACACGCAGCTCGTGACTATAATTAGTCATTTGACATGCAAACACTCGCTTCACTTAACTGACTGTTTGTCAACAACAGTTCTAGAAATACACAGGCGACCGACGTCAGTCCCTGCTTGCCTGGTACTACTGACGTCGGCCAACCTCCTGCTGTCGCCAGTTTCCTTCTCCACTATCTGTGACCAACATCGGTTATACTACCGATGCCAGTTCCTCTAGTTCTTCAGCATCCTCTCTTTGTGTCTGCAAATAGTTGAAGCTTTTAGCTCCACACCCTAACAAAATACTCCAGGGTAGGAGACTTCAAAATAGTTGGGTATTTAGATTATGACTATGTTGGTGATCATGAAGATGGAAAGTCCACTTCAAGTTTTATAATGAATTTAGGAACAACAATTGTCAATTAGAAATCTAAGAAGCAATCAATATCAAAAATTTCTTCAATAGAGGCAAAATATATAGTTGCTTTAGAGGCAACTAGAGAGATCTTGTGGCTCAAAAGGATTCTTTCAGATTTGTAAGAATAACAAACTTTATCAACACCTCTCATGTTTGGCAACATTTCTGCAATCCAAATGGAAAAGAATCTAGTCTTTTTTGACTAAACCAAGCATATCAATACCAATTTCATTTGATTCAACACTATATGAAAGATGGTAGTGTCAAGTTAAAACATTTCCCGATACTAGAGCAACTAGCAGACATCCTGACAAAGGTGCTTAGACGAGAAAAAAATGAAAATTTTAGAGGAATGCTTGGTCTGAAAATAACCCCTATGGATTAAGGGGGGATGTAATATTAGTTATAATATATTTCCTAATTCCTAGGAGTATTTGTGTATTTATTTTATCTTTTTGTGTGTAGATCAAGAGTCTCATAGGAATATGAATGGACTTCTTGGTAGGTGAATTGATAAGTCATATTTTTGGCTTTATAATGTAAGATTTTGCTTCATTCCAAGTTAAATCATGAAATATAATTATTGCCATTCCATGAATAGATATCCTAGCCTATCATATTTCAAATCAATGATATGTGAAATATATATGTGGTAACATTTAAACAAAGAAAAATGCAAAACATTATCTAACCATGACATAATATGAGGCAATACAAGTTTATACATAACTTGATTGACTACTTTAAGGATATCGAATGATCCTATAAATATTAGAGTTAGTTTTTATGTCTTTCCAAACTTAATGGAGCTTATTTTATTTTTAATCTTATAAATATTATCTCTGAATTCAATAAATCTAGTATTTCCCTTCTTATATGCATAACATTTTTTTCACTTGAAAACTTCTATCAATCTCTTTTGAATTTGATTAATGTGTTATTCCATATCTCAAAGAAATTTGGGTCCAATTAGAACTCTCTCACCTGGATTATCCAATTTATACGATTACAACTATTTCTTCCTACATGGCTTCAAATGGTGCCATGTTTAGTAAGGAATGATACAAGTTATTATATGAAAACTCAACTAGAGGAAATTTTTTTCCCCACTTGTATTGCTCATCAATACAATACATATGAAGAAAATATTTTGAAACTTGATTTAATCTCTTAGTTTGACCATTTGTTTTTGGATGATAGGCTAAACTAAAATTAAAATTTATTCTCAAATACGCATGCAAATTATACCAGAACTAAGATGGTGTCCTAGAATCATAGTCATAAATGATCTTTTATTGTATTCCATGTAATCTAAAAACTTCCAATTTTTTTTTGTTAAACTTGATGTATCATCTTTTAAATTCCTAAGTATAAAATGTCCAACCTTGGTGAGTTTTTCTACTACAACCAATATCACGTCATGTTTATTCTTGGACATAGGCATTCATTAAACAAAACCTATACTAATTACTTGCCACTTTAATTATAGAAATTCATGGGGATAAAAAGAACCTGATAGGTGCACATGCTCAACTTTGACCCATTGCCACTCTAAAAATCATGTCAAAAAATAAATTCATTTGAGGTATACCACCATTTTAGTCACACCATGGTGAGCTGAGTAAGGAGTTACTTTTGCCTCCTCTAAACTTGTGATAGGTAAATCACTAAGGTTAGGCACATATATTTTACCCTTAAATAAAAGAAGTTTACCTCTTTCTATTTGATATACCTCATACTATGATCTTAACTATCAGCTTTAAGGGTTGCCTTAACCTTCAAATATAACTCAATGATAGTTACCTCAATATTTGTTGTCGAAAAGTGGTCCTTATAGTTTATATAAATTTTTTATATCTTATTAAACTAAATGAATATTCCAATCTATTGTCTTTGCCTTTAATATGATCAATGTTGAAGTCATAATCACTCAAAAAATATTTTTCCTAAGATCAAAATAAATTTAAGTCCCAAATTATCTATTCTGAGATTAAAATACTTTCATATAAGGAATCATATCCACACTTTTATCACAAAAACAATTGTCGTAAGTTATAAATCATGTGGTGAGTGATTCATCTCATGTTTCTTAAGATTATAAGACTCATAGGCCACCACTTTTCCATCCTACATTAAAACACCACGGAGTGATCCATCTCATATTTATTAAGCTTACAAGACTCATATGCCACCACTTTACCATCCTACATTAAAAAACCACCTAATCCTTAATCAAATGCATCTGTAGTGACTAAAAATTTCCCTTTAACATAAAAAATGTTTAAATCAGGAGTAGTGGTTAATTTTTCCATAAGAATGTGAAAAATTTATTCACACTTATGTCCTATATGAAGTTATTATCTTTTTTTATGTAAAAATTGTGATTTGATTTCCTATTGTGGAAAATACTTCCACATACTTGATGTAGTATCATGTCAGACCCATGAAACTACTTTATTAAAATTCCATGGAGATGGAAAATCCTTAATAACTTTTATCTTGGATGGGTCTATTTAAATCTCTTTTGCCCAGATTATATGGACCAAATAGTGAACTTTCTCCTAAAAGAAGGAAATTTTGATAATTATCCATAAAATATGTGTTGTCTTAAACATTGAAAAACTAGGTTCAAATTTTGAATGTGTTCTTCCTTTTTTTTTAATAAACTAAATCTTCATCTAAAAATATTTGTACAAAACCATCCAAATAAACTCAAAATACACTATTCATCAAGTTCATAAATTTTGCATGAGAATTTGTAAGTCCAAAGGAAAGTATGGTGAACTTTTAATTCCTGTAATAAATTATAAATTCTATTTTTAGTATGTCTTCATCTTTGATTATTAGTTCATGATAATTTGATCTCAAATCTATGTTTGACAAGATAGTAGCCCCTCATAATTGATCAAAAATATCATATATGCATGGCAAGGGACACCTATTATTGATAGTGTCTTTGTTTAACATCATGTAATCTATACAAATGTAATATTACCATACTTATTAACAAAAACTAATGGGGAACCCCATGGGGATACGCTTGTACAAGTCAAACTCTTTTAAAACATTTCCTACAATTGGGATTTCAATTCAACCAATTCTTTTATTTTCATATTATAAGGTTATTTTGAATTTGGTTTCAAACCAAATAAAATATCAATGTAGAAATTTGATTATTTTTTGGTGGAAGTACTAGTAATCATTTAGGTAAAATATCTTATTAATCATGAAGAAAAGGATAATCATATATGGTGGGATCCTTTTCAGCTTTAACTTCATCTATGTGCATTGAGTAAATGGCACGTCCTTTCCTTTTATCTCTTTTCAAATACATAAATAAAATATCCCATATTGATCTCATGTTTGACTCATTGAGTTATTATAGAGTGACCATCATCATTGAGACATGTGATTGTCTTGGCACAATAATCAAATTGAGTTTGATGTTACCATAATCAATTAACTCTTAATATTGCATCATACAAAGCTATAGGAGAAACATATAAATTTAATAATTTTTTCAATATAGGAAGCTCTAATTTAGCTTCAAACATAAATTGATCTAATATTCTCTCCATTCTACTTGGTTTCTATACTAAACTGTCAAACTATTTTCCATAAAATTAGCTTTTTTAGATAGTTTATTAAAAAAAATAGGTATTAAAAAAATTCATTTTCTATAGTATATATAAACACAGTGGTGAGATATATATATATATATATATATATATATATATATATATTTTACCTGAACCTTCTATTGGTCTTATTTAGAATTTAGCTTGATGGTTTTTCAGTGTTGCATGAATCCTTTGTTGAAAAGTTGGTTGGTGATTTGGCAATGGAGGTGTTTTGAAATTTTCTCCACTTGTCTTATTAGGGTATTGATTGGCATAATCATGGACCCTATAAATGAGACATCCTCATATAGGGATTAGTCCCTCCTTTTATTGTCCTCCCATAACATATTTATCTTTTTTTATTATTCTTATTAATATTCCATCCTTTGTTTCCATTATTTGACTTGGAAAAAATTTCACTCCTAAAATTCCTATTGAGACCTGAATTTATATTACCTACATTCCTTTTACTCTCCAAAATATTATTTTTAAATGGATTTGTATTCTATTTCTAAGGACTCTTACCTTTATACTTAATTTCATTCCTAACTCCTATAAGTGTCTTGAGTATTTATGCTTATTTTATTAGTTATTTAAAAATATATATTCTATAGTCAAAGGTACATGAAGGTCAACATCTATGACAATATGAATATTTAGTCCTAATATGAAATACCCAAATTTTAATCTTTCATTATTTTAGTATTTATGGACATACTTAAGAGTTAGGTGAAATTTTCTCAATACTCAGTAACAAATATATCCTCTTGCTTTAGATTTTGAAATTCAGTCATTTTTCCATGAAAGTAATGTTGTGGAAGCCATATCTTTTTTAAATATGATATAAAGACATACCATGTGATAAATTCATAATTAAGGTCTTATTTAATCTTTAGATTGGTTCACTAGGATGGAGCTTCACCTAAGAGTTGATAATCTCCCCAAATTGCCTTGGTTTTTTTAGATGAATATTTGAGCTCAAAATACTTTCCATCTAAATCAACCAAGATTTGACACCATCACCAAGTAAATTTCCATCATAATTTAATGGATATATAGTTTTTATATCCCTATCTAGTTCTATTTCAAAATAAGTTCACTTTTGGGAACCTTATTGGTCGTGAGGGTTTTGATATTTTTAATGTCAAACAGGTGCTCCTAACCTTATTTATTGTTAGGGTTTAGTTTTTATCTAGGTTTTCTTGATTATCTTGTTTTAAATTATTTTTCATATCATATTCAAGATTCAATTCTTAAATTCTTTGCTCTATCACACCTACCCTATTTAAGTATTGATTACCATGACCAATATTTAAACAATATTATCCAAAAGTTCATCATCTTTCTGATTACCCTCCCCATTATCTCGTGTGCCAACCAAGGTATTTATTAGGGCTTATTTTTATCCAATTGGATATTTTAAAAAAAAATTGAAAATTTTAGATTTTCCAATGAAGAGAATTTTGAAAAAAAAATCACTACATTTTCTTATAAAATGTCCATAAAATTGTTAGATTCACCAAAATATTCATATATTACTAGTAGATTCCATGTTATTATTTAGTTTTTTCCTACCATAATTATTTTCCTTATATTTTAATATAAAAATATTCACCTACAATTATACACATTTGAATATTTCTCATTACTTAAAAAATACCCTAGTGTCAGCCATGTTTTCTTACCTAGTTCAAAAATGTAAATGTGCACTTTAGGTAGACTTGAAAATGGCATTTGTTTTTTTAATTTAATTATCCCAAAGGTTTATTTACTATTCATAATTCTATCATGCTTATTAATATCTATTAAACTTAATAATAATAAAATAAAAATAAATAAATAAATTCTACTAACATCAAATTTGAATAAATAGAATTGACTAGTAACAGTTGAAAAAATTGGTCTGGGATGTTGCTTCTTTGGATTCTAATGAAGGAGTATGTTTGTCAATTCTAGATTATGTGGTGTAAAATGTGGAAGAATAGTGGAATTTATCAATCTTGGACAAATTCCATGGGTTTTTCCCAAAAATTCTTTAATTTAGAAGTTGGGCTAACAAGAATTAGAGGCCTCGATTGCCCATGGGAATTGTGTTTCTAGATAGAGACCACTTCCTTATCTCCTTTTCTTGTAGGGAAGACCTGGACAATACTCTCAAAAATGGGTTAAGATTTTTGATTGAATTTTTTTATTTCTCTATGCAAATGGAATTTGAGTCTTTCATAGAATTAAGATTGTTGCCAAGAATTTTTGGTATGGATCTCTCTCCTGTAACTCCCACTTGACTTTTGACATGACGACATAATCCTTGGTCTGGCCTAGTCTCTTGGGACTTGACTAATGATTGAATTGGAAAATATAATAATAATAAAATTATTAGAGGCTAGATTAAAGGTTCTAATTTCTCCTTCCAATCCACTCCCCAATTCTATCCTCTTCAAAATTAAGACCAATATTTGGAGGAAAAACTACAAGATCAATGGTTTCCAAGGCCCTTATAAGAATTTATTCTACCTCCATACCATAGGATACCATTTCTCTATGCCTTTGATCCTCTTCAAGGATGATAAGGACCATATGCTTATTGAAGAATTTTAGGGTAGTGATTTCAAGGTTGTTGACATCCTAAATTTTCTAAAGCCACATGAAAACATGTTATCAATGTCTACTCTCGAACCTAATATGCATTGCATGTCATTTTTTAAGAGACTAAAAAGGTTATCCTTTAGGATCCAGTTAAATAAGTGCTCAACTCCATGAACCCTGAATCCCTTGTGGTCTCAATGAGTCACCCATTGGGGCACCCCAATTAGTGTTAGTGGGTGAAACATCTCACCCTAGAAATCAGATGGTCTAAGACTCCAACTAGGATCCTAAAGAGGAGGCAAACCCTTTTAAATATCTAAAATAACTTTTGGAATAATATCTTTTACACTAAAAGATCCATAATAATTATTTCAATCCTATAAAAATGGGATCCAACCAAAAATATGAATGGGGTCATTATTTCACAGAATCTGGATCTTGGTTTAACCAAAAAAAATTGAATCCTGGTAAAGGAGAGGTTAATTTTGTAAACTTCAAGAAGACAATGGGAATACCTTCTTCCTAAAGGAAACTAGAGATAGAGAGTGAAGAAGAAATCACCAAGGGTACACATAACACCCTCTCAAGAGGGATAAATTCTATCTAGTTGCTAATAAACCCACATAAGACCTTTGAGTTGAGGGATTTTTTGGTTTTTGATGAATGATCTCAAGTACCTTATAGTTTATTTTTTAGTTGGGATTGGTTCTTTCTTTGTGATCTTTACTATGATCCTTCCCTACTCTAGTTCTGTTATCCTTTCCCTTTTTTTAAAATTTTTGGTGGTGAGATCTTCAATTTTTTTATTTTTATTCCCCTTTTTCCTATATTCTCCCTCCTTAGGTTGGGTGTATGTCAGATTTGCTAAGTTGGTAGCCTAGATATTTTCCCTTTTCCACTTTTATTATCCTCTCTGTATCATCATTCCTTACCTTGTGGTAACCCCCTTCTTTTCCCCCTCCCCATGTCACTTCATTATGTTTTTTCCTTTCACTTGGTATGATGCCATGCCCTTTTTCTCTATCACTTCCCTTCACTATGTCATCATTTCCAAGACACTTTGTCCAACTTTTACCCCTCTACCTTTTAATGATCATTTATTACTTTTACCTTTTTTAGAGGCTTTGAGCTTTGTTTGGAATTACTTATCTAATAACATTCTCTCAATTTTCTTCATTTTTGATGTTTTTGAATTTTCGGCCTCATTTCATGATTCTATGGTGGAAAAAGAGAAGGATTCCGAATTGGAGCATGATTCCCTAAAAGATGAGGTTCCCAAATTGGGAACTAGAAGAGTCAAAAACATCTCCTATTATACAATTAAAAATAGTAATCCTACTATTTGGGTGATCTTAGAGAAGGGAACCTCACTCAATTCATGCTCAGAATTATTGGGTATGACCCCAATCTTGCAAAGCAATTTGTCAAAGCATGGGAAAAAATAGTAATTATCTAAAGGGGCATGAGGATTTAAGTTACTTAAGAAGATATTAAATAATCTATTGGATTGGTAGTATAGGATCTTAAATATTACAAAGATAAAACAATGAAGGATGAGTGAGTAACCAAATTATTTAACTCTATATAAAAGACTAAGAAGGTCATTAAATTTTTTTGGATAATAGACCTCCCAGAGGTTTGGCCAAAGGTATACATACATGTGATGTTGTACATCACCTTGGATTCAAAATTTAGTCTAGTAAGGTCCCACAGCTTTATATTGTTAAATAATTTTAAAGGAATATTTACTTTTAGCCTCCCCTTCTACTTACTCTACTCTTTGTAAGATTCTATGAGAACCTTTAAGGGTAACAAAAAGTTGGAATTAACACATTAAGCCCTAATATGTTTGTATTTAATTTTATGCCCTAGTGAGAGACATCGAGTTATCCCCAATTTCTTAGGAAGTAGAAACTTATGAAAAGAAAAGGGTTAAAGGTGCCTCTGTGGAGGATTTTAAGGAAAGGGTTAAGAATGTGAAAGTGGGTCAACCTGAGAAAAAACTTATCTTAGAGTGAAAAACTTTAAAAGCCTTGAAATATGAATTGATGCCCCCAATAAATAATACCCTCTTCTTATCCTTTTTGACTTGAGCTCCCTTGAGGCTGCTAGTCTAGTTATTAAGGATTTACATAAGGAGCTTAGCCTTGATAACTTTCAATAGGAATCAACTTACCCTTACACTAGACTCCATGCCATTGAATCATGTTTAAAATTTAAAATAATGGAGATGAGAAAAATTTGGTTGGAGATAAAGGAAGTATTGGGGGGGGGGGGGTTCTAATGCTTGTTCTAAGGGCTTATAGGGTAGATCATTGGATTCTGGAAACTAGAGCGAGGAAGGAAGGAGGTTTCTATTAAACCTCATGCTTCAACTCTATCTAGTGATGCTTTGGACACCTCGACATACCATCGCTAGACCATTTCTAAAATTGTTTATCCCCTAGAAATGAAAGGCATGAAACTTGATCCCAAGGAAGGCCTCAGGTTTAAGACCTAGGAAAAATACACTAAGGATTCTTGGTAAGTATTAATAGGTCCTCATAACCTAATTTTGTTTGTTTTATCATTTGTTTTATACTGACCATTTATACATTTTTTAAAATTTTGATTGACATTGTTATTTTGGTGTTTTTGGGTTAGATTGACTACCAATGGATATTTAATTTATATATTCTCATGGAGGCCTAGACCTCCAATTATGCCTGAACTAGTTCCCACACCAGCTAAATCTAGGTTTACCTTAATTTGAACATCAAATTTGATTAAGTTTAATAACCTTTATCACTAGTTAATTATAACAAGTACGTATTCATTGTTGATAATATATTAGTGGTAAGAAATATAAACTACATTTAAAACTATAATCAATAAATGATTTAAATAATAAATAAATGAAGAAGAATAAATACTACTATACACTCTAAATGAGACCATGAAATATATATTTTATTCAATAATTGTCTTCCTTCTCTTTCTTCTCACATTTTCCTATAAAGGCTCTTTAAATTCCCTTTTGACTCTTCTTCTCCTATGATTCTTTGACTCGTTTTTGACACCAATATATTTATTTTCTCTAATAATTAAAATTTCCTATACCCTTGCTAACATTCATATAACAATTATTCTTTCTTTGATCATAAATATTATCGAATTGTAAAAAAGGAAATTAAACATTCATAAATCACTATTGCCTTTTAATCATATTAAAAAAGTACAAACATACTATAGTTAATTAGTTCTAGACATCATTTGTATTCCTAACAATTACATCATTTTATATTGATACATATTGTAAATGTAGTTATACATAATCATCAAGCTATTTCCTTAATATAAATATTGAGAAATCATGAGATCATTACAAAAGCCAAAATAATAGTATAATATTTAGAGAGGGAGAGTATCATGGAGGTATTTACCTCTAACCAAATAGCCTTTTAGATCCCTCCACACCTCTCATCCACTGACAATGGACCTACCCTTCTCGAGAAAGATAGATACGAATATGATGAAAAAATAGGCCAATATGTATGTAGGTCAATATTAGAGGTACTCCACGCAGCATGATGTAAACATTATATTGAACTATAATATGAATTGATGCATTTTTAATGTATACAAATAAAATATAAACTTTATGCAAACATTTGTTATGATCAGAAGACTAGATTTAACAAGTCCCACTTGTTGCATCCAAACTCAAAAATTAGTTGAATCATAATGAGACTAACTAGGATTTCTCCAATCACTTAATACTCATTTCTAGATGTTCATAACTAAATCCATAGTTTTCCCCAACCTACCCTTACTAATAATAGATTGGCATCAAATGATCTCTAATAAAGCAAACAATAATGATCTTAAAAATGTGTACGAGATAATGTTATGCATAGGTGTCCCATACCACCCACACAAACAATATATTTATATGTCATAATTATTCAACTATTATTTATTTTTTTAGTTGATAAATTATGGAAATGCCAGAGATAATAAACCTAATATGACAAGCCTCTTAGTATGATATCTACATAGACATTTTCAAATAATGTTTGATAGAGAGTTTTGTAAAATGTTATTTTGATTTTATGTTTAAAGATTATAAGTTGTCAAATATTATGAAGTGTTAAATCTAGATGAAGATTTTCATTTTAATAAAAATATGTTTATTTAAATAATATAACATATTTGGGAGAGGGATAAATATTGAACTAAATATCTCCAAGTAGAATGACTATGTATTTTATAATATGTTTATTTAAATAATATAACATATTTGGGAGAGGGATAAATATTGAACTAAATATCTCCAAGTAGAATGACTATGCATTTTATAATATGCAACTATATTATTCAATGAATGCACCACTCTCAAATTCCTTCCTAAAGATTACAAAGATACTTTAATTTAATGATGTATCAAATTTATTAAATATCTTAATTAATAAAATTAATAATAAAGTGGTTTATAATATACCCACTTAACAATTTATTTACACTAGTTAAAAGGTAAAACTTTTATTAATGTTGGTATTGCCACTCATATTTATATTCCATTAAGTTAGAGGAAAATTATATATATGAATCCAAAAAAAAACTCATTTCTTAATCAATTGGAGATCGAAAATGATATAGTTAAAATATTCAACATTTATTATTTATGAGGGAATTATTTTACTTAAATGTTAATTATTCTTTAATTATTTTATACATTAAAATGTAGTAAAAATACTTAAGATTAGTTTTTAAAAATTTCAAGATCAAAATATAATAGTGTGTCCCATTTTTTATATAAAGAGATCATATACGTTTCCAAAATTTCCTTAAAATATTTTAAGTTTTAATCACTTATATTAATCAAACATATATGTTTTAGCTTATACATATAAATATTTAGTATATATACCTTTTTTTAAGTTTTAAAAAAATCATTAAATATTTTATAGGATTTATTTTTATTTTTTTGGTTTCTTCCAATAAAACACAATATCATTATTTGACCCTTCAAACAAAACCATTTATTTATCTCAATTCATTAAAATATATATTAAACTTCTAGCAAAATATAAATATATTTAAAAAGAAAAACAATATAATTTTTATTATCATTATTAATATGAAGAAATATTTATGTTTATTTGGCTAGTTTTACATTCCTTACATTTCTATAAAGACTAAGAGTAATGTGAAGAATAATATTGTGGGTCCATTTATTTCAAGTGTTTTGGTCTGAAAGATTATGTTTGAGCTTGTACATCATGGATGCTTAAGTTTCTCACATGCTTGTTTAGGTAAATAATATAATTTACCTCATAATAAAAAAAAAAAATTGGCATATGATTTTATTTACATATAATTTTGGGATACTTAGAAAGCATCTATGTTTACCTATAAGCATCTCATACACAATAGTTTCTAACATGCTCCCTTCCTAAGGTTTGAATCAATTGGCATATCTTCATGTGAACATCTACAAAGGAATACTAGTTTATATATATAACCATGTATGCCTTTTCTAGCCTACAAAGATGTGGAGAATTTACCAAATGCAGTGTGACATGGAATATAAATAATCTTAGCCACTTCATAAGGGAATTACTATCAGATTAGAAAATGAAAAGTAGCTTCTATGCTAGAAATATAAAACATTTGGGTGAGTATTAAAATAAAACATTATTTAAAAAGTAAAAAATAATCTAATACAAAAAATTAAATCTAAATATGAGCATCAAAAATTTAGAAAGAAACAATTTTAGATAAAATGTAGACAACCCTACCCAACCATAAAGAATAAATAAACACTTAACCATTCATAAAATTATGAAAATAAAAAAGAAAATTTGGAATAAATGGCATTCAGGTAGTCTTTTTATTTTTATTTTTTGTGAATTAAATTTAGCTACATTATATCATGCCATATATAATTTTTTTTAATTTATCATAGGAGAATATGTATACACCTAATAACTTGACTATTAGTTGTCCTCATAATCTCCTTCCAATGTCCTTCCCTCTCCTTTGGATTCTTTCTCTTAGCATCCTTCTCCTAGCCCTTGGCATCTTAATCCCAGCATCCTTCTCATCATCCCAACATGTTATAATGAGGACAACATCCTCATTTTATGATTTAATTTTCAGTTTGTTATTATATAATGCATTTAACCTCCCCTCCCCCCCAACCTTTTTTTTTTTTTTTGTTTTTTCAAAAGGATGGCACAACTATTGGTAGGTTTAACATTAATGTTAAAAATATTTGGCTAGATGGAATTTTAATTAAATACAAAGTCCTTGGTATTGATGAGCACACAACCCATGAGATACAAGATTAACAAAATCACTACCTCCTTCAGTTTTTCCTTTAATACAATTTAGCTGAGGACGTTCTTTTTCTACTTAATTAATTATTTTTAAAAAATAATGGAGTTAAATACTTAAATTTATTTCAAATGTTTCTTTTGTGAAAAGTACAAACATTTATTAGGTAAAGTTAGATAAACTCCAACAAATATTGATGCTAGATACTCATGAAGCTATATCATAACAAAAATAAGGAATGAAACAGATATTTAATTATCTAAATTAGATAGTAATCACAACTATTTTCTATAAATTAGATAGTAATCACAACCATTTTCTATGAAGATAGTTTAAAATGTTCAAAATTTTATACATTTGAACTCTTTTTTGGAGGTCATTATAATTATTATTTTTAGTTTACTAGTTAAAATTTACATTTTAACATCTTTAATACATATTATTAGTATTGTTGACTTAATCATGGGGTCTACCTACAATAGTTAATTCAACATTGTAAGGAGAACAAGTTCCTCTCATGATTGATACATATCTCATAACAGAAAAACTTAACAACTTTAAAAAAGCTATGGATTTTACATATCTATGAGATTAAGGGATTACAACCAAAAGTATGTGATATGATGTATTTTATAATAGAAATCATGTGTATTGACTTATGGTGAAAAAAATAGGATTAATCAGATGTTGTGTTATAAAAATGTTCCCCTATATTTCATTTTGCATGCTTGAAATTATTAGTAAGGATAAGGATGATAAGGTTAATAGTGTGTGAAACTTGATGTTTAATGATGTTGATGCATAAAAAAAGTGACTGAGAACAATAATAACCCAATTACACTATCTACCCATCCTTAAGGGTAGGCATAGTTCACTATCAATAATTTTTAACTTGTATTTGACATATTATATTTATTGTCCTCCAATGCCACATATATCCATCTCTCTTCAATAATAACCTCTCTATTTTGTAGGGAAAGAAACCTATGCTACAATTACACACTTAAAAAACCCTATTAAGTGGTGGACCAAATTATAAATAAATCATTCCAATATATACATCATATACATTTAAAAAATATAACAATGAATTTATTTAATGTTGAAGATTATAATCATGTCATTGCTATTTTATTTTATCTAAAATAAATTAATAGCTTCAAATCCACTTGTCATTAGTGTTTTTAGGCATGTTAGATTTGATTGATACATATCATCGAAGGTATGCAATCTATTGTCATAAATGTGTTAACTAACATTAAATTAATAAAATATTTGACATTAAAAGAGATATCAAAGAAAGAGATGTGCTTCGATCTCTGCAATGGGGCAATGAAGAGTCATCCTCCATTGATGGTGTTCCAAGCTCTCTCTTTTGCTCACCTTGGTTGCCATTGCTCCCTTTGTGTTATTGTGATTTTACTACTAGATGTCCTTGGTAAGTTTTGTTTGTTTGACACTTATGTGTTTTTATTTATTGTTAAATTTAATTTGATTTTGTTTATTGTCTAGCTACCTCATGTTTGCCCTCATCCTTCCACTAGTTTTTTGTACCCATGGCCCTTGATGAAAAGAGAGATAAATGTATTAATTACCTTTGATTATGGTGAGTGATGAAAAAGATGGTCTTGAGCATGTGAGAATTGAAAGGGATGGTTATTTTAATTAAATAGTCAGTGCTTCTAATTATGTTAAATATTTCCATTTCAAGGCAATGAGTCACTTTTTGCTAAGGAAGGTGAAGGAAATGTTGAAGCTTCAAATAAATTGTTTAGTGAGATTCTATGGTAGGAAAAGGCTATAAAGCATTCTGAGGATGCAAAATTTATTATTAGTGATTATAACAAGGTTGAGGATGGAGTGAGAGAGAACATCGATTCCCAAATTAGTAATCATTCTAACCTTGGGAAAACCCTTACTCTACTTCTAAATGTTTCAATGAAAAAAAAACCTTTTGCAGGAAGAAATTCATTTGAAAAATGGAGTTTTTTAATTTCTTTAAACAAATAATCTCTTCCTTACATAAAATTATTTGATAATTGGCACAACACAATGTGGGGTGATAAAATGGGGATCTATATTAGTTTCTATAGAATGGTTCAAAAAGGAATTTTTTTGGTTTAAAAACTCTAATATGTAATGAACTAGAATATTATCAAGACAATAAAATTACCAATAGCCCAATATTCTGAATAATAACTAGTATTGATTCATATTTAATGTATTAAAATAATTACAAACCATACATAAATAAGCCTCAACTTAGAATTGGAGTCGACATGTAAAATTTAAAATTCTAAAAATAAATAAAACTCAACTTGATATTTTTAATAACTATTATTTTTAGTAAGTTTTACATGCAAGTGCAAGCAGCTCTAAAAATATTCAAAGATAAACTAAACTTTAAAATTAACCTATTGGATGAATTTAACTGAAGTTCAAGTCTGATTCCAAAAATAGATAATTTCTAAATTTAGAAAAAACTCAAAATAAAATTAAACTACAATTTTAGACCCTCAAATAACCATGTTTGGCCTCCAAAAAATATTGAAAACATCTCATAATTAGAAGGGTAAGTTATGATACAATTGAAATTTTTGAGATGGTTGTTTGGGCATGAATATGGGCTCAAATGGAGATAACTTTCAAAAGTTATGGCCTCTAGAAGTTCAGCCTCTTTTTCTACATCATTCTCCTTTGGTTGAAAACAACTCAACTCTAGCCTCCTCTGATTTTCTCTGATTGTACTATTACAATTCATTCTTATCAATCTTCTTAAGATCCCATTTTACAATTAAATTATTACCTTCCTACTATAATCCTTCCCATTATACCAAATACCTATCATAACTTATTTACCTTGTATTTATTGTCTTCTTATCCAGAACCTGTACTATTTTTTATGTGTTCTTCTTTAGCACATGTTGCTTTCAATCTACTTATTTATCTTATTCACCTTCACCATTGTCTCTATGGAAATAATACAAATATGAAACATTAAATACTATATAGATATCAAAATTATATGGTAAAATCACCTCATAAGCATTGTCATTGATTTTATTCACAATTTTGCATGGTCCAATTTTCTTATACTCCAACTTATTATATGTGACTTTAAAAAATCTATCATTACTCAAGTACACCATCACTAAATCTACTTATTCAGATATTTTTGACCTTCTTCTAACATTTACTAAGTTACTTATAATTCTCATTACTTTCTTGTAATTTTCTTCTTACTTCTTCTTGTAACTATTGTATATGTTCTGTTAACACTTTTACATCATCACAAACTCATTCTACAATTAGTAATTGTACCAAATATAAAACACTCATAAGACTTATCCCACAAACAAATTAAAATGCTAACTTACATATTGATCTATTCATTAAACTATTATATGCAAACTTAGCTTGTGGTAAATCCAAGTCCCATTATTTGGGTTTCTCTCCAACTATGCATCTCAATAAATTTACCAAGATCTTGTTTACAACTTATATCTATCTATTTGTTTGGGGTGATATTCACTACTGAATTCTAGCTTAGTCCTCATCTTCCTCCACAAATTCTTCTAAAAATAACTTAGAAATTTGGTGTCCCTATCTAATGTAATGGTTTTGCAACACCATTTAATCTCATAATTTCCTTAAAAAAATAATTATGTGATTTTAGTGGCATCATTAGTTTTCATACATACAATAAAATGAACCATCTTAGAAAACATTCCTACAACAAAAAAAATTAAATCATTACCTCTTTGTGTCTTTTATAATCCCAACATAAAATCCATACTCAAGTTTATCCATGGTCCTCTTGAAATTGATAATGGAATTTATAAACTTGTATTTTGTGCTTGTCCTTTAGCCACCTAACATATCTTGCACTTTGAAACATATCTTGTTACATCTCGCTTCATCCTTGGCCAAAAATACTTCTCCTCTTCCAAAACTATTATCTTTGCCTTACTTAAATGTTCAGTCAAACCACCATTATGTAGTTCTCTTATTATATTTTCTTAGAGACCCAATTAGAATACATAATTATTTCCCTTTGAATAGATAACCATCCTGCAAAGATAATCATCATAAACATTACTTGTATCACCTATCAATGGATTCCTACATTGCTCAACTATTTTTCCAAAATCTAAATCAGTATCATATAATTTCTTAATAAGTTAAAATCTAAATATTTCACTCACCATATTAGTTATCAACCCCACTCTCATACTTAAAGTATTAGCTACATGGTTTTATTTCCTTGATTTGTATTTCAACACAAAAGTATAACCCTACAAGAAAGATACCCACTTTTCATTTTTATTATTTATCTTCTTTTGAGTGTTTACATACTTCAAAGCCTCATGATTAGTAAATAAGATGAACTCTTTAGGCACCAAGTAATACCTCTAATGTCTTAATACTTGTACAATGGCATAAATTTCAACATTGTATGTAGAATACTTTGTTATTACCTCATTCAATTTCTCACTGAAATATGTTATTAGTTTCCACTTCTTAACTCAACACAACACTATTTCACATAAATGAAGCATCACAATCAACTTCAAACACTTTTATAAAATATGGTAATGCTAAAATAGGAATTTCTATAATTTTATTCTTCAAAAAATCAAAGCTTTCTATTGCTTCCCTTATCCATGCAAATTATTTTTCTCTCATACAATTTATTATTGGTGCAACAAGACTACTAAAATTCTTAATAAAATTTCTATAAAAAGTTGCTAAACCATGGAAACTTATTACTTCTAACATCAATGATAGATATTCTTCATTTAGATGATATGATGGATATTCCTATTGTAACATCAATGATGATATTGATTCCTTTGTTACTTATTTATAAATATATAACCATCCTCTCTTCCATTGATTGTGGTTGTTCTTGTTGCTCCTCTTGTAGAATTTGTTTTTCATGATCTGTGTCATCTTTTGCATCATCTTCTACTCCCCTTTATCTTTGATTCTCAATGATATGAGTTAATTACTTTATTTAACTCTACATATCTTTCATAGTATGGTTCATCTAAGTGATTTATACCATCTCTTACTCATCCAATATTTGTACTTGCTCTGATACCAAATAATAAACCATGGTATTATTAAGACCAAAAAATTACCAATATGCCAAGATTCTAAACAATAACTAGTATTGATTCATATTGAATGAATTCAAATAATTACAAACCATGCATAAATAAACCTCAACTCAGAATTAGAGTTCACATGCAAAATACAAAACTCTAAAAATAAATAAAAAATGACTTGCTATTTTTAGCAACTATTATTTTTAGTAAGTTTCACATGTAAGCACACACAATGCTAAAAATATCCAAAAATAAACAAAACTATAAAATTAACCTATCAGATGAATTTCAACCAAATTTCATATCTGATTACAAAAATAGACAGTT
Organism: Torreya grandis; assembly: GCA_037957365.1. Lineage (NCBI taxonomy): Eukaryota > Viridiplantae > Streptophyta > Pinopsida > Cupressales > Taxaceae > Torreya > Torreya grandis. The sequence continues at coordinate 531,386 of JARHVA010006177.1, read as the reverse complement.
TATAAATTTAGAAAAAAATCAAAAAATTAAATTAAATTATAATTTTGGACCCTCAGATGGTCATATTTGGCCTCCAAAAAATATCAAAAAATGTCCCATAACTTGAAGTGTGGGTTATGAAAGCATTGAAATTTTTGAGATAGTCATTTTAGCATGATGATGAGATCAAACAGAGCTATGGATCAAAATTTATGGCCTCTAGATGTTTGGCTTCTTTTCTACATCAATATGTAGATGAGGGCTATCAATTAAACCCTATGGAATGTTGGTCAACCTATTTTTAAGTAAATCCCATAGAACACTGACATGGATTGTAATGATCTAGTCTTAAAAACCACCCCTAGATGGGTAGACATTGAAAATGTTCTGATTCAACTTTTTAATTCTCTTCCTCAAGATCTAAATCATTTAGGCAAAGTCCTTCGAATTGAGGACATAAGAATTTCCTTGGACCATGTGATTGCTAGGATTATAATTTACCTAGAACCACTTGATGTTTTCTTAGAATCCCTTAATTTTAACATCAAAGGTGTCTCTAATGTTTGTGTGGTTAAAGGCATGGGAGGTTTAAATGCCTACTTTTTTTGTAAAAAAGATGGGCATGTTAGGAATAACTCCCCATTGTTATCTAAAAAATAAGTTGGTATTAATAATCAGAAAGATTAGGTCTCTTAAAAGGATGATTGTATGATGGGCCCATTTCCAAAAGAAGATCTATTTTTTTTTAAAAACCCCATTTTTAGTGATGAACCTCCCCTAATGATTCTTTGGGAAAAAAATGCTTTAGTGAACTTGAAGAGAAAGGCAAGGCTTTGCCTAATTGCTCCTAGATTTGTATCTCTTTCTTACCTCTTGTTGATATGGAGGCATGCATGTCTAAATATCAAAATATCCTACCTACTAATTTAGAAGAGACTTTCCTTGATCAGAGTGTTTCAATGGATTCTTTGTTTTCCCATCTTAAGGACTCTCTCTCTATTTGATGAATATGTTGTCATTTTAGCGTATCCCCCAGATGTTAAAGAATGTACCATGGCATCTTGTTGCGACCCAATTTGAAATAACATGGTGATGACTCATCTCCTATAATGGTCTCACCTATGTTGAAGTAGCAAATAATACAGTTTCCTCCCTTACTCCTATTACTACTATCCTTTTATCCCATGTGGACCCTAATGTGTCTAAAAATTAGATGTCTAAAGGAGGTGGCAAGCTGAGATTTTTGTTCCTCTTCATGGGTTAATTTTAAGGATTGATAGTAATAAATATGAAGACATTTCCCTTAGAGTAAGCATTGTTTCCAATAATAAAAAACCAAAAGATAATAAGGTCCCTGAGTGTTTCATAAAGCTCTAAAAAAGTGGGGGTAAGTCCCCAAGCCAGGGTAAGTGACCTTCCCCCCTTGTCTATGCAAATTATTAGTAGGAATTCAAGAGTATTGGAATCCCTTGATAAAAAACCTATTGTGAGACAATTCAAGCATTCCATAGAAAAGTTATACTTCTTATTTATTTAAGAGGTCAAAGCTATGGGATCCCATATTTCTTTGGTCCTTAGGTTTATTTCACCAAATGTTATCCAAATTTATACCAATCATCAAAAAGGCAAAGGAGGGCCTCCATCTTGACTAATATTGATTAGAGGGATTATATTATGGACCATGTTTTCTCTCCTTGTAATAGAGTTATTTGGCTTATATTGGAAAAATAGAATCGATGTTTTGGTCTTTTTAATATTTATGCTCCCAATGACTATAGAGAGAGATTTGAGCTATAAAACTGGCTTGCTTCTAATATTAAGAATGTCCCTTGGTTTTTTGGGGGGGATTTTAATATGGTGGAAGAGATATAAGAGAACTTAGGGGAGACCATCAGTATTGGAAAGGTAATGAATTTTTATTCTAGTCTAAATTTAAAAGAATGCATAGATTCATTGATCCTCTCTATAAAGGCAAAAAGTAGAGTAAAGTAATTTGGTTCACTTGGTGTAATAATCTAACTAGTGGTAAAAGTCTCTATTCCAGGCTTGACATAATCTAATTGAATGGTGATTTCTTCCAGGTGCATCCAAACAATTTTGGTAATGTTTTTATGTCCTGCCCTCCACAATCTTAGATCACCATCCTATTATGATTAGTGTTTCCTTGAATGATGATGTTAGGAGAGATACTATTTATTTAAAAGGTCTCTATAAATTTAATGTCTCTCATATGAATGACCAAGTTTGGATGGATGATATCCTCTCTTATTTTAATATTGGAAGGTTCTCTTGAGACTCCTCATATAACATTGTGAAACGGAACTCTTGTATGGACCTATCAAATTTTTTTACAAGAACCTATGGTTAGATTAAGGATAGATAATGAAGGAAATTACTAAGATTTCTCAAGAAAAGTTAATTTTGGCTAAAATTACCCTTAAAAATGACCCCTCCAATGAAATGATTTTGGATGATCTCAATTCCCTAAAGCGTCAGATCAGGCAATCCTAAATCTACCTTTCTAGAGGTGGTCAAATTCATTCCTATTTGACTTGGCTCAAACTTGGTGACAGGGGTTCTAAATTCTTCTTTATTTTTTTGAAAATGAGGAATCAAAAGATTAATATTTTTGGTATTGACATCAAAGGTAATATTTCTCATTATCCTATTGATATAAAAAAAGGCATCTTATGATTTTTACTCCACTTTATTCTTGACTGATGGTACTATTTCTCAAATTAAACAAAACAAGATTCTTTGTGATTAATGTTTCCAAAAAAAGGTTTCACAAGATCAAGCTAGTTGTTTGGATAAGGATATATCTCTGAATGAAGTCAAAGAGACTATTTATTCCATGAAATTTGATAAATATCTAAGTAATAATGGATTTCGTGATGAATTTTATAAGGCTAATAAGGATTAGATTACCCATTAATGTTTTGAGGTCTACAATAAAGCTATTTCTATTGGTTCCTTGCGAAGATCAAAAAATGTGTTATTAAGATCATTCTTAAGTATGGTGACCCCACTCAAGTCAAAAAATGGAGACCTATCACTCTCCTAAATGTCTCTTATAAAATCTTACCTAAAATCTTAGCCAAACATCTCTCTTCCCTTCTTCCTTTGATTATTTCTAAAACCTAGATTGGTTTTATTGAAGGTAGATATATTATTGATATCTTTATTACTAGTAAGGAGGGGATGTATTGGGCCCAATATTACAAATAGGATGTGGGTATGATTATACTTGACTTTGATAAAGCATATGATATAATTGAATGGCCCTTCATTGAAATAATATTGAGAGATTTTGGGTTTCAAGATAATTTTTTAAGAATGATTAATGTTATTTTTAAGATGATTCTATAGTTTTTGAAGTTAATGGTGAGCTTATTGATTCTATTTATCTTAAAATATCCATTAGACAAGGTTTCATGTAAGCCCTGTCTTTATTTGTGCTTGTGGTAGAAGCATTACACTACTTGTTAAGAAGTGTTGAGTGGTACCCCTAATTAAAGGGATTTGTTTTCCTAATGAATATGTGTTGATTGATGATCTTTTTGCCAATGATACTACACTTTTTTTCAAAATTTAAGAAGATAATTTGGTTGAGGTTTCCTTAAGGCTTGACATTTATTTCTCTGCGTCTAGTTCTAGAGTGGCTATGCATAAGTCCTTTATGTTGGGTTGGAAAGACACTCCTCCCAATTGGCTTATTCCTTTTATTTGGGAGTGGAAAGGACCTAATCAATTAGTTAGATATCTTGGCATTCCTTTTTCTCTCATTCCCTCTTTAAAACTTATGTAGAAATGGGTTTTTGTTAAGATTAATAAAAATATCGAGAAAAGGCAAGGCCACATACTCTCTTTACCTGGTAGGATTCAGGTCTATCAAAAAGTATTGTCTTCCTACAATATCTACTATGCTTCTTTTTTTTTGTTTAATAAATACCATATTAATATGCTTCATAAAATTATTATAGATTTCCTTTGGTCAGACAGTAAAGGAAATAATAAAATACATGCTATCTTCTTGAAATTCTACTATAAGCCCAAGAAAATTGGTGGCCTTGATTTGAAAGACCTCAGGATATAAGGTATTACTCTTGTTATTAAATGGATTATCATAGGTTTAAAAGGAGAAGAGACATGTAAAGTCTTAATCAAACACAATATTTTGAGAGGTTTCCCTTTATCCACACCAGACTAGAAAGGTCTCAATAATACTGACATTATTATAGGGCCTTTTTTAGTTAAATTTTTAGGCTCCCTCATATTTGGTTCTATTTGGATAGCCTAGGATTTAGTCAAGACTTTAATCATTGCTAAACATGTTTTCAGTTGGTTTGGGACATGCTACTAGGGGTATATATCTTTATGGTGGAATCTCTATGTTAACAAGAAACCTCTTGCACTCACCAAAGGATGTTTTGCCCTTGATCAGTTCACTAAAAGGTTGAGAAAATTTAGAGACTTTTAATCTAAGTATGGTTGGGCATATTGAATGGAAGTTTGAACTAGATTTCAATTACCTTCTCTCAACATAGGACTTATACTTTTCTTCTCAAATCCCTATAGGGTGTTAACACTATTTTTGTCATGGATGATGAGGATGAGTTATGGGATAGTGTTAAATGGTTAAATGAGTTGTCTCTCTATGATTTATCCATTAAAATGTTGTATGATAAGCTCTCTTTATCCATTAAAATGTTGGCTCAATATAGGAGGCCCAAATCCAATCAAATCTAAAAGTCCTAAAATCTTTCTTTAGATAGTTACTATTATACAATAAACTTGTTATGGGTGAAGTTTTGGGTAAAAGTGATTTTGGTCAGCCTTATAATTTTTGCAATGATATTAAATCCATTGAAAATCTTTTTTTTCTACCCATATAATACTAAAATTTGGAATTATTGCCTTAAAGGTCAGTCTTTGGTTTTTGAATGTGAAATTAGATGGTTTAATATTGTGTTTGGTTGTGTGTGTCCTAAAAAGAAATTTCATCCTTTTTTTTATAAATTTTGGCTTGTTTTTTCCATTGAAATCATGTAGATTATCTGCAAGCAAAGGAACCTTGATGTTTTCCAAACAAAAACTAGAGTTTTTACTGACTTCATAGTTGAATTCATTACTAGCTTATTTATTTGTAGATTTTTCTTTAGTTAAAGGTATCACAAACATAATTGGAATAGTTCCTAAGGATTGGATTCTTGAAAGTTAATTCAGATTTCTTGATAGATTATAAAGTCTACCCTAAACTTAGTCATCATCCAAACTAGTTCATTTTTCATGGCTCTATTATTGAAGTTAAAATTTATGAATATGAGTGGGACTATATTAATGAGGTTTGATTTAACTAGGTGAATGATCTTGTTTTTTCTTGGGTTAATTAATTTTATTCTGACAAGAATGGGTTTGAAAGATGGGTTACATCCCATGAAGATGTGATTATGGCTGGTTAAAACACTAGTTTAGTTGATTGTGAATGTTTGGACAAGGATGTTTAGGAAGAAGTTACCTCTATGGATCTTGAGATTGACCTGAGTTCTACTGGTAATGCCTTTATTCAACCACCTTATCATATTGCTATCCCCCTCCTATAATAGAATACTGATAATCAAAATGATACTTGGGATTTGATAGATGATAATGTGAATGCTCTTATCTACAATCTTGAAAATCTTATTGAAAGGGGTGGTAAATAAGATGTTGAAGAGGTCCTAGAAAATGTTAAATCCAAAAATATGAAGTCCCTTCTTTGGAAGGTTGAATGTTATAGTTCTCCTCATACAATTCTTTGGATCAATTAAGACTTGTGTTGGACTCAAGTTTTATTATGGGGCCTGTTATAGTAGACACAGAGATAGATATTAGTTCTAATGTAGATAACACCACTAATAAGAGGGTGATTTATGATTTGGTGAAGTATTTTATAGTTCTTAGTGTTACCCTTTTCATTAGGTGGCTTGTTGGGTGTGATTTTTTTTTGTTATTTATTTTATGTTTATGATGCCAGTTTGAGGCCTTTTTGATATTGTAATATCAGTAACTCTACTCTAACCTTTAGGAGTATACTCTCCTCTAGTTTTTTATATTTTGGGTATTTTTGTTTTTTTACATATTTTGATGCAAAGACTTTTGTTTAATATATTCCAATCACACACACACACACGCGCGCGCGCGCGCACGCACGCACACACACACACACACACACACACACACACACACACACACACACACACACACACACACACACACACACACACACACACACACACACACACACACATTCAAGATTGAACACATAAATTTCATTTGATGATAAAAAGCATTTATATTCAATGTTAGTTCAAAACAACATAATATAATAAAATACATTTAACTATTTTTTTTGAATAGGAATAAAATTTATAAGATTAGTTTCTTAAGGTTTTAACTAAATAAGCTTACATGACATGGTACGTCAAGATAAAAAAATAAGTAGCCTATTATGAAAAAACAAGGTGTTAAAAATTAAGATCATATGTCATGAGGTATAGTATAAAATATCAGAGGCTTTACTAGCTCCAAGGGATGTGGTTAAGGAAGCTAATTAAAATACTACACTAGAATATAATATTTTGGACACTAAGGCCATGTTACTAAATTGAAGTACTTTCTCTAAAACCATGGGAGAGAAATATGAGAAATAATTACCCAAGGAGGTGTTAGAATCAAGATGACTGGGGGGGTGAATCAGTATTTACAACCTTTATTTCAATTCCACTTATGAATTCATGAACATTCATTCAATCATGTAGATCAAACAATGATTAAGTAACCATCTACATATGCATGAAACATAAGAACACAAGATAAAACATCTTATATATGGGAAAAAATCAATGGAATGAAAACCCACTAATATCTATAGATGGAATATAATAATATAATATAAACATAAACTTTAGTGAAGCACCAACATAACATGGATCACTAACCCCAACTAGATAAGTACCAACTTAGTTTGGCTTAATAAACACCCATTTGCAAGGAGGCACCAACCCCTTAGATGATTCAGCACTAACTCAACCACCTAAAACCCTTGATAAAATTTAGAAAAAATTATTTATCATACAATAGATGATGATCTCCTTCTTTTTATCTTCACACACTTATATCCCTCTCAAATTGACCTCTAGCCTTCTTTACTCAACTAGTCCTCTTCTTGAATTGATTAGGTTATATGACCTTGATTTTTATGTATAAAACCTCTATCAAATGTTCATCACTAATAATATATACTCATATTATGTTATATAAGACCTTCTACTTTGTAATATGTTATGTTATTTTCTTACACTCTTCACCCATAAATAGGCCTAAAATTGCCTATTTATACAAGTCTCTTGTTCATATCCTTCTTAGTTAGAAAAGAACCCTTATTTTATTAGGTCAAAAATATAATAGATATCAGGACATATTATAGACATGAATAAAATGTTCTTTGAGCTCATTTAGGTTTAACCTACCTTTATTAGGCCTTATCTCATCTTTAGGTCTCATGGAGATATAATCCCATTAGGTATACTTAGGACACGTTACACTTTGTCTTCATTGAAGTATATTAATACATATTACATGGAATAAAAACATAATATTCCACTCACATATACCCTTTATAAGCTCATATAGGCTACAAAACACTTTTTAGATCCAACCACCACTTGAATCATGTCATTAATACTATTCAAAATTAAGCATGTACATACTCAAAAAAATATGTCTTGAACAACTAAAGTATAAACACAATTTTTACAAAAAACCATGACAAAAAATCACATATACATAAGATAAATTATCTTAGGGTCATCACTATATGATTTAGAATTCAAAACTTAGGAAAAATAACTCAAACCCTTTTGTATAATTAGCCCACTTAGAACTACCAACTAGCTTCAAAACATAGTTATGGAAATTTGATCTTCAACACCAAAAAAAATACTTCCTATGTCCTATGACACTTTCAAGAGATTATTTGACATATATATATATATATATATATATATATATATATATATATATATATATATATATATATATATATATATATATATATATATATATATATATTTAAATTAAAAATATCACAAGGTCTAATTCTAAATATTAGTCTTATAGACCAATCTTTTGTCTTTAGTGCACATAGTCAAACCTGAACTAGTCAACCCATTTTGGATTTATCATTTCAATCACATTTAATGACTCTAAAATTTTATTCAAAACATGTATATTACATAAATGTATCATAAAAAACATCATGTGAATTGGATACTTCATCTTAGGACATAGAGCCTCAAACTCATCATTGCAACTTGCTTACCTAGAATTGCCAGTTTACCTTAAAGCACAATCATAGTGAAAATGATATTCAACACCTGTATGACCACTTTCAAATACTTATAATTAATTTAGATGATATTATGATATCATTAGACAATTATAAAATATAAATTTGACATGGTCAAATGGTAATATTGTTCTTGCAGACCAATCTCATGAACTTGCACCTTCACTATCTCATTTGTACTAGACAAGTCAACTTATGAGCAACATTTTCATCATATCTAATGACATCTAAAACATATATCTAACATTAAAATGTATTAAAATTCTTGAAAAAATTATCCATGCACTTTTATTCATCCCTAATCCATGATAACACATCCCTAATCAACTTCTCACTTCTGCTTGGTTTTCTCACTGTTTGCACTATTAGGTCTATGAGTGACTGGTCAAATTGTCTGACTAGTTTAACACACCCAAGGGCTATAACCTACTAAAAAAACCATGTACATCAGATAAAATTCTATATCTTTTTCTTCCATCCATTTAGCAACAATCATGTACATAAAATACAAGTCTAAATCTTTGTCTTCCATCCATTTAACAACTTTGACTTGGTCAAATTTGACTGCTACAACAAATCTCTGAGAAATAAAGCCTTTCATTTAGGGTCCACTTACTCACCTAACAAACTAATAACAAATATTTATTATTGGGAGATTTTAATACAACCTCCAATCACTATCTATCCATACCAATCCATTTTGGGTTTTTTTAAACAAGATCTTTCACATCGAGTTAGTGTTAGGGTGTTAGAGAGGGTTAACACTATTTTTGGTGTTAATGATTGTTCATAAAGGACTACCCATGATTTAAAAAAACAATGACTAGATATATTATATAGGATCCTTCCCCATATATCCTTAATATATTATGTTCCCATGCAAATGTTACACATGCCAATGAACACTTTAAAGTCCTTATCAAGTTGAGAACCCTTCATTTTGTGCACTCAAGAAACCTCCAAACCACTTTTCATGTATTTTATTGAAAAATTTGACCTAAAAATTGGTTAAAACACTTGGTAAAACCTATAAAACCACTTAAAATTCTCATATTCTCATTCTTATCTTGAAATTTGAAGCTCATACCTCATTTAGCCAAGCTTTCTCTCTTTGCTTTCTAGGCGTTGACCTACAAGTCACTTTAGGCCTTGAAACTAACCTTCTAGCCATTATCAAAGCTGTCAACACATCATAAACATGTCATAAAATATATTACCATGATTAACCAATTCTATACATTCTTCATATTCCTTGAAAATACCTCATAAAATCTCATTAGGTTAGGCAGGGTTTAGAACTAGTCTAGTTGCATGCTAGGTTTGTAGGTCCTACCCATGTAGGCTCATTTTGAGAATATAATGAGTGCTATAATGACTCATATACATGATAAAAAAACCTAATACAACTTATTATTCCTATGTGCATCCATATCATTAGGACACCATGCTCTTTTATGCATAAGACTAGGCATCTTATGCGACAAACTTTCTCAAGTATCTTACTAGGTTCAAACACTTGACAACTTTAATAATTGATATTGAAACATTTGATGATTCTACACCTTACTCACATGACTTTCATGATACTTAGACAATATCATACCTGTACACATACCTCTTCATTCTTATCATGCACATGCTTATTATATGGCTATGCTTGTTATGACTAGGCTTCTAAAGACACCTTGTACTTAAGGACTAATACTCAAAACATTCTTTAAGATACACATATGTCAATGTCATAGGCTAGTAAATTAATATATCCACACCATCCAAGTATGTCAATGTCATAGGCTAGTAAAGTAATATATCCATGTAGCATTGTATTAAATATGAACAATATCAAGATACATGTAAGAAATAAATGTAGCTCAACATGAAAAATAGTAAGGTCATATAAATATATAACCTATAGGAATAAGACCTATGGGATAAGATGCCCCTAAAATTTATATGGCCCTTAGGAATAGTAAATATCAACATATATGTATCCATGAATAATTTGTATGCCGTGCATTACACTCATATACTATGAAATGCATGTGCATATTAAAAATGATTTGTAATCTACTAAACATGTGGTAAATAACACATTTTAAAAATGTAACTAGAAATCATGTGATGTTCAAGCTATGATTTTTTTTTTGAATATTTGAATGTTTTTATATGTTTGATTTTTTTATTTTACTTTTGTATGTTTGATGATTTTATTTTGGTATTTTGAAAAATACTATATGTTAATTAAGTATCTAATCAATGTGATGTTCCCTTGAAAGGTCTTGGATCAATTAATATTAATGGATAGTTTTTTAAAAAATCAACAAAGTTTTATGTTTGAGCAAAAAGGTCACTCATATAGAGAAATTGTAACAAATCTCTATGACCACTAAATAGTCTAGTACATAAATTGGAAGTGCATGAGGAGGAGATAAATATCCCTCAACTATGATTAGTGTACCCTCCTAAATTAGTAATAACTATATAGGCATTTCAATGTGTTTTTCAGAAATCCATATATTCTAAGGATATCTTCATTATAAATTACTTGATAAACTACTAGAATGAACTAGTCATAAATAAGGGTATATGATTCATAATGTCTATGATTATATATACATTATAAAGTACTTGAAAGGATTTATTTTTAGATATATTCTATCAGGGAAGTAGTTTAGTGTCAAAAATCAAGGAAAATTAAATGCAATATATAAGATAAGATTCCATGTAGAAATTTCCCCCTCTTTTTTAGTTTTTAAAATATTTAGTTAAGTTATAAAATATTAACTCACCCAATTGGTGGAATACCACTGTGTACAAGAGTGTGAATCAAGGGAATCCATGAAACATATATGAGATTTGTGTAGTCTAAACCATATAATATATTGAGAAGAACCATATCCTCTCTAATAAGGATTCAAAATGAATTAACTAAATATGAAATATCTAATCTATTTTTCTATGAGTTAGGATTGGGTAACCATTCCTTTAGGGCATCATAGATTTTATGCCTCTTTCTCCATTTCATAATACAATCATTATTGTAATTAAACTCTATATGTGTAAGATGTATAATTTTTCAAATAATAAATCCTAAAATATCCGCTACTACTCGACCCATGTGTACACAAATCTGACCATCTATGTCCTTTCCATAATAGCATACATCCATTATAATCATTATGCATGGAAATACCTCATATTTTATACTTATTTATGTATAGAATATTTTATGAAATTCTAGTTCTCTTTAAGTTATTCATCATAATCATCTATGGGTATAAAGGTTTGGATAAATCTCTGAAGTAGAAGTATAGGTCATTTTAGTTATTCATACTACATAATTATATGGTAAATATGGTGTCCTTCAGTTCCCTACCTACTTTTTTTCATCTTCTTTCTATCCATAAGGAACATACCACTTTCCTTGTATATAAATGACTAAGAACAAACTTGAACTATGGCATCGATGTCTTCCCAAATAGTGTCCTTGATAGGTTTTAGAGTGAAAATATATTAGTAGGAATGTGCAAAGGTATAATTCACACACATTTTTATAAGCTAAGAATGCAACAAGTGTACATCATAAAATATTTTATATAAGATAAAGTCTCATGTAGGTTGATGAAACACATGGAAATTTGAATGGGTATCTCAAATAATTCAGCACAAAAAATGAAAGGTCAAGAATATGAAGATCCATAACCTCTTTTCAACCTATATATATCTTACTTTTGGAAAGGAGATATGAGTTAGAGATATATAGTTTTTTGGTAACCAATTTAAGTATCTATTCTTTTGTATAATGTCTCCTAAATTTTATAAATCAATATTGAATTGAATATATCTTCCTTTAAAATTAATGTATTCAAACATAATGTTTTAATAAAACACTAAGAATGGTAATAAGTATATATATATATATATATATATATATATATATATATATATATATATATATATATATATATATATATATATATATATATATATATATATATATATGTTAATGAAAATTAGTAAGAAATTTATGCATATGAAATTATACTATGTTTAACCTTAATTCTATTTGTAATTTCTAGTAACAATTCAGAGTCCTGGCATAACATTCATAGACTATAACACATAACATGTCCTAGTGGGAGATTCCAGGGACCTCTACTAAAAATGGTTCCATTTCTATGACCTTAATATGTTAAAATGGTTACTTTTTTAGAGGGACTTTGATAATTGGCTAGATGCGAGGATAGACAAATTCATAGAGGAAGAAGCTATAAAAATAGGAGTATCTATAGAAGAAATCATTTTTAATGTTATCCATGGAGAAAAATTCTAGTGTGAGTTTCCTAAGTTTTTAGTATCATGTTTATCTATAGTTGAATAATAATACTTTAGATGACATGAATAAAAAATTGTGTGGGGTGAATAAAATCTAGAACAGTTATGTAACATAGACACTAAATGGACTTATGGGATTGACCATAGGGTGAAGACTATAATTGACATTTACATTATAGTTTTTTTTAGGGATATATTGTATTTAAAATTGAATACAATTTTTTAATAAGGATCAAAAGATTTTTTTTGAAGTAACTCCATGTGTTTCTAAAAATGTTAGTTTTGGGAAAGGCCATGGTATTGATTTTAGTTGGCATGAATTAGTCACTCTTGGAACTATGGGGATGTGAACTAGAGGGAGATGAATGAAGAATATTTAAACCAAGGGATATGAACCAAAACCTAGAGAATGGATAACTTAAATTAACATTAAATTTAAAACCATGCATTTGTGACCACTCTTTTACACACTTAGCTCTAGACCTATCTTAGGGGCTCTTTTGAACATTTTTGACCACCTTGCACATTAATCCAAGATAATAAATGATCCTAGAGTGTAATAATCCCTATTATTATCAACCTTGGACAAATTTTAATCCCTAATTAACATTAAACATGATAAAATCACCCATTTTAAAAGAGTGCCCTATAGTATTATCTGCATCACTCTATTTGTCCTTGCCCCCTCTCTTATCTTCCCACAAAATAATAACTAATTTGAAAAATAAAAAGCTATATGAATGTAAAAATATGTTATTAATGATAAAATTCAAATTAATTCAAGTATATGAATATATAGACACATTTCAAGCCATTTTCACATAGGAGGTTTCCACATCGAAAAGCACCAGAATCATAATTGCACATTGAATAAAAAGTACATATTTCTCCCAATGTTGATTTCATACAACCCTAGTAGCCCAAATATAAAGTATAAATAAATCTTACAAGTCAAAAATCATGGTTAAGGAACTTGATCATGTTAGTATTGCACCAACATCTAGCACATTTCACCAGTTATTCAAACACATCCATAGCACAAGAGAACTACATGAAGTTTGATCCTTCTTTGGAGTATTGGTATGTAGGCAATGTTTAACACATGAGGTGTTGAGGTTTCACCTAAATTAAACTATTGACCCCTTTTTACCAATTAATTTGTATTGTTATTCACATTTCAAATGACCAAGGTTTTTGAAGGAAATTCAGTGATACATTACTCTTTTCAAGTGATCTAAGCTCTGACACCAGATAAGGCTCTACAAATGAAGACATAGAAAACCAAAAAACCCTAATTCCATCATTAAAAGTGGACATGAGTATTACATAGTGAACATAAGCACCACCCCTATAGTTTATTTCTCATGGCGTTATTTTCTAGGCCTAGATCTAACTCTTGATTCATGACTCTAGTCATCAGACCTCCCTGCACCTCAAATTTCAGCATTTAATTCCTTCTACATATATTTTTTAAAGATAAGTATTTTATTCCTTGCTAAATTTTTTTATTTTTAGTAATTTTATATAATACAGTAGTTCTAAGTCAATGAATGTTATTTTTTATATTATTTTCTTGTTTTTACATTGTATGTTATCACTTAGGGTTTTCAATAAAACCTAAATTTGATAAAATATATTGGTGAACCTATCTCTTACTTGAATGCTTCTAAACCCTAATTATAGGTGATGATAGGGTTTATATCCTTCTTTTCCCTATCCCCACTTATTGTTTTAGGATTTTTAGATATGATATATTCTATTATAATTATAAATTTCTAGGTTTTTGTGTCATATTCTATGGATAGAAAAAAATCTATTCCTCCTCCTAACTTTCAAGGTTGTGATAGTTAATTTACATATAAATAGGTCTATGGTATAACTATACCAAGAGTTAATTTAGCACATCCTATCGTTCTAAATGAATCTAATCAACCTATCATTACTTAAACCCATTCACCTCCCATATCTCCTCTTTAGGGTGTATGTATGTATGTGCAATCTAAAACACCTAGGGTTCATGTTTATGAGGCTCTAAAGGATCAAATAATCACTATGGGAAAGTTAATAGTAAGCTTAAAAAATCAAAATTATTTTTTTATTCCACATTATTAGAACATCAAATTATGTGTCCAAATAATATAGAATATGTTAATGTTAATCGTGTATGTATATCTTCATCTAATAATGTCGTGCCTAACAAGGTTTCATATAAAAATGATAAAATAATCTAGAATACATCTAAAAATAAGTAATTAAAAAATTATGCAAGTGGATAATAAGAATTTAAGTGATATTCTAAGGGCAATGATTAGAAATAAGTTGATCAAACTACCTCCTCTACATCCTCTTAAGAGATCAAAATAATATTGTGCATATCATTGAATGCATGGTCATAATATAAATTATTGTTTGGATTTAAAAAATAAAAAATAATTTATAGTGGTGATCATATAAGTGATACATAAAAACAAACAATCCATAGTGGAACAAAAATAAGTACAATAAGTGGGAAAATCAGAACTAGTACAAAAGTGGTTAGCAAAAGACAAATCAAAGCAAGAGAAGATTCAAAAGGGACATCAAAGAAACAAAATGTTTAAAAAGCTAAGTTAGATAAATAAAGAGAGAAAAATTAAAAATTTGAAAAATATCACTTATAAAAAGAATAGTTTAAAAATCAAAGGTTACAAAAGCTACAACAAGCAAAAGTGAAATTAGTAAAAGAGAAGTTGTTAGATAAAATTCAAGATAAGAAAAAAAAAAACATTATTAAAAGAGGATTTTTAACAAAATGAAGTCAAAATAATGGGATAACTTAAAAATATATAGTTTTAAATGTGGTCACAAAGGGGGAAATTCCTCATATCAATAACCTTTCACAATCATTGCTCACATAGATGATAAACTATTTATAGATGTCAAGGTTAAAGAATAGCAATAAATCATTTTTTTTTTCTTGTCATTTCTTACATCTCTTGGGAATAAGAATCAACACTTGGATCAAGATAATGTATCTACAACATGTATGTGATCAATTATGTTTAAATTTTATTTTGCTTCAAAAGAGTGCTATCCTAATTTTCATGTTATTTCAAATTTAAGTACCTACAATATTGTGCTTGGAGGATCGTGGTTAATATCAATAGGATCAATGATTCATAACAATAAATTTGCATATCATTTGCTCATGAAGGAAATGTCATATACTTTTCCAAATAAGGGACATATTTAGAGCTAAATAAATAGAAAGAAAGCATAATTTTAGTTAACATACAAACATATACAAGTAATGTCATATTGGTAAAGTAAAAAGACAAATACATATTGAAAATTAGAAATTAGAAAGGCCAATATCATAGTATAAGGTAGCTTCATCAAAGGTATATCAAAATAGAATTTTTTTTAAATATAGAAACAACAAAGAGAAAGAAGCATAATATAAAAATCATTACATCCTAGACAAGCAAGAATAATTAGTACAAAAATGATAATAATTATACTAAAGGAAATCAGTACTCAAATTCAAATTTCAATTCAATTTAGTCAGTATTATAGCCTTTTCAATTCACACAAGGTTATATTTCCTATTTTAGACACAAGGAATATTTATTGGGAGTCTATTTCAAGATTTATCAATTAGTATCTCTCCACTTTGTACATACTATTTTCGTATATATATGCCAAAGTACAAGACTAGTAATTTTTTACATGGAATACCAAAATCAGGACTTATGCA
This sequence comes from Torreya grandis, assembly GCA_037957365.1. Taxonomy (NCBI): domain Eukaryota; kingdom Viridiplantae; phylum Streptophyta; class Pinopsida; order Cupressales; family Taxaceae; genus Torreya; species Torreya grandis. The sequence continues at coordinate 514,947 of JARHVA010006177.1, read as the reverse complement.
TATTTTTTCATACATCAATTTAGTTGCACATAGTTATTAGATTCCTATTTTAGTCAATTATATATCACATATACTTCATCAGTGTACATGAGTAATTGTAGATTACACAAATCACCATATCCATACATATTTTTAGGTACTTTCACCATTACATAATCAAAAACTACATTTAGATAGGAGTGTTATGGAGGACAAGAGTGCACTAATCTAATGTCCCTCACCCAATTATTGTCCCATTAAACTCAGATTGTCATCACACAATTCTACATTACACATAGGATTTCCACAACATGCACATTCATTAGTTAACTCACTAGGGGTATGGTATGTATAGGTTTTATCCTACTTTTCCCACATTATATTACTCACATCTCAGATATTTCTATCACATTAAATATTTCAATTTTCTTAGTCACTATCATTATGATATACTACTATCTATCTCAGTTACCAATTATAATTAGGTTACAACTTAACTCCTATTGATCAAATTACACATCATGAATGCTTTTTATATTATTTTCCACATTTTATATATTGATTGCATTCTTTTATTTCTTTATGAACATTTGAATATGTTATTTTAGAGTGGATCTAATCCTTGATGTCTTTTGATTATATTTATGTGAGGACATTTGAACATGTGCTTCTATGTTTATCTAAGTCTACATTGTTTTCCTCCATGCATTTTTGGGAATTTTAACATATCCTTGTATGTGATTTCTATTTGGGTAAGTGAATTTTGATCATGTCCCTTGTGTGTGGCCCCTTGACCTCTTATTGTGTGTTTTATGTGTTTTGTGTGTACTATTTTATTGTGTGCATCATGAACATGACACCTTTATTACATATTTACTTTGATTTATATGCTAGGATGGACATCATGCATATACCCAACCCCTTTAATGTCATGATGGATATCATGCATTCCACCTTAAGTAGTCCTAATTATCATTATATAATTATTTGATCAATCATAAACATGTTTTTTTTCACATATATGTAGACACACTTACTATATATGTTTATTTTCACATGCATATTACATTATTACTATGCTCAATTTACATACATGATGATGCTATGCTATATATGTGATATCAATATTACTCAATTTCCATTTTTACATCACAACAACCTACTAAATAACTTTTTTATTTTGAGTTAAAATTATTTTTTAGGATCAACAACTCACCTCAAAAGAGGGTGCATTTAAAGAGGTTTGTCTTTTAGACTAAACTTATAAAATTATTATACAGATAATATTTAATAAAGATTACACAATTGACATAGTTTCAGGCTCAAAAAATACATAGAAAGTCACCTTGGATAGGAGTGACACATTGGAGAAGAGATCATTACTCTAGTGTCCTTCCCAAAACTATTGTCCAAATGCCTAAAATACATTTCTATAATTTCTCATAATCGTAGTTTACCTAGAGCACTGCTCAATAGTTTCATAGTCTTAGTTTCCAGAATTAATTAGTTTTATATTAGATTTGCTTAGTTTGGTTTAAATCATGAATTAAATGTTGTTCCAAGTTATCACATAGGTTTAATCATATAAAAAAATTAATTTGTCTTAGAATCTATATGCACCAAATATCATTTTAGGGGCATGTGCATGGCATATTGTTTCCTCATTGCTCAATTTTTTGCACCAATCTTGCAAAGGGAATCCTAAATTCATGTCATTATCCATGTTATATATGATATAAATAGATTATAATTGGTATTTTCACCACTTTTTTTCTTGTTTTGCACCAAAATTGAACCTTATTTCATCTACAGTGTTTGGTTCTCTATTTGTAGTAGTTTTTGTAGTAGAAAAACATAATGATTTGAATACTTAATCAGGTGTATTTGTCTTTTGTCACACTCTAGTTCATTTTTATTCACTTTTTGATATTCATATTAAGTAAATACTGATGTTACATATGTTTCATTGCATGTTTTTAAATAGAGCATAGTTCAACATTGTGTCCTACATCCATGACTCCTCTTCATAGATAAGTTTAGAAATACACTCTTTTTCCTTTTACTCTAGCACTTAAATTTTTATAAATTAATATAATAAATGGGGGGAAATGTAAACAATAAATTAACATTTAATCTAAAATTGTGCAGTTGTGACCACTCTTTTACACATGTAGCTCTAGACCTATCCCAGGGCCCCTTTTGATCATTTTCAGCCACCTTGCACACTCCTCTAAGATAATAAATGACCTCTGAATGTAATAATACCTACTCTTATCAACCATACACACCTTTTAGTACCTCCCTAAAAATAAACATAATAAAATCACCCATTGTATAAGAGTACCCTATAGAACTATAGCCCACTACTCTATTGTCCTTGCCTCCTCTCCCATCTTCCCACTAAATAATAGTTAATTTATAAAATAAAAATATATAGGAAGGTTTGCCTATGTCCCTAATGAGACCCATTTGAATGAATTTCAATTATATGACTATATAAACAAATTTAAAACCATTTTACACATAAAATGATTCCACATCAAAAAGCACTAGAATCATAATTATACATTGAGAAAAAGTACATATTTCTCCCAATTTTGATTCCATACAACCCTAGTAGCCCAAAGCTCAAGTTTGAATAAATTTATAGTTTATAATTCATGGTTAAGGCACTTAATAACATTAGTATTGTACCAACATCTATAACATTCCATTAAATATTCACACACCACCATAGTATGGGAGAATTACATTTAGCTTGATCCATCTTCAGAGTATTGGTATGTAGTGTTCAACACATATGGTGTTGAGGTCTTTCCCAAATTCAACCACTGACCTATTTTTACCCATTAATTTTCATTGGTCTTCACATGTCAAGGAAATAGGATTTTTGAAGTAAAATCAATCATATAGTGGTTTTCATAAGTGATCATAAGCTCTCACACTAGATACAAGCTCTATAAACAAAGAAACAATGAACCCAAAAACCCTAATTATATCATTGTAAGTGGACATAATTTTTACATAGTAGACATGAGTGCCACCCCTTTAGTTTCATACCCATGACACTATTTTATAGGCCTATATCTAGTTCCTAATTCTCGATTCCAATCATCAAACCTCTTTACACATAAAATTTCAATGTTTGATTCTTCTTGTAGACATAGTTTCTATCTAAGTATTGTATTCCTCATTAAACTTTGCTATTTTTAGTAAGTTTACGTAATAAAGTAGTTCCAAATTAGTTAACATTATTATTTTTATATATGATCCTAATTTTCACATTAGTGTTGTCACTTAGGGTTTCCAATAAAACTTAAATTTGATAAAACAATAACACAAAAAAATAAGATGATAAAATCATCTTGGGGATTCAGAGGGATATGTGACAATAGGAATAATATAATAATCAAAATTATGTATAATATAAAGGACCACATGTAGCTATAAGTAGGATTAGAAGGGAAGATTCAAAGATAACATGAGGAACTAGACCTCCAAATAGGCTAAATTTTAGTGGCTATTCTTCATTAATTCATGAATTATAAATTAGAACTTTTTTATTTTATTGGGTGGTGAACAATGTGGATTTTCCTAAATTATCTGGGTACAAGTTAGTTTTCCAGGTCATCTAACCTACTATTTAAAATAAATTTCATGCATATACATATAATTTTCCACTATATCAAAAGTCAATATGAGCTTATTCACCATTATATGTAATATATAATCATTTTATGACCGAATTTCCAAATCATATAAATATAACTACCATCTAGAGGTGTTTGTGTCACTTGCCATCATAGTTGTTACTTAATCACAAAATTATCACCCATTAGATAGTATAGATGTCATTTGGTCCCATAACTATCATTTGATAGTGAAAGTATAATAGGACAAATATGGTTTCATATGATATCTATGTTATCAAGTGACAACAATGTTATCAAACAACAATAATTTTGTCAAGTGACAACATTGTTGTCGAGCGACAATAATGCTATTGAGTGATAACAACACTATCAAGTGATAACATAGATATTGAATGATAACAAACCTATTACTCAACATTATGGTTATCATATGATGAAATTCCCATCATTTAATAGTAAAGGATTGTAATCCAATAAAACTACTACCATTTATTTGTGAGTTTTTTTATAGTCACACATCAACATACCTTCTACAGCAAGTTACATTTTTCTTATCCATTCTCCTAAAATTATAAAAATCATCTATTAACTTTTGCTAGACTTTAGGAACATACTTATAAATTTTTAAAAAAATCCTAAGTTCATTTCTATATGGGCCACTAAAATTACACTACCTCTAAAATAAGAAATCAAATCTAAAGGTCAAAAGGCACTAGAAAATGTTGAATAAATGAAGGAATAAAAAAAATATAGAGATTGATTGGGAATTAGAAACCACCCAAAAATAAATGAGGGAACAAATCAGATAAATAACATAAATTTTTTTGAAGGGAATGCAAAAATGCTTAATAGTAGGTTTAGTGAGCAACTATAGAGGCATCATTTATATTTAAAATGGGAAGGGTAGTTTTTCTAAGAATAAATGATGAAACATAGGTTTATACTAGGTTTAAGATTGGTCATGATAGATACTATAGATATAGTTCATTCACTCCAATGGGATGCATCCCTTATGGATATTTAAATTATAAATAATAGTAGACCAGTGTTCAAAAAGCTAATAGTAATTACAAAGTGGTTTGAAGAAGTCAAAAAAATATTAGACAAGTACAAAAAAGAAAGTAAAGGTGAAGATAGTGCAGCCATTATTTTAAACACTCTTTTTATTCCAATCATAATTGTAATTATTTTTTAAATACTAGTGCAATCACTAGTCAAAATAGTTATAACTAGCTCAAGTACAAAAAACATGTCATTACCTATAGGATATTTTGTTGCCTTGATGTCATATGACAAGTGAACTAACCTGTAATAATGATTATTGACCTAAAAAATGAAGTGGTAGGTTAATGATATGACGTATTACATATATAAGAAGTGTAAACTTATAGGAGATTTGAATGGTTGAGATCTAAAGTTCATATTTAAAAATAATCATGCAACTATGAATCTTTAATGGGTCAAAGAGAAGTTGATATGAGAATTCAAGATGAAAAAGTGCATTAGTAAAACCATTTAATATTTGAAATAAATTATAAAAAAATCCATATGGGATTATGATCGTTGGGTTTTTATGTGATTGATAGAGTGAACTTCCAATTTTGAAATATAGACAAAACTGCATGGTTAGTAGAAGGCATGTAAAGAAAGATATATTTTTCTATAGTCCATGCTCAGTTTATCACAAAGTTTGAGGCAAGATTCATTGTGATTAGAGTTTAAAAAATATTGGAGTATGGAGAATGCCATCGTATCATTAAAAAACCTAATTCCATGTTAGATGTAGTATTTTGTAGGATGAATAAACTTTAGGAGAGGAAGAAACCAAGATTTTTTGTATGGTGCATTGAGTGTGGATAGGGAGAACCATCAAAGTGAATGCCTAAAGATCAAAATGGAGTTATACGAAGTATGTTTCATTTTAGGAAATTCAAATATGAACTCTCATTTAGTACAATAATATGTACAATATTTTCATAGTGTATTCTATAGTTTTTGTAAATCCCATAACCATGATGAAAATAATCATAGGGCTTTACAAGAGCTAAAATAAGATATCACTTGAAATGTCTTCCAATTTCTACACAATCATCTTTGGTTGAAAAATAAAATGTATTAGCTCAAATGTCAAGGTTAGAACACAAGTTTTATGGGGTCCCTTAGAAACATCTCCTACACCTAGGTGGACTCCTTATTTTCCTCAATACCCAAAAAAGTGGAATCCTCAATCTCCTTAATACCAACTAGGGTTGACTCATTCTTATCTTTTATATCAAATAGGGTAGACACATCATTATCCATAGTACCAATAGGGATGCACCCATAATCACCACAATAGCAACCAAATTAAGTACTTCCTTCTTCACATAAGCAATATAAAGAATTTACAGTCAACAACAAGGGTGGGGATCACCTAAAATACATATATGTTGTAAATTAAGTTATCAAGAAGGTAATAAAAAATAAATACAAGTGAATAGACACCCACATCAACCTATTACTTGTTACCTATGTGGAAATGAATCATATTACATGAAATTATCCTTGTAACCCACACTAAGAAAATTTTACACATGTTATAGAATTATATGATGACATAATACTAAGGATTTCCCTATTTTATATAAGAAAAGGAAGGATAATATAGTGTGAAATGTGAACATGGTAAATTCTCATCCTAAGAACCAAGATTTTGTCCAAGCTATTACTAGGAACCATAATAGAGAACAAGGTCCTCCACCTCTAGGGTGATTGAATAAAACATGATAAGAAAAGTGTGAGAGGACATGTGTCCAGACCCTAAAATAAAAAAGGTTATAATGAAGAAATAAACCTAGATATTATAGTTAATATATAATTAAAATTCTAGTGAGGAAGATCATGTGACAACCAATGCCTAAACGTATGGATAGATCATTTAGCTATTGCAAATAAGGAGTATTCATAGCTCTAACAAACTTGATAAAATTATCAAGTACTATGTGAAATGAGGATATCTCCCAAAATATTACAAACCTATTATATAACAAGTTGTATTTCACACAAAGAGGATAATAGATAACATAATGAGTGGTTTGGTATGTCAAAACTAAGAAACCATGGGATGTGGAATCTAGAATGGAGATTGAGCTAGTAGGATATGAAGTTGCCAATATTTTTTTTAATTTCAGAAACACATTAAATATAATTCATAAATAAATGTAAGAATATATTGGAAGGTTGACTCTAAATATATAATCCTATAACTCTAACATTGGCATATTATGGTCAAGTAAAATGCATTGGAAGACACAAAAATGTAGAGATATAGGTGGCCAAATTAAATTCACATGGAGATTTTGAAGTAATTAATGTGAGGATAGATGAGACTCATTATCATGATATAATTAGAAAAAATTGGCCTATGGTGATTGCATGACGATTAACATAGTGGAAAATAAATTGGAAACATAATCATGAGGATGTTGTTATTTTCATACCTTTGAATAAATTTGAGCTCAAGGCATACATGATACTAAAGGAACCATTTTATCCATATGTATATAGGGATGATATTTGGTTCAAATTTAATACATATACAAAATCATAATCTCTATGAAGTAGGTAGTTTCCTTACTTTTCATAGCCTTTACAAGAGACAATAAGGTTATAGAGAATAAAACAATCATGGGCCTAACCAGTCTAGATACTTCCAATCTATCTACAGTTACAAATGAAAGAATTTAAGTCTTATTATATGCATTCTCATATGACAACATATATTAATCACATCTATCAGTTAACTCCTAATGATAGATATTATATTGAACCCACTAAGGAAGGTAATATACCATGGGAATCTATTTCTCAACTAGTGGTGATTCAAATGCTAATATGATAAATTAGGTGTGTGGAGATCATAAACTAATCCCCATGCAAATGGTTTTCACTATATATAGATATTTACCTATATATTTATCTATAGAATATCTCAAATAGTTCCTTCACAAGATGGAGAATCATTTCCCAGATATAAATATGTGAGTTAGTGCACTAAATTATGCATTAAAAGGGTTTAAACTAGTTGGTGTGATGTTCATACATCCAAAAAAATTAATTGTGAAGAAGTGTATAAAATTATTTAGGCTATATTTCATTTTGTAACTTATATTTTAGAGAAATGATCGTTTTTACAGGAGGGACAATGCCAAGATATACATGTTCATAAGTGTGTCCAAGTATGGACATTGTAGAAAATTGAGCCAAGGTACTTGGTGATTATTTTTAAATGTAACTTAGATCCTTTACCTAAGGCTTGATATATGAATCAAGAACACATATGAGAGACACAAACATGGCCAAAAATTCAATAGGATTTTATTTAAACTTTTTTATTTAACTCGAATGGTGCACAAGGCCCTACATAAATTGAAAATTTTATTGTGCCATGGGCAAGAAGAAGATATAAAATCTATGAAGGAAAAAATATTATGATGAATAAGGCACATGTATTCACACAAATATAAAATAATATCATACTAAGAAGGAAAAAGAGGATGTTTTTTTGAAATCTTGTAATAGAATTTGGAACAATGTAGAGGACTCTAAGAAAAATTAAAATGAGGAAGACATAGATTTGAAAGGATTTTTTGAACCTAAAATGGACACAAAGATATCTGAGAGGAATAATGCAGAGAAGATAGAAGAGGATCAGTTGTAAAATATTAATATCATATAAAAATGGGGTCAATTAAAAGTAATGGATTACATTCAATCAAAACAAATAAAAATATACCAAGAACTAATGCAAAAAAAAATTAAGAACATCAGTATAGACACAATACCAAAATTAGAAACCATTGGTTATAATTGGACATAACAAAACATCTTAGAGGTGGTTCTATTCCTATGATATTATGAATATGTGTTTCCCACAATTCTCTTAGAAGTTAAGTGTGTAGACTCTTCTTTGGGAAAAATGTATAATTAACTAAAAGCGTGTGCATACCCAGTAAAAAAGTGACCATATAATTTGAATCCCAATATGAAAATGAAGGTAAAATTATAAATATATTATATATATGAATTTGTAATCATATATCTAGTTGATAATTTAGATTGGGGTAGTCTCATGGTAGTACAACCTAAAAAAATAGTGTAAATATGATTTTATGGAGATTATCAAGCATTATATGATACTTGTGTCAAATATCCTTTACAATTCCCTTCACATATGAGATGCTTAAATATGTCATAGGGCATGAAGTCTATTTATTTATAGATGTTTTTAGTCCACTAGATCCATATCGTAGCTGAATACCAAAATAAAATGACTTTCGTAAGAATGGGGATCATTTACTTATAAGGTAATAATATTTAGACTAAAAAATGCAAGTGTTGTTTTATCTAGATTAGTTGTGACAACATTTATAAACTTCATTCATGATTTTATGCAAGTCTACTTAGATGATTGGGAACTTTTCTCTTTATTCAAAGAATACATATCTAATCTACAATTAATGTTATAAAGATATCAATCTTTGTAAATCACACTGAATATAAATAAATATCTATTTTGACACCATTGGCATAATGGTTAGACATTTTGTCTGTAGTGACATAATTATAGTGGACCAACAAAAAATTATAATCATATGGGACTCAAACCTCCCATTATCCTGATTGACGTGAGATCATTCCTAAGGTATACTAGTTAATCACAAGTTCATTTTCAGTTACACAATCAATTCAACATCTTTGAAACAAATATTATGCAAATAAATAAAATTTGAATGGATTCCTAAATGCCAAATATATTTTATAGAGTTTAAATATAATTTATTCACTACACCAATTTTAATTTTACTATACTTGAATAAACCATTCCATTCTAATGTTGATGCATTTGGAATAACAGTGGGAATCATGCTATCACAACTAGGAGATGGAGGGATAACTCATCCAATTCACTTCACAAATTAAAAGTTATAAATGATAGAAAAACTATACTACCATAAAGTGAAAATATTTGGAAATGGTCTTTGTGCTTCAAAAGTTATAACATTACTTATTTGCTACCCCATTTGTGTTTTTCACTAATCACCAAGCATTGTAATACTTGGTTAATAAAATGATGTTGGGATAAAGAATTTTTAGGTCATTAATTCTTTTCCAAAAAAATTAGTTCAAAATAAATGTAAAATGAGTCATGGATAATATTAGACTAGCCCACCTTAATTATATTCAAATAGGGGAATAATATGAATAACTAAAAGATGAAACTATAGACACACATCTATTTAGTGTGGTTGTGATCCTATAATACTTTGTGGATATCGAATCCTTTCTTAAGCATGGTATATTTCATGAACATTATGTAGAACATGAAAATAAATAGTTAGTCACATGGGCTTTACAATTCAACATTGTAAATGGGTTTATCTATAAGTTCTAAAAGGATGATGTTCTATTGTGGTCAATAATATAGTGGTATTTTATGGCCAAACATAGGGTTTTGAAGCATTGTGACATTTTTTAATGTATGGGAAAACCCAACCAGAGGGATAAGTTTTTATTGAATCTTATTTTGGTTGTGAAAATATTTTATCAATTGGGTACTAATTTCATGGGACCTATTACTCATGCATCTAAGTGATCCAATTTTAACTATATTATCACTATGATAGCTTATTTCACCAAATGGGTTAAGGTAACTATGACTCCAAGCTATAACATAAAGGACATTGTGATTTTTTTGTATGAAAACATTATAACAAGGTTTGGATGTCCTCAAAATTTAATAAGTTCTAGGGGTACACACCTAAATAAGACTATCAAAACCTTAAAAAAATAATTTATGCTTTTGCATCATAAAAGCATAGTGTACCATCGTCAATAAAATGCCTAGGTAGAAGCATCCAACAAGGTTCTAGATAAGATGTTGACTAAGATCTACAAAATCTAGAGAGATTACTAGGAGGATCATATACTAGTGATATTATGGGATTATAGAACAAACTATAAAAATGTGATGGGATATACACCATCTCAACTCATATATGGAATTGAAGCCATAATGCTAATGAAATACATAGTTCTAAACTTGTGAATTACAATGATAATGTGCTTAAGATATTAAAATATCTTTACAACAATGTTTATTATAACTAACTCACATGGAAGAAACAAGGTGATTGGTGAATTGGACTTGGTAAGTTTATAATAAAATTCAGAAGTCATGATACAATCACAATCTACGATCTAAATAAGTCCAACCTAAACACATGGTCATGTTATATGATAACAAATTTAAAACACATTGAGGTAAGATACACATCAGATGGAAAGAATGTTATATAATTTATATAGTGTTAGAATAAGGCACTATAATTTAACAATATCTCATAGAAATCATTATTATAGGAAAGATAAATGGTTGTAGGCTCAAGCCCTACCATCAATGATATCAAAGCCCCAAGCATTCCACAAATAAGTGTTGCATCAAAAAAATTAGATTGGGATTTTATTTTTACAATATATTTTATTTTTATATGTTTTGTAGTAGAATATATAATTAGGGAAATATAATAGCATTTGAATAGTAAGAAACATAATCTTTTAGTTTAATGAATTTTTTAATACCATTGTTTGAAATGATACAATATCAAATTCAAGAGATATATCTATGTTGTTTTTGAAAAAAGATAAGTTGAATAATGAGGTGTGAGAAAATAAATTAAAAATGAAAAGGATGGATAATTTATAATTTTACAATATATTTAATGTCATAATAAAAGGAATATCATGGCATTTTTAAAAGGGTATATCTTATAGAAAATCAGTTAATGTTTAAAAGGGGGAAATATTGGGAAATAAAATGATGTGTCACATCCTTGAATGAAAATAAAGAAATGATATATATAACCATAAAATAGCCAAGGGTTAAATTAAAATGTCTATTTGAATTTAAGACAAGCATGTAGAGGCATAAAAGGTAGATTAATGGATAGATAGAAGCAACAAAAAATATCTTGGTTGGATTTATATAAAATGTAGGATAACAACATTATTCATATTTAAAAAAATTGAAGTGATTTAGAAAACCAATGATTTCTAACAAGAATTTAGCACATTCATCCCAAAATTGATTTATTTAAAATGTAGGATAGCAATGTTATTCATATTTTAAAAATTGAAGTAATTGATAAAACTAATGCTTTCAAATAAGAATTTAGCACATTAATCCCAAAAATGATTAAAATTGTTTGTATTACATCTCACGTAATAAAAAATATCCATGTAACAGATCCTTATTCCTTTGGTAGATTCTTGGAAGGAAGATATGGGAAAATATTGGTGTTACAAAAATCTAAATTGAGTGATATTGAGCCCTTCAAATTCATTTATGTGATAAATAGAAAGTGGTTTTATCAACCACAAGTAACTACATTAGAACAAGGAGTAATTACCCTTCCTAATAGATTATGAGGATTATATAATGATAATTTTGAGTGATTTATCATATTCATCCAAAATTAATAATCAATTATGACCCCCTTACTAGATAGAATGAGGGATCCATCCATTTTTCAAAGTAAATCATAATTCACATCAATTCTAACACCATAGTGCAAGCTACAAGACTATCGATAAGGGGGAAATAATTACATGTATACAAGATGAATAACCCCATATTCTCTTAGAAAATTTTGAGTGATATACTCAAACAAAAATAGGAGTGCTCATTTATTAGGTTACTAATGCACTAGTTCGTGTCCTCACAAAGTACATCATGCATCGATATTGGTAAAAACAAAACCTATAAATTAGGTTAAAATGCTGTAATAAATATTTTTAAATGAATGGTGAGGGTCGATGAATAATTAAATTGGCTTGAATACCTCATTAAAAGGCTCATACAAAATGTAGATAAGCTAATAATTGGGACAACTTAGTCCTTTTAGTACCATTTCTGGTACTTTAACTCTACTTCACATAGTGGAAAATGTCTCCTAAAGGATAGGGTAAATTTTAGTGGCTATTCTTTTCTAATTCACATATATTTTGGTTTTTTAAATTGACATTTGGCTATTTTATTGGGTGATGAATAATTTGGATTCACCTAAATTATCTAGGTGTAAGATAGTTTTCTAGGTCAACTCACCTACTATTTAAAATAAATTTCATACATATAAATATAATTCACCACTCTATTGAAATTTAATATGAGATTATTTACCATTATATGTAATATTTAATCATTCAATGACCAAATTTCCAAATCATATCAACATAGATACCATCCACATGTGAGTTTTCTATACAGTCACACATCAACATACCTTCTACGGTAAGTTAAGTTTTGTATGTCCATTTGTTTGCATGACTAGGCATCATCTATAAAATTTCACCAAAATTTTGAAACACATACTTAAAATTTTTCCAAAAAAACCTAAGTTCATTTTTATATGGGCCACTAAAATTTATCCTACTAAAGTAACAATTGCACTAGATGTATGTAATCGGCTATCTAATGCCTTCCTCAATATAATATGGTTATGAGATGGAAAATACATTCTCCAAGTGGGGAATTTTACAACATGGTGATTAAAAATTCAAAATATGATCACTACACATATGTGAGTACCTGAGGATGTTTGGAATTATTTTGGGTTGATTACAACTATCAAAAATATAGACTATGGAGTGTAAAATCAGGATCCATGAGTTGCATAAACCACCCATGTTTCCTCTCCTCTTTTCATCAACATCCATATGGCCTAGGAAAAAATGAAGAGGCAAAATAATCTAGTTTCCAAGAATGTATAACCACAACAATCCTTGCTTCAAGGAGCCAAATAACCATAACCCCAACCATAGACCAAAATTCAATCCCAAATATAACCAAAAACATAAGTACAAGATCATATTAAGTTTTAGGATCAACCATTGGCCTCCTCACCACAATAAGATACATCTAAGTGCAAAACATTGGTTTTAAAACCATCACAACCTATAAAACAAACCAATAGAATAGCACCAGGGCTAAGTGATGCATAAATGCATATAATTTCATCAAAAAATGATCTGCATCCCTTTGATGTTACACCTAAATAGGTATATAGGGTGTTGCTTAAGGATATCAAGGATGATACATATGATGAGGAAGAAGAGAAATAATTATTTTTCTAAAAATCATTTTTCACATTTTAGGTGAAAAATGATGTCAATTCCATTTTGTTTGTTGAAATTAATTTACCTCTAGAATATATTGTAGTGGATACAGTTGAGAAAGAGGAGGAAGCAAATCACATAGTGAAAGTTTTTTGTTAGAAAGAGGTGTTGGGGTGAACAACAAAGGCACAACCAACCACAACCATATAGGATCCCAACATAGAAAAAAAATGTAAAAAGGGACCCAAAGTAAACATAAAGTCTTAGGGGAACATATCATGGTGGAAAGTAGTAAGGAAGAATCCAACCCCTTCATGTCATTGATGAGAAAACCTTTCACATCAAGAGTTATTCGACCACACCTGATCCTCATAGAGAGAATGGAGACATTCATAATTATATAATATTTAGTTAAGGAAGCACAACTATAAGTGGAATAACTACGGACTTGTGCCATGAAACATCAAAATACAATCTTAGTACCTCCATAGGCATGTCTGTGATCTATTGTTCCCAAGCACTAAGTTTCACATTCCATCGTGGACACTCCATTATATTATCCACCACTCACATACATCTTCAAAATATTCCTCTACTCCTATGCAAGGAAATCCTTTTAATTATAAAACTATTGAGTTCTTAGACTGAGGTGTTAAACAAGAATAGGTATAGTATGATAAACCTCCCATGTAGAACCAATTAAATCAACCACAATCATAAGATCAAATAGATGAGAAACCACCACAAGACAATATTATATAAAAGATAGAGGAAGATAAATCAGTAAAGGAGAAGGCTTAGAAAGACAAGGATTCCTTACTGGACAATAGAAAGTACATGAAGTATAAAATGATGCACAACAAAAGGAATAATTGAAAAGGCTAAGTCAGAAAGAGTAACCAAAGAAATTTAGTAGAACATTGTGAAGACCTATGCAAATAAGAACAATAAAATAAGAATACTAAAAAGGAACAAGAAATAAAATACATAGCCAATAATTCTATAAAGGCCAAGGAATAATAATAGAACAAGTTTCCAGACAATGATGTGAAAGTTAGCCAAGTAGCCTCATAGCAAGCCTAAAATTTGATAAGAAAAGGAACCATAGAAAAAGAGAAATATTAATAAGGGAATGAAAAAATGTATGTCAAAATGACTGAAGCACAAGGGAAACCATCTATAACTTCTAAAATTTTGTGGTTAGAATAAGTAAAATCACAAGAGAAATCTTTAATAGGAAATGGTGAGTCTAACAGGTCTTGGTGGATGGACATTCAAGCTCCAATGCCATGACACATCACTTTTAATCTTGTGATTGTACACATAATATAACCACCAAAGATATATTTAGCTTCACAAACCCAAATTACCATACCTACTTCATCCCAATAAGTCACTTTATATGCTTCCCAACTACCCTTAATAGATAAAATAAAGGGTGTTGCTACATTCTAAACCTCTATCACATAGAAGGTAGTTAATATCAAATAAGAGAGTGCACAATTGTGAAAGGATAATTTTGAGTTATAGGAGCATTTTGTAAAATCCTATAAGATGATTGATGAAAGATTGATGTTGGTAAAACAACTTCTTGGTGACTAAAAAATGTTGTAGGGAAAATAATTAGATACTCTTATCAATAATTTAACATAATATTGGGACATAGTACAAAAATGCAAAACAATAAAGCTCAAAAGCATAAACTTTTCAGTGAAATTGAGGTAATATTTTAGTTGTTAGAGAAGTATGAGAAGGTCTTAGTTATAGTTGTGCTTAAAGATATGTATATTTAAGGGAATATGATTGACTAGAAATAATATCTCCAAGATACATGGAAGGACATCACACAGAATCTAGCCTAAGTATTCAAATTAAAAAGTGTTCATGGAGAGCCAAGCATTAGTATCCAAAATGGAAAATGTTCTGTAGAAGTCACTAGAATTGAGAGATAATGTCATGAGTTGAATGTGTAGTTGGAAATTAGAGATGATTCATATTATATTTGTGGGAGTGTAATGAATTATTATGTCAATAGAATCAATTATATCATGCAAGACATAAAAAAACAAGTTGTGAAACACTAAAAAATCATGTATCTATTAAGGTGTGGAGCCTAAAAGCTTCACATATGAGCGCATTACCATAGTTGTAGGTTTACACAGTCACCGACGTTGGTCAGGAGCGACCGACATCGGTCAGGTGCAGTTGAAGAGACACCGACATCGGTAGGGGATCGGCCGACGTCGGTCATAGGCAAGCAGGCAGGAACCGGCGTCGGTTACCTGTGCATCCAGAGAGCTATTTTTGTGGATAGAACTGAGTGTTTGCATGATGAGTTTAAGTCTTAGTCTTAAGTCCATGTCTCTATTATTAGTAAGACTATTTTTAGAGCCCTTGTTCAAGAGGCTTAACTGTTGGTTGTAAGTGCATGCTCAAGTCTCCTAATTCTATATGTAGAATTAGATCTTCTTAGCTTATTATTGTAGTAGTTCATTATATGTGAATGTTGAAGAATAGTACAGAATTGCATAGGTGAATCAATCCAAATTGTTGGAGTTGATTATACTTGAGAGAGAGAGCTCTTGAGGGATAGAGATCTAGAGAGAGATCTTATACATCTGAGAGAGGTGTGGAAGAAAGAAGTTTCTTCAATTGTATTCCTTCTGTAAAGAGTTTAATACAAGTTTTTAGGGTGGTTTCTTGTATCTCTTGTTCTTTGCTATTATCATTCTAGTTACTTATCTATCTGATTTAATTCCATGGTTTATTGCTTTCATAAGTGTAATCATATTATTGGTTGATCCCCAACAAGTGGTATCAGAGCCTTGGTTGTAGGTTTAGAGCTTGATATCCAATAATCGGTATCAAAGCTTAGGTTCACTAACAGGTGGTTCAGATCTGTGTAGTGTGTATTGATTATAGGTTGCTCACAGGGGTTTCTGCAAGGATTTCTATTTGAGTGGGAGAAGCAATGGCAGAAGAAAGTAAACTGAGAATGGAGAAGTTCAATGGAAAAAATTATCAACATTGGAGAATGCAGATAGAGGACTATCTATATCAGAAAGATCTATACTTACCGTTAGGTGGGATTGCAAAGAAACCCACAGACATGGATGATGAAGAATGGGAAGTTCTTGATAGAAAGGCTCTGGGGTCTATAAGACTAAGTCTAGCATCTACTGTGATATCTAATTTATCACAGGAAAAAACAATGGTAGAGTTGATGACTACTTTAGCAAATTTGTACGAAAAACCCTCAGCTTCTAATAAGGTATATCTTATGAAGCAGTATTTAATTTGCATATGCAGGAAGGTGGATCTGTATCTAATCACTTGAATGATTTCCATGGAATTTTAAATTAATTAAGTTCAGTCAAAATTGTATTTGATGATGAAATTAAATCTCTTTTAATATTATGTTCTTTGCCTGAAAGCTGGCATAGCTTAGTAATGGCAGTTAGTAATACTGCATCTGCATCAAATATTTTAAAAGTAGAGGATGTTGTTAGTGTTATCTTGAATGAGGAAATTCACAGGAAAAGCACAGAAGAGACATCTGGGAATGCTTTAAGTTTTGAGAGCAGGGGAAGGCAAAAAGAGAAGAGCAAGAAAGAGAGATCAAGATCTAAGTCTAAGGGGAGAGGTAGATCCAAATCCAGAAATGGCAGGAAGCCACAATGCTGGAATTGTGGAAAGATGGGGCACATAAGCAGAGATTGTTGGTCAAAGCCTAAGGAGGACAATCAGCATGAAGGAAAAGAAGAAGCAAAGGTTGCAGGTATTGCACAAGATGCTTTAATATTCTCTTTGCATAATAATATAGAATCTTGGGTGTTAGATTCTGGTGCATCTTTTCATGCTACCCCTAATAGGGAATATTTTAGTGACTATATCCATGGAGATTTTGGAATAGTGTATCTAGGGGATGATGAGCCTTGTAAAATTATTGGCAAAGGTAAAGTGCAGCTGAAAATGCAGAATGGCAACACATGGGTGTTGAGAGATGTGATGCATGTTCCTAGCTTGAAGAGAAATTTGATTTCTATAGGAAAGTTAGGGGATGAGGGTTGTACAGTAACTCTCACAGTAGAATCTTGGAAGGTGACCAAGGGTGCACTTGTTATGGCCAGAGGTAAGAGAGTAGGTACTCTCTATTTATGTAATTGTGTTACTAACAATTCTCCTTCTGTATTATCTACTTCAGATGTGGATGCAAAATTGTGGCACTCAAGGCTTGGCCACATGAGTGAGAAGGGAATGTCAATTCTTAAGTCTAAAGGTAAGCTTTCAGATTTGAAAAGCATGGATCTAGAATTTTGTGAGCACTGTGTATTTGGAAAATAGAAGAGAGTGAGTTTTCTCAAGACTGGGTCTACAAAGAAGAAGCATAAGTTGCAACTTGTTCACACAGACGTGTGGGGACTAGCTCAGGTAGCTTCTATTGGAGGATCACAGTACTATGTTTCGTTCATAGATGATGCTACAAGAAAGGTATGGATCTATTGTATTAAGAAGAAATCTGATGTATTTGAGACTTTTAAGATTTGGAAAGCTATGGTTGAGAATGAAATAGGCAGAAGATTGAAGTGCCTGAGATCTGACAATGGTGGTGAGTTCTGCAGCTATAAGTTCAACTGGTATTGTTATATGCATGGAATCTATAGGCAAAGGACGGTTCCAAGGACACCTCAGTAGAATGGAATTGCTGAAAGGATGAAAAAAACAATCATGGAGCGTGCAAGATGTATGAGATTGCATGTTGGTTTGCCCTTAGAGTTTTGGGTAGAAGCTGTTGACACTGCAGTGTACCTGATTAATAGAGGACCCTCTACAGCTCTGAATGGTGGAATCCCAGAAGAGGCATGGATAGGTAAAAAGGTAGATCTCTCTTTTTTCAAAGTTTTTGGTTGTGAAGCCTTTGTGCACGTTGACAAGGAAAATAGAAAGAAGCTTGATGCTAAGTCTATGAGGTGCACATTTATTGGCTATGGCTCAGATGATTTTGGTTTCAAATTTTGGAATCTAGGAACAAACAAGATAATTAGGAGCCATGACATTGTTTTCAATGAAAAAGTGATGTATAGTGATCAGCTAAAGAAGTTGAATCAATCTAGGCAGAGCAATGGTGAATTGGACGAGGTGACGGTCCAAAATGAGCTCGCAGGAAAAAGAAATAATCACTTGTAGGAAAACACAGAGACTGACATCGACAGGAAAGGAATCAGCGTTGGCAGAACAAAAACTGATGTCGGTCATATAGAGACTGACGTCAGCAGGACAGGAACTGACGTCAATTAGGAAGAACTGGCATCAGCCAGTAACATGCCTGTAAGTGACCAAGGTTGGTCACTGTCAGAGAATTTGGGTGGATAGCGTGTTGTGAACGAGTCTCAGACACCCATCAGGAGGTCAGAAAGGGTAAGTAAGCCTCCAATCAGATATTCTCCTTCACTATTCTATTTATTGCTAACTGATGGTGGAGAACCAAAGAGTTTTGAAGAAGCATTACAGGTGGAGTCTAAGAGTCAGTGGGAGCATGGCATGGTTGAGGAGATGGAGTCCTTAAGAGAGAACCAGACATGGGATTTGGTTGAGTTGTCAGCTGGTAAGAGGACACTGAAGAATAGATGGACCTACATATTGAAGGAAGGTGAGAATGGACAAATGAGATATAAGGCCAAGTTGGTAGTGAAAGGATTTGCACAAAATCCAGGTATTGATTTTGGTGAGATTTTTTCTCCTATTGTTAAAATGACTTCTATACGGATTGTATTGTCTTTGGTTGCTATTGAGGATTTGCATCTTGAGCAGCTAGATGTTAAGACAGCATTTCTTCATGGAGATTTGGATGAGGAAATATATATGGAACAGCCGGAAGGATTTGAGGTCAAAGGTAAGAAGTTAGTGTGCAGATTGAAGAAAAGCTTGTATGGCCTCAAGCAAGCTCCTAGACAGTGGAATTTGAAATTTGATAGGTTTATGACTGAGCATGGATACAGTAGGTGTCAATCTGACCATTGTGTGTATTTTAAGAGATTGGATAATGGTAGATATATTATTCTATTGTTGTATGTAGATGATCTATTGGTTGCAGGATCACACATGCAGGATATCTCTAAGCTTAAGGTGAAATTAGCTCAAATGTTTGCCATGAAGGATTTGAGAGCATCAAAGAAAATCCTTGGCATGAGCATTAAGAGAGACAAGAAAAATCACAGGTTGATATTGTCTCAAGAGGATTATGTGGACAAGGTGTTGAAACGGTTCAATATGCAAGATGCTAAACCAGTAAGCACACCTTTGGCTGGACATTTTAAGTTGAGTAAAGAATAATGTCTTAATTCACATGATGAGGTAGAGTACATGAGTAAAGTTCCATATTCTTTTGCAGTAGGGAGTTTAATGTATGCAATGGTTTGTACTAGACCAGATATTGCCCAAGTAGTGGGAGTTGTAAGTAAGTATATGGCTAATCCAGGGAAGGAACATTGGAAAGCAGTTAAGTGGATCCTTAGATATCTAAGAGGAACCAAAAGTAGGCACTTTTGCTATGGAGGTTCAGATACTTCTCTACATGGTTATGTAGATTCAGATATGGTAGGTGATTTGGATGGTAGGAGGAGCACCACAGGATATGTTTTCACTGTAGGTGGAATGGCGGTTAGCTGGATATCAAAGTTGCAGAAGGTTGTTGCCTTGTCAACTATAGAAGTAGAGTATATTGCAGCCATAGAGGCTAGCAAAGAGATGATATGGATGACACGATTCATGGAAGAGCTTGGAAAGGAGCAAGGGAGTTGCAGATTATACAGTGATAGTCAGAGTGTAATCCATTTGGCTAAGAATTCAGCCTTTCACTCAAGAACCAAGCACATACAGCTTAGGTATCATTTCATACGACAGGTATTGGAGGATGGTGAGTTGAAGCTGGAGAAGATCCATACAGACAAGAATCTTGTTGATATGTTAACCAAGCCGGTTACAAAGGAGAAGTTGAATCTTCATTCAACTTATGTTGGTCTTCATGATTGAGTTGAAGATGGAGGAGCTAGAAGATGTTGCTGTACAGGTACTGGTGCAGCTGTTTATCTCCAAGTGGGAGATTATTAAGGTGTGGAGCCTAAAAGCTTCACATATGAGTGCATTACCATAGTTTCAGGTTTACACAGTCACCGGCATCGGTCAGGAGCGACCGACGTCGGTCAAGTGCAGTTAAAGAGATGCCGGCGTTGACAGGGGATCGGCGGACGTCAGTCACAGGCAAGCAGGTAGGAACTGGTGTCGGTTACCTGTGCATCCAAAAAGCTATTTTCATGGATAGAATCGAGTGTTTGCATGATGAGTTTAAGTCTTAGTTTTAAGTTTGCATCTCTATTATTAGTAAGACTATTTTTAGAGCCCTTCTTCAAGAGGCTTAACTGTTGGTTGTAAGTGCATGCTCGAGTCTCCTAATTCTATATGTAGAATTAGATCTTCTTAGCTTATTATTTTAGTAGTTCATTGTATGTGAATGTTGAAGAACAGTACAGAATTGCATAGGTGAATCAATCCAGGTTGTTGGAGTTGATTGTACTTGAGAGAGAGAGCTCTTGAGGGATAGAGATCTAGAGAGAGATCTTATACATCTGAGAGAGGTGTGGAAGAAAGAAGTTTCTTCATTGTATTCCTTCAGTAAAGAGTTTAATACAAGTTTTCAGGGTGGTTTCTTATATCCCTTGTTCTTTTCTATTATCTGATTCTAGTTACTTATCTATCTGATTTAATTCCGTGGTTTATTGCTTTCATAAGTGTAATCATATTGTTGGTTGATCCCCAACAGTATCCATAAATGATGATGATGTTCAAGGCATCATGCAAATCCAAGCTCTCTTTCACTCATTTTTTAACATGGTTAGGGATGTATGAGAGGATTGGATGAACTATGAGTAATTTTTGACTAATATCGACACTTTGGTCTAGGACATCATTGAATAACCAAAATTCATCCTGCCTAATTAACTCATTAATATTATCCATGTGAAAAGGGTCCTCATATAATGCAACCTCCACTAAATTAATGACTTGGAACATCATTAGCTTCTACATCATCATCTAAAAATTCATCAATAGTTTTCCAATATTCTCATGCCACTCTTTTAACTACCTCACATGATATTCCTCCTCTACCATATCAAGGTATTACAAACTCCACCATTTTGATAAATTTTGGCCATGACAAATTTTTGTATAGGAAATAAAGCTTTGAGAGTGTGACCAAGAATGTTGAAAGCTTGTAAATAGTAACCTCTTAGTTATGCAAACCTGTTAAAAACCTAAAAATGGAGATAAGTTGGTACATTGCTTAGTTGAAAACATGAAAGGGTGGTTAAGTAGTGTATAAGAAATAAACACTGATAAATGACACTTTGATTAGAATTGTGATCATTAATTTTTAATCATTAGATCAATAGCTCAAGAAAAATCCAAACACCTCCAATCATATGTACTCAGTCAATATCAACAAGAAAACTTTTTACATATGGGAAAGTGTTAGTAGGAATGTGCGAAGTATAATTTTCACACTTTTTAAAGCTAAGCATGCAACAAGTGTACACCATAGAATATTTTATATAAAATAAAATTTCATGTAGGTTAATGAAACATGTGGAAGTTTGAATGGGTACCTTGAATAGTTCATCATAGGAAATGAATTGTCAATAAGATGAAGATACATAGTCTCTTCAAATCATATATATATCCTAATTTTTAGAGGAAATAAGAGTTAAAAATATAGAATATTATGGGAACCAATTTGAATCTATATTATTTTGTAGCACATCTCTTGAATTTTACAAATCCATTTTGAATGAATGTATTCCTACATAATGTTTTCATAAAATATTAAGAATAATAATAAGTGTGAATACATAAATGATGAGTAAGAATATATTTTTTCATGTGATAGTGCACTTATTTTAGCCTTAATTTTTTCTATAATTTCCTATCACAATTTAGAGTCTTGTCTCTAAATTCATAGACTACAACACATAGCATGCCCTAATAAGACATTCTAGGGGCATTTGTTAACAAAATCCATTCAAAATGGAAAACTTAACTTCTATCTATTTTCCTTACTCACTACCATTTTAAATTATTTTAGGTTTTAAATACTATTTAATATTCATAAATCATTAATTTAAATACTCAACACATCTTATATGATGTGGCCAATGCATTAAATATATTAAATGGATGAAACATAGGTAAGTTACATATAATAGAAATAAAAGGTGACAATGTTTGGGTTCACAATATGGGAATACATGTGAGCATGTAATTTGAAGGATGAAATTGAAATATTTAAAAAAAATCATATGCAGGGTACAAGTGACATCATTACACATGTTATTAATTTATACAACAGGGCATGTAAATAAGGTTTTTGAATAACAAAAGATGAAATGGAAGGCAAATATATATGCAATAATATGTTATGAGCATTTACAACTTGAATTATATTGTGAAGTAAAGTAAGAGGAAGATGGAGGATGGAAAAGGAAAGGAAATTTCCTTTTAAGGTCCATGATGTTGCCCACCTTTTTTTTTGGTGTAAAATTGAGCTTATAGCATATAGGATCACATCGTACTCACAACATATAGGAGGCACCTAAAATACTTTAAATATGAGTAGTACATATCTTAACCTTTGTAGAATTTTAATTTGAAACCTCCCTTTCAATATCACAAACACTCCACCATTAGGAAAACATAGGCGTACATCAATCCAACTTATGTGTACATATATAAATCCAATAAAGGTGAAAACTATAAAAAATATAGAAGATATTAAAACCTAAAAATGTTTAATATATATTATAAACTAATATTTTTATAAATAGTAATTTTTTATTTTAGTTTTTCTATGATTAATTATAAATTATAGTTTATTCTTATAAAACTTTATAATTAATTCATTCTTAAAAAATAGCCCCAAGTTCTTGAGGAATGTGGGTTTCTTGGTGAAAATAATATTGTAATTATTGTCATGGTTAAAAGTAAATCATGTTTTATGTATTTTTAGAAGAATATGTGGATAAATATTATGTAATCGATAATATTATAAAAATGCATGTTATTTTAAGTTTCATGATAAGGATGGGAAACAAACGTTTATGCATGATTTTTTAGTTTCATAGAATCAAAAATACATGTGCAACATGTATTATACATTATGGATATTATAAATAATTGGTGCATAGTCATTGAAACATGTTGCAGTCGGGTACACCATCAAAATTTTAGGAGATATCATCAAATCTAGTGGATTGAATAGTAGTGACAAAATAACCACCCTTAGCTAAGTAGATTACCATTTGTTGATTATGGGTTTATAGGTCACTATTAGAATGAATATGCAAAACATAGTGATGGTTTCTCATAGTTTACTAATTTTTGAAAATATTCTTAGATGATTTAATTTTAATAAAGTTATTCTAGTTTGCCTCAATGCTGAATCCATAAGGTTGAGTGAAATATTTTCAAAATTAAACATTCTCCACATCAGAGGTGATGTCTCCAAAATGAGGTAGATCATGTGCCATGTCTAGCTTTAGATGATGCTTTAATAACTAATCTCAAGATTTTCATTTTGAATGTCAATATATGAACAAACTTTTTGACATACTAGGTGAAATATTATTATATAGTTAGAGATAAATAAAGTAATTTTTTATTTGGAAAATTATCATTTCTCATCGAAGTTGTTCACATAGCTACACATTGATGGTATAATGGAATGTTTAATTTTGTGTTAATTGATTGACCAAAATGAAAAACTCGTAGATATAATTTGTTTATTTTTTCATTTTGTATTGATATGAAGTTAGATATCTCTATTTTATATATATATATATATATATATCAATTGTACTTTTTTTATCTTAACATTAAACTATTTGAATTGAGTTTTATTATTTAATAAATTATTCTTTTTGAATTTTTTTTTTTCATTTCCATTGGAAATTCCTATTCAATATCAATAAGAATTTATTAGTTGTGTGAGAGACTGGGATGCTGTGTTAGAATAATACATGTGAAATGTTATAAAACAAATGTTTAAAAGAATGGACAATAATGAATATTTGTATTTGTGTGAATGAGTGTGTGGTTTTGAATAAATGATATGTTACATATTAATTAATGTATGTAATTATATAAATTTATATAATTAACAATGTAAAATGGAAGAGTGATAGATAAGTTTTTTGACCTTTTAATTCCAAAAAAATGAGGGAAAATTGGTTCACACTCAACAGTAAAAATATACTATTTTAAAACATATCATCACACCAAATGTTAATTTACCCATGTCATCACAATAAACACATGGTTTTTGTGTCATGTTAGTGGTTTACCCATGCCATCACAATAAAAAAAAAATATAAAAATATGGGTTTTGTGTCATGTTGGTGGTTTGAGAGGGAGTGTTTATTTGTAAGTTAAAACTATTTGTGTGTAAAGAAGATAATAAACTTTTGTCAAGTTTATTTATTTATGATTTGACTATTTAGGGATTTATTAAATTTAAAACCCTAGGTTATTAAAGTGTTTTAATAATAAATAAGGGAATAAATATAGTAATATCAACAAATTCTAATTTGTATAATAATTGACATATCTAATTATTATACAAATAACAATGAATTATAAGAGATGTACTTAGATGGAAACTGATTGAGATAGATAAGTGATGGGTTAAAAACTAGTATATGAACTATGCAAGGTGTCTTAAACTACAATCATGAGTTAAAAATATTCTTAGATAATAGCATGGTCTACTAGATAATAGTGCACTGCACTAGTGTCTTATATGTTGTACTAGTATAATTTGGTAGTAGGGATAGTATGATTCTGAGTAGACCTCTACCTAGATCTTATAAATATATGCCTATATGAATGAATGTTGGTTCAATGTCTATTCCCTATTTTGATTGATTTCAATATGAAACCCTATGCCTCTATGTTTGTTAGGGTATTTGAGGAGCACAAATATAAAAAGAGTGGTGTTAGTAGAGTAGGCTAGATGTGACCTTTAAACCCCATGTGTTGAGTGTTGCCTACATACCAATACCTATAAAGGGGATCAAGTTAGATGTAGTTCTCCCAACATAAGTCCTGGTGCAAGTGCAAGTGAATGCTAGTATGATTTCTGTTTTAAGTGCTTTGAGTGTGACTTGAGATATAAAAGCTGAGTAATCTGAGCTTTGGGTTACTATAGATAGATGTATGTAGAAGTAGTGAAGAATAGGGATCAATAGCCTTGATTTACATAATTGTTTCTAAGTTTGTTTGAGTATTTGTATTTAATTTCCATCGAGCAGATAAATGAATGAAAGTGATCTATATATAGCATTCTAGTGCTTATCAAGATGTGAAATAGGTCTAGGTTGACCCTAATTTTTCTATGAGGAATGAAAAGATGTATGTTGGGAGAGTAAAGGGAAAGGTGACATTAACACTACCATTTAGTTTATAATGCAATGTGTTATACTCCAAAGGACCACACTAATGTTGAGGTAGTATAAACAGGTAAGAAATAAACTTGGGTGCCTAGGGGGTGGCTTAGTGTTGATTTTGGTGTATCTAAAAATGGGTTGGACTTGCATAAAGCCTAGAAAATGATCAAGAGATTCCCTAAGATAGGTGTATGGATAAGCTAAGGATAAGGTAGTCTCAAGTGACATGAATTTCACTACTATGAAATTTTAGATTATAACATTTCCCCCCTTTATTATATAAATACAACAAAGTGAAATGACTAGAATAAATAAAAAATAAACATACCTAGACTTACCTATGAGTCAAAGCCTGTGAATCTAGGTCTAAGTCTTCAAAGAATTTTCTATTATGTGTCCTACAAATGAAACATGAATAAATCAACCAATGCTTTAGAAATATCAAAATAAAACACAAAATTGAGTAAATAAACGAGAGAAAAAGGAAAGGAATGAATTCATCTCTTTGGTTATGTGAACCAATGTAAAAACCTAGTGACATCCTATATGTGTTTAGTTGGTGATCAAATGGTGAATAAATTGGACTAAGATGATGGATTACTCAATCATCATGTGTGGGTAGCTTAAGAACTCAAGTTGGCCTTGACTCCATCATTTCCTACCCATGTGTAGTAGATGCATCTAAAAATAAAATCATATAATGTAACTAAAACTATGTAGGATGGATTTATTATCATTCAAAAACTATAAAATGTAGCTCAAGGGCCACTCGATAATGTCAACCACTAAAAACAAAACAAGTCATTAATATGATGTAAATTTGGTGCAAAACTAGTGTAAATGGTGTCTAGATTAAAAACATGGAGCTTTCATTCCATCTAAGAGTACTAGTGTCAAAATAAACATATGGGAACAATGTGCCACACACATGCCCCAAAATATAATAAATTTGTTTATGAATTCTAGAATGATTCATAATGATCTATGTCTACATATATAAAATTGAAATGGGAGTGATCATGACATGCATGATGCCCCCAATATGATTAAACCTATGTAATTCTACGTATAATATAAAATAAATTAAATATGTCTGATAATATTTGACTGTGCAAATCTAATTATAATTACTATACATTTTTTATGATTCCATAATTTTATATTTCTGAGGTGACTAGATAGTAGCATGGTCCCCTGATCAATAGTCCACTATGCTAGTGTCCTTTATGCCATTATATTGATCAAATTTGGTGTTTATATTCAAAACTTGTATTGATCTATATGTGACTATATTTCATTATGTTTTCTTGAATTTGAGCTCTATAATCTGTCTATGTGATGAAAACTATGTTCTGAGTGCACTATTATACCCTGATCTCTATGACAAACCCCTATGAATTCCCCCTCTTTTGAGGTGAGTTTTTGAACCTCTATAATAATTATCCTAAAAATAAATCTATGCATCATGTGTGTTAGAATGAAAACATATCATATCTACATGATAAACCAATATAATGTGTATACATGACATCAGAATGTAAAATAATTTGAACATAAGTTGGCAATGTATGATGTATGTTAAATATAGCATTCACAAGGTTGAAAAAATATATAAAATAATGTAATCATGTCTATGAACAATGTGTCTAGATATAATATAAGTATCTACCTAGGGGGATGGGGCATGATGTCCATCAAGGCATCCAAGGAGGAAGAGGAGATGCATGAGGTCCTTCATGGCATCGTAAACTAGATGTGAGTGTAACAAGTAAGAGATAAGTGTCATGGCCATGACACATACATGAAATCCTACATAAAAACAAATGCGACACACAAAGAAGGCCAAGGAGACATAATACAAGGTACACGGGCACATGTCACTAAGTCTTAGAAAGAGAAAACATACAAGGACATGTTTAATTTCCCATATAAGCAAAGATAAAGCAAGGTTGGCTTAGAGCCACATGTAAGGACATGTTCAAATGTCTAATTACATAATCAAGCAGGCACACACAAGGACATGGGTATATGCCCAAATAATACATATAGTGAATGAAGTGGCTTAGATCCATAGAATAATGGAATATTCAAATTCCCTTGAATAGATGTAGAAGTAAAGAGATAAAATCAAATATAAATTAGAAAAGCTAGAAATGAAAGTATGCATGACATGTGGTACAAATCCATGTAAGATCAAATATGTAAAAAATATGATTCTATAGTAGTATCAATCATTAAAAATTTAGTTAGTATAGGATGATCAATATCAAGATATAATAAATGTTAAATTTGTGATGTGAAGTATAGAAAGATATGACCTAAAAAACTAGAAGCTATGTTGTATGATGACCTAATAGGTGAATGTATCAATGTTGAATTTGTGTATCTATATATGTGCCACCAATGGGTAGATATTAATAAATTTGAATCTATGTAGAGGACCTAAGTCCTGTAGTAATTTGTGAACACTCAAAATTAACAAGTGAAGCATGTATATATGATAAAATTGACTATACTAGCATAGATAACATATGTAGTACCTGAAAAATATAAGGAATGTAAACATGGAAATGCATGTAGTCTAAAATATGTATTTTTTGAGCAAATATGTGAACATTTTTATTTTTTCTTAGTATAATTTATGTATGGTAAATATGAAAATGAAACTATGTACAAATAATTTTGGAAGTAAATGAGGTTATATACAAGTGAAATTTACTTCCTATATACACCTAAGAGCACATCCATAGGATGTGGATTGTCAAATAGTGGATCTAGTGGGAGGTCATCCAATGTTAGATACTAAATCTACCCATACTAGAATAAATCATTATCATCATGATAATCATACCATGATATCAATACAAGTATAACCTTATCCTTGCTGTTAGTTTGGATTGTATGCATTTGAATAACATGTTGCTCTCTTGTGTAAGAATCCTGACATGTGGTCCTAGGTTAAATCACATTAGACCACAAGGTATCTTTATGAAATCTATGATTCTCATCTATTCCATAATATAGAATTCAAACTATGTGTTCCTCATAACTAAAATTTAAACATGTATTTATCTGATCAGCTACGGCATCCATTGCCTGTAACTATGTACTACCAAGTGTAACTTGTATATGAATGCATGTGCTCATGAAAAAGAGTAGTGTGTTGTCCACCTTATGGTCACATGAAATTAGGAGTTTTATGTGTCTTAAGGATCCCTAAAAATGTATAGCATGATATAAATTAGTCTCTTGATGTCTTATATGATGTAAGAATGCCAATGTACAAGTGTTGGGTTTAGAATCCTCATCTATAGCAACATGAGGGATGTATTGGTCCTTGATGAAATCTCAAATAGTCAAGGTATCATTTCATTCATGTATATGTTGGTGAAGAGTCCATCATGGTGCCTATATTGGTGGAGGTGGGGTTTATGTAATATATACAGTACCCTAAGCCTTGAATTTATTCAATTTCTATTATAATTCTAATCAAGTATCTATATCATGTTTTGTAATCCTGTGAAAATGATAAAAGGTTTTATCATCCTACCATGAAAATATGCTAATGGATCTATGGAGAACTATAGGTATTGCCATCAATCCTCTATCATGTAATATATGTAAAATTTGGTGTGGTCTGTCATGTGTATTACCTACCTGAATTTGGATAACTGGATCAATATCCATAAATGTAACCATATGTATTGAGTGTATATAATAATCTTCCTCTTACTGTGAACGAATATACAAGCTTGTATCTATGGAGATATGAACTAGCGGTGATGGATTATAGATAAATGTATGAGTGACCTAAAATTATATTTATACTCTCTAGGTCCAACTAGTGTGAAGCTCAATCTACATAAATAATAATCATTATTCATGGGTGTTATGTTATCCTCTATTGTGGTCTCAAAATTTGTATATGATTTTATGATGTATACTTCCTCTGAGTTAACAAGTAATGGTAATTGATCCATTGAATCTCATCAGTTATCATGGGCAAAGATAATAGAGTTATAAGAGGATCATTCTCCATCATGGGTGAAGCTAATGTTTTTATAGGAGGATCATTCTCCATCATGGGTGAAGATAATGATGATATAGGAGGATCTAGAACTGGTGCAAGAATAGAGGTGATAGTTTCCCCAATCTCATATGTATGGATCTATTATATACAAATGATATGAGGTGGGGACTCTATGATAACATGAGATGTCTCATCTAAATATATACTTGGGGTATTAGGATCGATGACTCTACAATATCTAAATGG
This sequence comes from Torreya grandis, assembly GCA_037957365.1. NCBI lineage: Eukaryota > Viridiplantae > Streptophyta > Pinopsida > Cupressales > Taxaceae > Torreya > Torreya grandis. The sequence continues at coordinate 484,393 of JARHVA010006177.1, read as the reverse complement.
TTAGTTATCATTTGGACAAGTGTATAAATATCCATCATATAAAAACATGAGACATCTATGCAAGTTAGAGGGTACAACCTCCATGGCATGTATCAAAGGTCTCTTGAGTAATAAATTATAATGTAAATTATTAGGAATCACTTTAAACTATGTGGATTGGGTTTTTGGCCTAGCCATGATATCTAATGTAATATAACCTAATGCCTATCAGGGATTATCATCAAAACATTGAATGTTCTTATATGTCTTTTGAATGGATTATATATCAACCCCCATAATCTATATAAATGTGAGGTTACATATGTTAAGACTTGTACCATTATCAATTAGCACCCATTTAATAGTAGTGGTTTTGATTTATGCTTGAATTAAGAGTGGTAGCTAATCAATAACTATCTATGAGGGAAAATCCTAATTTACAAAAGATATAACATCCTTAATGTCCTTGATAGTGTTCATGATAGATTAAAAATAAGTTGGTTTTATACCCTGAGGCAGAGATGTATGATTGAGTGTTTGATAAATAATATGCTTGAATATGGTTACATTTTGAAGTAATTCCAATATAAAAATCTTATCTGGTTTATTTTAGGGATGAGGAGGGATGGTGGGATTGTCTTATTCTTGTATAGGCCAAGGAGGAATATAATTTTGTCTAATAAAATCTTGAATTGTAGGATTTACTATTATTTGAGGGTGAGTAGTATATGTAGGATGGGATTAAAAGTAGTCAACTGGTCTAGGTGGATGAGTAACAAAAGGAGTCCTTATATCTCACTATCATCGAGTAGTAACTAGAGGTAACTCAAAATTGGCCACGTAATAATGTTATCCATAGAAGGGGAGCTCAAGAGGAGGTTGACTAATGTGTGAAATAATCTTAATTCTAATGTGATCTATGTGAGGATTGACATACATGTGTATCATTCTACAAATGAAATGTAATAAACATGCAAGATAAACCACCAAACTTTGTACCAAAAAGTAAAAAATTGCTTTTATCATGATAATCATGATGAAAGGATAAAAAATAAAACTAGGGAAATTATAAAAGTAATAAAGGAAACCCTAATGGTAAACTAGGGTTCTTAGGCAATAAGTTTGAAGTAAGTTGGGTTCACCAAATGATTTAACTATTTAGCGAGTTATAGAATGTAAAACTGTAGGTTGTTAAACTACTAGAATAATAAATTAGGGAATAAATATAGCAATATCAACAACTTTTGATTTGTATAATAATTGATTTATTTGATTATATTATAAATAGTAATTAATTAAAAGATATGTTCTTAGCTAGAAATTGATTGAAATGGACAAGTTATAGGCTAAAAAATGGTACAAGAACTATGTAAAGTGTTATAAATAAAAATTAGGAGTTAGAAACCATCATGGATAATAACATAGTATTCTGGATAGTATAACACCATGCTAGTGTATTTTGTGCCACACTAATGTCCTTTGCTAATAGGTATAATGAGCTTCTAGGTGCACCTTCACCTAGTTCTAATAAATTTGTGCCTATGTCAACAAATGTTTGATTGTTTTCTATTCCCTATTTTGACTAATTTCAATGTGAAAAACTAGGCCTCCATGTTTGTTAGGGTATTTGATGAGCACAAGTATAAAAATAGTGGCATTAACAAGGTAGGATAGACATAACCTTGAAACCCCATGTGTTAAAAATTACCTACATACCAATACCTCTAAAGGGTATTAATCTCAATGAAGTTCTCCCAATATAAGTATTGGTGCAAGTGCAAGTGAATGTTAGTATAAGTTCTGGTTTGAGTGCTTTGAGTGTGACTTGAGACTAGAAATATGCATAATCTAAGATCTAGGATGCTATAGATGGATGTATGTAGAATTAGGGAAGAATAGGAATTAATGACCTTGATTTGAACAACTTTTTATAAGTTTTTTTATGATTATTTTCATCTAATTTTGATCTAACAATAAATGAATGAAAGTGGTCTATATATAGCATTATAGTACTTGTCAAGATATGAAATAGGTATAGGCTGACCCTAAGTTTGATATGAGGAATGGAAAGATATCCATTCAGAGAGTAAAGAACAAGAGGACATTAGATTTTCCCTTTGGTAAATATCACAATTCACTATACTCCAAAGGAATTTGATAATGTCCAAGTGGAAGAAAGAGGCAAAAAAGAGACCTGGGTAACTAAGGGGTGGCTTAGTGTTACTTTTGGTATATTTGGGAATGGGTTGGACTTGCACAAAACTTATAAAATGATCAAGATATTCCCTAAGATAAATATAAGGCTAAGATAAGGATAAGGTGGTCTCAAGTGACACTCATTACAATAAAATGACATTTTAGATGACTATAATATATTATATGGAGTAAGAATACTCCATTTGAATGGTCATAATAAATTTAAAATAAACATGGATTACTTGGGTTGTTTTTAGTACATATTTTTAAAATATATTGTATTATTTGTGTTGAATATAGTAAAGTTCCTAGTTTAGCTATTTTTTGTATGAAGGTGAAGAGTGTATTGGAATGGTCCTAATATTAGTTTATAAATTTACAGAAATCATAGATTATTTAGATTTTTAGTGTCTGTAAGGAATATTATTTTATCTATATAAATGGTAATAAAGTTTAAAATTTATTTACTTTTGTATGAAGTCAAATATTTTATTTGATGGTTAGAAATATTTTTTCTAAATTCACCATAAACATAGATTATTTGATTTTTTAGTATATCTCTAATAGAGAAGATGTAAGAAAATGTACATTATATTAGTTTCAAGATATTTTACCTTTAAATACTAGAGTAGTTACTTGTCATTAAATTGTTTTTATAACTTTATTATTATTTTTACCTATAGAGATACATTTGTTTCCCCCTTTATGTATTGAACTAATGGAATATCTTATTTAGTTTCATTGGCTAGTATTTGCCACTAGTGGACATTTATGATCCAAATTTGGATCCTAATGTATTATTCATGTATACTACATGTTTCCACTATGCCCAAATATATGTAATTCATGCTTGTAAATAACTATTATAAGACATTTCATATTCAAAACATCATTTCAAACATTGTTACAATGAGAGAGTCAATGTGGGGTGATCTAAACATCTTAATAGTGATGAAGTTACTAAGTCTTAGCTCTTGAAGTCAAGGGTTTTTTCATACATAGTGAAATCACTATTATTTATAGGGTGGCAGTTGGACAACTACCTTGATGGTTGTGCAACCACCCTAATGGTTACAGAATTGTAGGTGTGTGAGTGGAGATTTTGTAACCTTACTATTGGTTTTAAAATCATGAGTCTGCATACACTAACCTTTTCACCACCATAACAAATCCCAAATTTGAATGGTTGAAAACATTTTGTCTTCTCGATGGTGGTTATTTTAAGCTTATTGGTAGACTTCAAGGTTGAGAGATCATAAATATAGGTCTTGGAAAGAAAGAAGACATCATAAAATTTAATGATAATTCTTGAAGATAGATTCACATTTCAATTTTGTACGTGTGATTCTTTGTTCTTATTTTCTCATTATTTCCTAGATGTAGATGGTTGGTTCATCTATGTTGGAGTTTAGTGACATGTCTAATAAAGTGAAAAAAAATATAGTGTGCAAGTTTTAGATAGAGTGGTAGTGATAATTATTCCCATGAATATAATGCTTAGTAGTACCTTATACATATCATGTATTACATAGTGGAAGAGAATGAAATTGCCTCACCCAATCGAGTTTTTCCCACATTAAATATCTTTAAGATAATTCTTGTGTTTATTGTGAGCTTTTTTCATTCTTATGCTTCATGTTCATGAAAAAAATTCTCTACATTTTATTTTCAACACATGTTTATCTTTGTTTTATCATTGTAAATAACCTAAAACAATCATTTTCTAATCATTGTTGAGCTAGGAGTTATAATATTTGTATTGATGAAGTTTAGAGTGGAATATCCACTTATTTTATAAATTAGATTGGTATTAGAACTAGTTTAATATTATTCCTTTGTGTAGTTTTGTATGGTTGTGACTACATTGCATGTGTATGCATGTCACAAGAGAAAGTATTGATAGTGTTTAAGGTATCCTAGTTCCCTTTAAATCAGATATTTACACAAGGAGGTGGAAAAAAGAGATCAAAATTATGGCCCATGTTGATGAAGAAGATGCCTGAATAGCACAAGATCAATTTTGAAATCTTGAAGAAATAGTAGGTATCATTTATCTTTCTAATAGTAATCTTGACTTGTTAGAGTTCATTGAGGATTCACATGGATAAGCTTGGTGTTTTATGGAGCTGCTGAAATAAAATAAGGAGGAAGCTCTTGAGACCTATGAGAAGAAGTAACATAAATCCCATGCCAACTAAGTTCATTCTCTATTCAAGGTTGAGGTAAAGATAGTGAATTATTCATATAATGGAGGCATGAATATAGAGAGGATAGGTCATTGGCTAGCCCAACTTGAGGTATATTTTAGTTTTCATTAGATTAATTAAATCCAATAGATTTATTTATTTTTCTTGGTTAAATTTTAACAATCATGATTTAACTTGATTTGAGAACTATGTTAATTCTTTGGTTGTTAAGAAGGTTCATATTATTACTAGGTGGGATATTTTTAAATAATAAGCAAGAATATCCTATTTTTTATAAGGGATAAGGGTCCATGTATTGACAATATCTTAGGCAAAAATAAGCCCAAAATAAGTAGGATTATATAGGTGAGTTCTAAAATAAGGATGGATAAATGGGAAAAGATAGAGAAAACCATGACATCTTAATGAAATATGTGGGTGGAATCCATAGTTAGTTTGGGAGACCGATCCTATTATCCAATCCTATAGATGTAGATGAATATTATTCTCAAGCTCACTACTTATATATGGAAATGAATAAGTCTCCATCTACCTTCAAAATTGTTTCCAAGGAATAAGGCAACTTTAAGAAAACGGGTATAGGTAAAGGGAAAGGTAACCATAATTCTAATTCCATTTATAATAAGGATACTAAATTTTCTTTTAGGAAATGTGATGTTGATAGTCATTTCAATGATCAATGTTAGAAGTTTCATCCATAATTACATACATTAAAGAACAACAAGAATAAAAAGGTTGTGCCATCTCTTCATGGTGACAATATTATTTGTATCTCTAATGTAGAAGACACCTTGTATTATACCTATATCAATAGATAAGTATGTTTAGGTAGTAATATAGCTTTGTTGTTACTTAATTTCACACCCTTGGAGAGGTAGTTCAATACTTTTCCAAATTGATTGAAACATTGGATTACCTCTAGGCCTATGGGTTGCCTATAGCAGAGGTAAACCTCTAGATTGAAGGGCTAGCTCCTTAGATTTGTCTTTGATAGCTTATCACCTATACTACATACTTACTTGGGATGAAAAGGAAAAGAGAAAATTAAATAAACATAATATACTTAGGTTATGCACCAAGTTGATCTCCACTATAATACCATATATTTTCACTATGAAGATGACTCACAAGACTAGCTTTAACATCCTAGATTGCTCTAGCGTAAGTATTTCAAACATGAAGGTGATATTCGAAGTACTTCTCAAGGTGAATGAACAAGAGGTATTATTGTAGACACTAATTATATTCCTTACAGTTATAGATAGACAAAAACACTAACTATACTTCATGTGACTTGTTAGAGAGCAGACTACTTGCACAAAACTTGAAAGAGTAAAGTGAACACAAGGATAGATGGTTATCACTTGTCATTCAACTATGTACTACTTCACACACTTAGATAAGAAGTTATGAATTCAAAAATATTGGAAAATTTTATTAAAAGACAAATATAGTATCTAAACCATCATGGATTCACCATATTAGGCATGGATCTTACAAACTTAGCCAAGAGTGGTTGCTCTTATAGAAAATGGTAAAGAGAGAGAGGGGGCATAGTAGGAGAAGTTTGACAAGTGTCCATGAGTTATAACAAAAAGGTGAGTTATTATAAAGTATATGAGACCTCCAATGCCATGTGTCTCACTCCTAAATTAGCTTCAACCTTCCAAGTGGCATACGGGTTACAATTTGGCTTTGACACGTTGATTACCTCCTTAGAAACTGCCCTTATTTACATGAAAGGAGTGATAAATGGACCTTAAAAAATGAATTAAACTTTAACTAATCCTAAATAACTCATTTAAAATTTTACATACCTTAATAAACTCCTCTGACCTTCCATTCCATCATTCAAGTGTATAGGTGTCTTGAAACTCCTCATTTCCCATGCTTAAACTGGTCTAGGTGGCCCAAAACTCAAGTGCATATTATTAAACTCATTAAAACCAAATGAATGGTCATAAAATATTCTATCAGATGTGAAACAAACCATTGTGGTTCTTAAAACAACTCCCAAGGACTTCTTTTGCTCCTTAAGCCTTCACTAGGCCTAGTTTCATTGCAACCCTTTTTACCTATAAACCTCCTTATGTAGGGATTTTTACAAATGATATTGAAAAATGATGGATTATTATATGACCCATTATGTCCTTATATATCCATGCCAAACTTAATCTTTAGACTTTGAGTGTAATTCCATCTTTTCTACCTTTCTATCTTTTAAATTAGGCCTCCTTGCTTAAGACCCTATTTTCTTGATCCAGACATTTTCTACACTTGTGAAATCACCTAAAAGTGTGTGAAAAAATTACCCTAGGCCATCACTAACCTCCATTCCAAATTGTAGGTCTTGATATCCTATGGAAGCATGCAAACCAAGAAATGGCCTTACCACCTAGTCTCATTTTGAGCTTGTCTGAGACTACCTTGAAAAATGGGCCTATTTTGATCATATTCATAATCTTTAGCACATTTTATTGGTATTGGATAGCTAAGACAAGTCCAAAATGATCTCACACCATGATTTTGAATCTCTCCCCTTCTTAGAACACCTAAAAAACATGTGAACATAGAGTATTTGTACCAATTCATACAAGTGATGTTAGAAACAAAGTACATGTGAGAAACATATGTCATTATATGTGCATTTGATGACTTTTCTCCTCGACTAGGTTTAAGATAGGTTTAAGACCAGTTTGGGGTCTTAACAATTGTTCATAAAGAATAGATCATTAAATGACCACCTTATACTTGGAAAACCTTCTTGCCTGACCCCTTTGACTATTATAAAAGGCTCATACTCCCATGCAAAGTATGAGCAATAGTATGAATATCTAAAGTTGCTCTTCGAGTGGCTTGCTTAGTGTTTCTTGAGTGTGAGATAGGTATATTTTGATTTTAAGGTCTCAGAACCTCATTCTGATTTTGGGAAGAGTTCATACACCTTTGAAACATCCCTCTCAAATATTCCAAATAGTTTTGAAGTACTCATTACCCCTTTATATCAATCTAGTTTATTGGTCAGGGGTCTTAGGGTTAAGATCCTATCTTCTCTTTGATATCCCTCAAGGGATTTAAAGTGAAAACTAAAGTTTGTGTGCACCTAAGTGTGTTTGAAGACATATTATATGACTATTCACTACCTTTAGGTTCCATACATGAGGTATGAAATGTTTTTTGTGTGCCTTTTAGCTCAAGTGGACCCCTAAGTCTATTAACTGCCCCTTGCTCAAGGAGTGGGAAGGGTTTAAGATAAAATAATGAGTACTTCCATTATTTTTTTGCCTTAAGGATATTATTAAAGTCTTATTCAATTAACAAACATCCTTTGTACCAATTTTTAGAGTATGGTCACACCTATATGACTCCCAAAACTCAAATTTCAATCAACTAGTTGTAGGCTTGCTAGTGACTACGTAAGAGTTAACTCTTAGATTGTGTATGATGTTTTGAGACCTAGCCCTTAACTTTGATATTCTTTTATGGTTCATGAACCTAGATTGATTATCTCAGTTATCTTTCAAATTTTCTCATACATGCTCCTTGTTCTTCACTCAAGCTCAAGGTATAGTTGTCACTGTCATGTAGCCTGTAGGTGCTTTGAGGTTTTTACTATGTGTTCTTTCTCTTTAGGTCTCTACTTGATGGCATTATAAACCACCTCAATAATCCATGGACATGTCTATGGTTCTAATAGGTTTCAATACATCTTTTAAACACACCTTTATCCATTTCCTTTTCTAGACTTAAGACCAATTATTCCATAAGCCAACTATAGATGCTTTTCTTATGGATACTTGACTATATTAAGTGTTTTAGAGCTTACATTATCACCTTAGTGAACTTCTCCATTCTCTCAAACTTTCATAAAATTTAATGATAATTCTTGAATTTAGATTCACATTTCAATTTTGTACGTGTGATTCTTTGTTCTTATTTTCTCATTATTTCCTAGATGTAGATGGTTGGTTCATCTATGTTGGAGTTTAGTGACATGTCTAATAAAGTGAAAAAAAATATAGTGTGCAAGTTTTAGATAGAGTGGTAGTGATAATTATTCCCATGAATATAATGCTTAGTAGTACCTTAAACATATCATGTATTACATAGTGGAAGAGAATGAAATTGCCTCACCCAATCGAGTTTTTCCCACATTAAATATCTTTAAGATAATTATTGTGTTTATTGTGAGCTTTTTTCATTCTTATGCTTCATGTTCATGAAAAAAATTCTCTACATTTTATTTTCAACACATGTTTATCTTTGTTTTATCATTGTAAATAACCTAAAACAATCATTTTCTAATCATTGTTGAGCTAGGAGTTATAATATTTGTATTGATGAAGTTTAGAGTGGAATATCCACTTATTTTATAGATTAGATTGGTATTAGAACTAGTTTAATATTATTCCTTTGTGTAGTTTTGTATGGTTGTGACTACATTGCATGTGTATGCATGTCACAAGAGAAAGTATTGATAGTGTTTAAGGTATCCTAGTTCCCTTTAAATCAGATATTTACACAAGGAGGTAGAAAAAAGAGATCAAAATTATGGCCCATGTTGATGAAGAAGATGCCTGAATAGCACAAGATCAATTTTGAAAGCTTGAAGAAATAGTAGGTATCATTTATCTTTCTAATAGTAATCTTGACTTGTTAGAGTCCATTGAGGATTCACATGGATAAGCTTGGTATTTTATGGAGCTGCTGAAATAAAATAAGGAGGAAGCTCTTGAGACCTATGAGAAGAAGTAACATAAATCCCATGCCAACTAAGTTCATTCTCTATTCAATTTTGAGGTAAAGATAGAGAATTATTCATATAATGGAGGTATGAATATAGAGAGGATAGATCATTGGCTAGCCCAACTTGAGGTATATTTTAGTTTTCATTAGATTAATTAAATCCAATAGATTTATTTATTTTTCTTGGTTAAATTTTACCAATCATGATTTAACTTGATTTGAGAACTATGTTAATTCTTTGGTTGTTAAGAAGGTTCATATTATTACTAGGTGGGATAATTTTAAAATAATAAGCAAGAATATCCTATTTTTTATAAGGGATAAGGGTCCGTGTATTGACAATATCTTAGGCAAAAATAAGCCCAAAATAAGTAGGATTATATAGGTGAGTTCTAAAATAAGGATGGATAAATGGGAAAAGATAGAGAAAACCATGACATCTTAATGAAATATGTGGGTGGAATCAATAGTTAGTTTAGGAGACCGATCCTATTATCCAATCCTATAGATGTAGATGAATATTATTCTCAAGCTCACTGCTTATATATGGAAATGAATAAGTCTCCATCTACCTTCAAAATTGTTTCCAAGGAATAAGGCAACTTTAAGAAAAAGGGTATAGGTAAAGGGAAAGGTAACCATAATTCTAATTCCATTTATAATAAAGATACTAAATTTTTTTTAGGAAATGTGATGTTGATATTCATTTCAATGATCAATGTTAGAATTTTCATCCATAATTACGTACATTAAATAACAACAAGAAGAAAAAGGTTGTGCCATCTCTTCATGGTGACAATATTATTTGTATCTCTAATGTAGAAGACACCTTGTATTATACCTATATCAATAGATAAGTATGTTTAGGTAGTAATATAGCTCTATTGTCACTTAATTTCACACCCTTGGAGAGGTAGTTCAATCCTTCTCCAAATTGAGTGAAACATTGGATTACCTCTAGGCCTGTGGGTTGCCTATAGCAGAGGTAAACCTCTAGATTGAAGGGCTAGCTCCCTAGATTTGTCTTTGATAGCTTATCACCTATACTACATACTTGCTTGGGATGAAAAGGAAAAGAGAAAATTAAATAAACATAATATACTTAGGTCATGTACCAAGTTGATCTCCACTAGAATACCATATATTTTCACTATGAAGATGACTCACAAGACTAGCTTTAACATTCTAGATTGCTCTAGCGTAAGTATTTCAAACATGAAGGTGATATTCTAAGTACTTCTCAAGGTGAATGAACAAGAGTTATTATTGTAGACACTAATTATATTCCTTACACTTATAGATAGACAAAAACACTAACTACACTTCATGTGAATTGTTAGAGAGCAGACTACTTGCACAAAACTTGAAAGAGTAAAGTGAACACAAGGATAGATGGTTATCACTTGTCATTCAACTATGTACTACTTCACACACTTAGATAAGAAGTTATGAATTCAAAAATATTGGAAATTTTTATTAAAATACAAATATATTATCTAAACCATCATGGATTCACCATATTAGGCATGGATCTTACAAACTTAGCCAAAAGTGGTTGCTCTTATAGAAAATGGTAAAGAGAGAGAGGGGGCATAGTAGGAGAAGTTTGACACGTGTCCATGAGTTATAACCAAAAGGTGAGTTATTAGATAGTATATGAGACCTCCAATGCCATGTGTCTCACTCCTAAAGTAGTTTCAACCTTCCAAGTGGCATAGGGGTTACAATAAGGCTTTGACACCTTGATTACCTCCTTAGAAACTGCCCTTATTTACATGAAAGGAGTGATAAATGGACCTTAAAAAAATGAATTAAACTTTAACTAATCCAAAATAACTCATTTAACATTTTACATACCTTAATAAACTCCTCTGACCTTCCATTCCATCATTCAATTGTATAGGTGTCTTAAAACTCCTCATTTCCCATGCCTAAATTGGTCTAAGTGGCCCAAAACTCAAGTGAATATTATTAAACTCATTAAAACCAAATGAATGGTCATTAAATATTCTATCAGGTTTGAAACAAACCATTTTGGTTCTTAAACCAACTCCCAAGGACTTATTTTGCTCCTTAAGCCTTAACTAGGCCTAGTTTCATTACAACCCTTTTTACCTATAAACCTCCTTATGTAGGGATTTTTACAAATGATATTGAAAAAATGATGGAATATTATATGACCCATTATGTCCTTATATATCCATGCCAAATTTCATCTTTATACTTTGAGTGTAATTCCATCTTTTCTACCTTTCTATCTTTTAAATTAGGCCTCCTTGCTTAAGACCCTATTTTCTTGATCCAGACATTTTCTACACCTATGAAATCACCTAAAAGTGTGTGATTAAATTTCCCTAGGCCATCACTAACCTCAATTCCAATTTTTAGGTCTTGAGATCCTATGGAAGCATGCAAACCAAGAAATGGCCTTACCACCTAGTCTCATTTTGATCTTGTCTCAGACTACCTTGAAAAATGGGCCTATTTTGATCATATTCATAATCTTTAGCACATTTTATTGGTATTGGATAGCTAAGACAAGTCAAAAATGATCTCACACCATGATTTTGAATCTCTCCCCTTCTTAGAACACCTAAAAAACATAAAAAACATGTGAAAATAGAGTATTTGTACCAATTCATACAAGTGATGTCAGCAACAAAGTACATGTGAGAAACATATGTCATTATATGTGCATTTGATGACTTTTCTCCTCGACTAGGTTTAAGATAGGTTTAAGACCAGTTTGGGGTCTTAACAATTGTTCATAAAGAATAGATCATTAAATGACCACCTTCTACTTGGAAAACCTTCTTGCCTGACCCCTTCGACTATTATAAAAGGCTCATACTCCCATGCAAAGTATGAGCAATAGTATGAATATCTAAAGTTGCTCTTCGAGTGGCTTGCTTAGTGTTTCTTGAGTGTGAGATAGGTATATTTTGATTTTAAGGTCTCAGAACCTCATTCTGATGTTGGGAAGAGTTCATACACCTTTGAAACATCCCTCTCAAATATTCCAAATAGTTTTGAAGTACTCATTACCCCTCTATATCAATCTAGTTTATTGGTCAGGGGTCTTAGGGTTAAGATCCTATCTTCTCTTTGATATCCCTCAAGGGATTTAAAGTGAAAACTAAAGTTTGTGTGCACCTAATTGTGTTTGAAGACATATTATATGACTATTCACTACCTTTAGGTTCCATACATGAGGTATGAAATGTTTTTTGTGTGCCTTTTAGCTCAAGTGGACCCCTAAGTCTATTAACTGCCCCTTGCCCAAGGAGTGGGAAGGGTTTAAGATAAAATAATGAGTACTTCCATTATTTTTTGGCCTTAAGGATATTATTAAAGTCTTATTCAATCAACAAACATCCTTTGTACCAATTTTTAGAGTATGGTCACACCTATATGACTCCCAAAACTCAAATTTCAATCAACTAGTTGTAGGCTTGCTAGTGACTACGTAAGAGTTAACTCTTAGATTGTGTATGATGTTTTGAGACCTATCCCTTACCTTTGATATTCCTTTATGGTTCATGATCCTAGATTGATTCTCTCAGTTATCTTTCAAATTTTCTCATACATGCTCCTTGTTCTTCACTCAAGCTCAAGGTATAGTTGTCACTGTCATGTAGCTTGTAGGTGCTTTGAGGTTTTTACTATGTGTTCTTTCTCTTTAGGTCTCTACTTTATGGCATTATAAACCACTTCATTAATCCATGGACATGTCTATGGTTCTAATAGGTTTCAATACATCTTTCAAACACACCTTTATCCATTTCCTTTTCTAGACTTAAGACCAATTATTCCATAAGCCAACTATAGATGCTTTTCTTAGGGATACTTGAATATATTAAGTGTTTTAGAGCTTACATTATCACCTTAGTGAACTTCTCCATTCTCTCAAACTTTCATAAATATCTCAGTTGGGTCCAAACAACTCGTTGCTCTACCCTTTCATTCTTTGGTCTTGAAACCAGAATAATTTACATTAGCCACTTGTAGGTGATGATAAAGGATCATGATTATATGTTGGGGTTTGAAATATTTCTACACGCCACTGATCCGTCAATAAATTTTGAGCTTATTAAACTCTCAATAAACTTCTCATTAAATATTCATAAAGGTTTACAAACCTCACTCTTAGCTCATTGACCTCATTTCTTAAACATGAACCAACTCTCAATAAGGCCTATATATAGCACATTAGGGTAGTGTTGATTATGCATTGAAGTTTGAGACATTACCCTAAGCTCAGTGACCTCTCAATGTTCCATGACTTAGTTAATAACTCAGATTAGGTTAATTTTATTTTCATACACTATTGCCAACCCTTACTCAAGCTTAGAGACTTAGTTTACCCTCATACAACCACTTGTAGGTGAATTCTAAGCTACTTGATTGTGTTTAAGGTTTTTAACCTACTTATCATTATTCATTATCTTCCTTTAGGCTTATAAAAATTTTTGTAGCCTCAATAGGGTTCAGGCATCCTCTAATGCTCTTGAATCTTAACTCTTTATCTTGAAAAGGAAAGCTCTTCAGATAGGTATGTATCTTGTTTTTGAGTTGTTTAAGCTATAAAAAGACATTCCTTGAGTTACTAAGCTCCCCAAGAGAGTAAGTCATCATTACATGACATAATTATTAGTATAAATTCTTTAAAGGTATCATAGAGCTCAAGACATACATTTTCATCTTCCACCTACCCTACAAGCTATCGTATGGACTCTAGGTGTCATTTGGCTATCAACTCAGCTTTTTTATGCTCTTCGATGCTCTAAGTGACTTATATTATCTTTCAAGGTTTTGTGTCCTATTTCATGGTTATTTATTACCTAATTATTCACATTTTGACCTCTTCAAGAGGTTAGAGGCTTAGTGGAAGTCCTAAATAGAGACCTGCAAGCTTAGGGCGTTTAGGTTACTTTTGAGTTATTTAGGTTACAAAGAACCACTTCCTCTAGTCCTTAGTCCCTCCAAAAAAATTCAATCCACTTCCCTCTTTATGTTACCTATAAATAATATAAAGATATTCAAATGACATCATATCACCTTCAACTCATCCTACAAGTTTTTAAAAACTTGTAGGTGCCTATTAACTCATATATAAGGTCCATATGTAAATAATGGAGCATGTAGTCAATTTGATCTCATGATGATAGTAGTGGGGTAATCAATGACCATGTGAATACATTAAGACATGTAAAAATTCATGTTTATGACTCTTATCACTTCCTATTCACTCTTATAATTTGTACAATTGCATCTTAAAGAGACACATGTGACATTCTCATTGAAAGTGTGCATTTGGACTTATTTCTTCACTTTTATCATGTTTCAATAGTGAAATATGATCTCATAACTTCACATCATGGTATATTACTAGAAATTTATCCTAAATTGGAATTCAAACTCTAGTAGATTTGTTCAAACATTGACAATGTCTCTAAAATCAAGCATATTTGATGATTATGAACAAAACACATCTTAAGAAAAAACACATGAATTCCATGAAAATGATGGGTTTGTGATGAATTAAAAAAACACTATAAACATTTGAGAATGACCTTCATGAATATAAAATAGAGACTTGTAGCATAACTCATTGAAATAACCTATACACTAAGATGTTATTCCTTCAAGTGAAAGCACCTCATGGAGTGAGTTGTCTAATTAAACCACCATAAAATGGAGATAAAATACCTATAGAAACCACCCTCAAAATCATTATTCTCCATCAATTTATAAACTAGAGAAAAAGGTGTAAGAATAGACCCCTCTCAGATGTATAGGCGATAGTGACTTGTTGTCACTTTTAGCAATTGTTCATAAAGAATAGGCCACCATTATACAAACCAATACCATTGATTAAATTTTTTCTTGAACCCTTAACAATGGACAAAGTTTTAGATCCTAACTCCTTCTCTCTTGGTCGTACCATTCAATGCAAATTTACCTTCCTAAGCTTATGAAAGCAATGATGGAGGAGAAAAAATGTTTAGAGTGTTAGTTTAAACTAAAATTTGGCCCAGATATGGAAAATGATCTAAGGGATTTCAAGGGACACTTATAAACCATTTTTGACTAAAAATTATCTTTCAAGGCCATACAAGTGCTTGAAAAGTGTCCTTTTTCCAAGATTAGGAGTAGAACTATAGATTATATCAGACTCTGACTACCCTTGAACATTATGTGACCAACCTATGACATAAATGACATTATAAATCCTTTTTAAACATTCTCTTCATGAAATGTGATGCCCACCTCTTCTACATGGGCCAAAAGTGGCTAAAAATGTGATTTTTTACAATTGAGAATCAAACAAAGGCTAGTGTATGATAATATGTCATTAAATGACATCCAAATAACCTTTTAAAATTAAGTTATACCAAATTAGAACTTTGACCAAGTTTGACCATACAAGACCTTATACTTGACCATAGGACTAGATAAGTGAACCTAAGACCAAAACTTGGACAATGCTAGATAGGGGTAAATATGACCACATGGAATAATTTAGGACCACTAGAGACCATGACAAACATTAAAAACCTACATTAAGTTTCAACCTATAGGGGATGACCAAAATTTGACTTGGGGTCAAATTTGATCAACATTTTTTATGATTCATAGGGATCGTATGCATGAAATGCTCATGGACCAGTAGCTTTCTCCTTGCATTGGGATATGGAGTCACTTTCCTGCTATAATATGAAATTAATATGCCTTCAAAAGACTTCAAACTCACACAAACACACAAAAATAAGGAAACACACACTATGCATCAAAGCATTTATGGAAAACCATAGAAAAGACTCAAATAACACACCTAACCTAATATATATAGATCTCAAAACATGTTTGAGGTGATAAAACATGTTCTCTTGCTTCAAATAGGATCAAATAAGATGTTTCTTTAGTCACAATTGCTCCATAAGAGTAAGTCACCATATGATGGAAGTTTGTTGAATTTTTTTTTCATGTGAAGATGTTCAAGAGACTCACCAATCATAAAACCTTTGATAGATATAAGTACACCATTTGAAACTCCATGGAATAGTTCTCCAAGTTATTCTTTAGGAATTTTTGATGGTGTAACCTTATTTTCTTCCTTCATGATCATTTGGTGTTCTTCATTCATCTTCTTTGGAGTTATGAAAGATTTATCAACTTCTTCTTCGTCTAAACCATGATACACTTGATGTATAGGACCATCATACTTATCTCTATGCTATTTAAACATGTATACAAGTGGTTAAACATCAAATTGTTGCCTAGGATACTCTTAAATCACAAAATTCTATGCCTTGGCTTCATTGTAATCCTTCAAGATTCTATTTTATTTGATAGTGATTTGATGCTTCTCTTAATGACTGTCACATCCATGAACTTCTTCCTTTTGAGTAGGTAGAATTGAAACATATTTATTATCATAATGATCTATCATACTTTTAAACTCATCATCATCATATATATGAATAAGGTATTTACCCTTAGCAGTTTATTGAAAGGGATCATCAAGGCTTACCTCAGAATGCTCATCACCTTCATCATGAATGATGTATGTGCCAAGGTCTAATGAAATCATATAGATCATGCCCATAAGTGTTAACACCATATTAATCTAAGAAAATATTAGAAATACCTTCAAGTTTTTAAGATGCTCCGTTATCAATGACGTGTTCTTCTTCCTCATGGATAGTATAATTCAAATTAGAGCTAGCTTCCACATAAGGCTCAATGTGAAACTTGGCCAATGGATATGTTCTAATTGTCACCTTATCTCCATACCTTATTTTGAAGGCTAAGAAGGACCAATTTTCTAAAATATATCCTCTTATCTTGGTGGTAAATTATCTTTATAGATAAATAGCAAAATGAGCAGGCAGATCTACCACCACTATGTCTTAAAGGACTGGGAAACATGGGCAGTCATGCAAGAAAAATTTCAAACTTTTGATAAGCTCTATTAACTTGGATAGTGTCTCATCAAGCTACAACACTAATTTACTATATGGTTCATATTTTAATCCCAAATTTTTTTCCATAATTTTGGGCATAACTAAAATACTTGCCCCACTATCCACAATGCAATTATGAATTAGTTTGTCTCCTACAATGAGGGTAAGATAAAAATGTGGGGGCTTTTCAGATTTGGTGGAGGGTTCAAAAATATGGAGAGGTGAATTAATGAGGGATACACCATCATGTCTTGATGTTTAAGGATTGATATGAATTTGTATTATTTCTCTTAGAGTAGTTCTTTTTGATCGGGCATGTGGAGTACATCTTAAAGAGATATACTAGTCTTTGTACTCTTAAAAGAGTTAATGATATTAAAATAAGGAACATCCAAATTTTATTTCATCCTTTTAGTCAATGGAGTGAGTTGAGCTTGAGGTAATGAAGTACTTTGAGTCATCTTTCCCAAGTTTTGATTTTTAATAGGTACAAGACTTGAAGAGGCTTCCACATTTGCATTCACACCTTGTGGCCTTGGAGGAAGATTGTTTTAAACTGTATTCACATCTTTAACATCTCCCAAGGATCTTCTCTTTGACCTTGTGTTGGATGCAAATTAAGTAATTTGGTTTAATATAAGTGTATCTTCCACTTAAAGGTTTACAAGGCTCAGTCCTTAAGGCTATCATCCTTTATTTGTTTCTACTTACATGAAGCTCTCATATTATTATATAAATTGAGGAGTATGCCCTCCTTAAGAAACCAAATCTTGTCCCTAACCCTCATAATCATTCATGAACTATCTTTAAGGTTTCCATTTTCCTTCTTGAACCAAGTTACTATGGACTAGAACAATGTCTCTTGTATTGGGAGTAGAGTTTGGATTACAGGCATTGGGTATCCTATTGAAGTTAGGTTGACCTTGTTCCCTCCCTTGATCATTATCTTGAGGTGGTAATCTATTTTATTTTGGAGGGTAGTAATAGGGATTTTATTTAGCTCCCAATTGTTTATTTAGCTGCCTAACTTAAGATTCAAAGGCTTTAGATCTTACTTCACAATAAATGGTATATTTTGATTTCTTTGGGGTAGCTTTGTGCTTACTATTTGGATTTGGAAATGGAGGATTAACAACCATGTTAGGAAAGATGGGCATAGAGACCTTTGAAGGGAGTTTATGGAGGGATTTTGTCAGCTTAAATTAAACCATTCTCAACTCTAATGGTTATGTCATAAGCTTTAGGTAGAGTGTACCCACCCATGGACTACAACATGAAAACTATATCAATCCTAATAAATCTAAGGTATGTTGGAAAAACAAAACTTGTAGGGGGGCTCATGGGTTGTGGTATCCTATTCCATGTTTTTTGAAATATCTCATGAAGTCATGCATAGTCCCTTTATTCAATCTTTGAATCACATTCAACTAATGAATGAGTGATGTATGATCACTCTTATCTTCAAATATTTGAGTCAAAAACTCCCCAAACTCATCCCAAGTAGTGATACATCCTCCTAGCAAGGTTCTATACCAATTAAGGTATTTCCTTCAAGAGACATGGAAAGTAATCTGACTACAATGTTAACTTTA
This sequence comes from Torreya grandis, assembly GCA_037957365.1. Taxonomy (NCBI): domain Eukaryota; kingdom Viridiplantae; phylum Streptophyta; class Pinopsida; order Cupressales; family Taxaceae; genus Torreya; species Torreya grandis. The sequence continues at coordinate 465,706 of JARHVA010006177.1, read as the reverse complement.
GTAATAATATGTAAATTTCAAAAGTTGGATATATCTCTAATATGATCACTTGGGGTGATAGGACCTTCCCCATTGAAATTAGGAACACTCTTGGTGGCATTGAGAGGGATATCATCATAGGCATTAAGGTTTATGGGAATTTTAGTATTCAAGGCTAGGAAAGCATGGTGCCTAGTGTTACCCTCAAATTCCTCTTCACTCTCTTAATATTCTTAACTTGAAAAATATTATTGGTCTTCAAGTGTCAAGATAGGCTCAAGGTACTGAACTTCAAGAGGAATTTAAGGTTGAGGGAGTGGATTTATAGGATTATTACTTCCCCTAGTAGTTGACCTAGTAAGGACCGTGAAGCATAAACAAAAGAAATAATAAAATTTGGTCTAAAACTAGATATTACCTTTAGTTGAGTCACCAAATGTTGAGTGAGGAACACTTATGTAGTTATGATGTTGTCAAGACTAGCATTCACCTTGACAAGACATGTTTAGGACAATAGCCCCATCAAGCATGTTAGAACTATTTTCACTCAATTTTTCACCCTTCGAGAGGTATTCCAAGCCTTATCCAAATTGATTGAAATAATGGATTATCTCTAGGCCTGTGGGTTGCCTATAGCAAAGGTAAACCTCTAGATTCAAGGGTTAGCTCCCTATATTTGTCTTTGATAGCTTATCACCTATACTACTTACTTGCTTGGGATGAAAAGGAAAAGAGAGAACATTAAATAAATATAATATACTTAGGTGATTCACCAAGTTTATATCCACTAGAATACAATATATTTTCACTATGAAGATGACTCACAAGATTATCTTTAACATCCTAGATTGCTCTAGCATAAGTATTTCAAACATGAAGGTGATATGCTAAGTACTTCTCAAGGTGAATGATTGTAGACACTAATTCTATTCCTTACACTTAGAGATATAAAAAAACACTAAATACACTTCATGTGACATGTCATAGAGCAGACTACTTGCACAAAACTTGAAAGATTAAAGTGAACACAAGGATAGATGATTATCACTTGTCATTCAACTATGCACTACTTCACACACTTAGACAAGAAGTTATTAATTCAAAAGGGAAAGGGAAAGAGAGAACATGAAATAAACCTAATAGACTAAGGTGATGCACCAAGTTTATCTCCAATATACTACCATACAATTTTATAATGAAATATGACTCACAAGACCAGCTTCAACATCTTATATTACTCTAACATAAGTATTTCAATTATGAAGGTGATATGCTAAGTAATTCTCAAGGTGAATGAACAAAAGGTATGATTATAGACATAAATTATATTACTTACACTTAGATATAGAAAAAAACACTAACTACACTGCATGTGACCTATTAAAGAGCAGACTACTTGCACAAAACATGAAAGAACAAAGTGAACACAAGGATAAATGATTATCACTTGCCATTCAATTGTGCACAAATTCACACACTTAGACAAGAAGTTATGAAATAAAAACCAAATTATAAATATTTATTCAAAATCAAATATAGTATTTAAACTAGTAGGGCTTCTCCATACAAACCATAGATCTTACAAACATAGCCAAAAGTGGTTGCTCTTATAGAGAATGGTAAAGAGAGAGAGAGAGAGGGGCATAGTAGGAAAAGTTTGAAAAGTGTACATGAGTTAGAAATATAAGTGGAGTTATAATATAGTCCAAAATAAATCCAAGGACATGTGTCTCACTCCTAAAACAACTTCAACCTTCTAAGTGGTGTAGGGGTTACAATTTGGCTTTGACACCTTGACTAGCTCCTTAGAAACTACCCTTCTTTGCATGAAAGGAGTGAAAAATGGATATTATAACCATGAATTTTCCTTTAAATGGTCTTAAATAACTCATATAACATATTACATGCCTTAATAAACTCCTTTGACCTACCATTCCATCATTCAAGTACATAGGTGTCTTGAAACTCCTCATTTCCCATGCCTATATTGGTCCAAGTAGCCAAAAACTCAAGTGAATCTTATTAAAATAGTCCAAAAAAAATGAATGGTCTTAAAATATGTTATTATTTCTGAAACAAACCATTTTTTTCTTGGACCAACTCTTAAGGACTCATTTTTCTCCTTAAGCCTTCACTAGGCCTAGTTTCCTTATAGCCCTTTTTACCTAAAAACCTCTTTGTGTAGGGATTTATAATGATGATATTTAAAAAATGAGGGAATTTTATAGGAATAATTATGTCCTTATATCACCATGTCAAATTTTATTTTTAAAATCTAAGTAGAAGTCCATATTTTCTATCTTTCTCTCTCTTGAATTAGACATCCTTACTTATGACCCTATTTATTGATCTAAACTTATGCCACACATGTTAAATCACAAAAAAAAAAATTATTCATTTAACCTATGAAATAACCAACATCCATGCCAATTTTTAGGTCTTGAGACCCTACGAAAGCATGCAAACCAATAAATGGCCTTACCACCTACTCTCATTTTGAGCTTGTCTGAGACTATCTTGAAATATGGGCCTGGTTTGATCATCCCTAGATTATTGAATGTAATATTTTGATCTTGGATATATATTAAAATTAATAAATGACATAATAACATTATTTTAAATCTCTCCCCTTCTCTGAGCACCTGTAAAACACTAAAAACATGCAAAAATAGAGTATTTGTACCATTCCATACAAGTGATGTCAGCAAAAAAATACATGTGATAAATATAATTATAGTATTAAACAAAATCCAAGATTTTTTAGAAGTAAAGATATCTCATTATATGTGCATTTGATCACTTTTCTCCTTGACTAGTCACTATTAGGGTTTAAGAGAGGTTTAAGAGCAATTTGGGGTTTTAACAATTATTCATAAATAAAATATCATTAAATAAATATATTCCACTTGTAAAAAATTCTTATTTAACCCCTTAAAATATTACAAAATAATAATACTCCCATGTAAAGTGTGAGCAATGGTATGAGCATCTGAAGTTGTTCTTCGAGTGGCTTGCTTAGTGTTTCTTGAGTGTGAGATAGGTCTATTTTTGAGTTTTGGGTCTCAGAACTTCATTATGATTCTAGGAAGAGTTCATAAACATTTTAAACATCCTTATAAATTATTCCAAATTATTTTTAAGTTCTCATTACCCCTCTATATCAATTTGGTAAACTAGTCAAGGGTCTTGGGGTTAAGAGCTTTCTTCTCTTTGCTAGCCCTCAATGGCCTTAGAGTGAAAAAATAAAGTTTGTGTGAAATTGAGAGTGTGGAGACATTTTATATGACTATTAAATACCTTCAATATCCCTCCATGAGGTCTGGAATTCTTGCTTTGTGCCTTTGAGCTCATTGGACCTCTAAGTCTCGTGGCTGCCCCTTGCCCAAGGAGTGGGTAGGCTCTAACATAAAATAATGAGTATTTAAACTATTTTTATGACCTCAAATAGATCATATTAGTATTATTAAAGTATAAAAAATACTTTTTACCAATTTTCATGGTGTGGTCACACCTATAGGACTATCAAAACTCAAATTTCTCTCAACTAGCTATAGGTTTGTCAATGACTATGTGAGAGTTAGCTCTTATATTGTGTATGAGGTTTTGAGACCTATACATTACCTCTAATCTTCCTCAATGGTTCATGAACCTATATATAGTCTCTTATTTATGTTTCAAACTTTTTCATACATGCTCCTTATTCTTCACTCAAGCTCAAAGTCTGTTGTCACTGTCACACAGCCTATAGGTGCTTTCAAAAGTTTTTGGTTGTGTGTTATTACATTTTAGGTCTTTCCTTTGTGGAATTTAAAAACAATTAAATAATCCATGGACATTTTTATAGTTACAATAAGGTTCAATACATCTTTCAAACATGCCTTTGTCCATTTCTTTTTCTAGACTTAAGACCAACTATTCCATAAGCCACCTATAGATAATTTTCTTAGGGATACTTGACTGTATTAAGTATTTTAGACCTTACCTTCTCACCTTAGTGACATTATTAATGATCTAAAACTTTCTTTAGGATCACAAATGGGTCCAAACACCCCATTTCTCTGCCCTTTAATTCATTGGTTTTGAAACTAGTCTACTTATCATTAGCCACCTAAAGGTGACAATCAAGGTTCATGATTGTATATTGGGGTTTGAAATATCTCTTCATGCCAATGATCCATAAATATAATATGAGATCATTGAACTATCAATAAAATTCTCATTGACTATTCATAAAGGTTTATAAATCTCACTCTTAGCTCATTGACCTCATTGCATGGATATGAACCAGCTCTTAAAAAGTCATGTAGGTAGTACATTAGGGCAGTCTTAACTATGCATTGAATTTTGAGACTTTACCCTAAGCTCAATGACCTCTCAATGTCCCATGACTTAGTTTAAAACTAAATTAGGTTCAATTTATCTTCATACACCACTACCAACCCTTACTCAAGCTTAGAGACTGAGTTTACCCTCATACAACCACTTGTAGGTGACTTCTAGGTTATTTAACTATGTTTAAGGTTTTTAACCTAATCACAATTATTCATTATATTCCTTTGGGCTCATTAACTTGGTTGTAGACTCAAAAAGTTTTAGACATCCTTCAATTCTCTTGAACCTCAGCTCTTTATCTTGAATAGGAAATCTCTTAAAATAGTCTTGTAGCTTGATTTTGCGTTATTTAAGTTACAAAAATACATTAATTAACATAATAAGCTCCCTAATAGAGTAAGTCACCATTCCATGACACTCCTTATCACTATCACTTCTTCAAAGGTATAACAGAGCTCAAGACATACATTTTCATCTTCCACTACCCTACAAGCTACTGTATGGATTGTATGTGTCATTTGGATGTCAACTCATCTTCTTGATGCTCTTAGATGATCAAAATTACTTAGATGGTATTTCAAGGTTTTGTGTCTTATGTCATGGTGCTTTAGGGCCTCATTCTTCTCATTCTAGCCTTTTTAATAGGTCATAGGCTTAGTGGAAGTCCCAAATAGAGACCTATAGGCTTAGGGCATGTAGGTTACTTTTGAGTTGTTTAGGCTACAAAGAGCCACTTCCTCTAGTCCTTAGTCCCTTCAAAAATTGTCAATCCACTTCCCTCTTCATGTTACTTATCAATAGTCTAAAGATATTCAAAAAACATAATATCACATTTAACTCATCTTATAGGTTTATACCAACCTGTAGGCTCCTATTATCTCATATATAGGGTCTATATGTAGATAATGGAGCATGTAGTCAATTTGAGCTCATGATGACAATAGTGGGGTAATAAATGATGATGTGAACACATGAAGACATGGATAAAGTCTTTTTTATGACTTTGATAACCTCCCATTCACTCTTATAATTTGTAAAACTGTATCTTGAAAAGACACCTGTGACCTTCTCATTGAAAGTGTGCATTTGAAATTATTTCTTCACTTTTCTCATGATTTAATAGTTAAATATGATCTCAGAGCTTCACACCATGGTATATTAATAGTAAATGATCTTAAATTAATAATCAAACTCTAGTAGTCATGTTAAAAAATAGACAATGTCTCTAAAATCAAGCATACTTAAAGATTATGAAAAAAAACCCCATCTTAAGAAAAAAAAACATATGAACTCCATGAAATTTATGGGTCTTCAATGAATTAAAAAATAACTATAAATGTCTAAGAATGACTTTCATTAAGATAGAACAAAGACTTGTAGCAGAACCCACTGAAATAGCTTGTACACTAAGACATTCTTCCTTTAAGTGAAAGTACCTCATGGTGATAATTTGGCTAATGAAACCACCATTAAATGGAGATAAAATACCTCTATAAACTCACCTAAAAAGAATTATTCTCTATATATTTTTGAACTAGATAAACAGGTGCAAGAATAGATCCCTCTCGAATGGATAGGCCATAGTGACCTGCTTTCATTGTTAGTGATTGTTCATAAATAAGAGGCCACCTTTATGAAAACCAATGTCGATTATAAGCTTGATTATAACCCTAACAATGGCCAAAGTTTAATCTCCTAACACTCTCTCTCTCTCTCTCTCCTCTCTCTCTCTCTCTCTCTCTCTCTCTCTCTCTCTCTCTCTCTCTCTCTCTCTCTCTCTCTCTCTCTCTCTCTCTCTCTCTCTCTCTCTCTCTCTCTCTCTCTCTCTCATCATTTAATACAAATTTGCATTCCTAAATTTGTGAAGGCAAAAATGGAGGAGAAAATGTGTTTAGAGTGTTAGTTTGAAATTAGAATTGTTCTAGAGATATAAAATTATTTGAGGGAGCCAAATGGATACTTATAAACCATTTTAAACTAAAAATTGATCTTTAAAGGCCATACAAGTGCTTGAAAAGTGTTATTTTTCCAAGATTAAGAGCTAAACTGTAGATTCTATCAGACTCTAACTACCCTTGAATAACACATGACATCAAGGATGTTTTGAGTCCTTTTGAAACATTCTCCTCATGAAATGGTATGCCCACCTCTTTTACATGGGCCAAAAGTGGCCAAAAATGGGATTTTTTGCAATTGAAAATCAAACAAAGTTTAGTGTATGATAATATGTCATTAAATGACATCCAAATAACCTTTTGAAATGAATTTAGACCAAATTAGACATTTGACCAATTTTGACCATAAAATACCTTGTACTTAACCATAAGACTAGACAAGTGAACCTAAGACCAAAATTTGGAAAATGTTAGACAAGGGAAAATATGAGCACATGGACCAATTTAGGACCACTAGTGACCATGATAAGACCATGACAAACATTAAACACATATATGAAGTTTTAACCTATAGGGAGTTACCAAAATTTGACTTAGGGTCAAATTTGGTCAACAAACTCAAGAGAGGGAACATTTTTATCATTTCCATATTAAAATTCAAATGAAGAAAATAAGAGTGGATGCCCTTTTTATACTTATTCATAAGTTAATTTGATTAGCAATAAATTGATAGATAAATTGGGCTTTGAGATTTACATTATCCAACTCTATATTGATTGGTTTGGGTGAAGAAAGGTGTGGACATTAAGGTGACCAATAAATTCAAGGTTATGTTTGGTATTAATTCACATTTCATTGATGAATTTATAATGGATATTATTCTTCTTGACGTTTGTGGTGTAGTGTTTATCTACCCTTAATTGTATATCCAGGATGTTATCTTTATGAGGAGATCCAACAAAAATTTTTTGGTGAAGGATGGAAAGATATACATAATTTTAACCTACAAAGGTGATTTTAAAATCTCTTTGGTAAGTGCCTTTGAAGCTAAGAAGCTTTTGAATGCTAGTGGTAAGTTTATTTTGCTTCTTTTGAGAGATATTCAAGATGAAAAATTGGTTGCACATAAGAATTCTTGTAGAATGTTTACTCACAAAGAGAAGAAGTGTATGGAATACTTTATGTAATATTTCATGGAACATTCCATGATCCTACAAGGTTGTCATCGATTAGGCCTATTGATCACACTATTCATTATCTACCCGATAGTCCACTTCAAAATCTTAGGTTATATAGGTAGTACCTCAATGATGCAAATGATGTGAAAAAAAATATCAATGGTATTTTATTAATAAAGGTGTAATCCATCAAAATACTTATCCATGTTGTTCTCTTATAGTTTTAGTACCTATTAAATATGGTTAATAAATAATGTGTGTTGATTATAGATCACTTAATAAGAAAACCATCAAGAATATGTATCCCATTGTAATGATTGATGATATTATTGATCAAATTTAGCATGTCAAGTATTTTAATAGGCTTTATTTTAATTTTATATATCACCAAGAGTGGATCAAGGAAGCATAGATCTAGAAAACAACATTCAAAACAATGTAAGGGTTGTATGAGTGGTTGGTTATACCTTTTTGGCTATGCAATGCATCAACTAAATTTATGTGGTTGATGAATGAGGTAATGAGTCCTTTTATTTATTATTTTTTCATTATATATTTGGATAACATTCTTGTTTCTAATATAAATTTTGATGAGCATATTGATCATCTTAAACAATTTTTGAAGGAGAAAAAGTTATTGTTGAATGAGAATAAAGGTGAGTTTGCTCAATAATCACTTGTATTCTTAAATAATGTGGTTGGATATTGGGAATTGAGGATTAAATTTGTCGGTTCCCAATTGTAAACCTCTCTAATCTGACATTATACACTTGAATAAAATGGCAAGCAATGATGAGAAACCCACTAGAATATCATTATAGCTGGGGGAGGGTTTTGCATCATAAATGGACCAGACTAAGATAATGATTGAGAAGCACATACAAAGGGTATGGTTAGCTCCAGGCTACATTTGGGTCTGCCTAAACTAAGGTGAGATAACCTATGGGGTAACTTTCTCACATGGAGGGATTTTATAGTTTAATCTCCATGGGGATTCTTGGCATAAGGGACAAATATGACCAGAGCATAACCATGTTTGCACACTTCACTCGTGAAGGGTTGTCACACAAAATGTACAAATACTCTATGCCATACACAAGATACTAAAGATAGATGAAATTATGTTTGTAATCTTCATTTCATAAAATATTCAATAACAAAAGGAATTAAACAATAGATTATAATGCTATGATTTAAGGCTCAAACTGTAAACACATTATAAATAGGCAAGATCTTATGCATTTACAGGGCAAGTAACACTTATAATATGTGACAAATCATGTTATTTACAAGGTAGGATATGGTAGGACAAATTTATAATTGATTATATAAGGGAGGGTGGTGTCTTGGTGGCTTCTAAACAATAACGTATTTAGTAGTATTTCATGACAATGTTCCTTAGTAAAGATGCAAAAAACATTTCAACTGCAAGATAATGATAAACACCATATGATCCCTAAGAAACTAGGACATACACTGAAACTAAAATCTCAAATACTTTCTCTTGCTAAATTTATGAACCTAGGGAGTCTTTAGAAGGTATTCAACAATGCATTTCCAAATATAACTATAGAAATGGATTTATAACCTATGTACATGCTTAAAATGACAACCAATAATGAACACAAACTAGATATCCAATCAACAGAACTTGAAAAACATATTATTTCATTTCATTAGAAAAATGCGATAGATAACCAACAATATTTTTTAGTAACTTGAAAATAAATATTACATACACCAACACTTTAGAATGTTACCACAAGGACAAGCATGATGGGTTTGCTCTATGTTGGACAGGGGAGACATATGTAAATAATCTTAGAGATTACTAATGGTTTTACAAGATGAAACCACCTTATAAAGAGAGGCAAAACACACACACAATAGTGATCCCAAAATTTGGAAGATCTTATTCTTGGATAAGAACAAAGACCAAAACAACCAACAACCTTTGAATAGAAGACAAGTTTTATATTTATACATTTTTCAAACCTTTAAATTTGGGAATGAGAGTTGTAACCTTTAAATGCCCTTTGATAATTCATTATCATAGTTGGAACTACTAGGATAACTACCCTTCCTCTTATGCATGCCATAGAATAATTTGCTCTTGCAATGATTTCTTAGGAATATTTTAAATCAATGGTCGTTTGAGTAATCATTCCTTGGAGTGGCCCACCCAGATCTTAAAACCCTACAATATCCTCCCATGGAGGAACTTGGATAAGCAAAGCAAGTGAAAATATAATGACTCAACTTTATTTTTCCCTTTTTACTTTGATTTTTTATAAATCTAGGTGTTTGAGCCTTGAAAACCTTTAAAGAGGGTCCATGGATCATTGATATTTATATGAGTCCTCAAGATGATGACACTTGTCATCCTCATGGGACTCCTTTGTCCTTTGAGATTTCAACGTCATCCTCACTCTGTTGAATCTAGTTGGGACAAGCAAGTACACTCTATTAGATCATGATTTGAGGGTGGAGCATTGTTGGATATTACTTCTTCCTTAGCCCCAAAGTTATGTCATTTAGTATCCCAATGGGCTTCCTAAGTCCCTTTGACTATTTAACCTTGATTGTACACCATCAAATCATCCCATTCCAAACAAACATGTACCATTAGATCTACCCTTTTTCAAAACAAATGGTTACTTTATGAGTCTAAAAAATGATGTTCGCATGAATATTGTAAACGTTTGAATCCTAATGACTACATGTTGTAGCTTAAAATTCACATCTACATGCCAGTCAAAAATTTCTATGAGACTGTCACCTATAATTTAGAAATATTATTTTAGGTATTTTATTCTATAATAATTTTGTCTAAGTCTTTGTCTTTGGCCTCCCTATTTACTTCAGCACTATTATCTTACAAGAAATTTGTCCAAGCAATTCTCCTAAAGGAATTGAACCTCTACACTTTTATCAAAATAATTTGGCACTTAGATCTTTTGCCTTTATCAAGATAATTGTTTCAAATAATTTGTCCAAAATAATTTCCCCACAAAAATTTACCTTATTACTTGATAGGACCTAGGCTCACAAAGCTCTGACACCAATTGTCAGGATTAAGAGCATAATTGATTACCTTTGTATAAGTAACTAAACACGGAATTTAACCAAAATAATAAGTAACTAGAAATCAAAAATAGCATAGAATATGAGAGACAATACACAATTGTATTCAACTCATCCAAAAGGAAATACAATAAAGAGATCACACTCTTCTCACACCTCTTGGGCATACCAGTAATCTTCCCTCAAGATTTCTCTCTCTCAATTACAAACACAATCAACTCAATAACCGAGTTGGTGTTTCAACCAGTCAGTAACAATACTGCCAGTACCACCAAGTATACACACATACTCCAAGTTTGAGTACACCACGTACTCCAAGTAGATCTCACTGATCTTGCAACAACCTGCAAACAAAATGATCTTACTTACCATGTAGATCTACCCTGATATTGCACACCTACAGATCAACCTGGTCTTACACACCTGCTGACCTAGATCTTACACTTAGGAAGAACCCTTGTCCTTGCCTCACCAAGTCCTTACGATTCTCCAAATTACAATACAACCCCATGAGTCTATTATATAGATCCCATACAAACAATAATTATACTTTCCAATTACAATAATTAGAAATGCAGACTCAAGACTAAAATTAGTCTTTTACATGCAAACTAGCCATTCAACAAACTAACTATTCGTGTAACTAACAGTTATAGAATGCACAGGCGACTGACATCAGTCCCTGTCTGTCTAGAGATGATCAATGTCAGTAGCTTCTTGTCTACTCTTGGCCAACGTCAATTGGCCTGACCGACATCGGTTACTGTGACACTTAGCAACCTCCTCCATGTTTGCATCAGTGAAGCTTTTAGCTCCACAACCTAACAATCTCCCACTTGGAGATAAATAGTTGCACCTATACCTATACATGTACATTGTTTAATTTGTTTCCTAGCTTGTATCCCTCTTCAAGTTCAATCTTGAAGACCAACCACCACACATCCTGTGGTGCTACACCTATCATCCAAGTCCCCTGCCACATCTGAATCTACATACCCATGTAGAGAAGTCCCTGGCCCTGCATTGCATGTATCCCTGCTGTTGGTCCCTCTCAAATATCTGAGAATCCACTAAACTGCTTTCCAGTGCTCCTTTCCTAGATTGGCCACAAACTTGCTAACAACACCCACTGCTTGGGCAACATTAGGGCTAGTACATACCATGCACTTAACCTCATCATGTGAATTGGAAAACTATTCTGTGAACTGTCCATCCATAGGTGTGCTAACTGGTTCTACATCCTACATCTTAAACCTCGCCACTACCTTATTCACACAATCATCCTGAGACAATATCAACTTGTGATCTTCCTTGTCTCTAGGAATACTCATGCCAAAGAATTTTTCTATTCCCAAATTCTTCATGACATACCTCTGAACTAACTTTACCTTTAGCTTAGCAACTCCCTACATGTGTGACCCTACAACAAGCATACACACTACATACAATAATAGGATAATGTAGCTAATATTATCCAACCTAGTAAAAGAAACACAATGGTCACATTGACATTGACTAGAGCCATGCTTTGTCATACACCTGTCAAACCTCCATTGTCCTGTAGCCTGCTCAAGACCATATACCCTGGCCTTCTATCTCACATGTCCATTCTCTCTCTTCTTTAACCTAAGAATCTGTTCATCTTCAGTGCTTTCTTTTTGGCTAACAACTCTACCAAATCTCCCATTTGGTTCTCATCCAAGGAATCAACTTCCTCATTCATGACATGCTCCCACTGTTTCCTAGATTCTACCTGCTCTGCTTCTTTAAAACTTCCTGGTTTTTGACCATTAGTGAGCAACAAGTAATTTAAAGAAGGGGAATAATGAATTTAAGGCTTACTTACCCTTTCAGTCCTCCATATGGGTGTTTGAGACTACTTGATAGCTTGCTATCCACCCAAAATCCATTCTCTGGTCAACTCGGTCTGCACTCGACTGATGTCAAATCCTCCTGATCACCGATGCCAATTCCCTGACCGACGTCAGTGTCCACCTGGTCACCAATGTCAGTATCATGACCGAAATCGGTCTCCACTTGCCCAATAGCTCCAACTTTGGTCTACACATGACTAACATCAGTACTTACTTGATCGATGTCAACTTGACCTGACTGACGTTGATAACTATGTTTTCCTGTGAGTGATGACTTTTTTACCCGCGAGCTTACCTTGGATCATAACCCTATCCAAATTGCCTTGCTCAATTTTATTCAGCCTCCGTAGCTGATCACTATCCATCATCTCCTCAATGAACACCAAGGCTTTCCAATTCTTAATTTTGTCAAAGACATCAGACTTCCTCTTAAGAACATGCATCCCCTTCTTACTCATGTGACCAAGCCTAAAAAGCCACATCTTTGCAATAGAAGGAGAATCAGTAATACAAGTAGATAGATAAAGAATACCTACTTTCTTACCACATGCTAGTTCAAGTGCATCCACTATGGGAGTTACTATGCACCTCTCATCACCCAACTTTCCTATAGAAATTAGACTCCTCTTCAAGACTGGGCCCTGCATGACATCCTTCAACACCCATGTGTTGGCCGTCTGTAATTTCAGCCACACTTCCCCTTTGCCAACAATTTGACAAGGCTCACCAACCCCTAAATAAATCTTTCCAAAGGATAGGACCTAAGCTCACAAAGCTCTGACACCAATTGTCAGGATTAAGAGCACAATTGATTACCTTTGTATAAGCAATTAAACACGAAATTTAACCAGAATAATAAGCACAGAATATGAGAGACAATACACAATTGTATTCAACTCATCCAAAAAGAAATACAATAAAGAGATCACACTCTTCCCACAACTCTTGGGTGTACCAGTAATCTTCCCTCAAGAGTTCTCTCTCTCAATTACATACACAATCAACTCAATAATCGAGTTGGTGTTTTAACCAGTAAACAACAATACTGCCAGTACCACCGAGTATACACACATACTCCAAGTCCGCGTACACCACCTACTCCAAGTAGATCTCACTGATCTTGCAAAAACTTGCAAATCAAATGATCTTACTTACCATGTAGATCTACCCTGATCTTTCACACTTGCAGATCAACCTAGTCTTGCACACTTGTCAACCTAGATCTTACACTCAGGAAGAACCCTTGTCCTTACCTCACCAAGTCCTTATGATTCTCCAAATTACAATATATCCCCATGAGTCTATTATATAGATCCCATACAAACAATAATTAGACTTTCCAATTACAATAATTAGAAACATAGAATCGAGACTAAAATTAGTCTTTTACATGCAAATTGGCCGTTCAACAAACTAACTGTTTGTGTAACTAATAGTTTTGAAATGCACAGGTGATCGACATTGATCCCTATCTATTTGGAGATGAATGACATCGGCTGATCCATGACCAATGTCAACAACTTCCTATCTACTCCTGGCTGACGCCAGTTGGCCTAACCGACATTGGTTACTATGACACTTAGCAACCTCCTCCATGTTTGCATCAGTGAAGCTTTTAGCTCCACAACCTAACAGTACTTCCCTTGAAGAAATGCAATTCCTTCAGACTCTTTTCCTGGACAAAATGTCTGAAGGAAATAGACCTCTACCTCGTAGAATTTTTTTTGAAAGAATTCTTCAAGCACTTGAACATACCCTTCAAAAAAAATTAAGGTCACCTACCCTACAAAAATGCCCTTTAGAATTTTGGAACGGTCCTTCAATCTCTTGAAAATGCCCTTCAAAACTATTAAAATTTTCCTCCATCTTCAGAAAGTGCCTTTTTGGATTTGTGTAAGTGTCCTCCAAATCCAAAATTATCCTTTGGATATTTTGTAGACACCCTTCAGGAATTTTTCAAGGGAACAATGCCTAAAGGAAATAATCCTTCAAACCTTTTATAAATCCAAAATGGCCCTTCAAAAGTGTCCTTCGCCCTTCAAAAGTACCCTTTGGGAATTTTTTAAGGGATAAATGCCCAAAGGAAATAATCCTTCAGACATTTTGCAAATGCAAAATTGCCCTTCTAAAGTGTCCTTCAGGTATTTTACAAAGGCAAAATGACCCTAAAATTCTTTCAATCTTTTTGTGCAATAAAAATGCCTAAAGGTCAAGTTCCCTTTAGACTTTTTTCCATGGACAAAAAGTTTGAAAAAAATAAACTAAAACTAATGAAATAGCCTTTCAGAACTTTTGTAAAAAACTTATCCTAAAAGAGATAAGACATTGAATTCCTTCAAAAAATTTGTAGCAGATAAAATGTTCGACTAAAATAAGTCTTTGAACTTTTTGTTCAAGACAAAAAATATGAAGACCTATTTCCATTGAACATTGTGCTCATCCAAAAGCCCCAAAAATTCTAAGGGAAGGAACACCTTCACTAGACAAAGACAAGATAAAGGACTTAACAAGTTATGTACATGAACTTTACCTTATAAATTAATACATGGAGATAAAAATCTAAGGACATAAAATTTGATATAGATAAGGGCCCAATTGCTCTAGTATATCTTTTGGGCACTAAACTAGCTCTCACCCAGGGATGCATACCCCCTTATGGGTGTGAAAATAACCACAAAATACTAAACTAGGTGTCAATCCATTGGGCCACAGAGTCAAGACTTAACAATTAATCATTACACACTCATGAAGGCTCAACAAAACATGGTAGACTAACAAAAATAGATCAAGAGGATCTGAAAATGAACACATGACAAAAAGAAAGGAAACTATACAAATAAGACCTGAAACAAAGGGAAACAAAGTAATGAAAGATTAAAGAAATAAAACAAAATACAATATGGTACATTAATTACAAACTTAGTCAAAGAAGTGCTTCATATGCCTACCATTAACTAGCAGTTCCAGTATCTCACCATCTAGGTCTCTCAATAATAAGGTATGTTCCCGAATCTGATAGTCAATGGAATAGGGACCCATCCACAAGGCATCAAACTTGTCATGCTTACATTTTTCCTCATGCCTACTATCCCAAAGTAAAACCAAATCACCTACTTAGAAAGTTCTTGGGGTGACCTTTCTTTCAAAAAAATTCTTCATTTTCTCCTTGAACTTGAGGTCTCTTTCATGAGATTGTATTTTAATTTCATAAAGCTCAGCAATTTGGTTAACCCTATTTTCATAGTGGTTGATCTTCTCATCATCTTCTAGTTTTTTTATGAGTTGATAGGTTGGAAACTACAAATTCATAGGCAAAACTGCTTGAGCTCCGTAAACAAGCTCAAAATGGCTTCTATATGTAGCTTTCTTAGGTGTAATCCTATCATCCCATAAGGTAAACTTCAATTGTTCACTGCACCTCTTCTTATTTGCTTCCAAATTCCATCTAATAATCTTGATCAAGTTCTTATTTCTTGATTCTGCTTGCCCATTCCCTTGAGGATTTTAGATGGAAGCCTAATTTAGTTCAATCCCATAGTCTTTGCATAATGCTACCAAAGGTTTGGCTTTGAAGCTCATGGAATTATCAGAAATTATCTTAATAGGCACACTAAATCTATAAATAATTTGATTTAGTAAGAAATCCATGACTACCTAGTGTGTAGATTTCTTTTTAAGGATTGATTTGACCTATTTGGTGAAGTAATCAATCATAACTAGTATCCATTTGTGCACAGTACTTGACAAATCAATATTTTCTCAAATGAAATCCATTCCCCATTATTTGAATGGGCCTCAATTGTCACAAGCTACAAAGGAAGATAACTTAAATCTTTCATCCTCCTAGCAAAGCACTGACACTTTTCACACCTTCTGACCAGCTGAACAACATCCTTAAACAATGATGGCCACCAATAACCATCTCTTAGAATTTTATGAGTTGTAACCTTAGGTGAAAAATGACCACTTCAAACTCCACTATAGAAGTCTTTAATTAGGATGGTGGTCTATTCTTCTAACACACATCTTAGGAGAACCCCATCTGGATTCCTCTATGTAAGTCCAGTTTTAGTCAAAGAGTATTTTAGGGAGATAAATTTGAGAGTTGTCCTTTGATCCTTCTCCAATTTAGGGGGATACTTTAGATTTTACAAGTAGTAAACAATATCCTTATACCATAGAGATGCATTAAATTGACTTAAGGAACCATCAACATTAAAAACAATAGTGTTTTACTCAATAGCTTTCAAATTGGTCTCAACCATAAGCTTAGCTAGACCCATACCTCTTACTAGCTTGGCGGTTTGGATATCCATATCATACTCTTGTAACTTGTTGACCCACCTACACCTCTTGCTAGATACTTCAATCTAATTTAAAATGTCCTTCACCATGGTGTGTGGGATGTAAGCAATAATCTTTAAACTCATAATATATGACCTAAACATTTTAATAGCCTTCAAAAGAGTGAAATCGTATTTTCCATGATAGTGTATTTCAATTCAAGACCTTTTATAGCTTCACTAAATAAAGCTATGGGATTTTCATGACCATCTTCATTATTTTTCAATAGGACAACAACAACAATATTATATTATGCAAAAGAGAATACTTGGAATGACTTTATGTAATCAAGACTAGCCAAGATAGGAGTAAACTTCAAAACTCCCTTGATGTCACTAAATGCTTGCACAACCTTCTCCTCTCACTTGATGGTCTAGTCTTTCTACATCATGGAATTAATAGGAAGAGTAATCTCTATAAAATTAGACACAAACCTCCTTACAAAGTTAATTTATCTAAAGAAAGATTAAATTCCTTTCTTGGACTAT
Organism: Torreya grandis; assembly: GCA_037957365.1. Taxonomy (NCBI): domain Eukaryota; kingdom Viridiplantae; phylum Streptophyta; class Pinopsida; order Cupressales; family Taxaceae; genus Torreya; species Torreya grandis. The sequence continues at coordinate 448,532 of JARHVA010006177.1, read as the reverse complement.
GGGATAGGCACTTTGTCAATGGATTTCATCCTCTTAGGATCATCATGACATGACCCTTAGAGACTATATATCCCAACAACTTAGCCTTTTTCACTCCAAAGTGGCACTTCTTGGGATTAAGTGAAATTTTGAACTCCTTTCACCTGACCAATACCTTTTTTAGATGTTTCAAATGTTTTTTCTTGTTTTGGAGTACACAATGATGCCATCCTAATACACAATAATAAACTGGTTAATTATATTTTCAAAGGCAATGTCCATAGCTGAATAAAACATTACACCATCATTCATCAACCTTAAAGGCATCCACATATATACATAAGTGCCCCATGTCATGGTGAATGTAGTCTTGGACCTCTCAGATTCTTTCACCACAACCTGGTTGTAACCTAAGAAGTCATCCAATGTGGAAAACATTTCTGATCCTATAACAATTTGTAATAAGTTTTCCATATTGGGAAAGGAATAATTATGTTTTAAAGAAGCTTTGTTCGGATTCCTAAAATTCACACACAAGTAGATATCACCATTCTTCTTCTATATAGGGACTAAATTTGTAACCCATGATGAATACCTGATGGGCTGAATGATACCACCATCCCTTAGCTTCTTTAACTTTTCCCTCATATTGGTGGCCAAGATGGGGCTATGGGCCTCTATTTCTACTTGAAAGGTTTGATATCATGATATAATGGAATGATGTGTTGGAACAAGTCTCCCCTATATGCTTTCAACTCAGATTAAGATCATGTTAAGCAATCTTGGTACTTCTTTAGAAACTGTAAGATTTTTTCTGAGCTACACTTAAGTGAGTACCTAGCCAAACCTTCCTTGGATTCTCATGAGAACCCAAGTTGCACTTAGTTACATCTTTTAAAATGAATGAGTCTCTCAACTTGATTCTGTCAACTCCATAAAAAAATGCTTCTAAACTGACTAGTCCTCTTAGGATAGTGTTTGTCTTTATAAGAATGACGTCTTTCAAAAATAAAGTTTCCTTCCCATCATTTACCTGAACATAGATTCCAAGTCTATTAGTTGATCATGGAATTTAGCCTCACAATTCAAAAACCTCATAATTTATTCATCATCATCAAAAACTTGTCAATGATGAACATTGTCTGGGATTGAAGGTCTGACAAGCACCTCCACTTGATACTAACAATGAGGGCTTGTATTTTCAATGTAAAATTGAGCACCTAGCTCTAAAAATCTATCAACTTCTTGGTTGAAACTCCTATCATGATAAAAAATATTGAATGTGTTTTCCCCCAAAAATATCACTCATTTTTGGGACAACATTTAAACTATTTTTGTCCAATAAAATCCTCTCTCCCCTTCTAAAAAATTGTTCTGGGCATTCAAATTCTTCATTATTCAAGTTTTTTCAAATTTCTATAGACTTTGCAAGAAGTAATATATGGACTCTATAGTCTTAAATATATGAACTCATTTCTATAGACTCCACCAGTTCTACAAGCTCATTTCTACAAACTTCGCAGGTTAGTTTCTACAGACTCTACAAGAGAGAAATAGGTTCAAGACTTAGCCATTTTTTTTATCGTGAAGAAACTATGGAAGCTACCAAGTGTCATCTACCGAGACACATTATTATTTTCTATTCAAAGTAGTGAAACTTGCCATGTGTCCCTTATAAGGTAAATGGAGAGCACCACGTGTCAACATCTGCATGAATCCAAAAGAGTCCCAAGTGTTTCTATAGTGTTTCTAAAAGCTCCATGGAAGCCATCGCGTGTCATCTTTTGTGAGACTCTCAAAAGGCATCCAAAACCTCTATAATTTAAGTGGAAGCTGCCATGTGTCCTTACCTCTTTCACAGTAGATGATGCCACATGTCACCTATTGAGATTGATATAAAATCAACTACAGCAAAGCCAAAGGACAAACAGCCCTTGCGGAGGGCAGGCAAGTAGTAGATGGACCGTTACAAAAACAAAAGGATAGTTCCATGCTTGAACAAGTCCTTACAGAGGACACAGTTCCCTTTCAGGAAAAGAACGTGGAAAAATGGTTAAGGTAAGAATCCTTCAGACTTTTTGTCTGAAGGAATTCACTCGAGAAGAAAGCTCGATAAAAAACCCAATAGAAAGCAGAGGCAAAGCGAAGGAAGATTTCCTTCAAACAAATTGTCTGAAATAATTCCTTTAAACTTTTTGTCTGAAGGAAAAGTCCACCGAAACATAAAACCCATCAAGGAAATAAAAGCCCAAAAATGTGCCACGTGTCCCTTATCAAGTTACAACAAAATGTGCCACGTGTCATTTACCGAGACACAATTTCTAAGTAACTTTCAAAGAAGTGGAACGTGCCATGTGTCATCTAAAAAACTCAATAGAAGTCACCACGTGTCAACATCCATAGCTTCTTCCTTTTATTGAGTAAGGATTGTGGTGGGTCCCGGGTGAGTGGCTAGACTTGAGTGAAACGTGCCACATGTCATCATCCACATAAATCCAAAAGAGTCTCAAATGTTTCCATAGTGTCTTTAAGAGCTCAGAGGAAGCTACCACATGTCATTTTCTATAGGACTCTCTAAAGCCTCTATAAGTTAAGCGAAAGCTGCCACATGTCCATTATCAAGTTGCAACAAAATGCGCCACGTGTCCTCACCTATTTCACAGTGGATGTTGCCATGTGTCACTTGTTAAGATCAGCAAAAATTAGCCTCAAAAAAAGAAAGAGGCAGTGACAGATGATTCCAAAGGAAGGTTCATTGGTTCAACATGGTTAGTTCAAGCGGTCAAGTGAATGAACAGAACACAAGAAAGTGCTTGAACCATTGAACCGTTGAACCATTGAACCTTGAACCAAAATGGTTCAAAGGTTTAATCAATCAGTTCAAGTGGTCAGTTCAAAGGATTAACCCAAATCCCACAAGCCAAATTACCCTTGTGGAGGGTAGGTGATGAGAAAAATAGACCTTTCTCGAAGCCTAAAAGATTGAACCGTTGAACCTTGAACCAAAATGGTTCAATAGTTCAAAGGTTCAAAGGTTCAACATTGATGGTTCAAAGGAGTGTCCTAAAGCTGAAAGAACAAATGCTCTTGTGGAGGGCAGTGAACTAAGGATAGGTGCCCTTGCAGAGGGCAAAAAACATTGGCTCAAAGATTAAATAAAGCACCGGACAAAGGGATGGTTCAATCAAAGACCAAGAAAGTGATTGAACCAAGAAAGTGATTGAACCAAGAAAGTAATTGAACCAAAAAAGTGATTGAACCAAGGAAGCAATTGAAACATTGACGTTCATGTGGACATCAAATTTAAGATAATGAAATATCTATTGATTTTCAAATATGGCACAGATCCTGTGAACAAGTTCAGCGACTGACCAAAGAGATAGCCTGAGATCTTAGAAAAGGGATAAAACATAGCTAAAAAAGGAGGAACAATGAAGAAGGACCAGAAATACCCATGCATGGGATATGTTTTTAGAAGGTGAAGCAGTCCACCAACTGGACATTGGAGAACACAAACATTCAATGGAGTGACCCATTTCTATGCATTGAGAAAAGCAAATGGGCAACTACACCTGATTCCAACATATCTTCTTGAAAGAATTTAAAATGTATTGAATGCAACATGATGTGTTACTTTTCCCAAGTCTTTCTTGGAGAGCTATAATTGGACTCTCTCTTATTGTTTTAGGGGGATCTTTTTGGTTATCAAAAACAAAATTTTGCCCGAGTTGAAAGGCATTACTGAGACTTTGAGCTCAGATTGTTGATCATATTTTGTTATTGGAATAAGAAAGCAAGTGAATTTTCAGACTTTGTGCTGTAATAACTTGGTTATTGGGGAAATTGTTCTTATGTCTATTTCCTTAATATGATTTTTGTCCCTTTAATTAATAATCAAAATTAGTGAAAGTAGTCAGGAAGATGTCTTGAAGTCAATTGTATAGAGACTTTGTGCCCACACAATTGCCTTCAGTGTGTTTGTCTTTTTTATTCCTATGTAAAGGATCTTGGGATGACTTTGTGCCCTCATTATCCTTTGTATCTCACTCTTTGGTAGTTGAGGTGGAGGCTTTGTGCTACATTTCATCCTATTATGTTACTGTGCCCTTGGTTACTTATTGCAATTACTACCAGGAAGATTATTGTTATTTGTTGAATAGTACTTCTAAAAAAAGAGGAGTGCTTTCTATCATTACTCCTAAGATTTCCCCCTTGATCCTTGAACATCATCTCTAAAAAAAGAGAGATGGATAGTGTTGTCCTACCCCAAGTGTTATTTTTAGCATAAATATACAGTATATAACTCCTCATATTTAATAGGGAACCTCCCCTTGATGAGAGGAGAGATTAGTCTCCTTTTGATGTGGTAAACCTACACATCTGGCTGACCAATCTCCCTATGCTATGGTGAACAGAACTATTATTCCTATCAGTTAGTTGAGTTATAAAATATTCACCCAATATTTTTTGGTGACTCCACTGGGGATGTAACGTGCAATCTAAAGCCTCAAGTTTCAGATTGAAGTAGTCCCTGCCCTTATCCATTATAGACTCTAGCGACACCTTTCTATTTCTTACCCATTATCATTATAGCCTTACCATCTCTCTCCACCCCCATGCCAACTAGGATAAAATGTACAATTTGAAGCCTCAAGCTTCAAGTTGAAGCAGTGTCAGTTATTTCCCATTTTTATTTTACAATCTGGCAGATTCACGATATACACGAAGCCAAAGGGCTAAAGGTATTTTTGACCCTGTATTTGAGTTGGTACAACAAAGTAATTTTGATCTATTTCCTTCACCATCTCACCTCCGATGAACCAGGAGCTTTCCTCCTACTAAAGTCAGGTCTCCATTACCAGGCAAAGCATCCATTTCTATTATTAATAAAGCTTTGCCAATACTTACCCCTCTGAGATTTATTCCCCTTTTCCATAGTCATATAATGGTAGTTCAAGGCCCTTGGGGTAACTCTTTTGGCCCACTAAATTTAACTCCACCTCTACATGAGCTACCACGCAGTTTAAGGAAGAATTTCCCCAAATTCATTGGTGATGGGAGAGTTCATCCTGATGAATGCATTGTAGCTTTCAACATAGCCTGTGGTGTAATAGGGGTGGAATTTGAAGATGTAGCAGTCAGGCTATTTGTAGAGACATTACAAGGTGTTGTTGTAGATTGGTTTTACTATCTACAAGCTCGATCAGTGACTGACTAGAACACCCTCAAAGCCAAGTTTGAAGCTAGATTCAAACTTGTAGAATATGCACATGCCCGTTTGGCCCAGCTCACACAGATGAAGAACGAGCCTCATGAACCAATGAGGGACTTCATAGCAAAGTTTGAGAAGCTGAGGAATAAGATTCCTGCAATTGCTTAACCAACACCTAAAAACCTCAAATGCTTCTTCATCAACTCGCAGCTACCTAAAGTGAGTTTTCTACTAAGATGAGCTGGCAAAATAGACCTTGTTAAAGCTCAAGATTTGGCCACTAAGGTAGAAGATGATCTTATCATGGATGGAAAGATAAGGAGAGACCCTAATAGAAATAGACCCTCATCATCTTCTGAATATCCATCTACAAGAACCACTTATCTAATGGTACAAAAGTTGGCAAATGAGTTACTTTCTCTCAAAAAGCAAATGGCACAAGGAATGTCTTCTACTCTTTCATATAGAGATATGTCAAGGAGGACATTTCCAAATTAGTCATACCAGGGCAATGCTGCCAAGAATCAAGGGTAGCTAAATCGTCTTCCTCCCCCATAAGGGAAACTTTCCATTGAAGCACCCCCACCCAATTTAGCAGTGGGATATCTTGAAATAGAATTTGATTTCTCTTTCCATCCTAAATTGAACCAATAAAATGACGTTAATCTCCTTGCATAAGATCAAGAAGATTCAGCTAGTGACTCCAACATTAGTTTCTTGAATTATCAAGATGAACCCAAAATTGAAGGTAAAGTAGATGAGGGATCATATGTTGTATTCACCCAGTCCCAAAACCAATCAGCCCAGCAAGCTGATAAAGGAAAAATAGGGTAAAGTTCTCAGCCTATAATCTCAATTTCTAAATAAGGAACTTCTCTGCCTTTCCAGTCAAAAGACCCAGTGAGTAATAAAAAGGTAAGTATATCAAGCATTCCTCCATCTCCAACTTCAATTCCATAGACTAGTCCTCCCCCTCCTAAAAAATAGAAAGATGAACTACCTTCCCCTCTTCCTAGCCCATTTCAGTCATTTGACATAATCGATCATGTCAAAAAGACCAAAATTCAAATGTCTGAATTTGAATTCTTACAAGCCAATCCTGAGCAGTTGGATAGGTTGGTGGAGTGTGTGAAGAATAAAGTCATTCTTGTAAGACAAGAGATTAGGAAGGTAACTCGTGATCCCCCAAGGAACATTCCCATTCCAAACAATCTTTTCATTACTCCTTCAACTGCCCCTAGGAAAATAGAGCCTTTCTGTGTTTCCCTATTGATAAATGGTCACAAGCAAAGCAATTGCATTATAGACTCAGGTGCTTCAGATAATGTCATCTTTGCTAAAGTGGTAGAATCTCTTGGACTCACCCTAACCAAAACCTTTGGGAGATGTTTCTCCATGGAGAACAAACAAGTACCTCTACTGGGACAAATCAAAGATGCCCAATTTGCATTTATAGCATTCCTAGACAAAAGAATAAAGGTGACAGTCCTGGTGGCTGATGTTCCAGCCTCATATGGCATTTTTTTGGGGTGAAATTTTTGCAAGGATATTGGTGGAGAATTGAGCATGGACCTGTCTGAAGCAAGGATCCCTGTCAAAGGCATCATGCAAAGGCTACTTCCTAAAAAAGAATCAAAATATGTTGTCACTCAGACATCAGCCCCTAAAGCTCAAATTCTATTTGAATTTTCAGGCATGGGTAATTACTTCTTAACCACATAAGATATTCAAGTTTTAGTAGAGGAAAGTCCTATAAGTGATGATCCAAGAATCAAATCAGATGAAACAACAGAAGATGTGAGAGAGCATAGTGCAAACACAAAAAAAATTCCCTTTCCAACCAAGGAGAAATCTAAAGAAAAATTAGTGTTTGATGAGGTATGGATTCTAAAATTTGATGGCAGTTGCTCCTCTACCAGCTCAGGAGCTAGGATTGTGTTGATATCTTCTCAAGGAGATATTTTCCCTTACTCATATAAGTTACAGTTTAGCAACACCAACAAGACAGCTGAGTACGAATCTCTATTGCTTGGATTGAAGGCTACTAGAGATAAAGGCATCAAACTCCTTCATGCCAAAGGAGATGTTGAACTAGTGGTTTGTTAGGTAAAGAACCTATATCAAACCAAAAATGAGAGATTGTGTCATTATTGTAACCTAGTCTGGGATCAAATTGAAAGCTTTGATGCTTTCAACATCTCTACCATATCTAGAGAAGTCAATGACTGAGCTGATGCACTCACTATTTCAGCAACTCTTTTAGTTCCTCACTCAAACTTCAAAGAAGATAAGTACACCATTGAACTAATTTTTCAACCAAGTTTTCCTGATAATGTTGATCATTGGCAAGTATTCAATAATGATCACCAAATCATTGCCTTCTTGGAATAAAAGGATAGCTTTAAATGGTTACACTTCAAAGGTAGTGAACCTCACTAGCAACTTAAAGGGAATAAAATTCCAAAAGGCTTGGTTTCCCTTGAGAAACTATTTGATAAGCACGACAGGTTCATCAAATAGAAACAAACAAATTCAAGCTCCTAGGGGTTTGATCAAATAAATCTGAGTACCAAAGAAAATCCCAAGATGGTGAATATTGGGAAGTGTTGTACTCAGGAGGAGAAACTCAAATTTACTGACTTGCTTCACCATTACATAGATGTTTTGGTGTACTCTTATGATGATCTAAAGTCACTCAGGCCTGAGGAAATTCACCATGAAATTCCTCTCAAGAATGGTTCAGTGCCTTATAAGCAAAAATCATAATAGCATAATCTAAAGATATCAGGTACTATTCTTTCTGAGATACAGAAAATGTTGAATGCTAGGATAATTTTCCCAATCCATCATTCCACATGGATTGCCAACATAGCCTTGTGAAGAAGAAGAATGGTGAAATTCACATCTGTGTAGATTTCAAAAATCTGAATCAGTCATCTTTAAATGACAGCTATCCTTTGCCCATCATGGATCAAGTGCTCCAGATAATGACCGGCTCAAAGATGTTATCAATTCTAGATGGCTTCTCAGGATACAATCAAGTTGAAGTTAGTGAAGTAGACTAGCACAAGACTACCTTCACCACACCTTGGGGCATGTTTGCCTATAGAAGGATGCCTTTTGGCTTGATAAATGCTAGTGCCACCTTCCAAAGAGTAATGGACTTCACTTTCAAGGATGAGATGGGTAAGTTTATTGTAGTTTATCTTGATGACTTAACTATCTTTTCTAAGCATCGTCTGGATCATATATGCCACTTGCAACAAGTGCTGGAGCACTGCCACCAGAATGGCATTTCTTTGAACCCTAAGAAGTCTTTTTTTGGAGTAACAAAAGGGAAAATTCTTAGACACATTGTGTCTAAAGAAGGCATAAAGATTGACTCAGACAGAGTCAAGTCTATCCAAGAGCTTACCTTGCCTACAAGTAAGACTGTTGTTCACTCTTTCATTAGGAAGGTGAATTTATTATGAAGATTCATCCCTGAGTTTGTTGAGAAGACTTGACACATTATGAACATGATGAAGGAAAAGGTCACTTTATCTGGACTGAAGAAGTCAAGTCAACATTTGAGGATATCAAGACTACCATTGCCCACGCCCCAACTCTAGTTTATCCAGACTACAATAAAGAGTTCACCATATATAGTTACGCTTCTGAACACATGCTTTCAGCAATTTTGGTTCAATAGAATAAAGAAGGTATGGAATCTCCCATTTCTTTCATGAGCTATCCTCTCAAATCTCATGAGCTAAAGTACTCGAACATGGAGAAGCATGCTTATGCAGTGGTGAAGGCAGTCAAGCATTTCCACTTCTGCATCCTAAATTCACGTACTACTACCTTGGTCCCTGACACCACAGGCAAATCCATATTAACTTTGCAGGAGTTTGGGATGAAAAGAGGTAATTAAATTGCAAAGATATAAAAGTTTGATCTAGACATCAAGCCAACAAAGCTGGTATGAGGAAAAGGCCTATGCCAATTAATTGTTGATAACAAACCAGAAGAAACAAAGCATGAAGAAGTAGAGGTGGAAGACACACTAACATTGTTCTTTGTCTACCATGAATGAGTGGTATTCAGGTATTACTCATTTCCTTACTTATGGTGAGTGTCCTACTCACTTATCTCGTAAGGAAAGGAGGACTATCAAGTTGAAAGCTACCAATTTTGTCATTTGGGACAATGGCCTGTACAAGAGGAGCCTTGATGGAGTGTTCCTTTGTTGTGTGGACAAGGAGAAGCAAAGCCAAATTTTGAAATCCTTCCACAATCTAGCCTATGGAGGACATTTTTCTACTCCTGTAACTTTCCACAAGATTTTTCAAGCCAGGTATTGTTGGCCAACTCTTTTCCAAGATGCATACAAGTGGGTAAGAAAATGTGAACTATGCCAACAATTTGATGGGAGACCCAAATTAACTGCCCTGCCTCTCAAGCCAATGGTCACAGAGGAACCATTCCAGCAATGGGGAAATGATTTTATTGGAGATCTAAACCCATCTTCAAGTTTTAGACATGATTATGTCCTTACAACAACTGACTAATTCACCAAGTGGGTGGAAGCTATTCCAACCAAGTATGCTACTTCAAAAGTAGTGTGCAATTTCCTCAAGGAGAATATCATTTCTAGGTTTGGAGTTCCAACCAAGATTGTCATAGACAACGTATCTTGTTTCACTTCCCAGGAGATTACTTAGTTCTATTTTTACTATAGGATCACCCTCTCTCACTCTTCTGATTACTTTCCACAAGGGAATGGACAAGTTGAATCAAGTAATAAGAACCTGATGATTATCATCAAGAAGTTGGTGGATGACAACCAAAGAACATGGCATAAAGCATTGGTTGATGCTTTGTAGGTAGATTTACACCAAAAAGGGCAATTGGTATGTCTCCTTTCCAACTTCTTTATGGTATCAATGCTAAAATACCAATCACCTTAGAATTGCCAGCATTAAAATTGGCTAAGGCAATTGAAGATTAGACATACGAAAGCCCCCTTGATAAGAGGATCATGTGCTTAACTGAGCTAGATTAGTAGAGAACTATTTTGGTGGACCGAATTGCTCCTCATCAAAGTCTGGTGAAGAAGCTCTTTGACCAGAAGGCAAAAAACTGTGATTTCTAGGTTGGAGATCAAGTCCTACTATGGGACAAGAAAAGAGAACCAAAGGGAATGCATGGGAAGTTTGATTCTCTTTAGAGAGGCCCATTTATTATCTATCAGCTCAATGATGAGAATAGCTTCTTGTTAAAATATCAAGATGGCACGCTCTTCCCTTTGCCTTACAATGGGCAGCATCTGAAGTACTTCAATCTGTGAAGTATCAAATAAGATCAGCTTGTGCATATGTATATTTGTATAGTCTTTAGTTTTATTTTTGTTTTTTTGTCTTTGTTTTTATCACCTTTCTTTTTGGGTAGCACGAATCCATAGCCTAATGGCATACTTCAAGGCACTAGAGTTTCTAGTTTCTACTCCCCTCAGCTTTTCTAAAGTTTTTAACTGAAGAAAGTTCCCCAACTGGAGCTAGCTGTTGTCCCCCAAAAATATCACTCATTTTTGGGACAACATTTGAACTATTTTTGTCTAATAGACTAAAATCCTCTCTCCCCTTCTAAAAAATTGTTCTGGGCATTCAAATTCTTCATTATTCAAGATTTTTTAGATTTCTACAGACTCTGTAGGAAGGAATTTACAGACTCTATAGGAGAGAAATAGGTTCAACACTTAGCCATTTTTTTTCTATCATGAAGAAACTATGAAAGCTGCCAAGTGTCATCTACTAAGACACATTATGATTTGCTATTCAAAGAAGTGGAACTTGCCACATGTCCCTTATAAGGTAAACAGAGTGCACCACGTGTCAACATCTGCATGAATCCAAAAGAGTCCCAAGTGTTTCTACATTGTTTCTAAAAGCTCCATGGAAGCCACCACGTGTCATCTTCCACGAGACTCTCAAAAGGCATCCAAAACCTCTATAAGTTAAGTAGAATCTGCCACGTGTCCTCGCCTATTTTACAGTGGATGTTGCCACATGTCACCTATTAAGATTAGCAAAAAATTGACCAAAGCAAAGCCAAAGGACAAACAGCCCTTGTGGAGGGCAAGCAAGGAGTAGATGGACCGTTACAAAAACTCGAAGGATAGTTCCATGCTTGAACAAGTCCTTATGGAGGACACAGTTCCCTTTCGAGAAAAGAATGCAGTAAAATGGTTAAGGCAAGAATCCTTCAGACTTTTTGTCTGAAAGAATTCACCTAGGAAGAAAGCCCGACAAAAAACCTAATGAAAAGCAGAGGCAAAGCGAAGGAATATTTCCTTTGGACAAATTATCTGAAAGAATTCCTTCAAACTTTTTCTCTGAAGGAAAAGTCTATCGAAATAGAAAACCCACCGAGAAAATAAAATCCTGAAAATGTGCCACATGTCCCTTATCAAGTTACAACAAAATGTGCCACATGTCATCTACTGAGATACAGTTTCTACGTAACTTTCAAAGCAATAGAACGTGCCATGTGTCATCTACAAAACTCAATAGAAGTTTCCATCTGTCAACATCCACAACTTCTTCCTTTTATTGAGTAAGGATTGTGGTGGGTCCCGAGTGAGTGGCTAGACTTGAGCAAAATGCACCACATGTCATCATTTGCATAAATCCAAAAGAGTCCCAAATTTTTCCATAGTGTCTTTAGGAGCTCGATAAAAGTTGCCATGTGTCATTTTTTGTAAGACTCTCTAAAGCCTCTATAAGTTAAGCGAAAGACACCATGTGTCCCTTATCAAGTTGTAGCAGAATGTGCCACGTATCCTTGCTTGTTTCACAATAGATGTTGCCATGTGTCACTTGATGAGATCAGTGGAAAGCAGCCTCAAGCAAAGAAAGAGGTAGTGACAGATGATTCCAAAGGAAGGTTCATTGGTTCAACATGGTTGGTTCAAGCGATCAAGTGAATGAATAGAACACAAGAAAGTGCTTGAACCATTGAACCTTGAACCAAAATGGTTCAAAGGTTCAATCGGTCAATTTAAGTGGTCAGTTCAAAGGATTGTCCTAAAGTCCACAGGCCAAAGTACCCTTGTGGAGGGTAGGTGATGAGCAAAATAGACCTTTCTCGAAGCCTAAAAGATTGAACTGTTAAACCTTGAACCAAAATGGTTCAATGGTTCAAAGGTTCAACATGGATGGTTCAAAGGAGTGTCCCAAAGCTAAAAGAACAAATGCCCTTATGGAGGGTGGTGAACTAAGGATAGGTGCCCTTACAGAGGGTAGAAAACATTGTTTCAAAGATTAAAGAAAGCACCAGATAAAGGGATGGTTCAATCAACAACTAAGAAAGTGATTGAACCAAGAAAGTGATTGAACTAGGAAAGCGATTGAACCATTGAAATTCTTGTAGATGTCAAATTTAAGATAATGAAATATCTGTTGATTTTCAAATATGACACAGATATTGTGAACAAGTTTAGCGACTAGCCAAAGAGATAGCCCGAGATCTTAGAAAAGGGATAAAACATAGCTAAAAAAGGAGGAACAATGAAGAAGGACCAGAAATACCCATGCATGGGATATGTTTTTAGAAGGTGAAGCAGTCCACCAGTTGGACATTGGAGAACACGAACATTCAATGGAGTGACCCATTTCTCTACATTGAGAAAAGCAAATGGGCAACTATGCCTGATTCCAGCATATCTTCTTGAAAGAATTTAAAATGTATTGAATGCAACATGATGTGTTACTTTTCCCAAGTCTTTCTTGGAGAGATATAATTGGACTCTCTCTTATTGTTTTAGTGGGATCTTTTTGGTTATCAAAAATAAAATTTTGCCTGAGTTGAAAGGCATTACTAAGACTTTGAGCTCAGATTGTTGATCATATTTTGTTATTAGAATAAGAAAGCAAGTGACTTTTTAGAATTTGTGCTGTAATAACTTGGTTATTGGGGAAATTCTTCTTATGTCTGTTTCCTTAATATGATTTATATCCCTTTAATCAAATAAGTAGAATTAGAGAAAGTAGTCAGGAAGATGTCTTGAATTCAATTGTAGAGAGAGTTTGTGCCCACACAATTGCCTTCAATGTGTTTGTCTTTTCTATTCCTATGTAAAGGATCTTGGGATGAATTTATGCCCTCATTATCCTTCGTATCTCACTCTTTGGCAGTTGAGGTGGAGACTTTTTGCTACATTTCATCTTGTTGTGTTACTATGCCCTTGGTTACCTATTGCAATTACTACCAAGAAGATTCTTGTTGTTTGTTGAATAGTACTTATGAAAGAAGAGGAGTGCTTTCTATCATTACTCCTAAGATTTCTCCCTTGATCCTTGAACATCATCTTTAAAAAAAAAAAGATGGATGGTGTTGTCCTACCCCAAGTGTTATTTTCAGCATAAATATATAGTATATAGCTCCTCATATTTAATAGGGAACCTCCCCTTGATGAGAGGAGATATTAGTCTCCTTTTGATGTGGTAAACCTGCACATCTGGCTGACCAATCTTCCTATGCTATGGTGAATAGAACTATTTTGCCTATCAATTAGCTGAGTGACAAAATATTCACCCAACAGAATGCATCAAAGAACTCTAACAAATCCCAAACAACATGTTTCAACCTTTTATTTGTTATGGTAAAAGCATTATGGACTTGCTTTACCACCAACTTGAAGTCACCCTTAATAATCAAACACTTGAATCCATATTCATGAGCAATTTGTAGACTAAGCAAAAGTGCCTCATACTCAACAGTATTGTTAGTCCAATCAAAAGAAAGTTGAAAAGAAAACATAAAGCATTTACCATTAGGGGAATAAAAGACAACTTAAACTCCATTTCCAAGATTGGAGTAAGCTCCATTAAAGCACATCTTCCATACTACATTTTCTTTATCAAGCTCCACATCAAGAATAACATGCTATTCTTTAGTATCAACATTCCCAACAAAGTTCCCAAGGTCAACATCCATATATAACACTTCATTGAGAGGATGCTTCAGATCTTCAATCACTTGTAACATCTTTGGCTCTATATAAATTTTGACCATCTTACCCTCCAAAGGAATGGTGGTGTAGGAAAGGTCTATTTGTACACTTCCACCCATGCTCGTATCCCATTTACATGATATCAACATCCCCCATTTAGGTGGGCAAACCATAACTACCACGTCCATATTTAAGGACTTTCCAAGATGAACTACCAACTACACCACCAGTCCTTTAACTTATCCAATAACTAGAACCTCTCATGAGTCTATGGCATAACACTTGTCAAAAGATGACATGATCTTCACTCCAAGCTCATTGAGGACACCCAATGGAATCACATTACAAGAAACACCAGAATCAAACATGCAATTGTGAACAATTAGACCATTGATCATTAGATTCATATATAATGGATATACATTTAGCTAACTCTTTACTAATACCATCCCCAAATAGACCTCTAAATCAGGTTCAACAACCTCTTATGATTCTTCCATTATTCAAGGGGTGCTTGGGGCAACTCAAATTCATTTATAGCTGATCTTTCACCAATTCTAAATATTCAAAGGCCCTCTTCTTGTTTTCAGGTATTCACAATAACTCAATAAGTGGAATAGTGATCTTTATTTGACTCAACACATGACCCATATCACACATGCTATACAAAGGAAGAGTTGTGTTTGGTGGAAGGGTAACGTCACTTTCAACTAAAATACAATCACTTAAATTTTGAAATTGAGTAGGCTGGGATGGATTTGGAACTTAAACAACAACCTTCAAAGGTGGATTTTTCTTAAGCTCATTCACACCCTTAGGGATGCTAGACAATATAAGTGTTTTGTTTCTCCTAAAAGGAGCACCTATAAGCTTATCAACTTGGGTTATAGGTGCCATCTTGGAAACTTCTTTGGCTACTATACATTTCTTTGCTTCCTTTCTTGCATTCCTTGCCTTTGGATTTTTAGGGACAATGTCTTGAGGAGCAACACCTATTTGCCTACTTCTCAAGTTGTAGTCATTATTTTGGATAGCTACTACATTAATCAATAGTTATCTATCTTCAATTTATGGATTTCCCTTAGGATATTTCTTTATCATCATAGATCATAAGAGATCAAAATCATGAATGGTAAATTCATATGCTTGTGCTACATTAACATCATAAGCAAAGTCAAAATTTGGGGCACTTTTTAATTTGATAGCAATCTAAAACTAATCAAGTGTAGCATTAGTTAGCAGCTCCATGGAGGCAGTTGATTCATCTTGAGTTTTTTGAAAATCAAACATAAAAATTTCGCATGTAGATGATGCATATTTAGGTTCATTCAACTCTTTATCAAATTCTTCAATAGTATCACATGGAGGGTGTGGAAGGAAGACTTTATCACACCAATCAATGTCCAAATCAGAATTTATAACATTTACATTAGCATTTAAAAGATTAAGCACTTCCTTTCTAGCCCCTATATTATTATTTCTTTCTATTCTTTATTCACGTGCATGCATCTTCCCTTTATCATTATCTTGATGGTGGAAAGCAAGACCCCTTTGTGCTTGATTTAGATTTAGAGCCCGTTCATAGATGGTAGACACCTAAGGGACCCCTTTTTTTCTCTAGCCAACTTATATGACATTTCTTTGACAACAGAGGCCAAAGTTTTGATAGTTCTTTCCAAGTTGGTTGTCTTCATGGGTTGTTTTTTTTTTATATTGACTAGCTTAACATCAACCTTCTTGTTTAAGGGATTTTCCATAGCCTTGATATTGTTCTCAATTTGGATGGCCATATTTAATGCCAACCATAGGTTAGTAGGAGTCTTATCCCTCAATAAATATACAAACTTCTTATCAAAGGCATCATAATACTTTATTAAACATGTTGTATCATTGGGCCTAATATTTTTGGGCAGCCACATCATAGTCTTGTTGAACTGTGTGTTAAAGTCCTACACACACTCATTAGGATTATTCTTGATATTCTCAAATTTGACTAGGAAGAACCTTGGATCAATCCTAACACCATACTGAATTCTAAAAATATTTTGCATCTCTTCCTGTGAATCAATGCATCTAATGAGAAGGGAATTAAATAATTTAGAATCATCTTCCTCTAGTATGTGCATAAATAGCTTGATGTACACATCCTCATACTCAACCTCATAATATTCAATGATATTTTGAAAATTCCTTAGGTGTTGATCACCACTCACTAAATTGTTCCCATGGAATTATGGGAGGCATTTCCTAACTTCATTTAGGACCTCATTAGGACAACCTTCCATCTCATCAAAATTGATAGGCCTGAATCTAGGAACATAAAATGTAGGATGTGCATTCTCAGCTTGGTCTCTATGCCTTATGATTGGTTTAATATGAGGTTCAAGAAAAAATAGAAAAGGGATATGAGGGATAAATGAGGTGGACTTTGTGGATGAGATTTGGGAGGGGATTTATCTAGTTGAGAAGGAGATTGAAAATAGACAAGACTATGTGTCTCATAATTAGTAGAAGAGTTGTGATAATCCTCAAAAATGGCAGGGGGGGAGGAGGGGGTGAGGTTAACAAATATTTCAAGATTATCAAGCTCTTGAAATTCCTAAATAACTAAACTTTATCCTTTAATAGGCCTCTAGACTTGTCCCCTTCTTCTTTGGTACAAACTTAAGGGCGAGACAAACCTTTTGGATGAGTCACCTTTGAAGGATGATCTCAATCCTTCCAAATTTGTAAACAAGAAAGAACCCTCAAGGATGAAATGGAGATATTCAAAATGGGCACTAGTCTTCCTTAAAACTAAGTGATAAAAATGGGAGTCACCACTAGAACCAAAATTGTAGAATACAACAGTTCATAAACTAGTTGTGACACATGTTGAAAACATACTTTGTTGAGTTTAATGATAAGTGACACATGCAAAGACATTAAAACTTCCAAAATTATGTTTAAAATGGAAAAGACACCTTCCAACATGTAATATTAATAACTCTTTGCAATAAACACAATAAAATTCAAATTGTCAAACCTCAAATCCTGGCATGTCCCCAAGTAGAGTATTACGATGTTGATGGCCAAAGATAGTCAGATCAATGTAGTAACCATAGAGAAATTCAAAACATGAAATAATTATATATCTCCGTAAGAGTCCCTAGTAACATAAGTGACCTCAACCTTAATTTAGTCCTTGATAATGGTGTCATTTAGAGTGTTGGTTCCCAGTTATACACCTCTCTAACCTGGACTTGCACACTTGAAGAAAATGACAAGCAATGATGAGAAACCCACTAGAATGTCATTATAGCCAGGGGAGGGTTTGGCATCACAAATGGACCAGACTAAGATAATGACTAAGAAGCACCTACAAAGGGTATGGTTAGATCCCTATGAATTTTGGCTCTACCTAAACCAAGGTGAGAGAACATATGGGTTAACTTGCTCACATGGAGGGATTTTACAATTCAATGTCCATGGGGATTCTTGGCATAAGGGACAAATATGACCAGAGTATAACCATGTCTATACACTTCACCTATGAAGGGTTGTCACATGAAATGCACAAATACTCTATGCCATACACAAGATACTAAATAAAAATGATATTATGACTATAATATTCATTTCATAAAATATTCAATAGCAAAAGGAATTAAACAATAGATTGCAATGTTAATATTTAAGCGTCAAACTGCAAACACATTCTAAATAGGCAAGATCTTATGCATTTTTAGGGTAAGTAACACTTATAATACACAATAGAGTGTGTTATTTATAAGGTAAGATAGGGTAGGAAAAATCTATAGTTGATTATAGAAGGGAGGGTGGTGTGTTGGTGGCTTCTAAACAACAAAGTAATTAGTAATATTTCATGAAAATGTTCCTTAGTACAAATGTAGAAAATATTTCAACTACAAGATAATGATAAACACCAAATGATCCTTGAGAAACTAGGACATACACTAAAACTAGAATTTCAAATACTTTCTCTTGCTAAATTCATGAACCTAGAGAGTCCTTAAAAGGTATTTAACAATGCATTTCCAAATATAACTACAAAAATGGATTTATAACCTAAGTACATGCTCAGAATGACAACCAGTAATGAACACAAACTAGATATCCAATCAACAAAACTCAAAAAACATATTATTTCATTTCATTATCAAAATACAATGGAGAACCACAAATGTTTTTTATTAATTTGAAAATAAATATTACAGACACCAACACTTCAAAATGCTACCATGGGGACAATCATGGTGTATTTCCTCCATGTTGGATAGGGGAGACATATGGAAATGATCTTAGAGCTTGCTAATGGTTGTACAAGATGTAACCACCTTAGCAAGAGAGGTAAAACACACACATAGTAGTGATCACAAAATTTGTAAGAGCCTATACTTAGAGAAGAATAAATACCAACAACAACCAAGAACTTTTGAATAGAAGACAAGCCTTCTATTTATACATTTTTCAAACCTTCAAATCTAGGAATGAGAGTTATAACCTCCAAATGTGAAAAACACCCCCTCAAGTTCTACCATGATGTTCCAGGCTAGAAAAAACACCTTACCATGCCTAGAATCTTCATGTATTTTACTGAAAAATGATTTCTCTAACTACCTCTTCAAGAAATGATGGATATTTGAAACAAACTTCTTGATTTCTTGGTTGGAAATGCCCCTTACACAAGCTAGAAGAAGAATATTCATTTGAGGAGCCAAACAAACCATTTATCTTTTGTTTAATCACTTAGAGATGCCCTTCAACCATTCATTAGCACAGTTGGAACTACCTGGATAACTGCCCTTCCTCTTATGCATGCCTCTACTCTTGCAATGATTTCTTGGGAATATTTTGGATCCATGGTTGTTTGAGTAATCACTCCTTGGAATGACCCACCTAGATCTTAAAACTCTATAATATCCTCCCATGGAGGAACTTGGACAAGAAAAATAAGTGAAAATATAATGACATAACTTTATTTCTCCCTTTTTACTTTGGCTTTTTACAAATCTAAGAATTCAGGCCTTGAAAACCTTTGGGTAGGTATTTTGGGTCATTGATATTTGTCTGAGTCCCTGAGATGATGACACTTGTCATCCTTATGGGACTCCTTTGGCCTATTACATTTCAATGTCATCCTCACTCCGTCAGATCTAGTTGGGATGAACAAATGTGGTCTTTCAAATCATGATCTAAGGGGTGGAGCATTATTATATATTGCTTCTTCTTTGACCTTGAGGGCATACCACTTGGTAGTCCAATGGGATTCTTGATTCCCTTTGACTATTCATCCTTGATTGTGCACCATCAAATCATCTTGCTTTGAATAAATGTGTGCTATTGGATATGCCCCATTTGAAAATAAATAACTACTCCATGAGTCTAAAAACTGATGCTCACATAACCATTCCAAACATTTGAATCCCAATGATTACCTACCTTTGCTTAAAATTGATGTATGTATACCAATAAAAAAGGTCCTTGATACCATCACCTATAATTTGGAAATATTATTTTGGGTATTTTATTCCTTAGTAATTTTGTTTGAGTCTTTGTGTTTGGCCTCCTTATTTGCTTCGACACTATTGTCCTGCAAAAAATATGTCCAAGCAATTCTCCTGAAGAATTGAATCTCTACACTTCTATCAAAATAATTTGACACTTAGCTCTTTTGCCTTTATCAAGAAAATTATTTTGGATAATTTGTTCATAACAATTTCTCCATAGAAATTGACCTTAGTACTTCTCCTAAATAAATTCAATTCCTTCAAACTCTTTGCTCAAGCAAAATGTCTGAAAGAAATAGACCTCTACCCTAAAATAATTTTTTTGAAAGAATTTTTTAGGCACTTGAACATACCCTTAAATTTTTTTGTTAAGGGTACCTACCCTACAAAATTTCCTTCAAACTTTTAGAATGGTCCTTTGATCCCTTGAAAGTGCCCTTTCAAACTATTTAAAATGTCCTCGATCTTCATAAAGTGCCTTTTGATATTTATGTAAGTATCCTCTAGATCCAGAATTATCCTTTAGACATTTTATAGATGCCCTTTAGGAATTTTTCAAGGGCAAAATTCTTGAAGGAAATAATCCTTCTGACATTTTGCAAAGGCAAAATGGCCCTTCAAAAGTGTCCTTCAGGTTTTTTGCAAGTGTCCTTCACCCTTAGAAAGTATCCTTTGGGAATTTTTCAAGGGCAAAATGCCTGAAGGAAATAATCCTTTAGGAATTTTTTAGGGGAAAAATGCTAGAAGGAAATAATCCTTCAAACATTTTGCAAAGGAAAAATGGCCCTTCAAAAGTGTCCTTAGGGTATTTTATAAAGGCAAAATGACCCTACAATTCCTTCAGGATTTTTTTTTGGGAAAAATGCCCAAAGGGTAAGTGTCCTTCAAAAAAAATTCCATGGACAAAATTTTTGACATAAATGACCCAAAACCAATGAAATAGCCCTTCAGAACTTTTGTAAAACACTTATCCTGAAAGTGATAAGATATTGAATTCCTTTGGAACTTTTGTAGTGAACAAAATGTATGATGGAAATAAGTCTTTGAAACTTTTATCCGAGATAAAAATCTGAAGACCTATTTCCATCAAACATTATGTTCATGCAAAATGCCCAAAAATTCTAAGGGAAGGAACACCTTCACCAAATAAAGATAAGACAAAGGACTTAGCAAATTATGTACATTAACTTGACCTTGCAAAGAAATACATGGAGACAAAAATCTAGCTAAGGACATAAACTTTGATATAGACAAGGGCTCACTTGCTCTAGTACAATTTTGGGCACTAACAAATCCAAAAAAAGGTAGAGGCCATCATGAATTGGTAGAAACCATCCAATGTGACTAAGAGAAGGAATTTTGAGTGTGAAATTCAATATTTGAAGAATTCTATCATGAACTTTTCTTGCATAGTTGCACCTTTATGTGTCATTATAATAGGTGTCAATATTTTTACTAAGGGTAAGATGCAAAAAATTATATATGATATGTTTAAATATAATATTATTCATGCTCATGTTTTATCATTATCTAATTTGTAGATTCTTTTCAAGGTGGAAACAAATTCTAGTGAATATGTTATGGGGGTTGTCCTACTTTAAAAAGATAAGTTGGTATGCTACAATTCATATCTATTTCATGGAAAAATTATGAATGATTGTAAATATGAAAAATTAATATATGTTCTTGTATAATTGGACAATAAATGGAATAAATATCTCATAGGTAAATAAACGATTGTCCATATGGATCATCAACACCTTAAATATTTACAAGATAAAACTAAACTTCAACAAAATAGACACTATAAGTGGATGGGATTTTTTTTTAAATCATTTGGTTATCAAACATAATAAAGTTATAACTAAAAACTAGTTGTTATGTTATTTATAGCTCCTTTGCTTTCAACCATGGGCACCATAACTCTTATTAAGGCTTTTATGTATGAGTCTTATGTAGTGGGATATGAACATGATGCAGATTTTGGAGAGCTATTTATTCAAGAAGTGAATTCTCAAAGTGTAGTTTTTTATCCCAAATAGGAATATTAACTTAAATATGGGTTTATATACAAGTTGGGTGAGTTTTGTGTGCCTAAGGATGAAAGAGTTCAACTAATGAGGGAAGCATAAACTTTAAAAGTTTCACAACATTTTGGTGTTACAGAGATTGTTACACATTTATAAAGATTTTTTATTGACCTAATATCTAAGTAGATATTTCCAAGTTCATAAGAAGATTTTATTATGTAGTAAAATCAATCCTATTAATAGGAAGTTATGTTTGAATATTCCATTACCATATCTTTCTAGGCCATGTCATATCATTTCCATGGTTTTTTTAGTTAGGTTGCCTATGTCAAAGAAGAAGCATGACTATATCTTTGTTGTTGTAGATATATTTATTAAGATGTACATTATTATTCCTTATAAAAATACCTTCAACAGTGTTTATGTCATTGAGTTATTTTTTTATAATATATGGGTTCATTTTGGTTTTCCTAATTCTATTAGTTTAGATCAGAACTCAAGGTTTCTTTAGAAGTTTTAGGCCAAATTGTGGGAGAGTATGGATACTAATTTGAAATGGTATACATATTTTCACCCAAAAACTGATGGGAAAATCGAGGTTGTGAACAAAACATTGGTATAACTCTTAGGAGGGTACAATATGAAGCATCCTAAGTCTTGGGATGAAAATTTGGTGTATATTCAACACTCCTAAAATAAAATAGTCCATTCTTATACTAGTAAATATTATTTTTAAACTCATTTTTATACATACCTCCATGTGCATTTAATGTTGTTTTGATAAATGCATGAAAAGGAAATGGAAAAATGGATCCTACTATCTAAAATTTTGATAAATTTATTGAGAAGATTCAACAAATTCACCTCCAAGTGTAAAATAGGTTGAAGGAGTCACAAGCCAAGCACAAAGCAAGCCATGAAAAAAATAGGACTCAACATAGTTTTCTTGTTGGATACTAATTAGGTTCATTGTGCCATATTCATTTAGTTGATATATGTCATGTCAATCTAGGAAATATACAACTTCTATCTATAATAATATATGCAAAGGATTATAACTAATAGTCTTATTTTTAGGGTGGTTTGTAGATCATTTACTCTAAGATTATAATATACTCTCTTGAATATATATCTAATCTATTACTTGTGAAATCAAACACACTTGTTGGTTTGAAAATTCTTTGGAAGATAAACACACTTCTAAACTAATTTTTTGGAATTGAAATTGTATGAAAAGTAAGCACTTTTTAAATCTATTTTATTGGAATGGGAAATTTTTGGGAAATAAAATGTTTAGAATTTAGATACTTAAATTAGTTTTGATTGAACAAAAATTAACACAATCAAGTAGGTGAAACACATAAAATAATACTTTGCATAATAAATGAATAACAATTAAGATCACACAACAATTAATAAATAACATATAAACACCAAAGAGATCTTTTTTTATTTGGTTGAGTAGGCCCTTGGTCTTCCTCAAAATAGGATTTTAACACTCTTAGATTTTAATAAAACTTGTGAACTTATATTCTCATTAATTTGGGAAATTTGCTTATAATACTAAAAATAGTAATGCTCAAACTATTCAATCCTTAATTATCTAACATCTACTACTTATATCATCAAAAGGACATGTTTATATATTACTACGTCTTAAAAAAACTATTTTAAGATATAGAAACAACTTTAAAAAAATCATATTATAACTAATAACTTGTCTTATATTCTAACAATATCCTAACAATATTTTTTCCACTTTCTAAGGAAAACTAGTGGAAAGCATTGGATTCAATTTCTTCATGATTCCTTATCTACTATTAATTGAAAATTACTTGGTAGTTATACAAATATAATATTATATATCTATTATATCCAAACACAGTATTCATAATCAATTATGAAAAACTTCCATAATATAATGAATATAAATAGATCTTACTATTTCTAGAAAGTCTATACATAACATTCAAAATGGTTTCCAAAAAAATATCAAACTTCTTAATATTATTCATGCACATCCTTGTAGCAACATAATATCCTTCAAGTGATCCTTAAAATCTAATTTGAGGTCTATGGAGCTAGTCTGGTGATATCTAGAGCCAAATTGGTGATCTCTAGAGCCAAATTGGTGATCTCTAAAGCTAGGCTAGGGATCTACAGAAGTGTTCTAGACTGGTCATTAGTAGCTTTTTTCTTAAAAAAACATGCTCTTTGAATATAGTACAAATTTATGACATGTTTATATAAAAATTGGTTTCTTTCTCATGAAAATATTTGAACAAAGTGGTAAAACAGGTAACAATGATTTGCACAGAACAACTAATGTAAATAATTGATTCTCTACTTTGATTTAACAATGAGTTCTATTATGAACATCTAAATTAATCAAAAGGAATAATTTTAAGGTGGAAATGAGGTGATTACTTAGATATAATGAGCCATTTTATTGGATCATCATCTCTCCCATACTTTACTTCTTTCAAGTCATATTGAAAGCTAGGATCTCCTCTATTCTTTGTTAAACATGGTGTCTCCTAATTTTTTACTCAGGTCATAAATGTCATAATATGTATTACAGTACAATAGTGTTGGACTGACATAACCCTTATGTTCTCTAACCTGAGCTAACCATCTCTAAAATTATTCTAATCTTTGAGCTATCCTATTTTGTCATGGGGGTATAGGGATGAGTATTAATGGTGATCTATACATAATTCCACTCCATTCTTGTCCATATGTCTATCTAAACTATTGTATCATCTTGATAATGGATTTAAATATTATAAATTACCATTTGAGATTAGTGTGAGAAATGACCTCCATTATCTTCAAGGGGTTACTCAAATCTAAAAAAGAAAGAAACAAATCCAAAATCTAGAACCCCTAGTGAGAACCTATTTGAGGTGTTATCAAACAATGAAAATCAAAATTAGGAACTTAACCTTCCTTCTACACTAACAAAATTTTAGGATGGCTCTAAATCACTTATATAATAAAATATTTATGTTAATATTAGAGTAGAGATAAATAAAAAAATCATAAAATTTGTAGATATTCTCAGTCCTTCATAACAAAAAACTCTTTTCACCTTCCATGTAGAATTTGTAGATGTTGTCACATGGCTAAAAATGGTGTGTGAGATTGTTGGTCTCAATCCTCCATAACAAAACATATACACTTACCTCCATGATCACATCATCCCTCCAAATCTTTCACATAATCAACAACAATCCTTTAAACCACAGGAATCCAACTTCATCCTCCTTGGTAGCACCATCTATCTCAAAGGATATGATGGAACATTTTTAAGATATTTAGAATAATATAACTTAGCAATAATGGAAGTCCATGATATAATTTGTGAAGTACATACCAATGACATGGTCCAATAAAATAAGCTTCTTAGAACATGATACTAGTAGAGCTTGTTGAATACAATAAGGTTCTAATATTGTCATCAATAATCAAAATCAAAATCAAAATAATTAAAAATAAAAATAAAAAATCCAAAGGTGAAAACCTTTTTTTTGGCACATTGGGCAAGTACCATGATGAAAAATATTTTTTAACATCATGTGTAAATATTAGGTCTATAATTACCCTACACGGGATAAATCCCATTCATTCTAAACCTATACATCCTAAATTATACCTCCATCCAAATCTATCCATTCTAAAACATCCCTACCATCCTTATCTTTTCAAACCTTACCATCCCTATCATTTTTATCCTTTTAATCCTTACCATATCTACCACCCTTATCCTTTCAACCTTACCATCCATACCATCCTTATCATTTCAATCCTTTCAATCCTTACCATATTTATCCATGTAATCCTTACCATCCTAAACCATCTCTATAACTAATATATCTCATCCTTTACACCATGACCATCCTTATCCATGTTTTTGACTTGGATAAGGAAGTTGAAAAGATCTTGAAATATGTTTTGTAAAATTCTTCAGTATATGTACTCTTATCCAGAGCACAATACAAACAACATCAGTAGGACACGAAGATAAGTGATCACATTGTTCCTACATGACATAATCATTGGATATTTATTCTTCAATCCCTCAATTCATACCATCCACTACTACCACAATTCATGCTTCTATAACTGGTTTTGCTTCTACTAGTAGACTTTTTGTCAAGCTAAAAATCTAAAATTCCAAATCCAAAATCTAAAATAAAAAAAAATCCAAATCTAAAAATCCTCAATCCTAAAAATGTAAAAATTACAAAAAAAAAAGTAAATCCAAAAAATCTAAAACAATTGCCAATTTTAAAAACCCCAAAGAACAACTTATCTTTTTCTTAGTCTAATTAAAATACTTGTTCACTTTTTAAAAAATCATTATTACTTCATTGGGATATATCATTCCCACATAAAATCTTGTAGCTTTTTCAAGATATATCATTCCTAAGCAAACCCCCTTGCATATATCATTTTTTGGGCTAAATCAAAGCTTACAAATTTTATGGGGATTCATCATCCCCAAATCTTATCAATATCATCAATCAGTAAATACTAATGGTCTTAACTCTATAAAGGACAAAACACAACTTGTTTTTATGTGTTATTGTTACTTGTTTGTTGTTAATTATTTATATGTTTTCATATTTTTTGTGTTTGTGTTATTCCTAATTCATTTGGAAAAAATGTCATCATAGTTTTCCATATCATGGTGCAACATGTCATATGATAAAATAAAAATAAGGTTACTCAAATATTTGGAAATATATAAAATAATAGAAGCATTCATTCATATACATCTACATTTATTCTAGCTAGATGTCCATTATTCACATTCATTTTAACTAAACATCCATTCTCACTAACTAAGTATTCATCATAAATAATACAACATGAGTGTTAATCCATCCATCACATAATCACATACATCTACAAAAATATATAAAATCCATGATATCCATAAACATGAGATTTTATTATAACATCATCAATCTATGCAACTAGTTATATTCTTGATTTATACTTTCACATACAAATAATCAATTAAATATAATCTTACAGATTTATTAGGATATATTATTAATCAATTGAATCCCATCACATATATCATTGTGTGGTGCACATCAAATCTCATAACTTTATCAGGATATATCATTCTCAATCCAACCCCCTCACATCTATCATTACTTGGGAAAATCCAACCAAATCAAAGCATGAAATATGTTGATCAAGTGCATTAATATGATCCATCCATAACATACACCAAAACATTATCATATTTAGTCATTCACCCAGCCCCTATTATTCACCCATACCCTTTATTTTTACCCTTAATTTGTCCATGTTAGATCATTCCATTTCAATATTTCATCTATGTTTTTTTAGCCCTACATGCTCTCTTAAATGGGAATCATCCAGAATCATAGATAAAACATCTCTCTAATCAACCACACCATTGGGAATCTTAGTGTACACATCCTTCTTAAAAAATTTCTCTATTCTTAAAAAAACCATTACTTCTTCTAGTCACAATTCCCTTTCAAAGAGGGAAAATGTAGACATATAAAATTATGCCACCTTATATTCATTGCTAATTTTCTATCAAATACATTCTTCATTCATAATTGATCTTAACTAATCTATTCAATTTTCAAAAATTTGGATTAACATCACCCTAATTATGACATGCCCCCATTAGATGAAATAATTCCATATAGTCCCACTAACATTACCGTGGGTTCTTCCATCTAGAAACTACTCATCAAAGGTAAGGAGATCATTAAACAAGGATACAAATGGAATCTTGGTAATGGAGTCAAAATATAGTTTTGGGAGGACCCTTAGTTACTTGATCACCCTATGGATGATCATGAACCTTGGTATCAAATTAAAGATCCTATTCAACAACATTTTGGAAATATGGTAACTGACTATATTCAATTTCAAGGTAAAAAAAAGAACCTAAAAGTAACTTCAAATTTATAATGTCATCCTTGAACATGCCAACACCATTTTAGATATAAATTTTCTCCTTCAAACTGTTTGCATCCTTAATCTCCTCAATGAGGACACCTTAACTTGGACTACCACTCCAAGTGATGAGTATGAAGTGAAGTCAAGATATATCCATATTATACCTCACAATCAAAAGACTTTTCAATGGTCCAAAATTTTTGATAAAGATATGCTCCTAAAATTTAAAATATTTCTTTAGCTCTGCCTTCATAATAATATTATCACTCTTGATAACTTAGTTAATTGTGATCTCACATTGGTCAACCAAGTTGTGCTCTTTATGAGTCAGATTTTGAAACTATCCCCCATCTCCTTCTCTAATGTTCTTTTGTTCACAAGATATCAGGCATTCTCTTTAAAAAAATTGAAATATAATGGTCTCACCATGTTTCTCTTAATGACTCCTAGGTTACTTGGGACTCACCTTTCCCCAACAATATTATCAAAAAAATATGGATCTTCTCTTTCCTACACTTAATTTGAGAAGTGTGGAAAGAAATAAATAATAGGATCTTCACAGACTCCATCATAAATTTTGATAAGGTCACTGAAAATGTTTTCAACTATATTCTTGAAAACCTCAAAGTCTCAAAAAAATAAAAGAATCAATAATTATCTCAGTAAGAAGATAGAATAAATAAAAATTGGATTCCTTCTCTCTTGTTCACAACAATAAATGACCCTAGAAAAGAAATGAAGATCATAAAAAAATGGATACCCCTAAATCAAGGATGGATCAAAATTAACTTTGATGGGGATTCCAAAGGGAACCCTAGAATTTTTGTAGGTGTTATTATGTTAAGATATGAAATGGGTCTTTTGTTAGTTGTGTATGAAGGTGTCATGGGTCATCAAACCAATCATGAATCTAATCACTAGCAACCATATGGGGAATTTAGGTGGATAAAAATCTTGAAATCAACAAGTTCTTAGTTGAGAGTGACTCCCTTAGCATTATCAATTACCTCAACAAACTAAAGAAAGACTCATCGACCATTGACTACATCATTGAATAAAGACTGGATGTATGTGAGGGCTTTCAAGAGGTCAAATACCAACACACTTATCATGAAGGTAACCACTTATCCAATAAATTTTCTAATAGAAGGGTAAAGATGGTTGTTTTTAAAATTTAAATAAAGTAAGACATCCTCCCTCATGATTTCAATTAAATCATTAATAGAGAAAGATGAACTATATCAAAATTATAATTATGAAATTTGCACCATTCCATAAAATTTAATGAACAAAGACAATCATAAACCCAACTCTATCAACCTCCTATCATGTGAGATATTGAATGCTAATTTTGAGAATGATTAATTGCTTAGTAGGAAAATTGATACTTCCACACTTCATAATTCCTCTCATCTTAATCACCACTCTTTGTTCCATAACACCCACATTCATATCACCATGGGAGGGGGTTTAAACAGAATTGAATAGATAATTGTTGAGCACTTAAAAAAGGATAAGGAAGTATGGGATATCTTAAAAACTGGTGGCTTAACTAATTTCATCTCCAACATATATTGGTATGACAAACATCTTTCAATTAAATTTTTAGAATGGGAGGATCGTGTAGTAACCATCAACAATGTCACATTAGATATCACTGAAGGCCTTCTATCTCAAGTCATAGGCTTGAAAATTGAGGATGTGAAATTCACCAAGGTTATCATGGACTAAAAAGAAGAGAGATATAAATTTTTTAATTCTAGTGAGCAAATTCTCAAGTGCATTGGTGAATTCCTATGGAAATACATCCTTAAACCCTTTAATAGAGTCTTAGATTAGATTATGCAATATGTGACTTTGGATAACATGTACACTCTTGTCTATCACTTTCATTTATCCATCCCAAACTATTTTTATCACCAAATTCCTCTTAGTCTTCCCTTTTATATACTTTATTCCTTGGAATCTTTAATTTATGAGGTAAAAATGGGAAATAAAAAAGTACCCCTCCACCAATCTATCATCTATTTAATCCACAAATTCTTCTAGGCTTTCAACCCCACCCCCTATTTTCCTTAAACTAGTTACGCCTATTCCTCAGTGTGACATCCCAATATAACTCCAAGAAGATACACAAAAACCCCAATTTCCTCCAAAAAATCTAGACAACTCATTGATATTGATAGTGATAATAATGATCAGGACTATCACCCTCTAGCTAAAATTTAAAAAATGGGTAAAAAAATTGTAGACCCTACTAATGTTCCCTCTACCTCTGTTAAAAAAGAAAATATGTTAGAAAAGTTCCCTCATATTTCCCTATTTCCTCCTCCCCTAATCCCAATCCTAAGCCTTCCCCTCCACCCTCACCTAATCCCACTCCAAACCCTTCCCCTCCACCTTCCCCTACTCCCACCACCCTTACTCATACCCCCTTCCCAATTCCCTTGATCCAGAAGATAATAGTAAACTAGGAGAGATTGGTAACAACCTGTACATGCTTAAATAGATCCTCCCTTCTATTGTTGTTAATATATCCCCAATAAAACCCCATCCTACTCCTTCCCCCATCCATTCTAATCCTCTACCTCAATTCAAGGATATTATGGAAGATCATAAATACCAATAGATGTTGAGTAAGATTGAGGACAAGGTCAAATTACACAAATCAATCCTTTGATGGTTCTTGAAGGATTAGAAAATATTCAAGGATGAACTCAACAAGTTAAGTCTCAATGATGGCATGTACTATACCAAATCTAATCTCATTGAAATCAGTACTGAATTCCACCAAATAAAGGAAAAATTATTTAATCTAGAAAAGAAAAATGTTTCTTTAAATGAAAATCTCAACACCCTAGTTGAATATAATAGAGTCACAGTGATGAGGATCCTGCAAAGCATGGAAACACTGAACTCTCTTGCCAAAGGAAAAGAGGAGAATGTTGAATCTCAAACAAAGGATACAAAAATGAAAGGTATTGCTGAATAAAATATTGAGTTCCATCCCATCAAGAATCAAAAACTTCCTCTAGATAATCTCACTCAGAACTAGTCTAAGGCATATAAATATTAGAATGGTCCAAGAATTTAACCTATTGTCTTTCTACTTCTTTTTTTCTACTTTTCTAATGTTTGATACTTTTTGTATTTTCTAGATTTAACACTATTATATCATGTCTTTGGACCTCTTTTGTTCTATCATTGTAAGGGTTAGGGTCCCACCATAAAACCCACTCTTACCAATATTAAAAACATTACACTTCAATTAATTAATATTAGTTATTTAATTAATAACTAGTTAATCCATGCACACATAATTCCAAAAAAATAAAAAATAAATGAATCAATTATTCACCTGTCAACCCACTCTAACTAACTCATTTATTCATTCAAACACCTCATTTACCTATTTAACCCTCTCATTAAATTCATTCAAACCATTAACAACCTTATTTAAGCCATTCAATCAAGTCATCAACTAGCTCCCTTAATTTCTTAAACCAAATAATCAATTCCCTTAGCTTCCTCAACTGAATCATAAATTCTCAACTTCCTCATTGAATGCACTTGACATGTAGACCAATTCTTCACCATTCAAAGTCAAATATCTCAAATAAATCTAGATTTATCCTAGCCATCTATCCTCTATCCAAAAAATATATAAATTGACCTTCTATCTTCTATTCAAATCATGTTGATCATGCTAAGAGAGGGAAAATTCAGTTAAATCATATCAAGCAAGTAAGCAATAAAGCATCTAATTATCAAAACATTGTTAGAATTCATATGAGATATTTTATTCAATTTGATGAATTATTGACATATAATCACACCAACAATAATCAATTGAATAGCTTAAAAAAAATTTCTAAAATTTCTCTATGTAAATCAAAATGGTTTTCATTCTCTATCATTTGTATAAATCCATTAGAATTTGTCTAGAACATTAGGTATTACAAAAATCCAAACTATAGACAAATGGGCATTCCCTAGTCCTCTAAATATATCCAATGCCATTATTTGTGCTTCCATAGAGAGCTGCAAAGTCAATTATTTCTAATTCAAACAAAAATTTTAAAAAAAATAAAGCCCATTTTTAACATGGAAAATAAATAATTTTTTTTTCATCTTATCACCTGTGAAATTCCTTCAAACAATGTTAAAATATTTGAGGCTATAGGTTTCACTAAATCTATTAGCTTTGTTTGACTATTAATCACATTATAGCCCAAGTTTTTTAATCTCATTTTCCATTGAAAACCCCAAGATTCTAACAAATTTATGCTTACTCCTTTTATTCTTTATTTCTTGATCTATTTTCCAAACCCTACATTTTCTATGTGTGATTTCTTAATCTATCATAATAATGAATCATTCTAATTAATAGTTGATTAACTATCAAAAGAGCCCTATTTTTGTTTTCCTATAAAACTGTTTCATAATGGAACATCTTAATTCAATAAGAATAATAATTTAAAAACATCAAATCATTCAAAAACTTATATCTATACATGCAATCTCCCATCTAGTGAATCAAGATGTCAAAAAATGTGTATTAATGTCGTAAGCATGCAAAACAACATATAAAAAATAATCAAGTGAGAGTGTCAAATATGCCACATGAAAACCAAAAAACTAATATGAAAAAAGGATATGCAAAAAATAACACACATACATGAAGGTAGACAAAGATAAGATATAAAACCTCACATTGCACTTTATAAATTAATGTGAGAGCAATCTAAAGTTTAAAATCATACCCAAAACTTGTGCAAATCACTAAAAAGTGACCCCTTTTAAAAAAAGGTGAAACCTATGCTCAATGCAAATAGTATGATTTACAATTTAAAAATAAGCCATTATGATTTTTTTTTTAAATTGAGCTAAAATAAGAATAAACAAATATTACTACTACGCGTGTGAAAAACACACTTAAAAAAATGTAAATATGAGTTATCGATCAAAATTAATGGCATTTAGAATTTATAAAAACAAGAGTCAATCATAGGTAAGAAACTAAAAATTATATATATTTAGCTTATAAAAATAAAAAATTAATCCCGCCATTATGTATAACTCAAAAAAATAGAAGAATTAAAAAAATATTACCCTCTCAAGCTTCCTGGATCAAAACTTATAAGCCCTAGAATAAAAATACTTCAAACAGAAGGCCCAATGGAAAGGGGTTATCTATTAATGGAAAAAACACCAAAAATGTGGCCACATAGTGGTCTTGGGATAGTACAAACTTTTATTGGTATACCTACCAGTCATAAAATTAGTTAGTGTGAGTACAGTCAATTAAGAGACAAAGTACTAGGTTGTATGAGATAATCGTACGTGACTAGGATACAAAACATACACGAGTGATAGAACAGGTGGTGATGGGGTGGCACAAGTAGCCACATGGGTAATAGATTCATATTTTGGTGATGCCTCCCAAATAGTAGTATTCCTCTTTTGGCCTTCTTCACACACCCAACTATGAGCTTCAAACAAACGCCACAGGGGATCCATTTTTCCTAAACCAAGATTTTTAAAAGTACATTGAAGATTTGAATCCATTAAACATATTTTCATTCCTCATTTTTGAAATTTTTTTGAAAACTTTCTAGAAATGCCTATATCCCCTACCACTTCAAAAACTAAAATCCATAAAAAAATATACAAACATAAACCAAATTAATTGAAATAGAGGTCCCTCTTAATGTTTTTAGAAGTTAAAGACATAATTAAAATATTATATTTACTCCAAGATCTAAGAAAAAATGTATAAAATTTTTACTTTTGACATTGAAGTGTTTTCCAAATGAGCTCATGGTGTCCAATTTAAGTGAAACAAAGGTTAAAAATAATTTCTTTAGCACTCTAAATGTAATGAGAATGTCAAATTCACATAAAAAATGATCAAAATGGAAATTAGGATAAAAATAATCAATAGAAACCCTTAATACATAAGTATACAATATTAATGCAAATCCAACTGAAGAAAAAACTAAATTTGAAATAATAAGAGATGGAACATGTGAAGAATTCCCCATGGGATATAACTCATTCCATGAAAATGACCATAAAATTTTACATTTTTCTTGAACAAAACTTACCTAATGTAAATTTGAAAACCCCCAATGAGGTTTAACACAAAAAATGTAGATTTGGTCCAAATAAAAAAATGGTGGGTAATTTGAAAACCCTCAACAACATTTAGATCTAAAACATAAATTTGGGTCGAATACAAATTCTTCATAGATAATTTTGAAAACCCATCAAATGAGATTTGACACAAAAAAATGTTTTAAGACTAGATTTTTTTTGTAAGAATGTTATCTTATTGAAGATTATAAAAATCCATGATGACTATCTATGAAGAATAGCTCTAATAATATATTGGGTATTGGGTCTTAACTTTGAAACTATGTTAAGAAAGAGAAAAACCCATAAACTTATATATATAAAGACACCATCCAAAAAAAAGTATTCAAATGAGATATTCTACCACTACACACATTATATTAAATTAATTAAAAATATATGATATAAATGTGCAACCAATAATGGTTTTCCCATAACATGGCCCCATTTAAATTCACATTAACTTGTTTTTACATCATTTAAAAATAAATTTAAGTTTATATTTTAAATGGTTCTCTAATTGAATTTTTTTTTTGAAAGAAAACATTTATTTTAAATAATATTTAATATTATATTAATTTTTTATTTATATAGTTTAAAATAAATAACTTTAAAAATAAACTTAACTTGATATTTTCCATAAGTTTATACTTTAGGATCATTTTAAGGAAACATACATTTTAAAATAAATTTAGTTTTGAATACATAGATGGTCATTTTCCAATGAACATTACAATATAAAATAATGTTGTATATTATTAAGTCAATCACTAAGGTTATTACATGATTGGTTGTCATGTCACCATTACTCTTATCAGGAAGCTCAATTATTTAATTTTTTGAAAGGGACACACTTATGTTGCATAGGCCCAATCACCCCCCGTAATATTTTTATTTGATGTCCTCCTCGATTCCTATAACATTTGCTATAAGTGTTTTTGATAAATCTAAGGAATGTAATGGCACTAAATAGAATGTATAAATTCATTATAAAATTACTCTGTGAGGTAATTATCTTACCCCTGAAATCCTCCCTTATTTTGTTTTAGAATGACCTAATTTTGATAAATCTTGTAGTTATTTTGAACAATTTAGTTTTGTTACATACTTTGTTGGTTGAGTCCACACTAAAAAAACTTTGAAATATTGGTCCCATATTACTTGGAGAGCACCCCATAATTTTAAACTTTAGGGAGTCATAAATATGAATAAGTTTTTTTTGTTTGTTTATTAATGTAAATTATTGTCGAGCCATTAGTGTTCATGATCCCTACTTTATTTGTAACACATTAGTCATATTCTCTTATTGGACATGAGATTTCATATTATTTTAACATTCCAAACTTAAATTTATAGTTTAGATATAATTTCATAGCCTCCATTGGCCCTTTTAGAGTATTTTTATCAGTTGATTAAACCCTTAGGGTGATTCATAGGGATTGAGTAATAAAACATTTATGTAGTTTGGCCTCAAAAATGTGTTTGGATTGAAATGGATCTCTTCAAGGATCCTAAAGAGGACATTAATATCATAATAAGTGAAACATGTTTGACATGTTAATTTATATCATAATTCTCAATACTTGTTTCCGTTGCCAAGCCACGAACTATAAAATCTAAGAATGCATGTTAAAGGCCAATTTCATGCTAGTTCCACCACCCAAAACCACTCTTGAAGTGAATGAGAATACAAAAGCATATTTTGATGGAATATTGTTACTAATAATAAAATCAAACATAAATATCACACATTGGGCAAGGCCTCAACTACCATGTACAAAACCATTGGTGGTTCTTCAATGGTCACAAAGCAACTAGCCGCCACCACCCAACATGGGAAAACACTATTTATAGTTCACACACTAAAGTGGTGGAATTTTTTATCTTGATATTAGATACAAATAATGGTTTCCTAACCTTCATATCCCCCTCCTAAGGTGAAACAACTGAATGTAGCAGTCCATCTTGTGGTGTTTGATTTTAAGTTAATTTATTGCTAAGAGCATAGTTCATCTCCACCACTTGAAGATGAAAGCCATATTGAATATAAATGATGACCTTTACAAATAATTTAATTCATAAATGGTGACCTTCAATCCTACTCTAAAAATAGTTCTTATGTTTTAACCAAGGTGGATGAGGAAACCACTGTGAAAATATAGGTTAGTCAATAATTGTGTACTTGGAATGTGTGAAGAGTTACTTACATGACCTAAAAATTCATTATAAGGGATAAATGCCACTTATTTAACAATGTGAAAATTATTTATCTAAAATAATTTAATATTTTCATATTTTCACTCACCTCCATTGTTATAAATATTTGTCTATGTGTTGTTTGTCATATGTTAGCTCATGAGGTTAGACATGGGCGTGTAGTAACATTAATTTCACCTTATTTTTCATCCAATATTGTCTCTTCAGGTTGAACTCAATTCATAAAATTGTGTGTACCCTATTTTATTTTAATGGCTTATTTCTCAATCTTTCCAATATTTATGCCTCCAATGATGTATTTGAGAGGGTGAATTTTCGGCATTGGCTATTTGACTCACTCCCTGATGACAACTAGATAACTTCTAGTGATTTTAATATGATTGAATCCAAATGATACACAGAGGTTACTTCCCATTGGGGGGTGTTCCACCAAGAGAATAACATGGTTTTATAGGTGTAAAAAACTTGGGATTTTTAAATCATAATCACCACTGCCAACTCACCTTGGTTGACATGGTCTGATTTTGATGAAACCAAAAACTAGAAAATTAAAATATTAATAGGTATAATTTACTTAGATTTTTGTAAACATTAATATTTATTAATTATCCTTAAATTAATTAAAATTATTACATTATATTATTCAAATAAATATAACTTTAAATTGGAGTGGACATACAAAAGTAAAAAAAACTAAATAAATTAAAAATCGACCTAGAATTAATCGGTCCTATTATTTTTAGCAACTGTTACTTTTAGTAACTTTTTCATGTAAGTTTGGTAATCACTATTTTTATAAAATTTCACATGTGAGCTTAGATGGGCCTAAAAATATCCACTTATCCTATACACATTAAATTCAAACTAATGGAATAATTTTGACTTAAGTTCATATCCAGTTACAAAAATATCACATTTTTAAAATTACAAAATTCCTAAAAAAATATTAAAATTTATTTTCAAGCCCTTATATGGTCATGTATGGACTATGAAATGTTTTTAAAATGATATTAATTAGATAGGGTGGGTTATGGCTACATTATTATTTTCTATATCTTCATTTTGACATGAATAAGAGCTCAAACGGGTTCCCAGATCAAAAGTTATGGCCTTCGCAAGATACACATCAACATCAAAGTTGTAGAAAGGAAATGCAAGAGTGGATAAAATATTGGATTATGTTATAATTGTGAATAAAACTATATTTTCTCTCACTAAAAATTTTGATTATCCTATGGCGGTCATCCTTGATACTTTGCTTTCAAACCACCTTCCCATAAAATTTGAAATTGAATGGTTTGTTCCTCAAATAAGGAATGAAAATAAGCAATTATATTGTAATATTTCCAATTTTCAACCTTCCTAGACCAAGAATCACATTATTAGAAATTGTAATTTTTCTCTTCAGACCTATAGAGCTTTTGGTTATATCAACTGGTGGGAAAGTTTCATCAATTAGACAACAATTTTCCTCAGAATCTATAGTTGATAAGTAGTTTTTTCATTGTAGAGATCATATGGCTTCACATCATGAATTCATTCAAATTTCAAAAGAGTTTGAGATTTAACCCTTTAATGAGGATATTCATAATAAGGTTATCTTATGGCGGCACAAGCTTTAAGTAAATGAGCACTATCAAGCTTGAGGAACCCATATTTGTGCCCATGTGCACTAGTTAAAAATTGAATATAGAGATTTGAAGGAATTAATTTCTCCCCTTCATTATAAAAAAATTAACTAATTATTTGAAATAAACCTGATAAGCTAGTTCTTATATCACACATCTTCCTAATATTTTTAGATCTTTTATTCTCATTATTATGATGTGTTTTTTCTCGACCTTCCACACATGAACGAGACCATGCTCTTCACATATGTCTCCAAGTGGTTCGTTATAAGATAAAAAAATGATAATGGATGGCATGTGAAGGGTTTATATCGATTGAAAAACTCCAAAAGGTGGTCATGCAAATGGTTGTCAACATATTACTTGGTATTGATGGGTTTCCCTATGAATTATATCAGGGTTTATGGGATATAATGGGTCTAGATTTACACAAACTATATGT
Source organism: Torreya grandis (assembly GCA_037957365.1). Classification (NCBI taxonomy): domain Eukaryota; kingdom Viridiplantae; phylum Streptophyta; class Pinopsida; order Cupressales; family Taxaceae; genus Torreya; species Torreya grandis. The sequence goes on along the minus strand of JARHVA010006177.1, from coordinate 410,432 downwards.
ATACAAAGTTTGAAACCATTCCCTCAAAAATCTTATTAATCAAGGTAATATGAGATTCATTACCAAACCTATAAATTTGGATATTATATTTAGTTGGAGACCTATTACCCCTCTTAGTGTTTCTTACAAAATTATTTGTAATCCTCTTGTTCTTATGGTTAGATATTTTCTAACCCTTATTTTTCTTCCTCAAAAAATGGGTTTCATTAAAAATGAATATATACTTGATAACATTATTGTTATTTGGAAAGGGATGGAATGAGATAAAAGGTATTATCAAAAGGTTCTATTATAAAAATTGATTTTGAGAAATCCTACGACAAAATTAAATGTCTCGTCATATTGGATATGCTTCAAGATCTATGATTTGGCCCTAGGATTTTTAGCACAATTAATATTTTTTTTCTAGAATGCAATTGCTACATCACCATCAATGGATTTTAATCCAAGAAGTTTGATATCTTTCATTCCATTCTTAAATGTTTTCATATACCCCCATTCCTCTATTTTTTGGATACTAAAGGTTTCTATAATTTTTTGGTAAATTATAATTCTAAAGGGTTAATCAAGGGGAACTCACTTCCTCAATTTCACAACTAAATGGTCAATGGGATATTTTCTAATGATTTATTCCTCACATTTGCTTAAGATTAAAAATCATTTACAATGCTATGGAAACTCAATTTTCAATGCAATGGAATGTTTGGAGGGTTTTTTCTAACTTATAGACCCTCTATTTGATGGAGAAAACCCAAATGATATAGGTAATTTTCTCTCCCTTACCTACTTGGTATCTTCAGTATAAGTGGAATTAGATTCAACCTAGGGAAAATTTTATGTTTATTACTATATGTTTTGCCTTTTAAGCATCACCTTCATATTTATGGACTTATACAATCTAAAATGTTGAGAAAACATTAGCTACTAGATCTCCAAACCTCTATCCTTAGTATAAAATTTTCATATTTGTTCCAAGATGTTAGCTACCATGTTTTTCTACTACTCTTCTTATTGGGATATTGTAAGGTTTTATATGCACAGTTAGAAATAATTTTGAAGTATTTATGTTGGAAAACTCTAAAATCAATAAAGGGTTTCATCAAGTTTATTTAATTATTTAATGTACTCTAAGATCTTTAGGAGGCCTTGGTCTATTAGATATCCAAATCCAATACTATGTGTTGTGTGTTAATTGGATCATCCATGATTAGATGGTAATGAGTCCCAAAAGAATCTACTTATGAATTTGATCAATTAACATAGTCTTATGAAAAAGGAATCCTATAAAGTATCAAATCTCTAAACTCTCATACTTACTTAGGTCCATGTCACCATAATAGAAAATTTTGTTTTTAAAAGTGTATCTAGAAGGCTTGGGAGCTTCTCAAAAGGTAATTAATTTGGGTTGGATATGGATTTATATTTTAGCTCTCTCTTAATTCCTATTTTTCGTGGTGGTATGTTATTATTACTTTTCATGAGTTTCATTTTGCTCTTGTATCTTGGATTAAAAGTCTTTAGATTTTCAAAAAGGGTATTAAAGTTATCTCTAACCTATTTTATAAGCAAAGTAGAGACAAGGTGCCTTGGCATATCTTAAGGAACTAATTCCATTTATAGGCCAATGATCAAGTGTAATCCATAACACCATGCATGATATCCACCTCCATAAAATAGGTGTTCAAACACCTTACACATGGTGTACTGACTGGAAGTGGCATGTTGGGACCCCCTTCCTCCACTATAGACCTTGGTTAGGTTATCAAATATTCTCTCCATAGTATTTTCAAGGCGATGGTATTAATACCAAATGGAAAGTTAATTCCATAGAGCATATTTGGAGTATAATATTTAGTTGTGTGTGGGATGTTATAATTGAGAAAAACAAACATACTTTATGTGGTGTATTCTACACCAAGGATCCCTAATTGGTATACACATGGTTCACCTTGGAATGGCATATCTTGTTCATTTTGTTTGAAAACACATATAACTTTTAAAACATATTTTTTATATTTTCAAGATTTACCAATCAGCCTTATAGTGGATTCATACCCGCTTCCAACCCTTATGTCCACATGTGTTTATGTATAATTTGATGTTCTTATGGGACTCAGTTAGGATTCCTATAAAATACACACAAATTAGGCATATATTTCATGCAAAGTTTCTCCTTCACTCAAGGAAGAATATAAATGAAGCTAATTTTAATCATGTTATTCTTGATGATTAATTTTTCACAACTAATAGGTTTAATCTTATATCTAATGTTATACTTCAAATTCATGTACAAGTAGAGAAAGTTCATATAGGGATGATCCACCTCTGGACTCTAATAAATATCCAAAATCCCCTCATATTTAGTCAACTCCATAGGACTACGGGCTTGTTCTCGTAATAAGCATCATAATGGTTCCCCTCAGAGACATTTTCCTTCCCTAGATTTAGTGCCTCAATAATGTGATAATGGTGGTATTTTTTGTGACATTTGGATTGCTCATAGTGGTGGTGTTGGCCAATTTGGATAGTTTGCACCGTAAAAAGGTGGATTCCATTACTTATCTCTAGTTATTTCATCTACCAAGCCCAACAATTATGAATAAAAAGAAAAAGAAAAAGTAATAGACATTTGAGATCTTGTACCTAATATTTTAAACCCTTCCATTAGTATTGGCTAGGGAACTTTGGGTGATAAGCCAGATTATCCTCCACCTCTTACTCCATCCTTTATTGTTTCTCCCACTATTTAGTTTTCTTTCTAGTTTGCACTATTTTTTATATCATTATGGCTTTCACCCTTTTTAATTGAAAAGTATTTCAAATTTTATTACTTGTATAATATGATATTTCTCAGCTTCAACTAATGTGACTTTGGAGTGTAACTACTTCCACTCATTTTTCATATAATTAAATTTATATTATATTTTTATCTTAATATATTTTAATAAAAAAATTAATTTTATATATATATATATATATATATATATATATATATATATATATATAATTAAAAATTTTATTAAATTATATTAAGATAAAAGTATAATATAATTTTAATTATATGAAAAATGAGTGGAAGTAGTTACACTCCATATATATATACACATATACATAAATACATAGATATGTATGTATGTATGTATGTATGTATATGGAGCATGGATGAAATATTTAAAAAATATTTTACTAGAAAAAATAATTTAACTATATTTTCCATAGCACTTTATTTATTTAGGGAGGCAAGTTTTTTGTCTTTTTAATTTATTTAATTTTCATCGTAATCTTAATAAAAATTATTATTTTTATTATTCAAATATATAAATATTTTAATTAAAATTAAATAATAAGTATTTTGGGTGTAAGGATAATTTAATTTATTGAATTTAATGTTAAATGATTGATAAAGTCTTTTGATTCAATGATAGTTAATTTTTTTATATGCTAGATTAAAATTTAATTGTTATCCAAATTATCAACAAAGGAAATATTTATATATGGGTGTTGATGGAAGAGGCGTGAGCATGGGTTTGAGGAGTGTGAGAGTAGGGGTGTTTCATGCCAAGGACGAAGGGCTAAGGGGGCATGGCTACTTTGGAAGATATATTAGCTTTGTGTATTTTACCTATATTTTATAGCATAGATGAAATATTAAAAAAATATTTTACTAGAAAAAATAATTTAATGATATTTTCCATGGCACTTTATTTATTTAGGGAGACAAGTTTTTTATCTTTTTAATTTATTTAATTTTCATAGTAATCTAAATTTAATATTATTATTTTTATTAATCAAATATATAAATATTTTAATTAAAATTGAATAATAAGTATTTTGGGTGTAAGGATAATTTACTTTATTCAACTTAATGTTTAATGATTGATAAAGTCTTCTCATTCAATAATGATTATTATTTTTTGATATGCTAGATTAAAATTCAATTGTTATCCAAATTATCAACAGAGGAAAATATTTATACATGGGTGCCAATGGAGGATGCAGAGGAGACACTCTCCCTTCCTTTTTCTACTATAACCGTAGAGTTAGGGTCTACTCTACATGAGCATGGGTTTAAGGAGTGTGGCTTTATGGGCACTATGTGCCAGGGACAAAAGGCTAAGGGGGCATGGATCCTTTGGAGAATATCTTGGTTTTGTGTATTTTACCTATATTTTATAGTATTTTCATGTTTCCCCTATATTTTTTCTATTATTGTGTGGTCTAGTCATATAAGCTAAGGGTTTTGTTTGATAGGAATCTAGAACATAAATGCTCTGATACCACTTTGTTAGGACCCGAAAGCACAATTGATTACCATGTACAAGCAACTAAATGCGGAATTTAACCAGAAGTAACAAGTAACTAGAATTCAAAAATAACACAAAATATGAGAGACAATACCCAATTGTATTAATACTCTTCCAGAAAGAAATTACAATGAAGAGACGCCACACTCTTCCACACGTTACAGGCTTCCCACACCAAGTGTACAGTAATTCACCTTCAAGAGTTCACTCTCTCAATTATGGTCCCAACACAAAACTCAAACACAGAGTTGGTGTTCACCTCCACTAGTCAGTATCACTACTGCTAGTACACAAGTACTCCACATACTCCATGATTGAGTACACACCGTACTCCAAGTACACAACGTACTCCAAGTAGATCTCCCCTGATCTTGCTACCTGATGTGTTGCTGATCTCCCTGATCCTACTGCCACCTACAGATCAACTTGGTTTTGCAACACCTGCAAACCTAGACCACACACACACACACCTACAAATCAATGATCTTACTTACCACATGTAGATCTCCTTCCTGATCTTACACACCTACAAATCAACCTAATCTTACATACTCAGATAGAACCCTTGTCCTTGCCTCACCAAGTCCTTATGATTCTACCATACCAGCACCCCTGTGGATCTTCTACCAGACCTTACAACAACCTACAGATCTACCTAATCATACACACTTGGCACTGTGGCACTAGGAGGAACACACCTTGCTCTCTTCACTCTGAAGGAGCTAACTTTGATCTTACTCAACTAGCACACTTTACAATACAGCCCATGAGTCTATTATATAGATCCCATGCAAACAATAATTAGACATCCAATTACAATAATTAGATCCATAGCTCAAGACTAAAATTAGCCTTTTAACATGCAAACAACTGGTTTGTTAACAAATTGTTCGTGAAACTCATAGTTTAAAACTATACAAGTGACCGACGTCAGTCCCTATCTGGCTAGAGATGACCGACGTCAGCCGATACCTGACTGATGTCAGTTTCTCTTCTCACTATATATGACTGACGTCAGTTGATCAGACTAACATCGGTTGCTCAGCAACCTCTCAACAACCCCCTCCATGTTTGCATCAGTGAAGCTTTTAGCTCCACAACCTAACAATCTCCCACTTAGAGATAAATAGATGCACTATACCTATACATGTACACCATCTAATTTGTTTCCTGGCTTGTATCCCTCTTCAAGATCAATCTTGAAGACCAACCACCACACATCATGTGGTGTAACTCCTGTCATCCAAATAACTTGCCACATTTGCATGTACAAACCCATGTAGAAAAGAACTTGATCATGCATAGCATGTACACCTACTGCTGGTCCCTCTCAGATACCTGAGAATCCACTGAACTGCCCTCCAGTGCTTCTTTCCTGGATTGGCCACAAACCTGCTGACAACTCCCACTACAGGGGCAATATTAGGGAGTACACATGTACTCAACCTCATCATGTGATTGTTGACCCTATTCTATGAACTGTCCATCCATAGGTGTGTTGCTCAATTCTGCATCCTGCACTAACTTCACACAATCATCCTGTGACAACATCAACTTGTGATCTTCCCTGTCTCTAGGCTTACTCATGCCAAAGAATTTTGCTCCTTCAAATTCTTCATGACACACCTATGAACTAACTTTACCTTTAGCTCAGAAAAAAACCCTGTATGTGTAACCCTGCATCAAGCAAACACACAACATACAGTAACAAGATGATGTTGCAATCATCACCCACCTAGTAAAGAAACCACAATGGTTACAATGACATTGACTAAAGCCATGCTTTGTCATCCACCTATCAAACCTATACCACTGTCTTGGAGCTTCCTCAAGACCATATAACCTAGCCTTCCATCTCACATATCCATTCTCTCTATTCTTTAACCAAGGAATCCATTCATCTTTTAGTGCTTTCATACCAGCTGGCAACCCTACCAAATCTCTTGTTTGGTTCTACATCCTAGGAATCAAATTCCTCATTCATGCCATGCTCCCACTGTTTCCTAGATCCTTCCTGCTCTACAGTGAGCAATGAGTATAAAGAAGAGGAATAATGAATTTGAGGCTTACTTACCCTTTCAGTCCTCTATATGGGCGTTTGAGACTCCTTGACAGCTTGCTATCCACCTAAAATCTATTCTAGTGACCGATCTCGGTCACCACACAGTCTGCATCTGATCGACGTCGGTTCCATGTGACTATCCTGACTATCGATGCCAGTTTCCTGACCGATGTCGATGTCTACCTGTTGCCGATGTCAGTTCTTTGATCGATGTTGGTCTTACCCTGCCTGACACCATCAGCTCTGGTCTGCACATGACCAACATCGGCACCTATCTGTTCGATGCCAGTTCCTCCTGACTGACGCCGGTACCTATATTCTCTTGTGAGTGATGAATTTTTACCCACAAGCTCTCTTTGGATCAAAACCCTATCCAAACTGCCCTGCTCAGAGTTACTCAGCCTTCTCCACTGATCTCTATCCATCATCTCCTCCATGAACACCAAGGCTTTCTAGTTCTTAAGTCTGTCAAAGACATCTGACTTCCTCTTAAGAACATGCATCTCCTTCTTGCTCATGTGACCAAGCCTACAAAGCCACATCTTCACAACAGAAGAAGAATCAGTAATACAAGCACGTAGATAAAGAGTACCTGCTTTCTTACCACATGCTAATTCAAGTGCATCCTTGGTAACATTCCAAGAATCCACTGTGAGAGTTACTATGCATCTCTCATCACCCAACTTTCCTATAGAAATTAGTTGCATCTCCAGGACTGGGACCTACATGACCTTCTTCAACACCCATGTGTTGGCCGTCTGCAATTTCAGTAACACTTCCCCTTTGCCAAAACTTTGACAAGGCACACTAGCCCCTAAATAACTATTTCCAAAGTCTCCAAAGACCTTAACATGGAAAAATACTCTATTTCAGGCTGCATGGAAAGAGGCAACAAAATCTATAAAACAAGATTCTAATTTATCCAAAGAACATCCCAGAGCATCCTGTGTAACAACACCTACAACATCTACTTCTTCAATTCCTTCATGCTGATCTTCTACCAACCAACAATTTTTCTTTACCTACTCTTTCTTTCCATAACACCGTAATTGACCATTCTTGCTTTTGAGTTCCTCCATTCTTAGTGTACTTTCTTCTGCCATTGCTATACTCCCACTCAATCAAAAACCCCTGAGAGTGACCTATAATCAAACACAAACCTACTCCCTACAACCTTAGCTCTGATGCCACTTGATAGGAATCTAGAACATAAATGCTCTGATACCACTTTGTTAGGACCCAGAAGCACAATTGATTACCATGTAAAAGCAACTAAATGCGAAATTTAACCAGAAGTAACAAGTAACTAGAATTTAGAAATAACACAAAATATGAGAGACAATACCCAATTATATTAATACTCTTCTAGAAATAAATTACAATGAAGAGACGCCACACTCTTCCACACCTTATAGGCTTCCCACACCAAGTGTACAATAATTCACCTTCAAGAGTTCACTCTCTCAATTACGGTCTCAACACACAACTCAAACATAGAGTTGGTGTTCACCTCCACCAATCATTATCACTACTACCAGTGCCACCAGTCAATAACACTACTGCCAGTACACAAGTACTCCACGTACTCGATGACCGAGTACACACCGTACTCTAAGTACACAACGTACTCCAAGTAGATCTCCCCTGATCTTGCTACCTGATGTGTTGTTGATCTCCCTAATCCTACTGCCACCTACAAATCAACTTGGTTTTACAACACCTACAAACCTAGACCACACACACATACACACACCTACAAATCAATGATCTTACTTATCACATGTAGATCTCCTTCTTGATCTTGCACACCTGCAAATCAACCTGATCTTACATACTCAGATAGAACCCTTGTCCTTACCTCACCAAGTCCTTATGATTCTACCATACCATCACCCCTATGCATCTTCTACTAGACCTTGCAACAACCTACAGATCTACCTAATCATACACACTTGGCACTGTGGCACTAGGAGGAACACACCTTGCTCTCTTCACTCTGAAGGAGCTAACCTTGCTCTTACTCAACTAGCACACTTTACAATATAGCCCATGAGTCTATTATATAGATCCCATGCAAACAATAATTAGACATCCAATTACAATAATTAGATCCATAGCTCAAGACTAAAATTAGCCTTTTAACATGTAAACAACTGATTCATTAACAAACTGTTCATGAAACTCGCAGTTCAAAACCACACAGGCGACTGACGTCAGTCCCTATCTAGCTGGAGATGACCAACATCGACCGATACCTGACCGATGTCAGTTGCTCTTCTCACTATATATGACTGATGTCGGTTGATCAGACCGACGTCGATTGCTCTGTAACTCAGCAACCTCTCAACAACCTCCTCCATGTCTGCATCAGTGAAGCTTTTAGCTCCACAACCTAACATTGTTTTGGTCGTGTCTTTGACTATTGATTATGGTAGCAACAATAATGGTTATGTGTTCATGATAGTGATAGTTCTTAGTTGATGATGGCAGTTAGAAGGGTGGTCCTAAGGTTTTTTGGCTTCCCTCGTCCTTAGTCTCATTTATAGTTGCCATTTCCTATGACATCAACTAGGGTTTATTGGTTGTCTTTTCATTTTTGTTGATCCTTGTCAAGGGTTTTGTAGGTTATTTGTTTTTTCACCTACTTGGCTATGCCCACCCAACAAGGGTGTCTTGAGGGTTGTATTTTCACATGTCTAACTTTTATCGATTGGTAAGGGAGTTGTAAGGGATGGGTTATTCATTTTGAGTTAGTTTATTTATCCAGTAAGGATTTTAGCTATGCATACCTACCAATTTCCATGCTATGTAGCCTTCACTATTATTAATTAAATATATACACTAAAGCATTCCAATAGTATAGTTTAATTATCACCCATGCTTTTCAAATGGAAAATTTAAGATGGTTTCTTCAATTATTTGTGTTTCAACTTATGTTTTAGATAATTTTATAAATTATAAAAATTATATTACAATTTTAATAATATTTAAAAAATTATAAAATTTATAAAAAAAATTATAATTTAAAGTTTCAAAACTCTAAACTATCTCTAGTTATTTTTTTAAATGTTTTATTTATTTTACACTAGTAATAAAACTTAATGAAGATATATATTTTTGAATGATATGTTGAATATGATTAATAGTTATTCAAGTGAAAAAATATCCACCATATAATATTTTATGGGAGCTCTGCATGAGAGGGAACTTTATCTATTATTTTTTTAGGGTTTTTTATGTCATCTTTTATTTTTTTGATTTCTTACCTTTCATGCATTTTATACCATGTGTAGGAATATCAAACTAGTTGCACATTTAATTCTCTTAGTGCACCACCCTTTAGGCAGTTATTTTTTTATATAATGGCCTCCACCCTCTATGATGCAACTATTTTTGTAGGTAACGATAAGGATGGCACCCAAGTGATCCTTGAAGTTTTTGTCAAAGGTATACAAATAGTTAAAACTTCTGACCCTCCCTCTTATCCTAAGGTATGATTAAAGCCTAATGCCATAGATAGTGTTTATAAATGGTATGAAAATTATTATCTTATTGATTAATTTATTTTTTATATCCCTTCAAATAAATCCCACAATACTTGGTTTCAACACAAAAGGGATCCCTTGAGCATCCATGTCAATGATGTTCAAAACCTTACAAAGGGTTTTTTTCCTTTTCTCCTTCAAGGAGCCATCTTAGGTCTAAGTTGTTCTAGATAAATTAAGTAGTTGGTTCTTGAGAAATATTTTTTATTCTATCCAAATGGAACAATGACTTTAAGGTCACTTATTATACTTCCCTTTAGGTGCCAATCTAAATCAAACTCCCTAGCCTCCCAATTCCTCTATTGTCCTTTCTTGAGGATATTGTCTAGCCCATAAAGTGTGTTTTATGCCATGAGCCAAATAAATTTTATTATGCATGCCCTAATAAAGAGCATGTGTCGAAGTCAACTTAACCAAAGATTTAAAAGAACCCATTGATAATAAATTCATCACAAAGAATTAGGTGTATAAAGTTGTCTATTTTAAACTTCCTAAAAGCTGTTATCATTATCCATCCCCTAAATACTAGATCAAAGACTGGTCCCTCATGTGTTAGTTAAAAACCTCATTTGAACAATCATAAATTAAAAATCCCAAGATGATAGAAAAATATTGGCTAGATGAAAGTAACCAACAAAAATTTGTCATATGGTAATAAACATACCTCTCCAATTGTTACTCCCCTTATAACTTGTTAGTGCCCAAAATTTCATTGAAGCAATTGAACCCTTGTCAAATATCAATGTCTAAGTCATTAGCCCAACTTTTGTTTCAAAGTATTCTTTTGAAAAGTTCAATTTCATGTTTAAGAGTATAGGTAATTTAACTTGGTATTTCCTTATTATATTTCCTTCAGGAACTTTGCATCGGGTATTTCCTTGTGTTAATTTGGTCTATTTTTGGTGCAAAGTCCTTAGATTATTTCAAAAAAAAGTGTTCATACAAATAGTCTAAAGGCCATATTATTTCAGTCTTTTTATCTACACAAAAAGCCCGAAGGGACATTTACTTAGGAATTTTGTCTGAACAAAAAGCCCAAAGGGATATTTCCATTGTTTAGGGTCAATTATTTCAGACTTTTTATTCATAGCAAAAAGTATGAATGGAACTTGCCCTTTGAGCATTTTTCTCGCACAAAAATCCTAAAAGAATTATAAGGAATTATTTTTTTTGGCCAAAGTGTCTTTCAAATAGTCCAAAGGGTTATTTTACCTTTACAAAAATTTTAAAGGGTCATTTTATTCAAGTATTTTTCCCTTGCAAAATTCTCGAAGGACACTTGAAAAAGGGTGATTTCCTTTGGGTAATTTTCCCTTGAAAATTTTCCAAAGGTCACCTACAAAAATTCCAAAGGATAATTTTGGAGGGCAAAGGACACTTTCAATACGTTCTAAGGGCACTTTTGAGATTAAAGGACCATTCCAAAATTCTAAAGGGTAATTCTATAGGGCAAGTACCCTTAATAAAACTTCTAAAGGGTATGTTCAAAGGGCCTAAAATGTACTTTTATCAAAGTTATTATGATGTAGAGATCTTATTTCCTTCAGGAATTTTTCCTATACAAAAGGTATGAAAGAATTGTAAATCTTTGGGAAAAGTACCAATTTCAATTTTTATAGGGAAATTTTTCCAAATAAAATGTCTGAAACAATTGTCCTAGCAAAGACAAAAGGAGCTACGTCTTAATTCTTTTAGTAAAATTTTAGAGGTCTAATTCCTTTAGCAAAAGTGTAAAGACCAATTTCTTCAAGAAAATTATTTTAGATAAAATGTTTAAAATAATTGTTCTGACAATAGTGAAAATCTAAAGGCTAAAGACTCAATTCTTATGGGAAAAGTGTGAAGTCAAATCAGTCAAGGAAATTATCTCAAACATTTTTTATAAAATAATTATCATGATAGAATGCTCAAAATAATTGTTGTGGGACAATTATGCTAAATAAAAGCTCAAAGCAGAAGTGTCGAAGTAAACAAGAATGCCAAAAATAAAGACTAAGATAAAATTACTACATAACAAAGTCCGCAAAGAAATATTTCCAAATTGAAGATATGATGGTCTTGTGGATGTCTTTTGATAGGTGTGTAGACATCAAATTTAAGCTACAGAGACTATTCATTGGGATTCAAATTCTCTAAGACATGTGCATAGACATTAAATTTAAGCCACTATAAGAAGCCATTAGAATTCAAATATTTTAGGATGGTCGCACGAGCATCAATTTTAGACCCCATGAAGTAGCCATTTATTTTAAAATGGAGGGAAATCCAATGGCACACATTTGCATGGAGTAGGATGATTCGATGGTATGAGATCAAATTTGAATAGTCAAAGGAACATAGGAAGCCTATAGGACTACCAAGTGGAACATCCTCAGGGCCTAGAATAAGCAATATCCAATGATGCCCCACCCCTTAGATCATTATCTAATAAAGTGTGTTTGCTCAGGCAATCAATATTAGATGGTGTGAATTCAAATTCAAAAGGTCAAGCTTGTGGTACATGATGAGGCTTGACCATGTTTTTATGGATCGATAATATGTGGTTAAATATACACCTTTAGATCGATGGGGTACATTAATTCAAGGTTTCAAATTGATCCCAAAGTGAACATAGTGATGACATGCATTATAACTACATTATATAGAATATTGAGAAATAAATGGCATTTGATCCTTTGGGTCAAAATCCAATGACACACATTGACCCTACCTAGTAAGATCCAATGGTGTGAGCCAAGATAAACTTTTCAAAGGGTTCCGATTACATGAAGAAGTGATAAGTGTCTAAACTAGAGATGATTAATTGATGTATTCACTCTTAAAGCCCACAAATGTTGAGATGGATCTGATGTGGCATGCCAGATGTTGGTATGTGGCAAGCTTTGGTCTAAAAGTTAAACTTGATGGCATTTTCCTAGTTGGGCAATGAGTCAAAGCATAGAAGAAGGTCCATGATCCATTCTATAGTGAATATTTATAATCATTATCATGTATCATTCTCTATTTTATATCACCATCAAATCATTCTTGATCTATAATTTCTAGAGTGGGTTATTCCATGGCATGCATATGGAAAGGGAAACTATCCAAGAAGCTTCCAACTGTTCAAGAAAATGATCAAGGGGATCTTTAGGTAGTCCACATCAAGACAAAATTTGTTTGGCTCCTCAAATGAATATCTTCCATTTAGCTCATGTGGAAGGCATTTTCTAGCCAAAAGATCAAATGATATGCTCCAAATATCCATCATTAATTGTAGAGGTAGTTAGAGTAATTATTATTTTCTTACAAATGGATGAAGATCTTAGGCATGGAAAAGGGCACATTCGAGCTAGAAGTATCTTGGTGGATTTGAAGGCTTGTTTTGAAATTTTGAAAATTATGACCCATGGTTCTAGAATCAAGAAAGGTAAAGAATATATAAATATAAGGCTTGTCTTCTATTCTAGAGGTTGGTTGGCTAATGTGTTGGTCATTGTGTTGGTATGTGTCTTTCTTAGTGTAGGCTCTTTCACATTTAGGGATCACTATTATGTGTTTTTTCTCTCTTACTAAGGTGTTTGTAGATGTACAACCTTTAACAAGCTCTGAGAGCATCTCTACATGTCTCCCATGTCTAACCTGGAGCAATTCCACCATGTGTGTCCCCATGACAACATTTTGAAACATTGATATCTATAATATTTTCTTGTAAAAATAATGAAAATGCATGTGGTTATCTACTATTTGTATATTGATGAAGTCTAGTAATATGTTTTATAAATGTTTTTGATATGACATCTCATTACTCTACTCATTACTGGTTGTCATCTTAGGCCTAGAGCTAGATTATAAATCCCTTTATGCATTATATTTGGAAATATGTTACTAAATAACTTTTTAGGGCACCCTAGGTTTATGGATTCAATGGAAAAAGGCAAATCCCTCCTTGTAGTTCCATTAGCTTACATTTAAGTTTTTTACATCTTTGCATCAGATGACATCATGAATGTTAAAAGAATCCTTGTTAATTGAAGACCTCCATTGCACCATCCTCCTTATTTTATAAATAACTACTATCCTACCCTATCCTACCCTGCATATAATATGACCTTTATATATCTTGAGTGTTATTTTCCTATAGATGCATAGATCTTGCATATTTGAAATGTGTTTATAGTTTGTAATTTAAATCCTAGCATTACAGTCTTTATTTAGTCCCTTTGCTATTGAATATTATTTAAAATGAAGATTGTAGTCATAATTTCATCTATCTTTAGTAGCTTGTATCCAACCTAGAACATTTGATAATTTCATGTGACAACCCTTCTCGAGTGGAGTGAGTAATATTGGTTATGTTCTAGTCATATTTGTGTCTCTCTATTATAATAATCCCCATGGAGGTTGAATTACAAAATCTCTCCATGTGAGTAAGCTACACCATAGGTCCTCTCACCTTGGTTTAGGCAAAGCCAAAAGTAGCAAGGAGATAACCATAATCTCTATAGGTACCTCTCAGTTTGGTCCATTCTAGCAAGTTTCTCATCATTATTTACCACATTTATTCAAGTGTGTAAGGCTAATTTAGAGAGGTGTACAATTGGGAACCAACACCAAATTGGCATCATTATTAGGGATAATTCTTGTCACCCATGTTACCAAGGATTCTTGGAGAGAGATGAAGTTGTAAATAGTTTGTATTATCAAGTTATTTTATATTATTTTTATTATAGTAGGACTATCTTGGCCATCAACGTCGCAGTACTCTGCTAGGGATGTGCCAGGATTTAAGATTTGATAATTTGATATCTATTAGTTATTGAAAAGAGTTGTGGATTGCTCATATTTTGAGGAGGTTTCCCCTTGCTGAACATGAATCTTAAAAGTTTATTGTCTTTGCTTTCATATATCATCACTAACTTTAGCAAGATATGGTTTCAATATGTATGATTTCAAGTTTGTAAATGGTTATGTTCTAGAACTTTGCTTCTAGTGGTGACTCCAAAAGATCATTTAGTTTTAAAGAAATATTAGTGCCCATCTTTAATATCTTCAACTTTTAGAGTTTTCTTGCTTTTGAAGCTAAAAATACTAAGGTCATCCTTCAAAGATGACTCATCTAATAAACTTGTCTTACCCCTAAGTGTTTATCAAAGAATAAGGAGACAAGTTTGGAGGCATGTTGAAGAACTAAGTGTAGCTGCTAGAGATTGTGTGGGTTGTCAAAATTATGGTAAACCTGAGCTTCTATTTGTTGAAATTCCTATTGCTATATATTATTATAATTATTTTAATCATAGCTATTCTAGTGATTCAAAACCTTATAGCCCCATTTATCATATAACTCTTTCTCAACCAACTAAATCCCCTCCCAAGTTTGATCCACCAAGTCCACCTCATTCATCCCCTCATATCCCCTTACCATTTTCTCCTAAACCTACTATTGAAACAATCATGAGG
Source organism: Torreya grandis (assembly GCA_037957365.1). Lineage (NCBI taxonomy): Eukaryota > Viridiplantae > Streptophyta > Pinopsida > Cupressales > Taxaceae > Torreya > Torreya grandis. The sequence goes on along the minus strand of JARHVA010006177.1, from coordinate 395,082 downwards.
CATAGGGATCAAAATGAGAATGAGCATCCTACATTTAGAATTCTCAGATTTAGACCAATTAATTTTAATGACATGGAAGGGTATCTTAATAAAGTCCCAAATAAAGTTAGGAAATGCCTTCCAATATTCTAAGGGAGCAATGTAGTTAGTGGTGATCAGGATCTAAGGGCTTTTCACAATATCATTAAAGACTATGATGTTGAGCATGAGGATGTGTACATTAAATTATTTGTGCACATGCTGGAGGAAGATGCTCATGAATGGTTCAATTCCCTTCCCCATGGATGCTTTGATTCATGGGAAGAGATGTTTAATGTTTTTAGAATTCAGTATGGTGATATAATTTATCCCAAGTTTCTATTAGTTGAGTTTTAAAATATCAAAAACAACCCTAATGAGTGTGTGTAGGAATTCAACATAAGGTTCAATAAGGATATGATGCAGTTGCCTAAAAATATTAGGCCTAGTGAGACAATATGCTTGATCAAATATTGTGATGCATTTGACAAGAGGGTTTCATATTAATTGAGAGACAAGGCTCCCATGAACCTATGGTTAGCATTCAATATGACCATCCAAATTAAAAGTAACATAAAGGTTGTGGGTATGACCTTGAACAAGTATATTGATGCAAAGATGGTTGATCTAGAAGAGACATAGTCCAAGGCAACCAAAATTGAAGAAAGTGTTAAGACTTTGGCCTCCACCATCAAAGAGATGTCCTACAAGTTGGCTAGAGATGAGAAGGGGCTACCTCATAGGCTTGCATGTGATGTTGGAAATTAGAATAGAGGTGATGTAAAGGAAGTGCCTAAACCATTACATACCAGTGTAAATGTTTTAAATTTTGATGTTGACATTGATTGGTGTGATAGGTGTTTTCTTCTACATCCCCCATGTGATACAACTAAACTCAATGATAAAGATATAGATGATCCTAAGTCTGTATCTAATGGTGATGATGATATTATGATGTTGAATTATCAAGACTCCCCATGTGAGTGTTTTGCCTCCATAGAAATGATGAATACTACTATTGCTGAATAGTTTTAGAGTGCAATCAAGAGGGTCCTAACATATGAGTTTGCTTGTGATGATAGTATAACATAAGCATATGAGTTACCAAATCATGATGCAATTGAAGATCTAGAGTGTGCCCTGAAAGAATTAATAGACATGGATGTAGAATTGGGTGACTATGTTAGAAGTATGGGCATTATTGTTGAGCAATCAGTAGTTTTTGATATTGGGGTTAACAACAAGGTTGTTATTTAGAAAATGTCATTCAATAAAGATGGGATTGTATTTTATGCCCTAGAAGATGAAAAGTTCCTAACCCCTTTCAAGAAGTACCTTAATTGCATAAATGACATTTTTGATCCTAATACACTCTTGTTTGGTACCCACATGATTGCAATTGAGAATCATGTTTATCAACAACTGCTAAAGCAGTACCAAAAGCTCTTAGATTGGTCTTATCCTAATTTGAGACCATACAGAGGGGATTTGTTTTAGCTTTTCATCCTATCACATCCTAGCAATAGTACCTTTAGGAAAGTGTAAAGATTTTTCTACTTCATCTTGGACACCAAGCTATTGGAAAAGTTAAAAATATTAAACGATGGCAGAATTCTAGAGCTGCCAATTAATGGCAAGCATCCAAAGCATTTCCTCAACTGAAGTCTAAATAATGTACCATGTTGTAGAGTGTTTTATTTCTTTATATTTTTGTTTTTTTGTTTTTCCCTTACATTGGGCCTTGTTTGTATAGTTATTTTCCCTTCCTTTTGTTGTGTCTTCATTTCTAGATCCTCCTGATCTATTTTTGTTAAAGTCTACCATGTTTTGTAAAGCCTTCATGGATGTTTTCTAAAAATTGTTAAGTCGACTCTATAGCCCAATGGATTGGCACCTGGTCTTATATTTTATGGTTCTTTTCACACCCATAGGGGGTATGTATCCCTGGGTGAGAGTCAGTTTTAGTACCCAAAATTACACTAAAGTAATTGGACCCTTATCAAATATCAATGTCTAAGTCATTATCCCTACTTTGATTTCTTTTAAAAAGGTCAAGTTCATGTTTAAGAGGCTAGGTGATTTAACTTGGTCTTTACTTAGTATATATCCTTTGGGAACTTTGTATCAGGTATTTCCTTGTGTTAATTTGGTATATTTTTGGTGTAAAGTCCTTAGAGTCTTTTGCAAAAAGTGCTTAGGAAAAAATTTCGAAGGCTGTATTCTTTCAATCTTTTTGTTCGTATAAAAACCCTGAAAGGCCATTTACTTCAGGCATTTTGTCTAAACAAAAATCCCTAAGTGTTATTTCCATTATTCTGAGCCATTTATTTTAGACTTTTAATCTATAATAAAAAGTTTGAAGGGCACTTGCCTTTCAGGCATTTTGCCCACAAAAAAAGCCCAAAATAATTGTGCAAACTTATTTGTTTTGGCCAAAGTGTCTTTCAAATAGTTTGAAGGGTTATTTTGCCTTTACAAAATTTTTGAAGGGTCATTTTCTTCAGGCATTTTTCCCTTACAAAATTCCTGAAGGATACTTGTAGAAAGTTCATGTTGCCTTTGAATTTTTTTTGAAGGGTCATTTCCTTTGGGCATTTTTCCCTTGAAAAATTATTGAAGGGCACCTATAAAATTTTTTGAGGGCAAAGGATAATTTCAATAAGTCTGAAGGGCACTTTCAAGATTGAAGGATCATTCCAAAAAGTTGAAGGGCAATTCTATAGAGTAGGTGCCCTTGACAAAACTTTTGAAGGGTATGTTCAAAGGGACCAAAAGGTTATTTTGGTAAATTTTTTATGGAGTAGAGGTCCTATTCCTTTAGGAATTTTTACCATGCAAAAGGTCAAAAATAATTGAAAATCTTTGGGAAAAGTACCAGGATTAATTTTTGCAGGTAAATTGTTTCATATAAAATGTCTAAAATAATTATCTTCACAAAGAAAAATGGAGCTAAGTCTTAATTCTTTCATAAAAAGTGTAGAGTTCCAATTCCTTCGATAAAAGTGTAAAGACAAATTTGTTCAGGAAATTTGTTTCAAAAAAAATATCTGAAACAATTGTTCTAACAAAGGCAAAAATCCAAATGCCAAAGACTCAATCCTTGCAGGAAAAGTGTGAAGTCAAATCCTCCAAGGAAATTGTCTCAGACAATTTGTCCAAAATAATTATCCTAATAAAATGCCTAAAAGAATTATTATGGGACAATTATGCTAAAGAATAGCCAAAATCAAAAGTATCAAAGCAAATAGGAATGCCAAAGACAAATAATCAAATAAAATTGACATAGAAAAAAATCCTTAAAGAAATATTAATGAATTATAGATATGACCGTCTCATGGACATATCTTGATAGGCACGTGGATGTCAAATTTAAGCTTTAGAGATTACCCTTTGAATTCAAATTCTCTAATATAGGTATGTGTACATCAACGTTAAGGCATGATAATTAGCCTTTGGGATTCAAATATTCTAGGATGGGTATGTGAGCATCAATTTTAGACCCTGTGAAGTAGCCATTTATTTTGAAATAGAGGCAGATCTAATAGCACATATTTGCATCGAGCAAGATGATCCAATAGTACATGATCAAAGCTTAATAGTCAAAGGCACATAGGAAGCTTATGGGACTACCAAGTGACACATCCTTAGGGCTAAGAATAGGTAACATCCAATGATGCCCCACCCCTTAGATCATGATCTGATGGAGCATGTTTGCTCAATAAATTAAGATCAGATGGTGTAAATTCAAATTCAAAAGGTAAAGATTATAGATGATAAGGCTCAAGATTATTCCCATTAATCAATGGTGCATAGTTAAGCATACATCTTCTGATTAATCAAGCACATTAAGTCAAGGTTTTAAATCAAGCCCAAAGTGAATGTAATGATGATATGCATTATAGAGTATTGAGTAGCTAATGGATTTTGATCCTTTGGGTAGAAATATAAAGGCATGGGTTGATTTAGCCTAACAAGATCTAATGGTGTGAGCCAAGACAAAATTTTCAAAGGGATCGAGTTGCATGAGTAAGTGACAACTGTCTAGACTAGAGCTAATTAATTCACTTAGTCACTCTTAGAGCCCATAGATGTCCAGTTGGATCTGATGTGGCATGTCATATGTTGATATGTGGTAATATTTGGTCTAAACTTTAAAATTGATGGCTCTTTCTTGGTCGAGCAATGAGTCAAATCATAGAAGAAGGTCCATGAGCCATTCTAGAGCAAATATTTCCAATCATGATCATGGATCATTCTCTATTTTATGTCACCATTAGATCAAAACTGAGCTATCATTTCAAGAGTAGGTTATTACATGGCATGCATAAGGAAAGGGAAACTATCCAAGAAGCTTCCATTTGTATAAGCAAATGATCAAGGGGATCTTTAGGTAGTTCCACACCAAGACAAAATATGTTTGGCTCCTTAAATGAATATCCTCCTTCCAACTCATGTGAAAGGCATTTTTTAACCAAAATATCAAATGATATGCTCTAAATTTCCATCATTCATTGTATATTTAGCTATAAAAATGATTCTTTTCTTACAAATAGATGAAAATCTCAAGCATGGCAAAGGGCATATTCCATCTAGAAGTATCTTGGTAGACTTGAAGGCTTGTTCTAAAATTTTGCAAATTATGACCCACAATTCCAAAATCAAGAAAGGTAAATAATGTATAAATAGAAGGCTTGTCTTCCATTCTATAGGTTGGTTGTCCAATGTGTTGGTCATTACGTTGGTTTATGTCTTTCTTCGTATAGGCTCTTCCACATTTAGGGATAACTACTATGGGTGTTTTGTTTCTCTTGATAAGGTGGTTATAATTGTATATCCATTAGTAAGCTTTAAGAGCATCTATATATGTCTCCCCTATCTAACATGGAGCAATTCCACCATGCTTGTCCCCATGGCAACATTTTGAAATGTTGATGTATGTAATATTTTCCTTTAAATTTAATTAAAATGCATGTGGTTCTCTACTATTTTTCTATTGATGAAGTACAGTAATATGTTTTATAAATGTTGTTGATATGATATCTCATTACTCTCCTCATTATTGGTTGTCATCTTGGGCCTAAAGCTATATTTTAAATCCCTTTTTGTATTATATTAGAAAATATGTTGTTGAATAACTTGTTAGGGAACCCTAGGTTTATGGATTCAATGGGAAAAGACAAATCCCTCCTTGTAGTTTCATCAGCTTGAATTTAAGTTTTTTTCATCTTCACATCAAATGATGTCATGAATGTTAAAATAATCCTTGTTGATTAAAGACCTCCATTGCACCATCCTCCCTCTTTTGTATATCTTGAGTGTTATTTGTTTGTAGATGCATAGATATTGCATATTTGAAATGTGTTTGTAGTTTGTGATTTAAATAACATTATATTATTTATTTATTCCCTTTTCTATTAAATATTCTTAAAAATGAAGATTGCATTCACAATTTCATTTATCTTTATTATCTTGTATCCAGCCTAGAACATTTACCCATTCTATGTGACAACCCTTCTCAGGTGGAGTGAGCAAGCTTGGTTGTGTTCTATTCATATTTGTGTCTCTCTATACCAATAATCCCCATGGAGGTTGAATTACAAAATCTCTCCATATGAGCAAGCTACCCCATAGGTGCTCTCACCTTAGTTCAAATAAAGCTAAAAGTAGCAGGGAGCTAACCATACCCTCTATAGGTGCCTCTCAGTCATTTTCTTAGTCTTGTCCATTCTTGATGTCCAACCCTTCCCTAGATATAATGATATACTAGCAAGTCTCTCATCATTTTTTTCCACTTTTTTTGAGGTGCATAATGTCAACACACGTACTGAGACTCCTATCATGAAAATAACTCAATAAAGCCATGTTTTATAAGTTCTATAGCCTTAATTGAGCCCTTTTCCTATTGGGATATCCTCTACAAGTCATTATTTCTCTAGGTAGTCATGTAACCCACCCTATGGTGGTGTCAACTCTCCCCAAGAGGATAATGGGGCTAAGCATCTGTCCATTTCACTTGAATTTTTCATTTTTCTAAACCAACATAATATTTATATAGCCCTTAAATTTATTGAATATGGATAGGGGAGCTCCTTACAGATGTTTTTTCCTAATAAATGTATTATCTTGGAATGTTCAATGTCTCACATAGTCCTCTCAAAAATTTTGTGTGAATTATCTATTAAAACTTGGGACCTTTATATTTTGTTTATATGAAAGAATTCAAAATATTAGGTTTTATTCTACATGTTACTCTAAAATAGATCTAGCTTGATGTTACTCAATTCTCTACCCCACAAGATGATGGATGTGGTGTGTCAGTATCTTGGTTTCCCCAAAGTTTTATTCCTTGATTTTTGGAATAGGGGGTGATCCATCACACAGAGCTATTTTACTTTTCCTTGATCTTATTGGGAAATCATTAGGGGTTCTCAACATTTTTTTCCCCAATGATGGCCTTGATATATCAAATCTATGGTGGTATTTATCCGATAACATACCATTCACCATATGGCTTTTGTGTGGGGATTTTAATATGCTAAATAGTCATGAGGACAAATTTGGTTCACTACTAATGAGATGGTGATAGGATCCTTCCTGAATAAGTTATGAATAAATTACAAATATATGTAATAAATTATAAATAACATCAATATATTAATTTAAAATAAGTAAAATTGTATTGCAATAGAATAATTATAGAATCATTGGCCTATTTAAGGGGACAACTTCATTTGAGAAAGATTAATTTAATACAATTTTTAGGAGACTTCATAATAGTCTAGGATCCTATTTATAATAATCTATCACTAGATAACTATTAGTCCAAATGAATATGTGATTATTCCATTATTACACTATTACATTCCACTATTCTATCTATTTCAATGTGTTTGAGGGATGTCTCACAAAGCATATGCATTTTTATCCTTTTATTAAATAATAAAATGATGGTTAGGATGAAGGGTCCTAACATCATCTCCCCTTTTAAAATGTTTTCCCTCAAAGATTTAGGTGAGGAAATTATTGTTGGATTGAAAGAAGAGGTTCCTAAGTAGCATCTTTGGGTTGCATTCCATGCCACTGTAATATAAATTTTGTGACAACCTAATTGTACATCAGATGAGAGAAATTTTTGAGGATAGATTTAGGGTGTAAAATGAGAGATCCTATTACATCAAGTTTTAGAAGCATTGTCTAAGTGTTGACATTCTGACCAAGGACTTCTTTAGGCATAAGACATGAAAAATAGGGTGCACATGTGATGAAGGTGAGAGTTTTAACTTGTAAGTGGAAAATCTAACCTACTAAATAATTTTATAATGCCCATATAATTTAGGAGCTAATTTATAGTGGCCTTTTCTATTCAAATAGGATTACTTGTAAGATTTTATATGAAGGAAAACCATATCTCCAAGGTGAAAGGATCATTCAGATAGTGTTAGTTTTCTTTCTACTTTAATCGATTTTGTGCCATGTGGAGATTATCCTTGAGGAGGTAAAAGATATTATCACATGCACTAATTTTAGTATCAACAACCTGTACTAGTGAGCTACCTGATATATATGAAATAAGAGAGGGTAATTTTTTCCATAGATAATCTCATATAGGATTAGCTTGGTGGTTGTGTGGTATGAGGTGTTGTATCACCATTATGTAATATGTAACCATTTTACCCACTGATGTTACTTCTCTATGAAAAAATTATGGAGATATGTCTCTAAACATTTATTGATAATTTTTGTCTAGCCATCATTCTATAGATGATATCTTGAACTCATTTTCAACTTTGTACCAAGGCACTTGAAGAGTTCTTGACAAAAATGACTCTTTAAGGTAGAGTCATGATCTAAGACAATATATGTAAGAACACAATAGAGCTAGAATATTTTATCAATAAATTTTTGGTCTATGGTGGAAGTAGTGTAGGGATGAGCTAGAGAAAAAAAATGAGCATATTTACAAAGGTGATCCATCACTATAAGAATGATTGATTTCTGTTAGATTTTGGGAGACCTTCGAATAAATCCATTGAAATGTCCATCCAAAGATGTTGAATTAGTAGTGGATGAAGTAAACTAGGTGGTGTGAATATTTACCCTTTTTTGTGTTGGAAAGTATCACATTCATAAACAAACCTCTTGATATCCTACTTGATTCTAGCCCAAAAGAAATTGCATCAAACTCATTCATATGTTTTCAAAAAACCTGAATGACCTACTAAAGGGGATGCATGCCTCTCTTGAAAAATGATTTGTTTGATCTTGGATTTGGTGATTAATAGAAGGTGGAATTTATATTGCAGTGTGTGACCATCCTAAGAATAGTGATTTTTAGCAGGAGAATCTATAGATAGTTAAAGAATAAGTTTTGGGGTGATGATTTCATGATGCCATTCATATTGAAGATCATAGAGAAATGTTAGAGTATCTTATTACTCATGCTTGCTAATCTCTCGCTATGTCTTTATTCTTTACCTAGTTTTGTCTTATGTAGGGGTTTGTCCCACATTGCCTAGTTTCGCTTTCATATTATTTTGACTTGCCTATACAAGCAAGTGATATACTTTGTTATATACATGTTTTTTTAATCTTTTACATATCCTTTGCATATCTCATTTGCGTATAACAATTTTTTTATAGTTGGTTTTCTCATTTTGAATATATGATAAAACATCAATGGCTATAGTAATGAGACATTAGAGAGATCTCGATTGAAGAGTTTTGATAACTCTTTAATAGTATTAGAGCCACCCTCGAATAGCCATTACTCAGCTTTTAGGTTTATTACCATTATGGATCTGTCATTACTTATTTGACTCACGAAGTCAAATTGGCTATTTTAATCGATGATGGATGTTTGAGTTTGGTTTGATACATAAATATTGAGTAAATATTTGATTTTGTGTTGGATATATAAGGATTTTTTGGTGTAGATATAGTTAGTTTTCATATTCATTTCATAGTGTGGAGAAATTATAAATCTTGCTTTGTAAACTAGAGTTTACAAATCAAGTGAAAAGGGGGCTATTCTTTTTGTATTATGAAGCCAAACCTTGGCCATGAGATACCCAACCTAGCTTATCCTTCATGCCATCCCACCTTCCTTTTCTCATTAAAATTTGATTTTGCATTAACATGGAATTTTAGTTTGCGGATATGTGGATATTATTTTCTAGGAATTATTGGTTTGTTAGTGTCATTCTATAATATGGTTCATTGGAATTATTTGCATTGGATCTCTCTTATTTGATTTCATTACATCCTTCTCTACATCACAAATATGTGATCATTGACTTGCTCTTGCTCATCAAAAATGCATCCACATTAGTCTCAGGGATGAGGATCTTGAATCCATCTTCATTGTAGCTAGTGAAATCTATGTTTTTTCACTATGCATGAAGCCTTTAATGCCATTTTTTGACTTGAATCGACATTATAAAACAACATTTTTTCTCTTTGTTTCACACTCAACCTTTATGTTATTTCATGGTAAGTTGGCTTAAAATCTCATGTCCTGGTCAATAATATCCACACCAGCCACTATTGCCTTTCATGGTGTTATAGATACACGTGAAGTGTTTGTATGTTTGTAGCTTGTCAAAGTAGCTCGCCACCAAGCACATCAATGGTTTTGTGATTTGGTCTTTGTGCAAGTTCAAATAGCCCTCTAATAGACTTACATGGCCCATTCTCACTTCCACAAGGATTTACTTTGATTTGGTTTTGTTATGAGATATGATTAGAAGAGTTGACATCCTCTTCTGGATGCCATTCTACTCCACATCTTTGTTAGCTACTGAGTGACTCACATTGTAGCTATCTTAAAGCCACACAGTCTTCCAAGTCCTCCACATGCCTACACTCCCTCACCATGCTCCCATGACCTCCTTTTGGCCTCTAAGACTCAATCAAACTCCAAAGAATGCATCCTTAACATGCTCAGTGTTTTGTTGTTCCTTTGGTCAAAAGTGGCAAATATATGGTGGGGTTGATTTATGTGTAAGTATTTGACCACTTTGAGTGGTAGACATAATGATTTAGATCTAAGTCAAGTGGGGAGTGATTTTATGGCGAACATGGTGGGGCCATTATACATGTGGGGGAACAATATTTAAGAGAGATGTGTGCTCACATTGTGGGGGCACATTTTTTATTATTTTTATTTAAAAATAATTATTATATAGGTGATAGTTTTATTGGTTTTTAATTTACCCTCTTCTTTCACTTATTGAAGATGAAGGGTGAGGCCTGAGTTGGAAGGAGGCCAATTCCCCCTCACAAATTAAACCATTGCATTCCTAGTTTTGTGTCGATTCCAATGAGTGGTTGGAAGGCTAGGTTCACCTTAGTCATAGTAATTTTTTTTAAATTTTAGTGAAAATTTTATTAAATGAGATTTATTTTATAGGAAATTGATTGTTTAATAATTTTTAATCGGTAGCATAAAATTGAGTGTCATCTTTTTCAAAAGTTAATATTGTTCATTTTCCATGCATATGTTCTATTTATATTTTAAGCCACACTAAAATATAAAGTGCCACATTTTGGGGGGTCTCTTCGAATTGGATGTGTTGCCTTGTGCTTACAGTTTGTGGTCACATTTTAGTGGTGATATATTTTCTATGTTGTGAGAATTTATTGAGGAAATATCCATTATTTTGTAAATACCTTATCTCTTTAATTTATTAGATATTGGAGGGTGAGGTCCGGTCTGGTAGGAGGTCAGACCCCTTCACATGCAACACAAAATTCCTTCTTGCTTCTTCTGGATTACATTGTCATCATTTTTTACACTCATGGATACATTTTCGATTGAGTTTGACATCCTATTATTGAGTGTGCATTATCACTATTATGGGTTTTCCTATGTTATGGGCCCTACATTTTCTTTTGTGCGTGCACCATCTTGAATGCATTTTTGGCTGACATTGATGTCCTTTTTTGCATGTGCTTTGTACGTTGTTATTTTTTATTGCTAATTCTTTTTTTAATGTGTTTGCATACATTATTTCTCTTTTCTCCATTTTCCATACTCTTTCATCAACCCAAAACATGCAATAGTACTTTGACACACTAGGAGTTGTGTCATGTCTACTCGAGGCCCCTTTTTTAGTGCCTCGCCTTCTTCTATGGAGACACTTTTTTGCTCCCTTATTTTTGGAGCTCCTCTCTTGATAGCTTATTTGACAGGTTGATAGTCTCCTTGTTTAGAGCTATTATATCGAAACCCAGTGTCTTTCTTGTTTTCATCTAGTTTTTTTTGTGTATGGGTTATATTTTACTCATATTTAATTATAAAGTTTCATGAGATGTTATTTGATTCAGCCTTATCTATCTTCATGCATTTGTGTGCTCTATTTTAGGCACCTATTCTCTTCTTCATTTGTTTGTCTCATCCATCACCGCCATGAGCCATCTTATTTGAGATACCTTATCTATATTTTTGATACATTTTTTAATAGTTAAGAGTGTCCTACAACTTGAATTGTAGATATTATGGTGAATCCTAGTGTTACTTATCTTTTTTCAATAGTTCGATAGTCTCTTTTAGCATGATATGGAGCTATTCTAGTGTATATAGTGTCAACTTATTTGGTATTCGAGTAGTCAATTTAGAACACTTATACAGACCTCTTTTTTATCTGCTCTACCCAATCAATAGTATGGGGGATGCGATATATATTCTACTTTTTAGTGTTGAGTGTTTCTTACACCCATTACGTTTTTGTAATTTCATCACCGCTAACAGTTTTCTTGATTGAAGTTATTCTAGTGAAGCTTAGTGTCAATTATTTTTCTGATCAAACAATGGATTTGGACCACTCCTGTAGATTGAGTTCCTTTATGACCTACAACTACTTAGAGTGTAGACTTCTTTAGCATCATCTTTGGGGACTTTATATCTCTCTCTTATTCTTTTCTCTTCTTTTTTTTTTTTTTGTTGGGTGGGGGGGGAGTTTTTCCTATGGGTTTACTCTCTTTTCTCTACTTCACGAGAGTTATATGTATATGTTTCACTCTTTTGAGTGTTTTTTAGATTTTTATATTATACATGGGCATCTTATTAAGGCACTTTGTTTTCTAGAACCCATATGAGGATTTTTACTTGACTCTTTGGCCTTCTTGGTGATTCTTTTAGTGACACTAGTGTGGTATCCCCACCAGTGACACTAGTGTGGTAGCCCCATTAGTCTTTGTGCTCATTTATCACCATCTTATTGGAGGATGTTCAAGTGATGCTTCCTTAGATTCATCATTCTACATAGTAATTTGGAGTGCATTATTTATGTTCATTGATCCTCATATTCAACACCATTCCTACTTTAACTTGGTGGTTATAGTGACTCAAAATCCATGTATTCTAGCATGATGGATTGGCATCTAAAGGGACACGTGACTTCACACTGAATCCTTTATTTTTATCCCCTAGCTTCAATTAATGGGGGTGTTGGAGTATCTTATTACTCACACTTTCTAGGTTCTAGCGAGTTCTTTGTTATTTACGTAGTTTTTTCTTATGTGGGGATTTCTACTACATTTCCTAGTTTAGCTTGCATATTGTTTTGCCCTACCTATATAAGCAAATCTAATTTATAATATACATGATTTACATGATTTTTTAATCTTTTAAATATCCTTTACATATCTCATTATGTGTATAACAATTATTTTGTTTACAATTGGTTTTCTCCATTTGAGTATATGCTGAAGTATTAATGGCTATAGTAATGATACATTGGAGAGATCTTGGATGAATTTTTTTGTTAATCTTTCAATAAATGTATAAATTAGTACCAAGATAGTACATAATCGATCTTATTCTTAAAATTAGTGAGAGAGAGCATCATCGACTAATTTTTCCTTTCCTTTTTTTAATTTTTTATCATAGTCATACCCCATGAGTTTAGAAACCCACTTTTTTTATTTGCGGAATATACCCATTGCTCTATAAAATATTTGAGTATTTTGTGGTTGATTATGATGGAAAAGTGTTAGCCAACCAAGTATGAATTCCATTTGATGATTTCATGGACAAAATCCATCAATTATTTTTATTACATGGAGAGTGCCAAATTACACCTAGTGAGGACCTTGATGGTGAAGTTAATGGGATGTCCTTCCTACATGAGAACATCATAATACCATGCCACATACATCAAACTCAATAATAAAAGTATTTGATAAATTAGGCATGGCCAAGATTGGTGTGGTACACATTACTTGTTTAAGGTTATCAAATTCTTGGGAAGATGTTTTCAACCATACAAATACATATTTTTTAGTATAGATGTCAATAGAGCTATATTTTTTTTGTAATCCTTGAAAAAATTATGATATCATCTTGTTAAACCAATAAATCCTCAAAATTTTGAGTGTCCTAGGTGTCATCCAGTTTGTCATAGCTTCAATTTTGGTGGGTCAACATAAAAACCATTAGATTCAATAATATATCCTAGGTCATTAACCTCTAATTTTACAAAATAATATTTAGAATATTTGAAACATAATTTATTTTCAACTAAAATTCCCATGGTTGTATCAAGGTGGTTGATTTTATCCTTCCATGTGTGACTATAGATGAGGATGTCGTCAAAGAATACCAAGATAAACTTCCACCATAATGGGTGGAATACTTGGTTCATTAAGCCTTGGAATATGGAGGGGGCATTGGTAATCCTGAATGGCATGATCAAGAACTCATAATGACCATCATGTGTGCTAAAATATATTTTTGGAATGTTTACTTCATGAATATGGATTTGGTGATAGCTATAGTGAAGGTATAACTTGGAGAAAAATATTTCACCATTAAGTTAAATAAAGAGCTCATATATTATCATAATAGGAAATGTGTCCTTAATTTTGAGGTTGTTCAAGTCTCGATAATTAATTTTGAGTCACCATGATCCATTTTTTTTATGAATGAGCAAGACTAGTGAGGAATATGGGCTAGTGTTGGGTTGAATGACTCCTATTTATAGGAGGTTGTGGACCACATTTTCAATATTATATTTTTGATGAAATGGTTAGCATTATGCATGAATGTTAGAGGGCACACTACCTGGAATAAGTTGGATGCAATTATCTTTAGGGAGATAAGGTGCTAATCCTATTGGTTCCTCAAAACCTATTGCATGCTTGACTAAAATGTTATGTAGGTCTAATGGTTGTCTAGAATCCATTGGTGAAGTAGTGTGAAAAGAAAATAATTGGGATGCTATTTTTTGGGATCCCTTTTTGAGATTTTTTCCATATGGTGAGAGCCAATAACAATATTGGATCTAGGAAGAAGGCATTTAATTATGCATTGATGTCCATTCTTAGAGAATTGCATCCATAGCTTATAAAAATCCCAAATAATGGGTCCAAGATTTCATAACCATTGGGATCCAAAAACAACATCACATATACCTAAGTGCAAATCAAACATGTCAGTCATGACGTTATAGTCACACACAAAAATGTGAACCTTATGACACTTCTCATTGAACACAAATATTCCCCCATTGGAATCATCACCTTAAAATTATTATAATAAGGGTGCACAAAATAGCCTACTTACTTAGCCACCCGAAGGTCAATGAATTTGTGAGTGCTGATAGAATCAATAAGAAAGGTGAGGGGTTTTTTCTTAAAACACCCTTTGACATGAATTGTTTAGGGAGTGGTGATCCCTACCAAAATATGCATCGATATTTTAGGATGTGAATCTAAGGGCCTAGAATCATCATCTTCTTACTTGAGCTCATTTGTGGTATCCTCACATTGTTTTTTATCATGTGAGGAATCAAAATTGAGAAGTTAAAAATTTTGTTTGATGAATTTGTGTCCCCTATCCCATTTATCATCACAATTTTAGCATAACCCATATTCATGACGTGCACACATTTTATCCTCTATGAGATGTTTGATGGGGGTTGACTTAAGAGAGGGGTTTGTGTTGGGGCACTTGAGTGAATATGGATTGGAGGCACCCAATTGTAATTTAAATGTTATGAGTTGAGTTTATCTTTAGAGAGCTTAGATAAACCCAAGGCTTCCATAATTATGTGTGGTTGGAACATTTTAACCTCAAATCAAAGCACATATTTGAGGTTGTTGATGAATCAAATCCTGAAAAATCACCATAGAGGCCTTCAATTTGATTGGATAATTTTTTGAAATCTATCTAATATTCTATCATTATGCCATATCCATAAAGTCTATTCAATACTCTTGTGAGGTCATCGTAGGCACTAGGCCCAAAATACACCAGTAAGAGTTTGCATAGTTTAGGCCAACCTAGTTTTTGATGTGATTTGGGTACCATTGGTACCACTAAAAAACATCCTTATTTAGGTGAAATAAATTAACAAGGAATTGGTCATCAGTGTGATGTAGGTTGAAATAATTTTTTGCCCAATAGAGCCAGCTAGTGGGTTCAATGCCATCAAATTTGGGAAAATATAATTTAGGGTCATAAAATGGTGACTTGGAATAATAACTACCATTTGATTGAAAATTCCCATTATATCTAAATGAGCATAATGCAACATGGAGGCTATTCATACAGTCATGGAGTTCAAACATTTGAGATTTAATGTTTATCTGAAATTTGGCATTATTGTGGACCATGGTGCTTGCATGAGTAACAACCACTTTACTAAGGGGTTGAGGGTTACTAGAAAATATTGAGTGAAGTTAAATGTCAAATTTATCAAATTTTTAATATGATTATAATGGTGTAATATTTAAAAAGGTGAAATTTTTGTTTTTAAAAAAGTATGATGAGGTTACAAGTAGAAAAGTTTTTGTATGGGGATTTTGATTTTTTTTAAATACCTCTTAAAATGACCATTGTGATGAAAAAATCATAATAGAGTATTTGGCCTATAAGCACCAAAATTATATATACACTTTTATTCCCTCACTAATAAACTATATTTACAATTAGATCTATTGGTTGTATGGCTGAAACCATATCCAAAGTTTTAGCTTATATCAGGTAATTACAAAGAGATTGGTTGATAGTATGGCCAAAACCAGAACAAAAATTAAAAAATATAAAAAATGAATATAGTGAGATTGGTTGGTTGCATGGACAAAACCATATCAAAATTTAAATAATATGAAAATAATTACAATTTCAATTAGGTCATTTGTGTAATGAATTACTATATGTTTGCATAATTATTGGCTCAAAAATTTGTCAGGGGACAAATTGGTGATTTTGAGCTAATAGTGTAGGAACTAAGTCCTTATGTTAGTCAGAAACGTAGGGACAAAGTCCTCTTATTATCATGTGGATATACCTTTATTGAAATCCAAAAAAGGGAAAATTATGGGAAAAACTATTCACAACTATTTATGCAAAAAGGTTTTATGTGAGGGGTTATGTACATTTAACCCAAAAGCACATAAATGATATAGAAAGTAAATGAGGTGAATGATGGGAAAGAAAGGAATAAGAGGATAAATAAATTATTAAAATTAATTAAACATATAAGCTACCATGATAATCTTGAAAAAATAATTGATCTGATTTCTTCTTGAGCTATATGATCGTATAGCTACTTGTGGTGAGTAGATAAACAAGAAAATTATTTTGTAAGCCTTTCTTTCTCCTTCAATGGATCCATAAATTTTTACTCAGTAGCCAATACAAAATGAAAATCTACTTCTTTCTTTAAAATCTCACTTTGATTTATATTTTGTAATGAACATTTCACCTCTTAAAAATAACATAGAGAATGATTTTAGTTTTAATGTTGAGCGGAAGTTAGAAAAATGATTTGAATCTTTTGAATGCTTGAATAGTGTGTAACGGATTCAAAATATTTTAAAAGGGAAGAATTTTTACTTTCACGTGACTCAAGGAAGTAATAATAGCAATTACAATGTGCACAATAATAAAAAATTTGATTTGCATGACTCGTATAAGTGACAAAATGAATTTTCATGATTTGGCGAAGCATCTAAGGAAATTACATAGTAGTGGGATTTTAAAAAGAAAATTACAAATTAAAATAAATAAAATTAATTCAATTGATTTATTATTTTTTTAATTTTTAATTGCATCGTGTGAAAAATCAAAAAGACAAATTGCATGACTTGAAATAATATCAAGGCACTTTTGCACAACTTGGGGAAAAGTAAAAAGCACTTGCATAACCTTTAAAGAAAAAGTTTAATGAAATTTTACACATTGTAGAAAACTCAATGAATTTATACACAAGGAAGCTTGAAATGGAAATTGCTTCAAAAAAATGTTTTGCTCATGATTCTAATTCTCAATTAAATTAATTGATTAAAATTAATTAATTTTCAAACTTTTCAATATTCTAAAATTTTAAGTCCAAAATTTAAAAAAATAACTGTAATCAATTAAATTTTTATTATTTTTTTAATTATCAAAAACTATGACAACAATTGGCTTTGACTAAGGTTTTGAACTGAATTTTATCCATTGGGTAGCATAGTCTTAAATTTGATTGTAAATTGATCAACTGAGAAGCAACCGATCTTGGATAAAATGATGGATCCTCGAACCATCATAATGCTATCACATATCAATGGATAGTGCATGGGAGGGCATTACATACTCAGCCTAATAGATTCTATCACATATCCCAAGGGATAGTATAAATGAGGTAATTTGTGTTATGTATTTTCACACAAACTGAAATTCAAAGAGAGAAACCTTTCATTCATATAATCAAGAGTGACAAATATTCTTTTGTTAAAAGAGGTATAGTTGAGATATTATCGATATGCTCAGCTTTGTGACTCAAAATCCCCAAATTAGGGTTGATCAATATATTCTCTTATAATGTCTTTCCATCCAAAATGCTACTCTAAAAATCACTCAATGTCTCACCATTTAGAATCTTGAAAGATAGTACAAATCTCATCAAGTGATGTAAGCCTTGTCTATTGGGATACATAGTCGATGTTCTATTCTACAAAAAAATTATCATCCATGTCATTGAGAAAGATCCCTAAAAACTTTTATATTTTAGATTTACACATCCTGATCTAGCCAATTAACAACTAGTTTTCCTATCTCAATCGTATGAGAAATGAACATACATTGTCAGGATAGATCTCTTACTCATGATAATTCTACATGTTTATCACCTACTTGAATAAATCCATGAAAAACATGTTCATTCTATCATATAAGAAACAAATATCTATATCACTATTTTATAATATTGAAATAATTATTCTCTAAATCTACTATCAATTTTAGTCTTATAGATCCACTTAGCTGAAGAACTTCAATGTTTCTTTATAAAAATGTGATCTTTTGATTGACCTTGAATCAATGACTATTCTAACATCCTTTCAAATCATATGATTACCTATGATATTTCCCTAATAGAGATCACATCTACAAATATGTGTAGGAAAAAAGACTAAAACATAGAGAAAGAGGAGCAACATATAGATATATGCATATATTGAAAAACCACACACATGCACCAAATTGGAAATTAGAAAAAAAAAGCCAAAATAGGGAAATTGAAACTATTTATAGGCAGAAGAAAAAGAAAAGACTATACAAAATCATTCACTAGCTAGGAGAATTACATGCCATTTTAGAAAAATGAATTTGACTTATGAACTCTGAACACATTTAGCAATAGTGACCAAGAAGGTGAGAAGAGGAACTTATAGTTATCATTCACACATGGATGATCATGAGTGAACAAACCATTATTTTCTTCATATCCTAGAATGGAAACATTTTGAACTCTTTAATCTTCTATGATATTTCTTGAATAGCATTAGGTTTCACCAATGTTTTATTGAATATCTTAAAATACATCTTTTCTAGATATAAGAACTAAATCAGAGAGGAGCCTATTTATTTTTTATTTTTGAGCTAGAACAAAAATATCTATTGGAATGATTTGAGTGTAGATATTCATTTCCAAATTGTTTTGCATGACAGAGACAAACTCATTATCAAATTAATCATCATTATCTTCATTGATCTCTTATAGCTTGATAGTTTCCATTTCACTTGTAATGAATATTGGGCACCATTTTTTTTTTTATGGCTTCATGTCTTTATTGATTTCAACTTTGGCCTACTTATGATATTTAATTTGTGTGGGGTTGATTGCTCTAAATTGAAGTTCTATGGAGAACTCTTCTTTGTCATAACCTTAAAATGAAGTACTTGAAGAATCTTCATTTTTAACTATTGAGTCTTTCATTATGATGGATAAGGTATCTTATACTTATCTCAAAAATGATTTCATATCATATTCTCTTCAAAAAGTAGAACATCACACTCAAAATTATTTCTTTTTCTTGTTTGTAGTTCAACTAGTTATTCCGTAAATAGCTCATTTTCTCCTAGGACTATGAAGTTAGAGCAACCCTACTAAATAGGAAAATATTTCTCTTCTCTACAAAGGGGGAAGTTAAATTCTTCATTTTTTATCTAATCAATAATTATTTATTCCAACTATTCACCTTCTTCCGTAATTGTAAAACTGAAACAATCACATGTTTGATCAAGAATTTGCCTTTAAAATCTCTTTTCTAAATGATGATGACTCTTGAATATATCATGTTTCATTGCTTCCTCATTATTTCAAATAGTTATAACATGTTTTGAAACTATATTCTTCAACATTCTAGACAAAACCATGTAATATTAAATCTCAATATATTCTTATCGCATGACTTCTAAGTCATTATCTTTATTCCTCATTAAGATGAATTTGATCTCTAGATGTAAAGAACCAATGAAGACATAGAGTTGATTGTTGGGACTTGGTTGATGTACCTTAGGAATCAGTCTCAATAATTTTTTGAAGAGGGCTATGAACTCTCTCATCTTCTCATCATATTGCTTCTAGATTTGGAATAAATCTAACAATAATGTATACACATCTACGACTGATTTGAATTTTTTCAAGAACTTGTTCTTCAAGTAGTCCCAATCCATAATGCATTCATCTTCTAGGTGTTTAAACTACTTAATATTAGATCTTATGAGAGCCTCAACAAAAATCCTAACAATGACATCTTTATGCATAACTCCCAAGATGCTACATGATACTGTGAAGGCCAAGATATGATTATCTGCATGTGGGCCATTTTATCCAAAAAACCTCAAAAATTTCTTCCTTGATCTTGATGGTAACTATTGTATTAGGCCAAATCGAATGACCCAAAATGTTCTCCACATGAGACATAGGCAACATTAGGGTTGGGGTGAACCAACGTTATTTCTTCAATTAGAAAGATGTAGTCACTAGGTACATTATCTCAATAGATTCATAAACCTATATTCTAGGGAGAGTTACTTGAAAAGTATAAAAATCATGTGCATTAAGCACCTCAATCCCTTACAGAGTTGTCAAAAAAAATTGGATTAATTTTATTCAGAGGGATAAATTGGTGGCTTTCAGTCAATAGTGTGGGAATTATTTCCTTACATTAGTCAACAACATAGGGACAAAGTCCCTCTCCTATTAGAAGGAAAATATACCTTTATTTAAATCCAAAAAAGGGAAAAGTAGGGGAAAACCTATTCACATATATTTACAATGAAAAGGTTTTATGTGGGGGTTTTTTACTATTAACCCAAAAGCACATAAAGGATATAAAAAGGAAAAGAGGTGAATTAAGGGAATAATGGGATAGAAAGGAATAAAATGATAATGGAACTAATATAATTCACTAAGGAATAAAAGGAGAATGAATTAATTAATAGAATCTACATGATTATTCTAGGAAAAATGAAGGGTGACTCTAAGTGGCTAAACACATAGATTCATTAGAATGGCCCAAGAAGAAGAAAAACTATGCTCCTACAAATATCTTCCCATTCAATGGGTGGTAATGACATAATTACACCCTTAAGCTCATGCAAAACATACACTAAGATGATTCTTTGATATTGATAGAAAACCAAAGACAACCAGTCTATATTTAACTGTAAAAGACAATTAAAATATTGCTTAAATCCCACTGAGATTTCATATTTCACAAAAATAAAAAACATGCATTCAAAAATAAATGCTATTGTGTAATTTACACATTAAAACTAATTGATAACAGTGATGACAAAGTTTTGAAAGCAATAATTTGAATACAAATTAATCATACATAGTCATAATTTGTGAAGAGAACTTGAACACAGTTTATAAATCTCCTTCTTTGTATTGATCATTTTAACTTGTAATACAACCCCACCTTCCAAAAATATGTCTCAGAGTTTTGTTTTTTAAAAATCTCCCCATATAATGAACCTAACACTCATATTTATAATGTGTGAATGTGGTTATATTATGTAACCACCTTTTTGTGTTTTGTATTGTGTAAAAGTGAGTTTACAAAAATGCATCACTTAAGTGTTGTGAAAGTGCATTGGTGCAATTGCACTATGTGCAAAAATGCAAAAGAAAAATTATATGACTTAAAAAGTGCAAAGGTGTGATTATGATTTGAAGATTTTTCTCCACTCATTACATTGATATAATCTCATTTTTATTTTGTAGAAAAGACATTATAATTACATCTTTAAAGCAATGACTTGACTCTTAAAGTGCACCAAGAATAGTAAATTTTAAATTATTATTTATATGGTTTCTATTTTCTTCATTAACAACATCTTGAGTAGAATATTCATTATCATCATCATCATCATCATCATCATCTTTTACTTCTTATTCCTCTATCTACATCTCATTTTTCATTTTTTTGTCAAATAGATTTACTATGAATATCAAGATCTAAATTGAAATAAGAACTTGAAAAAGAATATACTTCAAAGGTTACCATCCAAGTCCATCCCATGTTCCAAGAAAATCTTATCCTTCACACACAATAAGGTGTAATAGTAGTATTATTTATTAAATCTATATTCTCATGATGTCAAATAATCAAAATGTTGTTGACTACAAAAATATATCCTTTCATAATTGCCATTGGTCTGGGCAGCCAACCATAATATTCCACTATCTATCTCTGTTCAGAGTCCTCAAACATGTATATTTTTTACAAGACCTTATGCAATACATGTAGTTTACTAGTGATAATAATATGTCTATACAATACACAACAAGCAAACATTTCTTGAGAAACTAACATTGGTGCTCATCTAATCCACTTCCTTCAGCTTCTTGCATCTATTATTTAGACACAATTTAGTTTTGCATGTGCATATCACTTCAGTACCTATTTAATATCACCCGATGGATTTCACCATGTTCAATCACCTTGTAATGTTGTTATATGACTTATTTTGAAAAATGCAAATAAACAATAAATATTTTTTTACAAATCGCCTTTTCTTCAATTTTAAAATTGTATTCTTCTCATTAAACTATACTTCCACTCTTTTATGGATAAAAAAATTTAAAAAATCTACAACTTGATTTTTTAATTATAAAAACCTTCAACCCCACATGTGTTATATGGTTGTACAACCTTTTGGCCTAAAGAAGAAAATAAAAATGGAATTTTTTTTCAATCTTTATTTTAAATTCTCTCCTCTCCTTATCACATGGTTGTATAGCCTTTGGCTACAAGCAAATCAATTTAAAAAAATTATTTCTAACCTCCTTTACTAGTCGTACGATGTTATATGACCTTCTTTGGCAACTAGTTACAAATAGAACAAAATTTGTTATTTTTTTTAATTTATTTTCACCTCCCTTATCTTGGTGTCATCATACGATCATATGACCTCTTTGGTAGTAATAAATTTTAATAAAAAATATGATCTGTTAAATTTTCAATTCTTAGTTTCCCTTTTTTTTTTTTTAAATCATAGATTTCTTATTGATTCATATAGTTGTATGACCTAATTGTGGTGAGTAAATAAAAAACAAATTGATTTTTTAAATCTTAATTTCTCCTTTAATGGATACACAACTTCTTTCCTGGTAGCCAAGACAAAATAAAAACTTTCTTTCTTTCAAATCTCACTTTGCTTTGTGTTTTTCAATGAACATTTCACCTCTTATAAATAACACAGAGAATGATTTTGGTTATGGGGTTGAGTGGAATTTGGAAAAATGATTTGAAGCTTTTGTATGCTTGAATTGTGTATAACGTCTTCAAATTATTTTAGAAGGGAAGAAGTTTTACTTTCACACGAATCAAGGAAGTAATAATGGCAATTAAAACATGTACAATAGTGGAATATTTCATATGCATGACTCAAGAAAGTGACAAAATGAATTTGCACCACTTGGGGAAGTATCCAAGGAAATTGCATAGTTGTGGGATTTTAAAAATCAAATTATAAATTAAAACAAATAAAACTATTTCAATTGATATATTATTTTTTAATTTACAATTGCGCCATTTGTAAAATCAAAAAGACAAATTCCACAACTTGAAAAAGTGTCAAGGTACTTTTGCACAACTTGGGAAAAAGAAAAAAGCACTTGCACATCCTTTTTTAAAAAAAAGGTTTAATCAACTTCTGCCCATTACAAGAAAGCTAACAGCTTTATACATGGGTAAGATTGAAAGGGAATTTACATGGTTTGGAAAGACATTTTTCTCAATTAAATTAACTTAATTGATTAAAATTATAAATTAAATAAATTGATTAAAATTAGTCAATTAATTAATTAATTTTCTAAAAATTTAAAATTTAGAAATTTTAAGCCCAAACTTAAAAAAAATATCGTCATCAATTAATTTTTTACTAATTTTTTAAATCATCAAAAATAATGACAACAAGAATATGATATGATATCATAAAAATAAGATTAGAATATGTAGATCCACAATAATAATTGATAGAAAATAATAATGCTTGATAAATGTAGTTGAGTGATTTTAAGGGGAAACATCCACACCAATGCAATAAGATCAAAATTTGTAATAGGATATCAAATACTAACCACTGCATCCTATATATACTCTACATAGCCATGGTTATTCCATAGTCTAGCTTTACTAATAATATAGAGAGATGTGACAAGATAATATAAGAGGTATGTGACTACAAGTTAGACACACATACCCCTAAAAACATCATATATTAAGGATGTAGCTTGCCCCTCCCCTTCATAACAATGTTTCACTCCAAATTAAATCAAACCAAGATGTTATTGCAAGAATGCTTCATCCTCCCATGTTGTATCTTCAAAATGAAAATTCTTCAATTTGATCAAATACTCCTTAATCACTTTGGTTTATAGTTGCTTAGTGTGTGTGTGTGTGTGAAGGAACTCTTCAAGATCCAGAATGACTCAGCCTTCTTCATCCAATTTAGGTAACTCAATCTGATTATAAAATCTATGTCTAATTAACTTATTTAGGAAAGAGACATTGAATATTGGGTGTATACAAGTGGATAGAGGAAATTTTAGCTTGTAAGCCACACTACTAATTTTTTTTCAAGATATGATAAGGACCATAATACTTAGAGGATATCTTGTTATCCTTTTTATGTTTTTTTATAGATATATGATTATATGAATACAAACATATAAATACCTAATCACCTATGTTAAAATTCCACTCACTATAGTGTTGATTTGTTTGTTGCTTCATTTTAGTGTGTTCCATTGCTAAATTCTCTCGTAAACTAGTAAGTACCTCTTGTTGATGGTGAATGTGTTTCTAAACTTCTAAAACCTTAGGATGCACCTTCAAGTCTGAAGTGATATATGGGGATGATACCCATACAATGCCAAAAAGGGAAACATTTTGGAATAAATATGAAAAAAAGTGTTATACCACCATTCGACAAGTGGTAGCCAAAGAACCCATTTGTACTATTTGTTGGAAACAAAGCAAATAAGATAACCTTCTAAAATTATTTTGAATACCTTTGTTTATACATTATATTAAGGAGGATAGGATGAGTTATGAGCCAAACTTGTGCCTAAACATACAAATAATTTAGTCTAAAAATTACTATTAAATATGGGATCTTGGTAACTTACAATAATCTTTAGAGTACCATGCAATTTTAGAACTGTACTAAGAAAAAAAAGCTACTATACTGTAAAAAATTAGTTGTTATAAGGAACAAAAACAAGCATACTTGGTGAGTTGATCCAAAATTACAATGATATCATTTTTACCCTCAAACCATGGTAACCCAGTAATTAAATCTATGGAAACCTCCTCCCACATATGGCTAGGAATGGTTAAAGGTTTCAAAAGATTTGGGGTCTTAATGGTTTCAAATTTAGTGTACTGACATACCATTCATTCAACCATATATTTTTGAACATCCCCCTTGAGCCATTTTTATCTTGCTTCCTCTAGCCAATCTTCTTGCTAAATGGTCATTGTGCATAACAATGCCTCAACTAATTCAACCCACCTCAATAGTGCATCTACCACCAAATTCTCTTTTGCTTTCTTATATAATATTTAAAAATCATATCCTAACATTTTAGTCACCCATTTATGTTTTTCTTCTAATGATAATCATTATTACAAAAAATATTTGAGGCTATCATGATTAGTCTTTACCTAAAAGTGTCAACCCATCAAATAAGGTCTCTATTGCTTGACTGCATATAGAATAGCCATTATCTATTTCTCATAGATTGGCCTGAGATTATTTTTCATTTTATTTTATGACTCTTAAATTCAAGTGGCCTACCTTCTTGCATGAGTAATCCTCTATACAGTATACTAATGCATCACATTTGACAACAAAAGTTTTATAAAAATCAGGAGTAACCAAAATTATAGAGGTGCACATAGCCATTTTCACCAATTTTAACACCTTGGTATTTATTTTATTCCAATGGAAGGAGTCTTTATTTAAAAAATATGTGAGTGTAGCTTATATGCTACCATAATTTTTTCCAGACTTGTGATAGTAACATGTTAGCCCTAGAAATCCCTGAATGTTATTGAGGGCCTTGGGCACTTGCCACTCCATCATTGCTTGTATTTTCTTAGGATAAACTTTCACTTATTCATGTGAAAAAATATGACCCAATTACTCCACCTCTTTGATGCCAAAAACACATTTGAAAGGTTTGGCATAAAGTTGATATTATTCTAGAACCAAAAGTATCTATTTCACATGCTTCAAATGATCTTCCTAATTTTTTTTGTAAATGAGGATGTCATCGAAAAACACCAACACAAGCTTTCTCAAAAATGGCCTAAAAATATTATCGATCAAACTCTAAAATGTATATGGTGGACTTGTGAGACCAAAAATCATGACCATAAACTAATAATAGCCTTCACAAGTTTAGAAAGTTTTTTTTAGGTGTGTCCTCTTTAAGGATTTGAATTTGATTATACACAAAGCAAAGATATAATTTGGTAAAATAAATAACACCATGAATTCATATATAAAATCATGAATGAATAGAATAATAAACCCATATTTGATGGTGTATTTATTTAGTTCTCTATGTTTTGGACACATCCTCCAAGTGTCATCCTTTTTATGCACCATGACCACTAGGAAAGAATATTCACTTTAGATGTGTTTGATAATTCCTACCTCCAACATCTCCTATACCATTTTTTTAATTTCCCTCTTTTTGGTATAAGGATAACTGAAGGGTTTGATTTTGGTTGGTGTACTACCTAGAAGTAGTCTAATGGCATGATCATGCACTCTACTTGGTGGAAGCCTTTTTGGCATGGAACCAAAAATAACATAATGGTCATCCAACACTAGTTATAAATATAGATGGGTAAAATACTTGGTTGGTTGAAGTTATATGGAAAATAATCATGTAATAAATCCTACAGCACCATTTTTGAACATCTTAATCATCTAGTGAGAACTAGCCAATTATAGAAATTTACCTCATAAACCATGTAGTTCAAATGTCTAACCTTTTGAATGAAAGTGCATGAATAGTTCCTAGAAATTCATCTCAATTTTGACAAAAGTGGTGACCCATTACACTCCCAAAATAAGGGTCAGCTCCACCCATGGGAATAGCAAACATAGGATTTTCTAACATGTAGTCTTATATAGAAAGCTTAAGACTACGTAATTTTCTAGAATAATTGATTGTATCCCCATCTACAATCATGACCTAATATTCATGAGATGGGTAAATAAAATAGTTTAAATGAGTATCCAACTTACTGTTGATGAAATGTTGTGTACTTTGAGAGCCAATCAACATAGTCACCTTGTTTTTCTTGAGGAAACCCATCACCTTAATAGTTTGAGTATTAATACCTAAAATTTCATGATAGGAAATAATAGGTTAAGAATCTTTAGATTCATCCTTGGGTTCTTATAGACCTACCCTTGAGGCCTCATCATCTTCTTCATCCTCATTGGTGCCTTCAATGTAAAACAAATTATTTTTAGCACATCTATGTCTTTTACTCTATTTTTTATCACATCCAAAACATAATCCTTTTTCACACTTCACTTCAATTTATTGAGGGGTCAATATTGTAGGCTAAATAAATGATGGGGATGGGAAATTAAATTTGCAAACATTAGTGAAAGGTATTTTTTTAACCATATATATTTCTTCTATCATGTGTACCATTGGTATGGCTTTAGATATTGAACTCAAAATAAACATGCAAACCTCCATTTTGATGTTATCTTTGAGGCCACCTAAGAATGGGTCAATCAAATTTGCCTTAGTGATGTCATCCACACGTATGGAGAGATTATATAATTGATGAATATAATCCTTCATAGTCTCTATTTGATGTAGTTTGACTAGCTGACTGAAGTAATATTTAGAGACATTGTTATGATAGTGGAACTGTTGCTCCTTAAAAAATATAGACTAGATTACTTGAAGGCCCCCTTTTTTTTTGAGCACATAACCATATATAAAAAATGAATTGATTAGGTTCTAGATATAGAGAGTCCATAACCACCTTTTGTGCACATGGATTCTGATGTGGATCAAATAAAGTTTTTATTTTATTGATCCAAATGAGTGGATCCTTACCATCAAACTTGCACAAGTCCACTTTTGGTAATAACTACTTTGGATTAAGATTGGAGGTGTGATTGTTTAAATGGGGACAACTAAATTGGAGTCATGGAGGATTATTTTATAAAGTTTGAGCTATAATATTGGGAAATTTCCTAATTATAAGTGTCAATTGATCATTCAAAACATTCAGGTCCCCTCTTACCCCAATAATGTCCCCTTTGACCACATCGAGATTATCTTTCCACACCATGCTTCATAAATTTGGATGAAGTTGGTGAACCACCTCATAAACAAATAGATTATAAGTGTTAAGATGTCATGTCATCTTTTTGAGGAGTTTTAAGATCTTATTTCCCTTTTATACATCCAGGAGTGTTAAGACTAACCATGCATAAACCCTAGGATGGAAGGGTTCAGCCCTAGAAAAAAGTGTATCAACATATTATACCATTACAATCATCTTATCAAGACAAATTCAATGACTGCTAATGTGCATAATGATGAACTTTTTATTTTGAAAAGAGTACCAATAGAATTGTCTCACTGATATGAATCTAATGATTGTTAATTTGCATAAGGGTGAAAAAAATTATATACTTTTTTTCACTATTTAAAATAAACACTTCAAAAAATACTATAGTGATAGAAAAATAAATTCTTCCCAAATCACAAGTTATGTTTTTTTATCCTTCCAATTGTAGGATACCTGCAACACTAGATCTAGAAAAAAAATGCTATATAAACTTGCCCAAATCGAAAATCTGATAACACTTGTAATGAAATTAATTAGATGTTCACACAATAAAATATTATATCAAAAATATAAGAGAAAAATATGTAGATCCACAAAAATAATTGACATAAGATTAGAATTCTTGATAAATATAGCTAAGCCAATTTTAGGGGGAAACCTCCACAATAATGCAATAAGTGTAAAATTCATAATATCATATCAAATATTAACCACTACCTCCTCTATATACTCTACATAGCCATAGTCATTCCATAGGCTGACCTTACTAAGAACACATAGAGATGTAACAAGATAATATAATAGTTATGTAAGCTGCAAGTCAGCCACACATATCCATAAACATGCCATAATTTAAGGGTGTAGAAGTTTGCATAGATTCAAATTTATAAGTGAAATTCCTTACCAAAATTTGACAGTGATGATGCAACACATAAATGATAGTAAAAATTCCTATTATAGATGTTTTAATAAGGATAAATGATGCATACATAGCCATTTGGATCACTTACATGTAAATAAAATCCATATATAAGTACAAGGTGTAAAACTTGGCTCATAGTGATGATAGTCTTTTAAAAATAAAAACTTACATATCTCAACATAGATTAAATTTGAAAAATCAGTTCATAGCGATGATTGCTTCTAGATATCAAATCATAGAGATGTTTAAATCTAAGCACCACTACTTTTTTTATCACTTTTTAATCACCAATATCTCATTAAGGCAATGTGAGAGTATACTGTGGACAATAATAATTAGCCTTAACTCAGGAAGTTGTTGCATAATAAAATGGCCTTGAAAAGAGATTTGATACTAGATGTTATGATCCTTCCTAGATAATTTAGGATTGAACTATAAATATATGAAATAAAATAGAAATCACATCAATATATTGATTTAACAGAAGCATAATTGTATTACAATAGTAGAATTGCATAATCATTAGCCTCTTCGAGGAGGAAACCTCCTTTGAGCAAGCTCCATTAAATATAATTTATAAGTGCATTCATACTAGTATAAGTTCATATTTATAGTAATTTATCATTGCATAAATACAACTCCCAATGAATGTGGGATTATTCCACTATTACATTATTGCATTCTACAATTACATTCCACTATTTTATTTATGACAATGTGTTTGATGGATGTCTTAAAAAGCATATGAGTCTATAGCCTTTTATTAAATAAGGAAATTACAAAATTATTGTTAAGACAAAGGGTCATAACAAATGGTTCATGGGAGAATGTGAGGCATATTATTATTTTAGAAATAAAGGGGGGCTTATTACCCAATATTCTGGTATCACACAATAACTTCCACTTCTTAGTTTACATGATCTAATTATTGTGTTGGTTTTGATATGTTACTTAAGATATTATATCATTATACTCTATCAAATAAAAATATATTTTCTATTGCTATCATTGATGGACAACATGTCATCGTGCATTCAAAATACATTATCTCCAACCACAATCTAATCACCTACGGAGTGGATTCAAGCAATAAGCTATTTAAAGTGCCTTAAAATTATTTCATCCTCAACAGCTCCATCCTTTATAATGAGGGCACCATCTGTCTCATATCCCAAATTTGAAATTTTGTGCCTCAACTACCTCTTATTATAAGTTGGATAGAGTGGTGGAATGAGGCTCCTTTGTAACACCACCTTTCTCTACCATTATGGAAAATAAAATGATCACATTCAAAACTGAGGGATAAGGATATGCTCAAAGAATACCAAAGGATCCCATCCCTTATTGAGTACAACCCTTTTGACTTTTAGTTATAAACTTAGGCCAATTCCCTCAAACACCTACTTAAATTGGCAGAGAATTATGCTGTTAGAGGATCGTAAGTTTGTGCTCATCTTCATTGGCTTAGAATTTGTGATGAGTCTTCCAAGGAGTTTTTCAAGTCTCTTAGATCCAAAAAAGATAAATACTATATAAAATCCATCAAGTTATCCTAATCAAGACTCACTACTCTTCCTAACATCTCCTTTGCCTTTTTAGATCACTATAAATTAGTGTCTCAAGCTCAAGAGTAAACCATTGAGAGGACTCAAGATTTGTAGGAATGCCTTGACTTAGTTCCTTACAAACTCAATCATGTGGAAAAAATATTATGTGATTCATCTTTATCTTTTCATGATCTCTCTCAATCACTTCATTTCATGACCAATGACAAATATTTGGGGATTTAAGGCTTACCTTCTAGATTCTCTAAATACACCTATGAAATTGTTGGTTCTGACCTGTTATAAGTTTACAAGGAAGGTCTAAAAATATCATTGGTTTCCCTCACCAATCAAAGGAAATGTTTAATTCATACCTAAAGTGGGTAACCAAAAAATTATCACCAACTAGTTCCTGATCGCCCTATTGAATGTCTCTTACAATATCCTCCTTAAAGATCTTACTAACCACCTCTAACTCATCTTACCTACAATTATGAGACCTAAGTAAGCTGGCTTTATGAAAATAAAATATATTATTTAAAAAATTATTTTTATGTGGAAGGATTGTGAATGGGTGAGGCCACCTTTTCAAAGAAACATATTTCTCAAGCTTGATTTTAATAAAGCTTATGATATGATTGAATGACATTGCATTCTAGCAATGCTCTAGGCTCTAAGCTTTGGCCAATTCTTCATTTTGACCATTCAAACTCTCTTTGCATATGCCTTGGCCTCTTTCACTATCAATGGTCTAAAATATGAATGTATTGGCCTCTATCACTCCATACATCAAGTTTTACCTCTTGCCTCAACACTATATGTCTTTTCTACTAAAGCTTTGGGATATTTGTTAGCTCACAAAGTTAAGTGCGATCTCACCTTTGGTATTGTTATTCCCAACCAATCCTCTCAACTCATCAATGTCCATTATGTAGGTGATATTTTTTTATTTGATTGGCTAAAACCAAGTTTTAAGGGACATGGAACCATGAGATCAAAATACAATATAATTAACAGGCCAAACCCAAGGCCAAAGAAACAAAAAAAAAATCAATAGACTAGTGAAGCAAAGGTCCCAAGACCAAAGTGAAACTATAAACCAGAGAGTTTTAGAAACCCATAGCCAAGGGTTTTAAGATCTCATAATTAGCAGTGTACAAAGATGTTGTTATAGTGTGAATCTTGAAGGGTGAACTCCCATGTTGTGTCTTATTGGAGGGCACCCCAATAGGTCTACCAGAGAGGGAAGTCTTATGCCATCTAGGTCCTCTACATAACCATGCTAGGTTTCAAAAAGCTTTAACTCAGTAAAGGCCTATGAGTCCTTAGTCATTCTCATCCTCCAAATTTTGAAATCCAGTGGCTCAAGACCACTAGGGTAGATGCGACAGCAAATAATTCCAAAAATATGGATAAACTTGGAATTTGAATTCTTGGGATCCAAACTCATTGAAGAAATGTTTTTTGGATCAAAGTTTCATGCATACACTATCAATTCAATCAACCATAATTTGAAATCAAATAAAATCATACTCATCATCCAAATTTTAGAAACTGAAGGCTTGAGGCCATCAAGACAAATGTGATAACAAACCTTCCCCATATTTTTTAGATGATATTTTACTCACTCTTGAAGAGTAATACAAACCTTTCAATGAGGTTATGCATTGTCTTGACATTTTCTACCTAGCTTCTCAATTTAGCCTGCAATGGACTAAGACCCAATACTTGAGATAGAGCATGATGTCCATTCTAGATTGGTTATACCAATACAAGTTGAAATGGATTCATAAAGGAGGAAAATTTAAAAAAAATTGGCATTCCCTTTGCCTTTGATATATCCCTTATAGATTTGTGGAAATATGTCAAAAAAAGTGGAGAAAAATGTGGAATATTAGGTCACCAAACCCCTCTCTTTAGTAGGGAAATTATAGGTTTACACTAAATTTTGGTTGCTACTCATGTTTATTATTCCTCATGTTAGGCTTCCTCCAAACCCTCATATGAAAAGTTGGCTAGGATCCATAGAAACTTTATTTGGTCTAATGCCAAGAAAATGTGAGGATTCCATAGAGTTCCCTGAGATATTTGTTATGATCCGTATGTTATGGGAGGTATGAGAAGTATTGATGTCTATAGATGGATAAATGTGTTATGTGTAAAATGGGTGGTTAAAACCATTAAAGTTAATGAGTCATGGAATATACTTCTACATAATTTTATTTCATCTAGATCTCCTTACAATATATCCAGTTAGAAAAAATTAGTTCCATACTCTATTGATCACTTCTACTCCTATTAAAATTGAAGGATATTTTATGGTAAAAATATTTTTAAAATATTTTGAGGTTGGTAAGCCTCATTTAAAATGGGTTTATGATAACTTTTGTATTGGTGTCTCCTTCAATGACCAAAATCTTTGGTGGTCTCCTATCATGACCAACACCAGCCTCTTATTGCAGAAATGTCTGGTATAAAAGCTATGAGACTCTTCAAAAAATGAATTTAGATATTAAGGATTTGGTTTCTACTCAAAATTGGGCTCCTTGGTCCTTGCTAAAATTAAAATTCAAAATAATTAAAAATGACATACTAGTTACTCTCTCTCTCTATTCAAGAGTTAATATCAAATGTCATACTTCATAAGTTGGGCCTACAACCTCATCACTCATGGTGGAAATATTAGAGGTGGAACTGAGATATTCACTTCAAAAATTATTCTATAGTTCTCCTTTATCAAGTGATAAGGCCCTTTTTATCAGCCCTTGGCAATATCAATAGGCATTAGGGCCTCAATTCCCTACCAAGGACATGGTTTTATTGACTTAACTAAATTTGGAAAGCCAAGATTGAACCCAAACTAGCTCATTTCCTTTTGTGTCTAATCTATCAAGGCCTTCTCCTTGGGGAGTCAATTTCTCACCATAGAATTACTCAACCCAAGTGTCCAAATAATAGTAGATCTGAGTCTTTCAATCACACCTTCTAGACATGTCTAAAATCCCATTTTGCTTGGTAGTGGATACACAGTCTCTTTCAAACCTACCATAATGAAATTTTCTCATAGTGCTTATCCCTCCTTGGGGATTCTACAAATTAACCAACTTATATAGATTTTATATGCAATTTCTTCAAAGTTGTTATTTTGTTTCAACTATGGAAAGCTATAAACTCTGATTTATTTTACAATGAAGAATATTCTTATCAATTAACTATTAATGATAGGGTATTTTTATTATCTTTGGCTTGAATGTAGATTAAATTCCAAGCAAAAAATGTTGCCAAGGAGATTAAACATTTTTAAGAGTTATTTGATCACTATGGGAGTGTTCCCTATACTATGAGTCATATCCTCCCAAATCATCCACCACAAGACCCACCACCTTCAGTGTTTAGATACCAATGGAGTTGATCTTGTATCCATATTGAGTTCTCCCCTTCCCCACAATAGCAGGAATGGAGTCTGCATCTACTACATGGGAAATATGTTATTGGTCCTTCTAGGTTGTGGTTGTTAGCCGGTCTTACTACTATGATGTAGACCCCTATTGAGTGGGATATTATTATTTTTTTGGCTCCTTCAAATATATTGGATGGTTGGGTGGCTCTTGATCCTCCCTCAAAAAACCATTCATCTTGGAACACTCTACCAAGTAATAATGATCATCTGCCTCTTCCTTCTAGGATGGTAACATGTGCCTAGTTTATTATATGTACCTCTTGTAATTATGGTGTTATTTTATTATTGTGACTTGATAGATATTGATTCTTTATCTCATTTGATTTGTTATCATGTTTTATGTTGTTATTTTCCTCTAGCAAAGAGTCTGGGTCATACATATCAACTAGCTTGTTTTTTATTATTTTGTAAATTATTATTATTTATTTAATATTAGTCTTACTAAGGGATTATAATAATAAATGATGTTTTTAAAAATAAGTATAGCATGTAGTGCTTGCTAAGTAAGTGAATGAAACATTATAATTAAAAACCAAAGAGCAAGTTTATATACCCCAATTCTTCTAGAATTTTCATTTGGACAGAAAAACAAAAACAAAACAAAACTTTTGAAGATGTCTCCTTTAAATCAATGAAATGAAATTATTTTAATTAAAACAATGTCAAAAATCAAAATATTATACTTTAAAAAATGATATATAATAATCATTTAGAAAAGATAATATAATGTAATAGATTTAATTACACATAACATGTTCACTACAAATTGTAATGTTCCATAATAATATTTTTAGAGTCTTCAATAAGGGTTTTATAGCATTTAGTCCCTACCTTTATTACATCAATTATATTAATAATTTTAATTTCAATTATATTTTATCCCTCAAGCTTAAAATAATTTTTACATAAGGTTGCACAACCAAGTCATTGTAGATTGCATTGTTCTATGAACATTAATATTGATCGTAGACTAAAAAATGAACTAGCATAAAATTCGATTTATTAAATAAATAAGTGTCCAAGTATGAATATATAGTAATTATAGTAAAAAAAACCATCTATAATTTTCTAGTGCTTTATTTGTCATGCAAAGTATAGTTATATAGTATTACTAGGAAATTGAATTTTTTCTATTAAACAACATTTCTTTATTGATTGTTGACTAATATTTAATGGAGTGCATAATTATTTTCCAAAGAAGAGAAAATAATATGCTATAATAAAGTAGGTTTTTTATGTGGGGGATTGTGTGAGGCATACTCTCTAAAAATTGAATAAGTAAAAACTAATACCAATTTATATTAAGATAGGTTTAGTATTTTTAACATATTTAGTGTCTATTTTATTGGAATCAACATTTCCATTTATTCATATTTTTTTAATTATATAATATATATTTTTTAAAATTTAATGATACTATAATGATCCCTAATTTATAAATAAATATTACATGGTAGTATATTAAATAAATATTCTTTGTTTCCTAAATATATTTGGAAAGTATATTCCAAATTTAGGACTAATATTTAGAAAGTTTTGTATTTGAAAAAATAAAAAGAGATTAATATTTAGAAAGTTTTTTTTAATGATTTTAATAAAAAATATTTTATAATTTTATAGTTTACAAATATTATGTAATAGAAAGTTTAATAAAAAAATTATAAATAAAACCATGGATTTGGAGAGACAAATGAATGAAGAAAGGATCTCGATGGAGAAACATAAAGGGATCGCTACTCTAGGAACCTGTAAAAAGAAAAGCTACTTAGGAAGAGGCAGGTCTATTATAAAAACAAATGCATAAAGAGGATGGAGATGCATTGAAATTTGGTGTAGGAAGGTGAATCTCAACCTCAAAAAAGTAGTTCGAACAAAGGTAGTCAAGAGAACATGCAGGAAAAAGGATTCAGATTGTAAAAGATAAATGATACTTTGATAGGTATCAATAATTTGCACAAAGGTATTCAAAAGAACATGCAGGATAAAGGACCAGACTGAAAAAGATAAATGATACTTTTATATGTATCAAAAGGATATGGAGATGGCCACCAGGTGATTCTTATATTTCTTTATTACCCATTACAATATGATGGAGATGGTAAATGACACCCTGTTGTATCTTAAAAAATTCATGGAGTGTATCTTAAAGGAAATGGAGCTCCACACCCAGAGCTTGTCGATGATCTAAATTAATACGGATGAAATAGAATCATTATAGAGCCATCTCAAAAATCTGGTAGGAGATACTACAAGTATTAAAGTCTATCTTCATCACTCGCATTACATCTAGGGGCATAGAGATTAGTTGACTCCATCAGAAGAACTTATTGAAGTAGTTGAAGAAGTGTAAGTTTAACTTCTTGCCCACATGTTTAGCCAAATGTATATGGTTATATGGTCACTGAGCACTGTATAAAGGTAATCGACATACTAGCCTTATGATATTGAACTACTACTTTACTAAATAAATAAAGATTTTTAGTTTTAAAAAAATTATAAATAAAAATAAACTTTTTTTTTAATTACTACTGAAACTTATTTTAATTAAAATGTAAAGTTACTAAGTTGAGTTGTTAGTAGTAATGACAATAAGTGGTGACAAATAAACTCTAGTACAATTTAGAAATTACAATTCTTTTTTAGAATATTTCTTAATATCACCCTACAACCTTACCTTAGCAAAGACTAATATATATTAAATATGGTGATTTTTATAATTAACATTTTATAACAATATTACTTAAAATAAATTTAATAAAAATTTACTAAATTTAATAAATATTATAACTTTCAAAAAAATTATAAATTATAATTATTTTTTATTTAATTAAAAAATTAATTTTTTAAATTTTATTTAAAAAATTCATTCTCTAAAACTATTTTATTATAGGTAGAAAGTTATTTTGAACAAATATTTTATTATAATTTTAAAAAAGAAGAAATATCATTTACTGTATTATATTTGATTATAAATAGAAACTACCATTTATTAATAATAGAAGTTGTGACAAATCTATAGTGTGTATAAAATTCAATAATCTAATAGAATATTATATGTTTGCATAATATAATATTATATCATAGAAAATAATATGTAGATCCACAATAATAATTGACAGCAAATAAGAATGCTTGATAAATATAGTGGATCCACTTCAAGGGAAAACATACACAACAATACAATAAGAGAAGAATTTGTAATATGATATTAAATTCTAACCACTACATCCTATATATACTCTATGTAGTCATGGTTATTCCATAATCAGACCTCACTAAGAACATAGAGAGATGCGACAAGATAATATAAGAGGTATGTAAGATAAGTTAGCCACACATACCCATAAACATGCCATATATTAAGGGTGTAGTATGTCATTCCCCTTTAGAAAAACATTTCACTCCATGTTTAATTAAACTAGGATGTTGATACATGAATGCTTCATCCTCCCATGTTACATCTTCAAATATCAAATTCTTCCATTTGATCAAATACTCCTTAATCACTCTGGTCTGTAGTTGTTAAGTGTGTGTGTGAAGGAACTCTTTAGGTTCCAAAATAACTCAACCTTCTTCCTACAATTTAGGTAACTCAATATGAGTATAAAATCTATGTCCAATTCCCTTTTTTATGCAAGAGACATGAAATATTGGGTGTATGCAAGCACGGATAGAGTAAATTCTAGCTTGTAGGCCACACTACCAATTTTTTGAAAGATTTGATAATAAATATAATACTTAGAGGATTTATTGTTATCATTTTTATGTTTTTTCAGAGATATCTGCTTATATGAATACAAACACATAAATACCCAATCACCTATGTCAAAATTCCACTCACTACAATGTTTATCTACTTATTGCTTCATTTTATTGTGTGTCATTACTAAATTATCTTACAAACTAACAAGTACCTCTTGTTGATGGTGAATGTGTTCCTCAATGTCTCAAACCTTGAAATGCACCTTTAAGGCTGAAGTGATGTATGGGGGTGATATCCATATAATTTCATAAAGATAGACATTTTGGATTAAATGTGAAAATAAGTGTACTACCACCATTCAACAAGTGGGAACCAATGAACCTATTTTTATTATTTGTTAGAAACAAACCAATGAAGATACCCTTCTAGAATTTTTTTGACTAGCTATGTTTATCCATCGATTGAGGATGATAGGATGATATATGAACCAAATGGATGCCTAAACATGCAAATAATTCAATCCAATAATTACTATTAAATATGGGATTTTGCTAACTTGCAATGATCTTTGGAGTACCATGCAATTTTAGAACTATATTTATAAAAGTAGAAGCTACTATATGGGAAATAAATGGTTGTGATAAGGAATAAAAATAACATACTTGGTGAGTCTATCCACAATTACAATGATATCATTTTTACCCTCAGACGATGGTAACCCAATAATGAAATCCATGGAAACCTCCTCCAACATCTGGCTAGGGATGGATAAAAGTTATAAAAGACTTGGGGTTTTAATGGTTTCACATTTATTCTACTGACATACCATGCCTTCAACCATATATTTATGGACATCCCCCTTGATTCTTTCCCAAAATAAATCTTTTTTGATTTTATGATATATTTTTAAAACCCTGAATGAACTCCTATTGGAAATGTATGGATTTACTTGAAGATTTTATGTTTAAGGAGAGAATGTTTATAGAGGTATAATACATATTTATAGCATAATGTGTACCCATTCCATGCAAAAAATTTATACCCCCTAGAACCAATCTGAATATTATGTATCAAATTTTGGGTATCCTTGTCATTCTCCTATTTTGATCTTGCTTCCTCTAACCAATCTGCCTACTAAATGGCTATTGCACATAACAATGCCTCAACTTATTCATTCCATGTGGATAGTACATCTACCACCACATTATCTTTTCCTTTCTTATATACTATTTTAAAATCATATCTTAATATTTTATTCACCCATTTATGTTGCTCTTCTGATAAAAATTATTATTACAAAAATATTTGAGGATATCATGATCAGTATTTACACAAAATTATTGACCCATTGGATAAGGTCTCCATTGCTTGATTGCATGTAAAATAACCATCATCTCTTTCTCATATATTAGATTGAGTCTATTTTTCCATTTATTTGATGACTCTCAAATTCAAGTGGCCTACTTTATTGCATGAGTATATCCCCCATGCAGTATCCTAATGCATCACATTCAACATCATAAGTTTTATAAAAATTTGGAGTAACCAAAATTGGAGTGGTGAACATAGCCATTTTTACTTGTTTGAACACCTTGATAGTTTTTTTATTCCATTTGAAGGAGTCTTTATTTAACAAATATGTGACTGGATCTACAATGCTTCCATAATTTCTGGCAAACCTGTGATAGTAACATGTTAGCCATATAAATCCATGAAGCTTCTTAAGGTTCTTGGACACTTTCCACTCCATCATCGCTTTGATTTTTTTAGGATCAACTTTCACTCATTCATGTCAAACAATATGACCCAATTACTCCACCTCTTTGGTGGAAAAAACACATTTGAAAGGTTTGGCATAAATCTGATGTTGTTTCAAAACCAAAAGTATCTATTTCACATGCTTCAAATGGTCTTCCTATTTTTTTCTAAATGAGTTTGTCATAAAAAAAATTATACAAACATTCTCCAAAATGACCTAAAAATAGTATTGATCAAACTTTTAAATGTATATGGTGTATGTGTGAGACCAAAAGGCATGACCATAAACTTATAATGGCCTTCACAAGTTTATAAAGTTGTTTTAGGTGTGTCCTCTTCATGGATTTTAATTGATAATACCCAGAGTGAATATCTAATTTGGTAAAATGAAAAACACCATGTAATTCATATAGTAAATCATAAATTACTAAAATAAGAAACTTATCTTTGATGGTGTACTTATTGAGTTCTCTATATTTTGGGCATATTCTCCAAGTGTCATCCTTCTTATGCACCATGACCACTAGGAAGGAATATTCACTTTGGTTGTGTTTGATAATTCCTACCTTCAACATCTCCTATAACATATTTTCAATTTAACTCTTTTGGGCATAGGGATAATTGTAGGATCTGATGTTGGGTGGTGTAATACCTAGAAGTAGTATTATGGCATGATCATGCACTCTACTTGGTAGAAGTCCCTTTGGCATGGCATCAAAAACAACATAATGGTCATATCCAACACTAGTTTTAGATCTAGATGGGTATACTCCTTGGTTGGTTGAACTTCTATGTAAAAAATCACACAAAAATACTTTAGCACCTTTTATGAGCATCTTTAGCATCTAGTGACAACTAACCAATTATATAGATTTAACTTATAAACCATGTGGTTCAAATGTCCAACCTTATGAATGTAAGTTCATGAATAGTTCCTATAAATTATTCTCAATTGTGTCCAAAGTGGTAAGCCATTGCACTCCCAAAATAAGGGTCAAACCCATCCATGGGGATAGGAAATATAGGATAATCTAACATGTAGTCTCACATAACAAGCTCAATACTATGGTATTTGGAAAAATAATTGATTATACCCCCATTTGTAATCATGACCTAAAATTTGGAAGAAGGGTAAATAAAATAGTTCAAATGAGTATCCAACTTACTGTTGATGAAGTTGTATGTACTCCAAGATTCAATCAACATAGTCATCTTTTATTTATTGAGAAAACCCATCACCTTAATAGTTTGAGGATTACTAATACCTAAAAGTGCATGAAAAAAAAAATAGGTTGAGAATATTCATATTCATCCTTGGGTTATTCTAGACCTACACCTAAGGCCTCATCATATTATTCATCCTCATTAGTGCCATCAATATAAAACAAATTATTTTTACCATATCTATGTCCTTTAATCCATTTTTTATCGCAGCCAAAACATAACCCTTTTGCATGCTTCTATTCAATTTGTTGAGGGGTCAATCTTGTAGGCTAAATAAATGATGGGTCTAGGAAATTATGTTCATGAACATTAGCAAAAAGTCTTTATTTGACCATATATTTTTCCTCTATCATGTGTACCATTGGTATGGCTTCTGATACTGAACTCAGACTAAACATGCAAACCTCCATTTGGAGGTTATCTTTGAGGCCATCCAAGAATAGGTTAGGAAAAAAATTCTTAATGATGTCATCCACATGTATGGAGAGATTATAGAATTAATTAATATAATCCTTCATAGTCCCTATTTGATACATTTTAGCTAGTTGACTAAATCAATTTTTAGAGACATTGTTGTGATAGTGAAGTTGTAGATCCTCAAAAAATATAGATGAGGTAACCTAATGGCCCTTCTTTTTATTTTGAGCACACAACCATCTATAAAAAAAGAACTAATCAAGTTACCTATACAAAGAGGCCATGAACACATTTTTTCCAATGGATTATGATGTAGATCAAATAATTTTTTTATTTGATTGATCCAAGTGAGTGGATCCTTACCACAAACTTGTGCAAGTCCACTTTTGATAATAACTGTTTTGGACTAGGATTGGCGGTGTGATTTTTTGAATAGGGAGATGTGAACTAGAGTGGTGGAGGATTATTTTATGAATTTTGATATATAATATTGGAAAATTACCCAATTATAGGTGTCAATTGATCCTTTATAACATTTAGGTCCCCTCTTACCCCAATGATGTCCCCTTTGACCACATCAAGCTCATATTTCCATACCATGATTTGTAAATTTGGTTGAAGTTGGTGAACCACCTC
Source organism: Torreya grandis (assembly GCA_037957365.1). NCBI lineage: Eukaryota > Viridiplantae > Streptophyta > Pinopsida > Cupressales > Taxaceae > Torreya > Torreya grandis. The sequence goes on along the minus strand of JARHVA010006177.1, from coordinate 353,275 downwards.
ATAAACAAATAGATCAAAAGTGTCAAAATTCATGTCATCCTTATGATGATTTTTTAGAGAGTATTTTCATTTTTTTCATCTATGAGTGTTAGGACCAACCATGCACAAACCTTAGGGTGAAGGGTTTTAGACCCACAAAAAGGTGTATCGGTATATTATATCATTACAATCATCTTGTCGAGATGAATCTAATGATTGATAATGTGTATAAGGGTGAATTTTTTTAGCCTAAAAAGTTTACCAAAAAATTAATTGTGATCTTCTAATTAAGATAAATCCAATGATTGCTAATTTACATAAGGGTGAAATTTTTTCCAGACTTTATTCACTATTTAAAAAAAAAATTGAACAATATGCAGTGATATAAAAATAAATTCTTCCTGGATCACAAGTTATATTTTTTTTATCCTTCTACTTGTAGGAGATGCACAACACTAGATCTAGAAAAAATAATGCCATATAAATTTGCACAAATCAAATATCTGATACCACTTGTAATTAAATTACATATATGTTCACATGATAAAATATTATATCTTAAAAAAAGAGTAAAATATGTAGATCCATAATAATATTGATAGAAGAGTAGAATGATTGATTAATATAGTCGAGCCACTTTGAGGCAAAAACCTCCACAATAATACAATAATTAAAAAATTTGTGATATGATATCAAATACTAACCACTACCTCCTATATATACTCTATATAGCCATGGCCATTCCATAGGCTGACCTTACTAAGAACATAAAGAGATACAACAATATAATATAATAGTTATGTAAGCCACAAGTCACCCACACATATCTATAGACATGCCATAGGTTAAGGGGATAAAAATTTGTGTATGGTCAAATTCACATGTGAAATTACTTACCAAAAATTGATAACAACAACACAACACACATCCAATAAAACAAATTCCTATTGTAGATGTGCATACATAGCCTTTGGAGCATCTACATAGAAATAACATCCATACGCAAGTACAAGGTGTAAAACTTGGCTTGTAGTGATGATAATATATTGCAAATAAAAACCTACAAATCTTGAACTATATCAACTTTGAAAACATAGTTTGTAGGGTAAGTGCACAAAATTGGGGGACAAAAAGTGGCCTACCCGTGGACATGATTTTCTTAAAATTTCAAAAATCTAAACTTCTGTAGATAATTTGAGATGTCTACACTCCAAATTTGAAGATGGTGTAAGAACATGAAATGTATCATTTCAAGTCTAGTTTTCAAAACACTATTTTTTTAAAAAATGGTAAAGTATAATTAGGTCAAACATGTAAAATTTGAAGAGAAACTCTTATTTTTTTTTCCAAAAAATAGAGTAGATAGACATCCGTGAGGCACATCATTTTTTTAGCAACATTTAATATTATTTGAAACCCTTTGGAGAAAATTTAGATAAGATCTTCTAATATGTGACCTATTTTTTTATATTTTTTCAATGTATACTTTTTTTTATGAATTTTTAAAGTAAATAGATCTTGAAAACTAACAAAAAAATTAATAGCCATCTGTGCAATGCACCTAACTACCTCAAAAAAATGAATATCAATTTTTTTTAATGTGTGTAGAATTAGGCCTAGTTTGTGACCATATAGCTTGTTTTTCACTTAGATCAATGAAAGACAAATTACGTGAAGATGTATAGGCATGTATGTTTGTGGCATGTAGTGGCCTAAAAAAGGTATAGTTAGAAATCAACATAGTTTGAAACCTTAAATTAGTCCAAAAATTATTTAAAAAATATTTTTAGAAAGAGGAGATGTGATATTTGTGATGGTATTAAGTTTTTGAATTTTTACATTGAAATTCTTAGTTTATTTGGCAATCAAAGTTGAATTTTGTTATTTTTTTATCATAGCTCTCAAAACTCAACTGTATGATGATAGTCCAATCCTTTGAATCAATAATCCAAGCCATTATGGATCCAAAAGGAATTGGAATTAGTTTTCAAATTCAAATTACATGATCTCATTAATTTATAAGATGATCATGTTAATAAATAATATGATTGCATTATTATAAAATTAATAATACGATCATATTACTATTTTTTTGCACATTAAAGTATTGAACAAGTCGATGGAATGAATGTTGGTTAGTAGGTAACACGATCTCATTATTGATAACATGATCACATTCCAATTATTTTTATAATAAAATCATGTGGGAGTTACACATGAAGCCAATTTTGGCTAGAAGCATATATTTACTACTCTAAATGTTAATTATTTTAGTTTCTTTTTAAATTTATTTTAGTAAATATAATAAATTAGGATCACTTTGTATCTAATAGATTTAGTCTCATATTTACACTCCTTACAATATGGAAAATATTTTTTCAAAACCCAATCTGGTTAGTACTTAGGTATTTTTAGGATCTAGGTATTAAACTTAGGGATTTCATTACATAAATTTTACAATTGATATCTACTTTTTTTAAACCTATAGTCATTTTTTAAGTTTTTGTGCCTTATAAATTGATTCCTAGAATTTATAAGAGTAATAGGTTTGTCAAAATTGAATTTTTAAAACTACTCACTTTGAACTTGATCCAAAGTGGTGTGATTGGGGTAGTGTAGGTCATATTGATGAGCTACACACATCAAATAACCACTTTGTGTTAATTTCACTTGTTCATCATCCCTACCTCATCCTTGATCACTTTCTACTCATCTCTTATTACTCCTCATCACTTTCTCATCATTCCTCATTGTCCCTAATAACTCCCTCATTGACCCTCACTATCCCTAGTCATCTTTAATCACTCCCTTATCATCCATAATCACTCCTCCATTGACCCTCACTATCCCTCATCATCACTAATCACTCCCTCCCCATACTTCATCATCCTTAATAACTCTTTCCTCATCCCTTATCATCCCTAATCACTTTCTCATCCCTATTCACTCCCTCTCATCTCTCTTAATCCCTAATCACTCCCTCATTAACCTTCATTGTCTCTCATCATCTCTAATCACTCAACCTTATCATCCCTAATCACTTCTTCATTGACTATCACCATACCTCATCATCCCTAATCACTCCCTCCTCATCCTTCATAATCCATAATCAATCTTTCAATATCCCTCATCATCATTAATCACTCCCTCACCATCCCTCATCACTCTATCATTGACCTTCACCATCCCTAATCGCTCCCTCTTCATCTGACATAAGTACATAATCTAAATATATCTTTGATTATAATCATACATTGTTTAATTCATTGTAATATAAACTAACTATTTTCTAAGACTTATTGTGTTGCCAATACCCATTTTTTATAGTCAATTTTATTAATAAATGAATTGGATGATCTTTCAAATTTATAGTCAAGTAACATAAGTACTAACAATAAGCACACTCTCCCCGCGGGGGAGCTACACAAGGTCTCATGGAGGCCGCCACGGGGAGAAGGTCATCTGAATCCTACGGGGGAGCCACACAATGTTTCAAGGAGGTCACCATAGGGAGAAGGGTCAAGAGCTGGCTGAAATAGTTTGGCATCTTGAGGTGGGCTGGGGGCTCGCGTTTGCGTGGCCTCCACAAACCCTTCCTTGTGTTTACACAGCATTGTATTGCTAGATCTATTTTTGCATGGAACTTTATTTTTTTCCTTAGATATCCATATTGCGGATGGAACTCGGGTTGGATTTTCAGCCTGAGTTGGACTGCCATCTTGATCTGGTATGTGAAGGAAATCGTGAATGAATGGGGGAAACTTTATTTCCTCTATGTTGGTGCACCTTGTGTAGAATATGGCTCACTTCAGAACCATGTTTTATTAAGCATGTTTGGCCTTTGGTGACCAGATCTAGTTTTTAGCCATCGCCTTCTATCGACTAGGGTCGTGGCTCTTGTTGATCTTTGATGATGTTTTGATTGCCATGGCAGTGAATCCTCTAATCTTAGCAGAGGGGGAGAATGGTCAGATGATCAGGTGGATGGATTGGGCATTGGTGATGCTGGTTTTGGGGTTTGTGCTATTTTTTGTAGGCAGTGCATTTTTAGGGTTTGAGGGCATGGTGGAACACGGCCTTTTTCTTGACATGGCTTGACCGTCTTTATTGTTGGATCTGATAGTGTATCCATCACTGTGACAGAGAAACCAAAGGTATTTTGAGGTTTTTTTATTGTCACAAAAAATGCTTGTGTGTCATTATTGCAATGGTAACCTGTATTGTTGGCTAGGGTAGAATGCTAAAGATATATATATATATATATATATATATATATATATATATATATATATATATATATATATATATATATTTGCATTATTTTCCCTATGTTGTTTGCTTTTTAAGGTTACCGGTCCTTGTAAAACCTAGGGTTTCAGGTTGTAAAACCTAGTTTTGTAAAGGTTTCATGTCCTTGTAAAACTTGGGTGCTTTTATTGGTCTATGATTGTGGTTCCAGGTCCCTGTAAAACTTGATTTAATATTGTTCTTCAGTAGGATTCAGGAATGCTTTTCCTGGTGGGCGTTAATGCTTTATTTTTCTTGATTCTGTTAAAGGGTTTTGGGGCCCCTTCAAAACCTGCTTTTACCTTAATCTAAAACATAAGTACTAACAAAAAATAGATTTTGAATTTTAGTTTCTTAAATTATCTTTGTTGTGCAGCTAACTAGATGAAACTTTATTCGGTTCCACCTTTTTTAGTTTGGTTCCAAAGATAAAAATTAAACACAGATCTCTTGTATAATTTTCTAATTCTAAGAATATTTGAATCAAATACTAATTTATTTAGTGTTTCTCATTCCTATATGAATTGAGTCTTGGTCAAGCTCACACATGCACTCCTTGTGTGTGTAATGTGTACCAAATATTTTATCTCTTGCATAAAAATGAACATTTATTCATGTTATCATAAAAATATGTTTCTACAAAATGTGAAACACTAGTTTAGCATGGTGTAGATGTTCATCCCATGTTTTCTAAATATTAAGATGTCATCAAGGTAAATTTAAAAAATGACATACAGGCTTGAGGATGTCATTCAACATATTGAAATGAATGAATTTATTACATAAGTTAACCTAAAATGAATAAACAACTAGTCAATCAATCTGTCCTTTATTTTTAAGACTATTCCAAATGTCTATAGGTTTAACATGAATATGGCGATACCCAAACTTAAGATATTTTGGAAATAACTTATACACCATGGATATGGCATAAAAATGACTTGTTATTTAGATGAGGATAATATTTATTCACTTTAATTTTGTTAAAATTTTTTTAATTGATTCACAACTTTGGCACAAACATAATTGGGCTTCTGCAAGGTAATGATTTGGGCATGATATGTTCATTATCCATGATGTCATGGATCTACCACTTGATATATTCATTCTCTATAAATGATATGTTTTATAAATAGGTTTGAGGTAGAGGTAGTTAAGTGATCAAATCAATAGTATCTTTTAGTGTACAGTATGTAGGAACTTAGTTAGGTGACTAAAAGATATCCTTGTATTCATTTAGTTTATGGTTTAATTATTTTGTCTTTGTTATTATTAGATAAACCACACTATGATATGGTGACATAAGGATGTTATTACATTTAATTCTTACCATCAAGAGTATACTTCTTACTATAGCTAACAAGATTCTTGCACTTCCTGGCACTAATGATTGAAAGTTTATGAACTAACTATGATATATGGTATTTTAGATCATGAAAATATATCACAACATTTCAAGGATTTACTTCATAGACTACATGTCAATGGTAAATATATGGTTGACCACATTTAAAACATCACACACCTCTAATGGTAAGATGTCATAAAGGATTGCATCTTTTAAAAGTTTAATTTTATACACCAAGTGACACTACTAGGTGATCCATTTCTCAAGGCCTATACTATACCATACACTAGCTTATGGCTATGGATGATGTATAAATTTCAAGTTGAATTTTTGAAAAGAAGCTTTAGGAGAAATTAAATTCTTCTGACTTCCATTGGAAATGATGAAGTGTATTGGCTCATCATTGATCTAAATTTGTTAATGAAACAATATTTTTAATTCATATAATTTATTTTTGGGGGGAGTAGAGATATTTTTAGTACCAACCATATCATTGGGTTCATAGTCTATTATCTACTTACCTTTTATACTACTAGATAACTTGTACCCACTTCTCAAGATGTGCAAGTAGAGAGATCATAGTGTGACACTCTTCATTGGATTGAATATTGAAGCTATGACTTAAGCACCACTTTCCAATCTTGGACTACTTGTTCTAATCATTTAAAAATTATTTTCCACTCTCTGGTATGATGACTCAGTCAATATACATACAAATAGATGGCCTTTAAAGTAATTATTTAGATCATAAAATGTCCTCTTATGGAAAGAAATTGATTGGTTTTAGGAAATCACATATCTTGGTGATCCTCATGTATTTACTACCCATTTTTGGTGATACGGTGGTTATAATTGCTTCTTTTTTTTCTTTCAAATTTTTCAATTATGAATTACATCATTTCTAATAGGCCCATATTTTTTCATAGGTGTTAAATATTTTTGTTTCAAATTTGCCTCCACATCATTTTGATCACTATGTCTTATATTTTATGCTAGCACTCAACTCTCCACTTGTAGCTCCTAGAATTTTTAAACCCCTAAAAAATACCACCATCAAGGGATTGGATGGAGTGATTAAGGATGAGGAGGAATGAGGAGGAATTGAGTAGAGATGATTAGGGAGTCAATAGGGATGGTGAGGGTCAATGAGGGTGTGATTAGGGAGGATGAGGGAGTGATTAGGTATGATGAGTGATGGCAAGGATTAATGAGGGAGTAATTAGGGGTGATGAGGGATGAGGAATGAGTGATTAAAGATGATGAGGTATGATGAAGCAATGATTAGGGATGATGAGGGATGGTGAGGGTCAATGAGGGAGTGATTAGGGACAATGAGGTAGAGATTATAAATGATGAGTAATGGTGAGGGTCAATAAGGGAGTGATTAAGGATGATGATGGAAAAGGAGGGAGTGATTAGGGATGATGAAGTGGTGACTAAGGATGGTGAGAGCCAATGAGATAATGATTAGGGATGATGAGGTATAGTGAGAGCCAATGAGGGAGTGATTAGGGATGATGAGGGATAGTGATATCCAATGAGTGGGTGATTAGGGATGATGAGGGAGTGATTAAATATGATGATGGATGGTGAGGGTCAATGATGGAGTGATGAGGGATGATTAGGGATGAGGAGTGAGTGATTAGGGATGATGAGGGATAATGAGGGTCAATGAGGGAGTAATTAGGGATGATGAGGGAGTTATTAGAGAAGACTAGGGATAGTGAGGGTGAATTAAGGAGTGATTAGGGACAATGAATAATGATGAGAGAGTGATTAGGGGTGATAAGTCATGAGTAGGAAGTAATCAGGGATGAGGGGGGATAATAAATAAGTGAAATTAACACAAAGTGGTTATTTGATGTGTGCAATCATCAATGTGACCTATGCTACCCCTATCACACCACTTTTCATCAATTTCAAAGTGAGTGGTTTGTAAACTTCAATTTTGACAAATCTAAGAATCCTAGAAATGCTAAGAATCAATTTAGAAGGCACAAAAACTAAAAAATGACTATATGTTTACCAAAAATGGACATCAATTGCAAAAATTATGTCCTAAATCCCTAGGTTTAATATTAAACACTAAAAATGCCTAAGTACTAACCAGATTGGATTTTGAAAAATTATTTTCCACATCTTAAGGTGTGTAATTATGAGACCAACTCTATTGGATGCAGAGTCACCCTAATTTCTTATATTTACTAAAATAAATTTAAATTATGAGTTTTCACACATGCTTTTATGTGCAAAATAACAAGAACTTGATCATGTTATTAAAAAAGTGATAAATTTATTAATAACATAATCGCATTACCTATTATCCAACATTCACTCCATCTACATGTTCATTGCTTTAATGTGAAAAACAATATCAATGTGATCATGATATTTTTTTATAATAATGTGTTCACATTATCTATTAACATGATGACATTATATATTAATGTGATCATGTTATAGCTTAGTAATTATCGATCCATAATTTTAATAACATAATCATGTTATGTTAATAACATGATCATGTTATGTAAAAGGTCCATGGAATTATCCCCCAACTCCATACACTTACCGTGTAGCAATGATTACTTCTAAATATAAACTCATCTAGCGATATTGAAATCTACATGCCACTATTTTATTACCACTTTATAATCACTAGGATCTCATTAAAGCAAGGTGAGAGCATATGGTGGACAACAATAATTAGATTTAACTCAGAAAACTATAGCAAAACAAAATGACCTTAGAAATAGCTCTGATGCCAAATGTTAGGATCCTTCCTGGACAAGTTAGGAATAAATTTCAAATATATGAAATAAATTAGAAATAACATCAATATATTGATTCAATAAAGTATAATTGTATTACAATAATAAAATTTCATAATCATTGGCCTCTTTGAGAGGGAAACCTCCTTTGATCAAGCTTAATTTAATACAATTTATAACTGCCTTCATACTATTATAAGTTCCTATTTATAGTAATATATCACTAGATAGCTATTATTCCCAATGAATGTGGGATTATTCCACTATTAAACTATTACATTCTACTATTACATTCCACCATTCAATATATTACAGTGCACTTGAGGGATGCCTTACAAAGCATCTGCATCTACATCCATTTATTAAATAATCAAATTATAAAAGGATGGTTAGGATGAAGGGTCATAATAGATGGTCCATGGGAGAATGTGAGGCATAGTATTATTTTATAAATTGGGGGTAGTCAGGGGGGCACAAGGTTTACTAACCCTATATTATGGCAGCACATAATAACTTCCACTTCTTGGTTTATGTGATCTAAATATCATGTTAGTGATGATAGGTTACTTAAGAGATTTCACCATTATATGCTATCAAATAAAAATATATTTTATATTGCTATTATCGATGGATAATGTGTCATCATGCATTTTGAATAAATTCTCTCCAACCACAATCCAATCACCTAGAGATTAGAGTGAAGTAAAAACCAATTCAAAGTACCATACAATCAATTCATCATAATTGGCACCTCCCTCCTTTGGAATGAGGCACCATATGTCTCATATCCCAGGTTTTAAAATTTTATGCCTCAACCACCTTTTTATTTCAAGTTAGATAGAGTGGTAGAATGAAGCTATCCTTCACACCACCACCTTTCTCTATTAATATAGCAAAAAAAATCTCATGTTCAAAATCAATGGATAAGGCTATGCTCAAATACTACCAAAGGATCCCCTCCCTAACTAAGTGTAACCCTTTTGATTTTTAGTTACAAACTTAGGTCGCTTCCATCAAACACATAATTAAATTGGCAAATAGTTATGTTGTTGGAGGGTCATAGATTCATGCTCACCTTCATTGTCCTCAAATTGGTGATAAGGATTCCAAGGATTTTTTCAAGTCTCTCAGATCCAAATAAGCTCGAGACTATATAAAATCCATAAATTTATCCCAATTAAGACTCACTACTCTTACTGACATCTCCTCTACTTTTTGTATCACTATAAATTAGTGTCTCAAGCTCAGGGCAAACCGTTGAGAGGATTCAAGCTTTGTAAGAATTATTTGATGTGGTTCCTTGCAAACTCAAGCATGTGGACCAAATATTATGTGATTCACCTTTATCTTTTCATGAGATCTATCAATTACTTCATTACATGAGCAATGATAATTCCTTGGGCATTGATGGATTCCCTTCTAAATCTTCTAAGGCCACCTGAGAATTTGTTGGTCCTAACCTATTACAAGTTTACAAGGAAGATCTTAAAAAATAATTGGGTTACCTCATTAATCAAAGGAAATATTTAACTCATACCTAAATCAAGTGACTAAAAACTTATCACCAATTAGTTCATGGTCACCCTATTTAATTTTTCTTACAATAACCTCCTTAAATCTCTTACTAACCACCTCCAACTCATCTTATCTACCATTATTGGACTGAGTAAGCTAGGTTTATCAAAATCAAATATATTATTGAAAATATTAATTTTGTGTGGAAGAGTTGTGAATAGATGAGTTAAAATTTTTAAAGAACCATCTTTATCAAGCTTGATTTTTAGAAAGCTTATGATAGTATTGAATGGCCTTTCATTCTAATGATGCTTCAGGCTCTTGACTTTAACCAATTCTTCATTTTGACCATTTAAACTCTCTTTTCATAGGTCTTGGCCTTTTTCACTATCAATGATCTAAAATATGATTGTATTGGCCTACATAACTCCATAGATCAAGGTTTCCCAACATTATATATCTTATCTATTGAAGTTATGGGATATTTGTTGGATCACAAAGTCAATTGGGGTCTTGCCTTAGGCATTGTAATTCCTAAGTGATCCTCTCAACTCATCAATGGCCACTTTATAGATGATACTTCACCCCCTCTTGAAGAGCAATAAAAACCTTTCTAGGAGGCTATGCATTGTCTTGACATTTCTACAAAGCTTCTAGATCCAACCTATAATGGAGTAAGACCCAAAGCTTTAGATAGAGAATGATGCCCATTAAAAATTGGTTACATTAATACAAGTGGAAATGGATTCACAAAGGGGTAAATTCAAGTTTTTTGTCATTCCTTTTACCTTTGATAATTCCCCTGTAAAGTTGTGGAAATATCTCATAAACTAAGTGAAGAAAAAGGTGGAATACTAGGTCACCAAACTCCTCTCTTTAGTTGGGTAATTATAGTTTTGCACTAAAATTGTAGTTGTTACTCATGTTTATTATTCCTCTTTTTGGCCCCCTCTATACCCTCATATGAAAATTTGGCAAGGTTTCACAGAGACTTTCTCTAGTCTAATGCCAAAAAAATGTGATGATTGCATAGTGTTACTTGGGATATTTGTTTCCTTCTACATGATATGGGAGGTATGAGAATTATTGATGTTTACAGATGGAGCATTGTTCTATGTGTAAAATGGGTGGTCAAAACCATTGAAGTTAATGAGTCATGGAAAATCCTTCTACATCATTTTATTTCATTTTGATCTCCTTAAGGTATATTTCGTTAGAAAAAATTAGTTTCCAATTGATCACTTTTGAACTTGTGAAAATTGAAGGATCTTTTGTGGTGAAAATAATTTGGAAAGATTTTGAGGCTGGTAAGCCTCATTTAAAATGGGTTGGTGATAAATTTCATAGTGGTCTCTCCTTCAATGACCAAAATATCTAATGGTCTCCCATCATGACCAACACTATCCTCTTGTTGGCAGAAATGTCTAGTATAAAAGCTATGAGAATCTTCAAAAAATGAATTTAGATGTTAAGGATTTGGTTTTTACTCATAACTAGGCTCCTTAGCCCTTGTTAAAATTGAAATTCAAATTAAGTAAAAAATACATACTAGTTATTCTCTCCATTCAATAGTTAATGCCAAATGTCATATTTCACAAGTTGGGTCTACAGCCTCATCACTCATGGTGGAAATATTAGAGGTGGAACTATGATACTCACTTCAAAAATTATTCTATATTTCTCTTTTATTAGATGATGAGCGCATTTTCATTATCCCTTTGCAGTATCAATAGGCATTAGGGCCTCAATTCATTACTAAGGACATGGTTTTCCTGACATAACTAAATTTGAAAATCCAAGCTTGAACCCAAAATAGCTCATTTCCTTTCATGTTTGGTATATCAAGGCCTTTTCCTTAGGAAACAACTTTCTCACCTTGGAATTACTCAACCCAAGTGTCCAAAGTGTAGTAGATCTAAGTCTTTCAATCAACCCTTTTAGACATGTCTAAAAGCCCATTCTACTTGGTAATGGATACATAGTCTCTTTCAACCCTACCATCATAAACTTTTCTCATAGTGTTTGGCCCTCCTTGGGGATTTTGCTAATTGGCTAGCTTCTATAGCTTTTATATGGAATTTATTCAAAGTTATTATTTTGTGTCAAGTATGGAAACATAAAAACTCTGCTTTATTTTACAATGAGGAATCTTCTTATCAATTCTCTATTAATGATAAGGGTTTTTTATTATATTTGACCTTCATGTAGATTCAAGTCTAAGCAAAAAATGTTTCTAAGGAGGTCAAACATTTGTAAGATTTGTTTGATCACTGTGGGAGTGTTACCTATACTATGAGTCACATCCCCCCCAAATCATCCACCATAATGCCTGCCACCTCTAGTTGATCTTACATCCATAACCAATTCTCCCCTCCCCCTCAACAAGGGGAATGGAGTCTGCAATCACCAAATGGAAAATATGTTGTTGGTCCTTATCAGTTATGGTTTTTAGTTAGTCCTTTTACTACTATGGTGTAGACTCCTGTTAGGTGGGATATTATTATTTCTTTGGCTCCTTCAAATATCTTGGATGGTTAGGTGGATCAAGATCCTTCCTCAAAAAAGCCTTCATCTTAAAACACTCTTCCAAGCAAGAATGATCATCTACCTCCTCCTTCTAGTGATATTGGCCCAAAGAGCAAGAGAAATAATAATTCAAACATTACATTGTGGAATAAATTATTTGACAAAATTTTGATAAAATATTATTTTGAGATTTTTTTACAAAGAACATGAAAAGCTTTTTAAGATTTTCATGAGAAGTTGGTTACAAAACTAACAAACAAGTGAAACCAACCCGTATAAAAAATGTAAAAATAAATTTATTAATTAATTAGATCATAAACCTAACAAACTCCCCCTTGATCCAAAGGGTATAGAAAATATCTGGAGCAATGACTCTAAAATCATCAAAAAATATCTGTTACAACTACAACTATTGTGATCAAAAAATGATGTTGCTCCATACAAAATCCTGCCATATGAGTTGTGAAATAAAAGGATGATGAACATGATCAAGGCTTGATTTAATGAAAGTTTGATAAAATATTATTCTGAGATGTTTTTATAAAGAACATGAAAAGCTTTATAAGCTTTTCATGAGAATTTGGTTACAAAACTAACCAACGAGTGAAACCAACCCGCATAAACAAAATATAAAAACAAACTAATTAATTAATTGGATCATAATCCTAACAAAATCCCCCTTGATCTAAAGGATATAGAAAATATCTAGAGCAATGAATCTGAATTCATCAAAGAATCTATGTTATAACTACAACTGATGCACTGTACCTCTTAGTACTGATCAAACATCAATGTCACTCCATACAGAAGCCCACCCTATGAGTTATGGCAAAAAAAGCTAATGAGCATGATCAAGGCCTGCTCATCCCCTATGATCATCGTATCGTACTATAGTAGAACTTGATCAAAGCTTGTTCAACTACATCAACATACATAAGGTCCCACACAGGAACCCATCTAAGTGATAGACCCCATACTTTGTATGGCACATCTCCTGATGCCCAACAAATGTTGGCAACATTTGCTCAACATTGTTCATGCTAGAAACCTCTATCAACTTATACTATCACCAATGACTGATCAAAGTCCAACCAATGCCTAAATCTTCTCCCCTATCAAGAAAGAGATGAGAAGCCTTACATTGAGATAGATAAAAACAACTAATCTTATCATCTACTCCATGTCATGAATATCAGGTATAGAAAGACAAAAATAAAATTGAAATCAAGAACACATGCTAAAATTACTATTCAAGCAGTGAACCCAATCTCTGAGTGAATAGCTAATTGGAGAAGGGTAATTTTCCTCCAATCTCCAAGGATCCTCTAGCTTCCAATATGACACTCATAGTTTGCCAATCATGAGGATCGTAAGGGACCTATAAAGGATGGTGGGTTCATTGACAACACAAGCAAGAAGTGATATTATGAAAATTTTCATTTTGAAGGTGTTGAATTCAATTAAAAATACACCTTTATACATTAGTTTCATTATATTGGTTGAAAAAATCATATAAAGATACTTTAAATTACAAAATTGACCATTTCATCATGTCTAGAATGTCTAAAAACCTATAAATTGCCTGGTCACACGACCACCTTTGGAAAAAAATGATTTATCAAAAAAAGTTATAACCAAAGTCACGACTTACACCCTTATGTCACTGAGTACAAAATAGAATATTCTAAAAAATATTCCCCTTAACTTGATAAACAAATTGACCAAAAAATAAGTGAATAGTTTTGAACTCTTGACCTCACAATACACACTAGGCTTTTACAAAACTATTTTCACCAACCTCTCTATGTATGCTATTGAGATGTTAACTTTCAAAAGGTCATTTGATTTACAAGTATATGCAACTTGTGGAAATATTTATTTGTGTAAAATTCTAAACCATGAGCCTTGAACCCATAACCTATTATAATTATAACAACTTAATTAAATGACTTGAAACCAACTGTTTACCATAACGCTTTGAAATATGTCTTCATGAAACTATATATACTCTCATATTTTGTTCTATGTGACTAAACGAAAAAGGTAAAAAATAAATTTACCATGGAGAGCGTTTCATGTAAAATCTCTAGGTAAAAAGGTCACGCTTCTCTATCTGTGGGATCCATAATGACATACCATTATAAAAAAATAGAGGTTAAACTTCTGCATCATACTTTTGAAGAAACCCACACTGATTTTAGGCTTTTAAGCTTATATCAACATGCCATGACTACGTTGTCGTACAATTGTGCCTCTCTTTTTTGTATTTGCTCACTTGATAGGATCTACATTGGATTATTTGAGATGTTCTTCATTGTGCCATGAGCTGATGAATTGATGAAGAGTTAGGGCATTGGGTATGGCAGTCACTCTTTATCTCCTTTTGTTTTTATGTACATAGCTTCCTCATTTAATTGTCATGGCTCTGATACCATTGTTGGCTCAGGGAGCAAGAGAAACAATAATTCAGACATTACATTGTGGAATAAATTATTTGACAAAAGTTTGATAAAATATTATTCCGAGACGTTTTTACAAAGAACATAAAAAGCTTTATAAGCATTTCACATGAAGTTGGTTACAAAACTAACCAACAGGTGAAACCAACCTGCATAAACAAAATGTAAAAACAAACTAATTAATTGATTAGATCATAAACCCAACAAGTGCAGTAACATGTATCTAGTTTATTAAATACATTTGTTTTAATTATGGTGTTATTTTGTTGATGTGACTTTAGCAATGTTGATACTTGATCTTGTTTACTTTGTTACCATGTTTTATGTTGATGTATTCCTTTGGTAGGGAGTCTCAGTTGTACATATCAACTAGCTTATTGTGTAACAATTTGTAAATTATTATTTCATTAATAATAGTCTTACTAAAGCATTCTAATAATAAATGATGTGTTAAAAAATAAAGTCTAAAATGTAGTGCTTACTAAGTGGGTGAAGAAAACATTATAATCAAAAACCAAAGAGCAAGTTTATATACCCTAGTTATTCTAGAATTTTCTTTGAGAAAAAAAATATTGAAGATATCTTCTTTAAAGAAATGAAATTAAATTATTGTAATTACAACAATGTAAAAAATAAAAATAATAGACTTTAGAAAATGATATATAATAATCGTTTGGAAAAGATAATATAATGTAATAGATTTAATTATTCATAACGTGTTCATTACAAATTGTAATGCTCCATAATAATATTTTTAGAGGTTTCTTCAACGAGGGCCATGTAGTAGCTATTCCCTGCATTTATTGTATCAATTATATTAAGAATTGTAATGTCAATTATATTTTAGGCCTCAAGTTTAAAATAATTTTCTCATGTGGTTTCACAACCAGTCATTGTATATTTCATTGTTTTATAAATATTAATATTGATTGTAGACTAAAAAATGAACTAGCGTAAAAGTTGATTTATTAAATATATAAGTGTCCAAGTATGCATATATAGTAATTATAGTGAATCAAACTATCTATAATTTCCCAGTGCTTTATTTATCATGCAAAGTATGATTGTATACTATTGTAGGCAGTGTCAATCAAATGAAGCTTCCATAAATTAATATTATTGTATATTATATGAGAAGTGTTGTCATCACTATCTCTTTGTTAAATGTGTTGTGATGCTAGATTTGCTCAATAATGTGTGTAAAAAGATGAAATTTACTATCACAACGAGTGTGACATGTACAAATTGTATTAAACTATTGATATTCTAGTATGTGGGATACAACTTGATATGAGGGGGTACTCTTCGTCCTACTTAATTATTGATTTTACTACACATATACTTTGGCCTATAATGTGTGCATTGTGGTAATTTTATTTCTATATTTTATTTGGCTACATAATCTTAGTATAATACTTATTTAAAACAATCATATTAATGGTGGCCCTACCATTTAGCACATGATTTGTAAATAATTTCAATTGTAATTTATATTGTAGGTTTGAAGTTGATGTTATTCATGTCATATTGAATTAAAATTTGGCATGCTTTATATCAGATAAAATATGTGCATAGATGCTTATGTTTATTTATTAAGTTGTTAATTTGCACAATTTAAAAAATATGTGCGTTGTAATTTCCATTATTTTCTGAGTTATAATATTTCTTTCAAGACTGCAAAAATTAACTAACATAAAAATTACTTTACCAAATAAGTAAGTGTAAATAAATTTATTTCTAGCAAATCTAATAAATCAAAACCATTTAGAATCCCTGATGCCCTATTTTCAATGCAAAATATGATTCTATATTATTACTAGGACATTTAATTTTTTCTATTAAATAATATTTCTTTATTGGTTGTTGACTAATATTTAATGGAGTGCATAATTATCTTCTAAAGAAGAGAAAATAATGCTACAATAAAGTAGGGTGTTTATGTGTTGGATTGTGTGAGGCATACTCTCCAAACATTGAAGAAGCAAAAATTGATACGAGCAAAGAAAATATAATATAGAAAATTATTGATTAAACAATAATAAAAGAAAAATTGAGGAAAATATTCATCATCAAAATTCAATAGAAGATAATATTAATAATATGTGTATGAATTACTTAAATTGGTATTAAATTTGAAAGTCAATTCTATCTATTAATTTTTTTTTTTTAAGTTTATTTATTCAATATTGCCTATCAAATACCAGTATAATTCATAATAGAATAGTGAATCATTAAAGACTATATATGTATATTCATAGATATATTGGTTTGGATCATCACTTCCCAAATGTATAAATTCTAATAATTCATTTTAGAAAAAAAGTTTAAATAAATCATTTTAAAAATTAAAAATAAATAAATCTTATTAAATATTATATTAGTTATCTATTTTAATTGTATAACAACACATTAATAAATACTTGGAATATATTAGAGAATAATAACTCAAAAAAAATTAAGAAAATAAAACATTGGTAACATTAATAGTTTATTTGTAATTTAAATTGTTTAAAATAATTAATATTAAATTTATAAATGATTCCAAACTCCAATAAACAAAATCATGAGAAAATGGATGTAAAGAAGTTACAAACAAAAAATAAATATTTCATATATATGTGTGTGTGAGAGTGTAATTTATATTAAGATAGTTTAATATTTATAATATTTTTAGTGTCTAATATTTTTTAATTTTTTAATTTTTTTTAAAATTAATGATGAATTTAGTATTTATAATATATTTAATATTTATTTTGTTGGAATCAATATTTTTATTTATTAATATTTTTTTAATTTTATAATATTTTTTTAAAATTAATGATATTATAATGATCTTTAATTTATAAATAAATATTGGTTGTTTCCAAAAATAAAAGTGTATTTTTGATATAAAAAATAGAAAGTATAGAGTTAATATTTAAAAAGTTTTATAATTAAAAAAATAAAAAGTTTTGTAATAATTTTTTTTAATTGATTTAATAAAAATAATAATTTATAATTTAAAAATATTGTGTAATAGAAAGTTTAATAAAAATTTATAAATAAAAATAAATTGTATTATTATAATTACTATGAAACTTCTTAATTAAATTGAAAGTTATGAGTTGTTAGTAGTAATGACAAGAATTGATGACAAATAAACTCCTAGTAAAATTTAAAAAGTACAATTTTATATATTAAATATTATAATTTTTATAATTAATATTTTATAACAATATTATTTATAATAAATTTAAAATTTATTTTTATAATTTAAAAAAATACTAAAATATATATATATATATATATATATAATAACTTTCTAAAAATAAATTATAAATTATTATAATTTTTTTATTTAATTACAAAATAATTCTTAAATTTTATTTTAAAAAATCATTCTCTAAATATATTTTATTATAATTAGATAATTATTCCCCAAAAAAAAACTTTTATTATAATTTCTAAAAATTAAAAATAAATAAATCCTATTAAATATTATATTAGTTATCTATTCTAATTGTATAGCAACACATTAATAAATACTTGAAATATATTAGAGAATAATAACTCCCAAAAAAAATTTAAGAAAATAAAACATTGGTAACATTAATAGTTTATGTCAGGATCTTGCTCCACCAATTAGAGCACATATGATTACTTCTTGTATTAGCAACTAAACACGGAATTTAACCAGAATGATAAGTAACTAGAAATATGAAACAACACAGGGATATGAGAGACAATACACAATTGTATTAATAATCACTCAGAAGAAAATACAATAAAGAAGATGCCACTTCTTCCACCTCAAAGGCTCGCCACACCTCAAGACCTTCTTCCCTCTCTCTCTTGGTCCAAACAATCAACTCCAATATAGAATTGATGTTCACCTCCACCAGTCAGAAACAACACTGCCAGTACACCAAGTACACAACCGTACTCCAAGTAGATCTCCTACTCTCTGTTGCTACCTGCAAATCACTAGACCTTACTCACCATTGTAGATCTCCAAAAGAATCCATGCACACCTGCTGACCAAGATCATACATATACAAAGAACCCTTCTGATTCTCCAAACCAGCACCCACCTTGGTACTGTGGCACTAGGAGGAACACACCATTGCTCTCCTCTCTCTAAAGGAGCTTATTTAGCTCTCTTACTCTCTAGCACTTGTTTACAATACAGCCCATGAGTCTATTATATAGATCTCATGCTTACAATAATTAGACTATCTTAATTACAATAATTAGACACGCAACTCAAGACTATAATTAGCCTTTAACATGCAAACTGACAGTCCAAAAATAGACTCTCCGAAATCTGCATGCAAACTGCATGTTCGCACACAGGCTGCCGACGTTGGCTCCTCCCTGACCGATGTCGGCCGACTTGTAACTGATGTCGGTTGCTTATTCATTGCTATCTGACCGATGTCGGTTGATCAGATCGACGTCGGTTGCCCTGCAACTCATTCTGCAACTCTCTGCAACCTCCGCAACTTCCGTAACTTCCCCTGTTTGCATCCTAGTGAGCTTTTAGCTCCGCAACCTTCGCAACCTAACAATCTCCCACTTGGAGATAAACAACTGCACCTGTACCTGTACCTGTACACCGTCTAATTTATTCCCTGGCTTGTATCCCTCTTCAAGCTCAATCCTGAAGACCAACCACCACACACCCTATGATGCTACACCTGTCATCCAAGTAACCTACCACATCCGAACCTACAACTCCATGTAGTAAAGACCTTGACCCTGCATAACATGAATCCCTGCTGCTGGTCCCTCTCAGATACCTGAGAATCCATTGAACTGCCCTCCAGTACTCCTCCGAATTGGCTCCATACTTTCTGACAACTCTCACTGCTTGGAAAAACTCAGGTCTACACTAGACCTCATGTGATTTCAAACATTGTTCTAAGCTCAGCTTGAACTGTCTAGCCCTTGGTGTGCTTACCAATTCTGCATCCTGCATCTTGAACCTCGCCAACACCTTCTTCACATCAGCTCCCACTGGAGACAAAATCTCCATGTCTCTTATGCCAAAGAATTTTGCTGCTCCAAATTCTTCATGACATACCTCTGAACTAACCTTACATTTAGCTCAAAAAAGCCCTGTATGTACAAACCTGCTAGCAAATCACCCACATACAGTAACTGGATAATGTCGCGACTCATCATCCACCTGGTAAGTCAAACACAATGGTTACACTGACATTGACTAAAACCCTGCTTTGTCATCCACCTGTCAAAACCTGTACCACTGTTTGTAGCTTCCTCAAGACCATATACCTTGGCCTTCCGTCTCACATATCCATCCACTCTCTTCTTTAACTTGGGAATCCATCCATCTTTCAACTGACAACTCCACCAACAAACTCTTGTTTGGTTCTTGTCCAAGGACTCACACTCCTCATCCATGCCAAGCTCCCACTGTTTCTGGATTCCACCTGCATTGCTTCTTCACATCTTCATGGTTTTCAACCATCAGTAAGCAACTAGTAAGAAGGTGAACAACGACTATGAGGTCCACTTACCCTTTCAGTCCTCGATATGAGCGTTTGAGACCTTTTTGACAGCGTGTTGTCTGCCTACCATCCGTTCCAGTGACCGATCTCAGCCATCTCCCAGTCTGCATTCGACCGATGTCGGTTCCCTGCACTGACCCTGACTGCCGACGTTGTTTCCCTAGCCGACGCCGGTATCCCTTCTGCCGACATCGGTTCCTATATGACCGACGTCGGTCTCCCTGTTGTCAATGTCGGTTACTGTCTGACTGACGCCGATACCTGTGTTCGCCTGTGAGTGATAACTTTTTACCCGTTAGCTCCTTTTGGATCAAAACCCTGTTTAAATCAACACAGCCTGCTTAGAATAATTCAGTCCTCTCAGCTGATCTCTGTCTGTCATCTCCTCCATAAACACCAAGGCCTTCCAGTTCTTAAGTTTATCAAAAATATATGTCTTCCGCTTAAAAACATGCATTCCCCTCCTACATATGTGACCAAGCCTACAAAGCCACATCTCTGCAACAGAAGGTAAATCAGTAATATAAGTAGATAGATAAAGGATACCTACTTTCTTACCACCATCTAATTCAAGTGCATCCGATGTGAGAGTTACTATGCATCTCCCATCACCCAACTTTCTTGAAGAAATTAGACTCATCTTCAAGACTGGAACTTGCATGACCTTTTTCAACCCCTGTGTGTTACCCGTCTGCAATTTCAGCTTCACTTCCCCTTCGTCAATACTCTGACAAGGCTCACCAGCCCCTAAATAAATCTCTCCAAAGACATACCCATGAAAAGATGCTCTATTTCGGGCTGCATGGAAAGAGGCAAAAGAATCTGTAAATAAAGATTCTACTTTATCCAGAGCAACCTGTGCAACATCACCTGCAACATCTGCTTCTACACGCTGATCTTCTATCGACCAACAATCGTCCTTTCCCTGGTCTTTCTTTCCATCAATCAGACCATTCGTGCTATTCAATTTCTCTATTCGTGGCTTACTTTCTTCTGCCATTGCTATACTCCCACTCAATCTGAAACCCCTGAGAGTGACCTGTAATCAACAAACATTAACCAGATCTGAAACCACCTGTTAGTAACCCAACCAAAAGCTCTGATACCAACTGTTAGGATCTTGCTCCACCAATTAGAGCACATATGATTACTTCTTGTATTAGCAACTAAACACGGAATTTAACCAGAATGATAAGTAACTAGAAATATGAAACAACACAGGAATATGAGAGACAATACACAATTGTATTAATAATCACTCAGAAGAAAATACAATAAAGAAGATGCCACTTCTTCCACCTCAAAGGCTCGCCACACCTCAAGACCTTCTTCCCTCTCTCTCTCAATCCAAACAATCAACTCCAATATAAAATTGATGTTCACCTCCACCAGTTAGAAACAACGCTGTTAGTACACCAAGTACACAACCGTACTCCAAGTAGATCTCCTGCTCTTTGTTGCTACCTGCAAATCACTAGACCTTACTCACCATTGTAGATCTCCAAAAGAAGCCATGCACACCTACTGACCAAGATCATACATATACGAAGAACCCTTCTGATTCTCCAAACCAGCACCCACCTTGGTACTGTGGCACTAGGAGGAACACACCATTGCTCTCCTCTCTCTGAAGGAGCTTATTTAGCTCTCTTACTCTCTAGCACCTGTTTACAATACAGCCCATGAGTCTATTATATAGATCTCATGCTTACAATAATTAGACTATCTTAATTACAATAATTAGACACGCAACTCAAGACTATAATTAGCCTTAACATGCAAACTGACAGAGCAAAAATAGACTCTTCGAAATCCGCATGCAAACTGCATGTTCGCACACAGGCTGCCGACGTCGGCTCCTCCCTGACCGATGTTGGCCGACTTGTAACCGACGTCGGTTGCTTCTTCACTGCTATCTGACCGACGTCGGTTGATCAGACCGACGTCGGTTGCCCTGCAACTCTCCGCAACCTCCGTAACTTCTCCTGTTTGCATCCTGGTGAAGTTTTTAGCTCCACAACCTAACAGTTTAATGTTATAACAATAGTTTAATGTTATAACAATATTAATTATAATAAATTTAAAATTTATTCTTATAATTTTAAAAATTACTAAATTATATATATAAATAAATTATAACTTTCTAAAAATAAATTATAAATTATTATAATTTTTTTATTTAATTAAAAAATAATTCTTAAATTTTATTTACAAAAATCATTCTCTAAATATATTTTATTATAATTAGATAATTATTCCCCAAAAAAAAACTTTTATTATAATTTCTAAAAAGAATAAAAGATCATTTACAATATTGTATTTGATTATAAATAAAATCTACCATTTATTAATAATAGAAGCTGTAACAAATCTGTACAGTTTGTATAAAATTCAATAGTCCAAATTTACAATTTTAGTTATTTTTTAATTGTAAAATAGAACCCAATTTTGTAAAAATGGAACTGAACTCTGTTTTTGGTTTGATATTCTGGCTTTTTTGTTTAAGAGCACTGTACTGATTTACATACAAAGTTCATGCCTCTAAACTCGCCTTAATTATAGCAGCCTTCCATCTCTTAATCTCTTCATATACAGAACAGATTCAGTATAAATACAGATATACGGAACAGTACAGATTCTGTGTCTGTTTCTTTGGTGGAAGCAAGCAGGATGGGTTCCAAAGATCTGTGTGACAGCGAAGATGGTTATGAGAGCGAGTTAATGGAAGGGGAAGAAGATGAAGATTGTGTGTATGATAGTGAAGAGGAAGACTATGGGCAAAACAGCGAGAGTAAGGTTGAAAGTAAATTTAGGGTTTTAGGCCAAGAAGATATATGGCAGCTGCAAGAGGAAAGAATTGCAGGAGTTTGTTCCATCCTATCTGTCTCTAAAGATGAGGCTCTCGCTCTTTTGATTCACTTTGAGTGGAGTTCTCAGAGGGTGATTGATCAGTGGCTTGCAAATCAGGAGGAGATAAGAAGAGATTTGGGTTTGTTAGAAAGGCCTAACCCTAATTCACTTATGGAGATTGATTCCAACAACTCACAATTGCAATGTGGTATTTGCACTGATGCATGCGTCATCCATGGAGGAACGACGGCAGGGGTTTGTAGGCATTACTACTGCAATCAGTGTTGGCTACGGTGGATTGAAGTCTGTATAGATGATGGCAGTGCTAGATGTCTCAGATTGAAATGTTTTGAACCCTCCTGTAAGTGTGCCATTGGTAGGGAGATGGTGCTTTCTTTATTGACCTTATCTGATGAAAAATATCTAAGAAAATACACAGGGTACCTTGTTAGGTCATATGTTGAAAGCAACAAGAAAATCAAATGGTGCCCTGCTCCTGGCTGTGAGTATGCCCTAGAATTGCTTGATGGGTCAAGTGAGGTCAGTTGTAAATGTTCTCATGAATTTTGTTGGAATTGTTCAGAGGAAGTGCATCGTCCAGTTGACTGTGAGACTGTTAAGAAGTGGGTCTTAAAGAATAATGACAATCAAGAGACTGAAAACTGGAAACTGTTTAATACAAAGCCCTGCCCAAAGTGTGGTTGTGCTATTGAAAAAAACCAGGGTTGCATGCACATGAAATGTGCTAATGCATGCGGCTTTGAATTTTGCTGGAGCTGTCTTCGTTCTTGGAACAATCATGGAGATTGCAACGGGTTCCATTGGGATGAACCTGTAAGAGGAATCTGGAAGAAGCTCAAAAATGACGGAACAAGTCATAAACTAGAGAAGCTCAGAAAAAGTCATGAGAGATATCTCCATTATTTTGGGCGATGGGCAGACAATGCATCTTCTTTGAAAAAGGCACAGTCTGATCTGCAGCATACTCAGAACGTTCAGCTTGAAAGGTTAAGTATGATACAGGTATATTTAACTGCCAATGAAGTCAAGTTTGTGACTGATGCATGGTTGCAGATTGTTGAATGCAGAAGGATACTGAAATGGACATATGCTTATGGGTATTTTCTTCCAGAAAATGACAAGGATGAAGCTAAAATTGTTTTATTTGAGCACCTGCAAGGTTATGCTGAATCTTCATTAGAACGACTTCATCAGTGTGCTGAGCAAGAAATGGAAGGTTTTCTTGTACAGGCAAGGCCTCCAGAGGATTTTCATGGTTTTAAGAAAGAGCTTGATAATCTCACAAAGGCCACCCATATTTATTTTGAAAATCTTGTTCAAGCCTTGGGGAAATGGCTCACTGATGTCAATACCACAGAGCAATAAACATAACAGGGAGAGGGAGATTATAATGTTAGAGAAATCACAATAATGCAATGCATGGTGCAGCTGGTATTTGTGTATGATTGTTTGTAAGTATATAAGGATTATTTTTTATATTCAAGGAATTTTTATTTATTTTTAACAAGTGGTAGGCGAATCTTTCTCTTTTAAAAAAAATGTATTGTAAGTGAATTTTGGGGGAAAACATAAAATTGAGTATTGATACATGGAAGAAAAACATGAAATTTAGCATTGACATGTAGACGAACCCAATCAACTCATTAGGGCATGCTATGTGGTGTAGTCTGTGAATGTTGTGACGAGTTATAAAAGAGTATACACAAAATTAAGGATAAATGTAGTGTAACTTCATATGGAGAACTTTTTTCTTGCCCATCATTAATGTATATGCATTTACTATCATTTTACCATTTAAAGAATAAAGATGTAATCAATATGCAAAGAATGCACTCATTTGCAAGGAAGATACATTCAATTC
The DNA here is from genome assembly GCA_037957365.1 of Torreya grandis. Classification (NCBI taxonomy): domain Eukaryota; kingdom Viridiplantae; phylum Streptophyta; class Pinopsida; order Cupressales; family Taxaceae; genus Torreya; species Torreya grandis. The sequence goes on along the minus strand of JARHVA010006177.1, from coordinate 328,148 downwards.
AAATAGGATTTATATGTTTAGGTGAAATTCGATATTAGATTATAGATCCAAATGGTACTATAGATTGATTTCTATCTCATTCCAACCTTTCTTTTACAAAAACAAAGTATGAATACACTGTCAAGAAGCTATGGCTCTTTGTCTTCATGACCTTTCATCCTTTGAACTAAAGCACTCAAAAGAACTACTCAAACTTCCATGTGCTTCATTATCCTATATGAAACCTCCTTTATACAAAACAAGCTATGGTGTATACTTGTCACTTGCTTATCATACAAAAATGTGTGTGAACTACACTTCGCACCTTCCTACTAACACTTTTCCAAGATTTAAAGAGTTGTCTCCTACTGAGACAAAGATGCTAATAGAGAACAAAATACTGGAGTTGGTTGGAGTTTCCTTAAGTTGTGTTGAGCTAACGTTCAGAAAGTAATGTTCACACTTTTGCTTGAAGTGTCATTTACAGGTTTTCACTTCTTGTGTTAACTGCCCTTTCGGGTTTTCAACTAAGCAACATACCATCCTACCATCATTTATATATTTTAAATAGATTGGCATAACCAAGAGGCTGCCTTTTATGGGTTTTCAACCTTCCTAGCCCCTCTCTCAAAGATTTATTTCCTATAAAATTTTATGTCACAACCAAAATTTGGTCAAAATTGTAAGGATGTAATACCTTGCTTATGGATGAAGAGGCATAGCTGTGTGAGAAGATTGGGTAGTTGTTGATGAAGAAGCAAACGTTGTTTATGAGATAGGCTATAGTTGTGGTGGTCGCATTACCCATGAAGCCTTCCTCGCATGGACAGGCTTTATAAGCTGAATAGGTGGAATATATTGTGGCTCATTGACGATCTCTTAGACCAAAGTGTCAAGAAGATTCAAATCTTATTTGTACATTATTCAATTCACCAAAATGTCCCTTGTTGTGCTAAATAACATGTGAATGAGAGCTTGGGTTTACATTATGGTTTGGACATAATCGTCACCTATGAATCTAATAATTGGGCATTGTTGTGCAAATTTTTGTTGTATGACCTACATGATTTATTCAATTCTATCGACACACTAGTACGTTTACACCCTAACAAATGTACTACACAACATCTCTATCTCCCAAGTGTGAATTATGGAAATGACACTATCTCTTAATGTGAGAGTTTATTACAAAGCTTTTTCCATTTCAGCTATTGATGTTTGGCTTTCCTTGGCCTTTGATGTATGTACTTGAGCTAGATCCAACATCATGTCTTTCCATGCATTTGGGAGATGATATTTCTAGCCCCATTCAAGCATCTTCCTTGAAAACTATGTGGTTTGAAGTGTAATTATGTTTAAGACATGCTTGTATTCATCCAACAATTCAAATATTGCCTTAGTTTCCTTGTGTAATTTGTGGGCTTGAGCTATAATGTGTAGTCATAATGACGTGGTCCAATCTTGAGTTAACTTGGTGAGAATAACAGTAACATGCTTCTCTTCTAACATGTTGGTCACCCAAAAACTATTAAACTAATGTTGGGAAAGTTTCATCAATCATCTTACGCACTTTTGAAAATCGCTCTTATAGCTCAACATTCTCCGTGCGAAATTGAGTATTTTTTTGTTCAACCTCGATTTCCTTCTGCATCATAGACGTTTGAAATGCAACAACACCTTCTATCTAATTTGCGAATGACAAATAGAAATCATCTAGAGAAATATCCTAGGTTAAAGTAAGTAGGGTAAGTTGGGTCACAAAATCCATAGAGATCATTGGTAGTTATCTTATTTGTGTGATCGAAAGAGTAAAAGTGGCGTGTCATAGTTCTGGTGATTGGATATCCATCCAACATGATTGTTAGACTCACCCTTTTCTTATGAAAATTACCCTTAAACTTCTCCATGTGTTGACCCCAAGCCTAAAGAATTTATAGATGGTTGTGCTTGTGCTTAAGCCACTACAACCTATGTTTTTCTAGCTCCTTGTTGCTAGAACTATGTTGGAATTTAACTAACAATGAAGTCAAGTTTGTGACTGATGCATGGTTGTAAATTATTGAATGTAGAAGGATACTGAAATGGACATATGATTATGGGTATTTTCTTCCAAAAAATGACAAGGATGAAGCTAAAATTGTTTTAATTGAGCACTTGCAAGGTTATGTTGAATCTTAATTAGAATGACTTCATGAATGTGCCAAGCAAGAAATGGAAGGTTTTCTTTTACAGGCAAGGCTGCCAAAGGATTTTCATGGTTTTAAGAAAGAGATTGATAATCTTACAAAGGCCACCCACCTCTATTTTGAAAATCTTGTTCAAGCCTGGGATAAATGGCTTATTGATGTCAATACCATAGTACAATAAACATTTTAGGGAGAGGGACATTAGAATGTTAGAGAAATAACAATAATGCAATGCATGGTGTAGTTGGTATTTATGTATGATTTTTTAAAATTATATAAGGATTATTTATCATAGGCAAGAAAACATTCAAGGAATTTCTATTTATTTTTAACAAGTAGTAGGCAAATCCTTCTCTTTAAAAAAAATTGTATTGTAAGTGAATTTTGAGGAAAAAGTTAAAATTGAGTATTGATATATGGAAGAAAAAAATGAAATTTAGCATTGATACATAGATGAATACAATAACTATATATGTATTATAATAAAATTTAGCATATATGTTTTCAAAAATATAATAATTGATGAATCTTTTTTTCTTAAATTTTGTGAAAAATTAATGTCAACAATAATCCTTAAAATCACTCATCAGGGCATGCTATGCATTGTAGTATGTGAACATTGTGACGTGAATTTGAATAGTTAAAGAAGAGTATACACAAAATTAAGAATAAATGTAGTGTAACTTCATATGCAAAACTTTCTTCTTGTTCGTCATTAATATATATGCACTTATTATCATTTTACCATGTAAAGAATAAAGATGCAAACAATATGCAAGAATACACTTATTCACAAGGAAGATACATTCAATTCAAATAGGATTTATATGTTCTAGAGAAATTTAACAATAGATTATAGATCCAAATGGTACTATATATGGATTTCTATTTTATTCCAACCTTTATTTTACAAAACCAAAGTATGAATACGTTGTGAAGAAGCTATGGCTCTTCGTCTTCATGACCTTTCATCTTCTGATCTAAAATACTCAAAGGAACTCCTCAAACTTCCATGTGCTTCATTATCTTATATGAAACCTCCTTTATAAAAAACAAGCTATAGTGTATACTTATCACTTGCTTATCATATAAAAAATGTGTGTGAACTGCACTTCGTACCTTCCTACTAACACTTTTCCAAAATTAAAGAGTTGTCTCCTACTGAAACAAAGATGCTAATAGAGAAAAAAATAATGGAGCTGGTTGGAGTTGTCCTAAGATGTGTTGAGATAATGGTCAATAAGTAATGTTGATAATTTCACTTGAAGTGTCATTTACAGGTTTTCACTTCTTATGTTAGCTATGCTTTCAGGTTTTCAACTAAGTAGATTACCATCCTACCATAATTTATGGATTTTCAATAGATTGGCATTACCAAGAGGCCACCCTTTATGGGTTTTCAACCTTCCTATCCACTCTCTCAAAGATTTCTTTCCTATAAAATTTTATGTCGTAACGAAAATTTGATCAAAACTATAAGGATGTAATGCCTTACTTATGGATGAGGAGCCATAGCCTATGAAGCTATGGAAGGAGTGGTTTGAGAATATTGGGTAGTTGTTGATGAAGTTGTAGATGAAGAAGGAAATGATGTTTCTTATCCAGGCTATAGTTGTGGTGGAGTTCACATTACCCATGAAGCCTTCCTCACAAGGATAGGTTTTATAAGCTCAATAAGTGGAATGTATTTTGGTTCATTGATGATCTCTTTGACCAAAGTGTCAAGAAATTCAAATCTTGTTTGTACGTTATCAAATCCACCAAAACATCCCTGACTATGCTAAATAACATGCAAATGAGACCTTAGGTTTAAATTATGGTTTGGACATCATCGTCACCTATGGATACAATAATTGAGCATTGTTGTGAAATATTTTGTTGTATGTCCTGCATGATTTGTTCAATTATATCAACATGTTATTACATTTGCACCCTTATAAATGTACTGAACAACATCTCTAGTTCCCAAGTGTGAATTATGGAATGGCATTATCTCTCAATGCGAGAGATTATTACAAAGCCTTTTCCATTCCAATTATTGATGTTTGGATTTCCTTGATCACCTTTGATTTATTTGCTTGAGCTAGATCCAACATTATGTCCTTCCATGTATCTGTGAGCTATTTTTTCAAGTCCCATTTAATCCTATTCCTTCCAAGGTACGTAGCTTGAATCATAGTTATGTCTAATACATGCTCATATTCATCCAACAATTTGAATATTGATTTAGATTTGTTGTGTAGTTTGTGGACTTGAGCTTTAGTGTCATGTAATTGTAAATGTTATGGTCCAATCCTGAGTTAACCTAGTGAGAATAATAGTGACATGATTCTATTTTGACATGAATTGGTCACCCAAAAGCTACTAAACCAATGTTGATAAATTTCATAAATCATCTTTGTGATTTTGAAAATTGCTCTTGCAAATCAACATTATCCATGCACAGTTGAGTATTTTCTTGCTCAACCTCAATTTTCTTCTATGTTATAGATGTTTGAAATGCAATAATGACTTATATATACTTTGTGAATGATAGATGTGAATCATCTAGATAAATTTATTACGCTAAAGTAAGTAGGGTAATTTGGGTCATAGAATCCATTGAGACCATTAGTAGTTGTCTTATTTGTGTGACTAAAAGAGTAAAAGTGGTGTGTCACAGTTTTGGTGATTGGATATCCATCCACCATGATTTTTTGGACTCACCCTTTTCTTGTGATGTTGCCTCTTCAACTTCTACAGGCACTAAACCCAAATCTATAAAAGTTCTAGATGGTTATGCTTATGCTTAAGCCACTACAACCTATGTTTCTCTTATTCCTTGTTGCTAAAACTATGTTGTAATTTCTTGAGCTATCATTGTTTAAAATTTCCCTATAGCTAATTGGATGACTTTGATGGCATCATCGTACAACTTCTTCTCTTACTCTTATTTGACCTTTGTAGATATTTAGTTATGGATTTTTGATGTTTTTTCCATTACACACCTCTTCATTTGCTCTTCTTTATTGTGCAAGTCTTCCTTGTGTTTATACTTAGCCTATTTAGCTATTATTTTAGCCTCAACCTTCCTTTGTCATTTATTCTCTTTCTTCACTTTTTTTGCTGCTAGAGTAAGGCCTCATTTTCCTTTTGAGCCTTCTCCTTGGCTAGTTTCTCTTCCTCCATTTTTGCCTTAGTAGTATCATGTGTTGGTTGTTCTTATGTTTGTGGTTGATTTGGATGCTCTTTCCTGGAAGGTTGATATTGATTTTATTTCTCCTTTGTGCACCTCAATGTATGGGCTTAAAAGTTTTAGAACTAAAATGAGTTCCTTGCATAGGGGTGGGGGAGTCGGTAAAGGAGATGTGAGTGGTGTAAAAGATGATGTAGTGTCAATGGAATAAGGTGCAACTTAATACTTGGGTACATTAGACTTTAGACATGTATATGGAATAACTAAGATTTTATTTTTCCATTTCATCGCTCATGTCTCAGACCTTGTCACTTATGGTTATGTTTCCCCTGCTTCACACTATAGACTTTTGAATGTCTCCATCCATTCTTTAAGGCTTGGGTATGGTATATCAACTCTAATTGTGTGAGGTTTTTGTAATAATGGCTTGAAGGGGCCACCTTATTCCTTGCTACTTTCCACTAATAGATATTCCCCTAAGACTTTTTATTTGCCTACTGTTATTTCCACTAGTTTTTGCTCTAAGCTCAGTCCTTACGTGGATACAAATATTTGTTCCTTCAATTTGGACCTAAATTCTTCTTCTTGAAATAGAAATTTCACTCTGTAGTTGGCATTCTCCTCTTACGTGATAATGGAACCATTGTTAGCAAAAGTTGTTGGAATCTCTCATTAAGGGATGTTAAGCATTGTAGTCTATGAATGTGTTTAACCATTTTTTTAAAGTGAGGTAAGTGTTAGGGAGAATAACATAATCAAATTTTGAATAAGCTATTCTAAAATCAAGCCAATTAAGTGAATTCAAATTTATAATATTTTAATAAATATGTTGAATCTTAGAATATGCTAAATATATAAAGTACAATGCCAAAAGTAATTTTAATATAATAACATGAATAAGATACAATACTTAGCTTATTTAATTATGCATAGGTAGGACTAGGAGATGATAATTCTTTGTAGTGATTTGTTATATTCTGAATATTTGCTTTCTATCAGCCTAGACACTATCATCAAGATCTTGACACTACCATTGATACTTTTGTCTCGAATTTGATGCTTTTATCTCACATAAAATATAGGTCAATTTATATAATGACCAATTGTGCTTGTTAGGGTTAAATTTCATCTTTTTGATTGTCAACTCGAATCACACACACAAGTTATGGATATATTTTTTGTTCAAAACATTCGGCCCTCCAACTTTGGCATGCCACCTTGAAAAATGGGGGTTAATGGGCTCAAGTGAAGTTGATCTAACCTGAAATACCCCTCTATAAATGACTTTTGCCTACATAGACATATACTCTGAAGATGGCCTTAGACTGATGTAGTTCTCCCCATATGTGAGCTTATGTGTGAATAATTGTGCAATATACTATGTGTGAGTGAATGTAGTGATCTAGCTTGTAACTTGAAAAACACTAATAATGGGATGTTCTTTGAATGCTTCAGACCTGTAAGAAGAATAAACCTATGAATTATTTATAAATAAGAAAGAATATGGTAGTATAACTCAATTGTGAAAATTAAAAAGTGAACTTGATAGGTGTTTTACTTGGTAATTGTCAGATGATAAAGAATGACATTTTGTTTTGTATTTATACCACACCTTTTGAAATTATCTCATGGGAGGGTTAATTAATACAAATAGGCCAAACCATACATGTTTAAATATTTTCAAATTTTATTGTCTGTAAGCTTCAGACACTAGTGTCAAATCTGAGACACTAGCATCAATGCTAGTGTCCTAGTGTAGATGGTATTGTCTAGAAGGATAGAAAGTTGCCAAAAATATGCAGCTTCTAGAGTAAGATATAAATTAGGTTTTATGTAGATTGTGGGCTATAGGTGATTTGGGTAATCAAAATATTAGGGTTGGAATATATGATAATTGATTTAGACACAATGAGATGGTGAACACAAACTTTTTGGTAGCAATAAAGTCATGAACTAAAGGGTTAAGCCATGACTGATATTTGGCAAGTGTACAAGACTAGGTTATCATATATAATTAGATTTTAATATCTACATTCCCTAGATTTAATATAATAATGCATAAAGATGAAATTACTAGCTTAAAGGAGATAAATGTGTGCCTTGGTATGTACAACACACTTTGTCTTTGCTCGAGCCTTGTTTGAAATTATTGTTTTATGTATTACATGCAACCAAAAACATGTTATAGTGTAATTAAAATTGAATAGTTTAAATACCTAAAATAAAATAGAGTAAGGAGTATACATGTGTGTCTATGTAACCATGTTTTCCCTTAGTAGTTTGCTTTAGTAATGATGTTTCTTTGTTGAAACATCAGAGAGAGAAGTTCACAACTAAACCTTGGAGATGTAAAGAGGGGAATTGGAGGGTGATCATTCACCTAATCCAATGCAAGGGTGAATTATGACAAGGCAATCAAGATCACTTAATCTCAATATCATAACTCTAATGTATACATAATCTAGCTAATCTAGCCAATATCACCAAGGTCAAATGGTGAAACCTTATCAACCTAAAAATGGAAGTAGTGCCAAGGCTGTTAGCCCCAAAATTTTGACTAAGTGTTGTCTTATTTTGGCATGAAACTGACATGATGCAGAAGGACCATGTTGTAAGAAGACCATGGCGCATGAATACCAAACACAGAAGCACCATGGCATAGAACCTATTAGATGCAAGAGGATAATGGCATAGAAGGGACCAGCATGAGATGACCCAGTCAAAGAAGAGCAAGTCATGGAGAACTTGAGAACTTTGGACTCGAAATGAAAGTGGAAGACTAGGGGAACACATGGGAAGTAGGAACAATTAGAAGAGCGATTCATATGGGAAGATTAAACCTTATTCATCAAAGGTTTTGCACCAACCTACAAGGAATGGAACACATGGCCACTAGTATATATCATAGAGCGAGGATCTCGGGGCACAAGGACCTAGGTCTTAAATAAGAACTTATTATAAGTACCATGACTCTCAGTTTGTTGAGATTTCATATACCATTTACTCATGACATTAATGATTGTAACACTTGGTCAAGGTAAAACAAGTATATATACCCCTATTGCAATCTTTTACAAAGAGGATATTTTGGAGAATAGATGATGAAGTTTTACCCTTTTGATTCATTAAACATATAGCGTGAGATCAAATTTTGCCAAATTGTGTCCTAAATAATGGAATACACTAAGTGATAGACTTGGATATGATTCATTTCTTAGTCTTGTTATTGGTATCTTTTTCTTTTCTAAGACAATAATGTTAGACAATGATGGTGATCCGTGTAGTAATAGTAATAGTCATGTCTAGAAATAGAAGGGTCATAGTAGTATATTTGTGCTATTAAATAATCATTATTTGGAAATGCATGAAGAGAGATATGAATAAACATATATTACTATGCTAAAAAACCTTTAGGAACTAGTCTTTCACTAAGCACTTTGGGTGAGAGCACGAGACCTAACTCTTGCATGATAGGGCCAATGTGCTAGCTTGTTAGGATAAGCTTCAGTATCAAAGCTAGAATTAACTAAAATAACCTAACATTTTGGTTCCATTTCCAAGACAAGAAGCACTTGAAGCACAGTCATGGAAATTTTTTTGAGTGTATTACACTTAAAAATATAGAAGAATGGGTTATTAGTATTAAGGATAAGTTTGCAGTTCCATATCTTAGACTAGGAATCTCTACACGATAATGGGTGGAGTAGAATCTCTATAGTCCCTTGTATGAAACCATATTTTTAGAGCTCCTATTTATTTTACATGCTTGGATACTATCATATGCTCAAGGATGATCAAAGAATCTTGGAAGGAGGCAACCTTTGAAACTAGAAAGGTAAAGGGCTCTAGCATGACTTGGAGTCTCATGGACATGAGAAGTCAAATTTTTGTGGAGAGGAGTTTGGAATAGATACCTTTTAGAGTATGATGTGACCACCTATTCATGTCCTGAAGAAGCCAAATTATAATTCCTTCAAGAGCCATAGGGTCACTATCTAACACTTTTTTCATTCAAAATTAAGAAATTAGTTGTTGACCTTAGACTAAAAACCATACCAATGGATAATTAAATCCTCTTGTGCATGAGTTGCATATTTGGAAGGGAAGGGTAGAGGTTGAATATTGTGGGTTCAAAATGGTAGCCAACTAATGTGCATTATAGCAATAGAAGTATGATGAAGCTCGGCAAAGGATTGTTAGGGTGTGGAGCTAAAAGCTTCACCAAGGAGCACACTTTAACAGGTTCGGGTCTACATAGTCATCGGCGTCAGTCAGGAGCGACCGACGTCGGTCAGGTGCAGTTGCAGAGGCGCCGGCGTCGGCAGTGGGTCGGCCGATGGCGATCACAGGCAAGCAGTAGGAACCGACGTCGGTTACCTGTGCGTCCAGAATGCTATTTCCGAGGACAGAAGCGAGTGTTTGCATGATGAGTTTAAGTTGTAGTCTTAAGCTCGCGTCTCTATTATTAGTAATATTATTTTTAGAGCCCTTGTTCAAGTGGCTTAACTGTTTGTTGTAAGTGCATGCTCAAGTCTCCTAATTCTATATGTAGAATTAGATCTTCTTAGCTTATGGTTGTAGTAGTAGTAGAATTGGTATGTTGAAGAACAGTACAGAATTGAATCAATCCAGGTTTGTTGGAGTTAATTGTTCTTGAGAGAGAGAGAGCTCTTGAGGAATAGAAACCTAGTGAGAGATATATACATCTAGGAGAGGTGTGGAAGAAATAAGTTTTCTTCAATTGTATTCCTTTTGTAAAGAGTTTTTTAATACAAGTTTTCAGGGTGGTTTCTTGTATCTCTTGTTCTTGCCATTTATCATTCTAGTTACTTGTCTATCTAATTTAATTTCGCGTTTATTGCTTTCATAAGTGTAATCTATTATTGGTTGATCCCCAACAAGTGGTATCAGAGCCTTGGTTGAAGGTTTAGAGTGTGATATCCAATAATTGGTATCAAAGCTCAGGTTCACTAACAGGCGGTTCAGATCTGTGTAGTGTGTATTGATTACAGGTTCTCACAGGGGTTTTTGCAGGGATTTCTGTTTGAGTGGGAGAATCAATGGCAGATGAAAGTAAACTGAGAATGGAAAAGTTCAATGGCAAAAATTACCAACATTAGAGAATGCAGATAGAGGATTATCTGTATCAGAAAGATCTCTACTTACCGTTAGGTGGGGTTGCAAAGAAGCCCAAAGACATGGAGGATGAAGAATGGGAAATTCTTGACAGAAAGGCTCTGGGGTCTATAAGACTGAGTCTAACATCCACTGTGATATCCAATTTATCACATGGAAAGTCTATGGTAGAGTTGATGACTACGTTAGCAAATTTGTATGAAAAACCCTCAGCTTCTAATAAGGTATATCTTATGAAGCAGTTATTTAATTTGCATATGAATGAAGGTGGATCTGTTTCTACTCATCTGAATGATTTCAATGGAATTGTGAATCAGTTAAGTTCAGTCAGTAAAGTGTTTGATGATGAAATAAAAGCTCTTTTAATATTATGTTCTTTGCCTGAAAGCTGGCATGGCTTAGTAATGGCAGTTAGTAATACTGCATCTGCATCAAATATTTTAAAAGTAGAGGATGTTGTTAGTGTTATCTTGAATGAGGAAATTCATAGGAAAAGCACAGAAGAGACATCTGGGAATGCTTTAAGTTTTGAGAGTAGGGGAAGGCAAAAAGAGAAGAGCAAAAAAGGCAGATCAAGATCCAAGTCTAAGGGGAAAGGCAGATCTAAATCTAGAAATGGCAGAAGGCCACAATGCTGAAATTGTGGAAAGATGGGGCACATAAGCAGAGATTGCTAGTCAAATCCTAAGGAGGACAATCAACACGAAGGAAAAGAAGAAGCCAAGGTTATAGGTATTGCACAAGATGCTTTAATATTCTCTCTGCATAATAATATAGAATCTTGGGTATTAGATTCTAGTGCATCTTTTCATGCTACTCCTAACAGGGAATATTTCTGTGACTATATCCATGGAGATTTTGGAATAGTATATCTAGGGGATGATGAACCCTGTAAAATTATTGGCAAAGGTAAAGTGCAGCTGAAAATGCAGAATGGCAACACATGGGTGTTGAGAGAAGTTATGCATGTTCCTAGCTTGAAGAGAAATTTGATTTCTGTAGGAAAGTTAGGGGATGAGGGTTGTACAGTAACTCTCACAGCAAAATCTTGGAAAGTGACCAAGGGCACACTTGTTATGGCTAGAGGTAAGAGAGAAGGTACTCTCTATTTATGTAATTGTGTTACTAACAAATCTCCTTTTGTATTATCTACTTCAGATGTGGATGCGAAATTGTGGCACTCAAGGCTTGGCCACATGAGTGAGAAGGAGATGTCAGTTCTTAAGTCCAAAGGTATGCTTTCAGATTTAAAAGGCATAGATCTAGAGTTTTGTGAGCACTGTGTATTTGAAAAACAAAAAAGGGTTAGTTTTCTCAAGACTGGGTCTATTAAGAAGAGGCATAAGTTGCACCTTGTTCACACAGACATGTGGGGACCGACTCAGGTTACTTCCATTGGAGGATCACAGTACTATGTATCTTTCATAGATGATGCTACAAGGAAGGTATGGATCTATTGTATTAGGAGAAAATCTGATGTATTTGAGACTTTTAAGATTTGGAAAGCCATGGTTGAGAATGAAACAGGTAAAAGATTGAAGTGCCTGAGATCTGACAATGGCGGTGAGTTCTGCAGTTATAAGTTCAGAGATTATTGTTATATGCATGGAATCCGCAGGCAAAAGACGGTTCCAAGGACACCTCAGCAGAATGGAATTGCTGAAAGGATGAACAGGACAATAATGGAGCGTGCAAGGTGTATGAGATTGCATGTTGGTTTGCCCTTACAGTTTTGGGCACAAGCTGTTGACACTGCAATATACCTGATTAACAAAGGACCCTCTACAGCTCTGGATGGTGGAATTCTAGAAGAGGCATGGACAGGTAAAAAGGTAGATCTCTCATATCTCAAAGTTTTTGGTTGTGAAGCCTTTGTGCACATAGATAAAGAAAATAGAAAGAAGCTTGATGCTAAGTCTATGAGGTGCACGTTTATTGGCTATGGCTCAGATGATTTTGGTTACAGATTGTGGAATCTAGAAACTAACAAGGTAATTAGGATCCATGATGTTGTTTTCAACAAAAGAGTGATGTATTGTGATCAGCTAAGGAATCTGAATCAATTTGAGCAGATCAATGGTGAATTGGACGAGGTGAACGTCCAATATGAGCTCGCGGGAAAAAGAAATAATCACTTGCAGGAAAACATAGAGACCGACGTTGGCAGGTTAGGAATCGGCGTCGGCAGGACAAAAATTGGCGTCGGTCATACAGAGACCGACGTCGACAAAACAGGCACCAACGTCGGTCAGGCAGAACCGACATCGGCCAGTAACAGGTCTGGAGGTGATCGAGGTCGGTCACTGTCAGAGAATTTGGGTGGACAGCGTGTTGTGAATGAGTCTCAAACACCCATCAGGAGGTCAAAAAGGGTGAGTAAGCCTCTAATTAGATATTCTCCTTCATTATTCTATTTATTGCTAACTGATGGTGGAGAACCGGAGAGTTTTGAAGAAGCAATACAGGTGGAGTCCAAGAATCAGTGGAAACGTGGCATGGTTGAGGAGATGGAGTCCTTAAGAGAGAACCAAACATGGGATTTGGTTGAATTGCCAGCTGGTAAGAGGACACTGAAGAACAGATGGACCTACAGGTTGAAAGAAGGTGAGAATGGACAGATGAGATATAAGGCCATATTGGTAGTGAAAGGATTTGCACAAAAGCTAGGTATTGACTTTGGTGAGATTTTTTCTCCTATTGTTAAAATGACCTCTATAAGGGTTGTGTTGTCTTTGGTTGCTTTTGAGGATTTTCATCTTGAGCAGCTAGATGTTAAGACATCGTTTCTTCATGGAGATTTGGATGAGGAAATTTATATGGAACAGTTGGAAGGATTTGAAGTCAAAGGTAAGGAGAAGTTTGTGTGTAGATTGAAGAAAAGCTTGTATGGCCTCAAGCAAGCTCCTAGGCAATTGTACTTAAAATTTGACAGGTTTATGACTGAGCATGGCTATAGTAGGTGTCAATCTAACCATTGTGTGTATTTCAAGAGATTTGATAATGGTAGATATATTATTCTATTGTTGTATGTAGATGATATGCTGGTTGCAGGATCACACATGCAGGATATCTCTAAGCTTAAGGTGAAATTAGCTCAAACGTTTGCTATGAAGGATTTGGGAGCAGCAAAAAAAATACTTGGCATGAGCATTAAGAGAGACAGGAAAAATCATAGGTTGATATTGTCTCAAGAGGATTATGTGGACAAGGTGTTGAAACGGTTCAATATGCAGGATGCTAAACCGGTAAGCACACCTTTGGCTGGACATTTTAAGTTGAGTAAAGAACAATGTCTTAATTCACATGATGAGGTAGAGTACATGAGTAAGGTTCCATATTCTTCCACAGTAGGGAGTTTGATGTATGCAATGGTGTGTACTAGACCGGATATTGCCCAAGCAGTGGGAGTTGTAAGTAAGTATATGACCAATCCAGGTAAGGAACATTGGAAAGCAGTTCAGTGGATCCTTAGATATCTGAGAGGAACCAGCAGTAAGCACTTGTGCTATGGAGGTTCAGATACTTCTCTACATGGTTATGTAGATTCAGATATGGCAGGTGATTTGGATGGCAGGAGGAGCACTACAGGTTATTTTCTTATTGTAGGTGGAACAATAATTAGCTGGATATCTAAGTTGCAGAAGGTCGTTGCCTTGTCAACTACAGAAGCAGAGTATATTGTAGCCACAGAGGCTAGCAAAGAGATGATATGGATGACACGGTTCATGGATGAGCTTGGTAGGGAACATGAGAGTTGCAGATTGTATAGTGACAGTCAAAGTGCAATCCATTTGGCTAAGAATTCAGCCTTTCATTCAAGAACAAAGCACATATAGCTAAGGTACCATTTCATACGACAGGTATTGGAAGATGGTGAGTTGAAGCTGGAGAAGATCCATATAGATAGGAATCCTGCTGATATGTTAACCAAGCCGGTTACAAAGGAGAAGTTGAATCTTCATTCAACTTTTGTTGGTCTTCATGATTGAGTTGAAGATGGAGGAGCTAGAAGATGTTGTTGTACAGGTACTAGTGCAGCTGTTTATCTCCAAGTGGGAGATTGTTAGGGTGTGGAGCTAAAAGCTTCACCAAGGAGCACACTTTAACAGGTTCGAGTCTACATAGTCACCGGCATCGATCAGGAGCGACCGACGTCAGTCAGGTGCAGTTGCAGAGGTGCCAGCGCCGACAGTGGGTCGGCTGATGGCGGTCATAGGCAAGCAACAGGAACCGGCATCGGTTACCTGTGCGTCCAGAATGCTATTTCCGAGGACAGAAGCGAGTGTTTGCATGATGAGTTTAAGTTGTAGTCTTAAGCTCGCGTCTCTATTATTAGTAATATTATTTTTAGAGCCCTTGTTCAAGTGGCTTAACTGTTTGTTGTAAGTGCATGCTCAAGTCTCCTAATTCTATATGTAGAATTAGATCTTCTTAGCTTATGGTTGTAGTAGTAGAATTGGTATGTTGAAGAACAGTACAAAATTGAATCAATCCAGGTTGTTGGAGTTGATTGTTCTTGAGAGAGAGAGAGCTCTTGAGGAATAGAGACCTAGTGAGAAATATATACATCTAGGAGAGGTGTGGAAGAAAGAAGTTTTCTTCAATTGTATTCCTTTTGTAAAGAGTTTGTTAATACAAGTTTTCAAGGTGGTTTCTTGTATCTCTTGTTCTTTCCATTTATCATTCTAGTTACTTGTCTATTTGATTTAATTCCATGTTTATTGCTTTCATAAGTGTAATCTATTGTTGGTTGATCCCCAACAAGGATATGGGATTTAGTGGTGTGGGAAGAGATCGAGAGAACTCAAGGAGTGTTGTTAGGAGTCGTAGGGAAGAAAAAACACATGAGGACCCCATAACTTTTGAATCATGTTTTATGCCTCTTCTATCTTATGAAAGAGAAATAATCTGGTTGGCGAGAATTTAGGAACCAAGTCTGAACCAACCTGGCTCCCCAAATATTATGCACACTCATGCCTTTGAGTTAGATAGAGTACACATTCAAAATTGGGATACAGATAGTTTGGAGTCAGAAGTTGAGCCGAAAAGGAATATTGAAACTAAGCCAGTTGAGGCTCATTTAGATTTAATACTATCTTTCCCTCTTCAAGGGAGTTCTATGGCACAACTTGGAATATCTAGTAGACTTGGTCTTTAAGGACATAATACAAGCCCAAATATGGTTAACCAACTAAAAAATGTGCCTCATACCATGGGCACTACTACTGGAGGCACTAAAAGACTAGGTGGTGGCATAGGAGGAAGTGGACTCCCTCCTTAAGGAGCTAGGGCTGGAGATTCCCAGAAACCACCTACCTAAACACCTCAATTGACCATAGTCTACTACAAGATGACATTATACTTACCTGAATATCAAGGGGTGGAAAATGCAACTGAGCATGTCTATAAGTGAGAACTAATTTGGAGGGCACGAGGCATCATATCTTCTAAATGTAAAGCCACACAATTTGAAACTACACTTTTATAATGTGCACATAAGTGGTTCCAAAATTTTGACCCTCAACAAGTGGTGGTCAATTTTGATCAGCTCAAAATAGCCTTCTTTTAGGAGTTCATCATTCCTAAACTTAAGTAGCAGAGTATAAAAGTGTTGAAGGACATAAATCAAGGACTTAGAGAGAATGTACATGAGTATGACACAATGTTTAAAACCTTTCTATCTAACTATCCTTTTAAATTAACATTTCCTAACATGCACAATGGTTTTTGGGATGACTGTTGCTACCTTTTCGGTGAACCCTATCACAATGGACCTTCACTAGCCCGTGTGAGGCCCTTGAAGCTACTCTTCATGTTGAAGTGATTGAAAACATTAACACCAAGATTAGTAACTTTATGGAGGCCTAAATATCCTCAATGGTGTTGCAGTTACAAAAGTTAACATCCAAAAATGCACATGTTGAAACATGTAGTGGTGTTTGGTGCACATATTGTGAATCTAAAAGACATTCACGAAGTAATTTCCTACACAAGAACATCTACATTATACTTAAATGAACATGTGAAATATGCCATGAGGAGCATGATGTTTGATATTGTCCTCTTTTAAAGTGGGATATGCACACTAAAGTGTTTGAGTATTGTAAAATTTGTGATACCTACACTCATGACACCATTAACTGCTAATTAATCAGTGATATCCATGAAGCTCGAGGCTGTGGTACGTTGCAAACCTCAGTCATTAATACTCAAAAAAATGATGGATACCATAGATGTGGGAGAGGATAAGGATGAGGAGGTGATCATTTCCCACCTAGAACCTATTACAAATGTGGATCTCCAAACCACTATCAAAGGGATTACCCTGATTACTCGACGTGCGCTTTCTATAAAAAGGACCATCAGCTAGAAGAGTGTCTTGATATATATATGGATATCACCAAGGAGAGAAATGAAAAGGGTTCTAGTATGATTCAAATTAATAAACCATAATGGTACACACACCCAACCATCCTTATAGTTCAACAAGTAAACATTAACACCTATAGTGGGGATCAAACCCAATCAACAACCAATCTGATTGAGAAGGTACAATGAGAATAACCATGAGCCAATAAGTACCCTGATACTAAAAAAAAGGATATCCTCCATGATACGATATCACTCATATGAGAACTTTAGGGAGAGATTTAGTTCTTAAAAAATAAAGACATAATGTAACATGTTTCTGTGCAAAGGGAAGCTAAACTCAAACCTGTGGCATGGAATGACTTTTAAGAACTATGTAAGTGAATGCTGGATGTGGATATTGTCCCACAACTCAAAACTTTGTTTAAGAGTCAAGCCCAATACCAAATGAAGTTCACCCTCACATCTTTTGATAAAGTGAAGACCACTATTTAAATCATGCTCGGTGTGAGGACATTCCTAGTTCATCTACTCCCTCAAAAGATAGAGAAATATTGGTTAATGATGTCATAAATAGATGGGTAATCAAGGACATTTTAGTGGATACTGATGCAAAATTTAATTTCCTCACCAAGGATGCTTAGTGCAAAATGTCTAGCCCAGTGTTATAGCCTTCACCCCATGTCTTATTTATGGAAAATAAGATTGCACTCACCCTATTGGGGTCCTCAAGAATTCCACGGTTGACATACTTGGAGTGTCATTCAAAGTGTATTTTAAAGTTATAGAGTTAGCTGAAGCTGATGATTACCTAGATCTATTGGGAAGACCATGGTGATATGAGAATAATGCAAACTTGAGCTTTAAAAAATGTTATATTAGCTTTGAGAACATTAATCAACATGTGGTTATACCATTGGATCAAGCACAAGGACCTCCTTACATAAAACCCATCAATGTTGATGTGGACATAAACCATATATAAAATGTCACTACTCAAAATGATGAGCAATGTGATCCAACCCCAAATGGTGTTCTAAAATGGATAGATACCCATTCTATTTATGACACTACTTGTAATGCTTATAATATCTAAGCACATGGTGACTATGATCTCACTGGAAGAGTATGCATCACCATCAAAAGTCATGAGAACCTCTTATGCCCACTCCATAAACATCACAAGTTTTTTTGACTCATGGGTTTAGTAATGAGAGGGCCACTGATAGGACCAACACTAGAAGGACTTGATAAAACCCCATGCTTCCAAGGAAAAATGGAGGTACGTGACTTTCTCTAGCATCTCAAAGATTTCTATGACACCAAAAATGACTAGATGAGGTCATTAGATCACCTTTTTGATGGCACCACTACGAGGTGATGGCATACCCATAAGGAGTGACTTTTGTACTAGGATCAAGTACATTCTACCTTGCACATAGATTCCATTATGATAATAAAGTTATGGGAACAATTAGCTATAGTGGTGTGCAATCACCTTAACATCACATTTAAGCTTGTGAGACAATATGGATAACTGAGGAAACATACTTACCAGAGTACCTTTGGGCGCATGCATTTTATGGGACCTTATGCACATGGGCATGGACCTAGTATATATATGAAGAGAGACACATAAGAACCAAGTTTTGGCATTTAATAAATAATAATATGACCTTAGTGATCTCTTATTCATCACCAAAGATGGACTTGCACCTCACTTTCCAAGCCATGCGTGAAGCAATTCTTGAAGACCCAAGTCCCGTGGAAGATTGACTGCAAAATATCCATTGAGAACCTAAGGAACCTTTACATTTGTTCACTAAGCCTTTAGCATATCTAGTTCCTATGCCTACACCAATTCTTGATGAATAATTATGTGAACAGATTCAACTAGGAAATCAAAAGCTTGTCTTCTAAGAAGATGAAGGTGAAGGATCAACTTCACTCAACCCCCTAACTAACCATTTAGATGTTTCTACAAGCACTGGTACATGAACTATTTAAGACACAAGGACTCAAAGAGACAACCCTTATCATGAGCCTATTCAAACTATTCAATGTAACATTGACACCAAACAAGAACCAAAGATGACCACAATTGGAAACTACTAGACTGATACAGAGATTACAAAAAAAAATTGAGTTGTTAAAATAATATCAAGATGTTTTCTCGAGGAACTATAATAAAATTAAGGGAGTCCACGTATCTTTAGGGAAAATACACATCAATCTAGTCGATGGTGCTTGACCAATGAAAAAATGACCATACAAGATGAATTAGATTATTTGGGCACATGTTAAAGAAGAGATTGACAATATGCTCCATGCCAGAGTAATCTATCCCATTATTGAATCTAATTGGGTCAGTCCCACGGTGATCGATATCAAAAAGGATAGATGCATCTATATATGTGTGGACTACTAGGTGCTCAATGCATAATGTGTGATAGATCCCTTTCTAATGCTATTCATAGAGGAAATCCTTGAAGGTGTTATTGGTTGTGAAGTATACTCCTTTACAGATGGACTATTAGGGTACCATCAAGTCTAGATAGTTGAGGAAGACTAACCTAAGATAACATTCACCACCAAATGGGGGTCATTTGCATATACTGTTATTCCCTTTGGATAAAAAAATGCTTCAATAGTGTTCTTGTGTATATCAGTTGAGGCCTTTAAGGATTTCATTCACAAGTTCCTCCAAGTCTATTTGGATGATTAGATGACATATGGTTTAGTCAAGGACCATTTTGCTAATCTTAGACTTATGCTTGAGTGCTATTTGGTATTAAAAAATCCTTAAACTTGAAGAAGTGTCTATTCATGACACCTTTAGTGTGCTCCTAGGGCATATTATTTGTAAGGAAGGACTCCTAGTAGACCCAACAAAGGCATTTGTTATCCTTTGTCTACAAGTGCCTAAGACTTAACACAAGGTGCATGCCTTCTTGGGGCACATGGGTTATTATCAAAAGTTCATTCATAGGTATGCCAATATTGTTGTGCCCTTAGAATAAATTTTAAAGCACAATGAGCAGTTCATATGGACTAGATCTTGTAAATAAGCCTTTGAAGCACTTAAAAAAATTTATACACTGCTCCTATTTTATAGTTCCCCAATTAGACAAAGCCATTTCATGTCCATGTAGATGCATCTGGCATGGTATTTGGTGCAATCCTTGCATAACTAGGTGACCATCACCTATATCACCCCATTTACTTTGCCAGCAGGAAGCTCACACCAGTTGAACAAAACTATAGCACCACAAAATACAAATCCTTGTCAATGGTTTATGCCATACAAAATTTCTAGCATTGCCTTTTATGCACTCCATTTATTTTGTATACAAATCATGAGGCTTTAACGTACCTAGTTAACAAACTAGTGTTGCATGGGAGGATTTGCCACTATATTATGTTGTTCCAAGAATTCCAATTTTTTGTAATGGTGAAGCTTGGGAAGGTTAACTGTGGACCTGACCACTTATCTTGGATTAAGAATGGAGAACCCCCACACATCATATAGGATGATCTTCTTGATGTACAACTCTTCCCAGTTGCATGGGTACCTGAAGAACTAGAAGATATTGCAACATTTTAAAACATTGGATATGTGCCCGAGTCTCTCACTTCACAGGAGAAAAAGCAACTCGCAGTCTGTGTCACACCTTTTCAGCTCATAGTAGTTGATCTTTACAAAATAGACCATGATGAGGTACTTCACCATTATGTAATGCAACATGAGCACCCTGAGGTACTTCATGAAGTTCACAAAGGTATTGAAAGTAGACACTATGTGAGCGAGGCTACCACACATAAGGTTCTACTAGTTGGGCTTTGGTGACTAACTCTATTCCAAGATGCCAAAGCATATATTAGGCAATGTGACATCTGCTAGCACATATGTAAACCTAATAGGAGAGATGTTATGCCTTTGTGACCCATCCCTTCTTAGGAACCTTTTGAAAAGTGTGATATTGATTTTGTGGGGACTATCACTCTATAAATATGATGAACAGTTTCTTGATACATCATTGCAACAATCAACTACCTTATGCGCTAGGCTAAAGGAGTGTCGACAAAGGATTACACTATTAATATTACTACATAGTTCATTTGGGAGAACATAATAACTCAGTTTGGGTTCCCCCTCATTTCAACCAATGATTGTTGAACTCACTTTTTGAATGAAATGATTTGCATCTTACTGGTTGAATTTATGATCGTACACCATAAGACAACACCATACCACCTAAAAGATAAAGGAACTGCTGAAGCTTTCAATAATATCTTAGGTGCCACTTTAACAAAGATATGCAATCTTGGATGCAATAACTAATATGATCAAGTCTATACAATATTATGGGCCTACCAAACTACCTACAAGTGCCTAAACAAAAACACACCATTCAATTTAGTGTATGGCAAGGAAGTGGTGATGCCAATAGATTTCTTCATACCATCCCTCTATATCATGCATGTAGGACAATTAGATGATGAGGCATACTTGACAGTACGTTTAGATATTTTAATGCAATTAGATAAGACTCGATTCCTCGCTTAATAGATCTAGGATGTAGAGAAATAAAAACATAAGGCATGGCATGATCTCTATATCAAGAATAAATTCTTTTCTCTAAGAATGAAGGTTTTATTATATGAATCTAAGTTCATGTTCCACCCTATAAATGTCCCCATCCATTGGGATGGTCCATCTATAATACATAGCATTCAACCTACCAAGGCATGTTGATTACAAAGAATGGATGGTTAGTTCCTCCCAGGGCACTATAATGGAAATCTTCTTTGGTCGTATTTCACTTTATAATAGCTAGAGTTATGTAATCAATAAGGATTATGCCATTAGATTAGGATTAATTTATTTCAATAAAAGTGATGCCTTCATTGTGCACACCTTTTCTTTATTGCAATTTTGTTTTTATTTTGTTCTTTTCATGGAGGACCATGAACCATTTTAGTGTGGGGTAAGAAGTCACATGAAAGGGTAAAAATAAAAAGTGCACAAGACAACTAGGAGTGTGAGATATATTGGCGTGCAAGTCATAAATTCATGAAAGTTATTAAGGGCACGTGATTCATTTAAGGTACTATGGGGTAAGGTTCCTACCATATGTTAGAAATTTTAAAATGCAACAAGTATCTTCCACCACATTGAAAGGATGAGATACAACTGTCACCCACTTTTGGGAAAGGTGTGAGAAGGGATGTGCCATTAATGTGATGAGGTTAGTTATGGCAAGAAGCATGCCAAAGGTATGATGGGACAAAACCATTTAAGGCATTAATTTTATAAGGTAAGGTTCAAAATAAGATGGTTGTTAAAATTTTTTCATTTATGTTATGAAGTGATAGGAAAGAGATTATAATTAATAAGGATAACCCCCTAGGGAGCCTACAATCAGGAATGTTAAATTCATTTTACACTTTACATTGCATTGATTCTCAAATTACTAGAGCTAATAATGAACGATGAACTAGATCCAAACAACGAAGTGACCACACCAGAGTCAAACTAACTAAATCTTGAGTAAAGCAAAGTTTTTATATCCTTGGTGAGACACATAAGTTGTTACCTAGTGGAGGAAAGACATTCTAACTCTAGATTGGTGGAAAGAAGTGGTAATTTTTTAATTTGCAAGTTATAGGTCCACCATTAATGAAGTGTTTAAGCTCAAAAAGTCAAATTAAATTTACCTATAGCCACGTCTTCATTTGGGAACATGGGATGGTTGTGCATTAACCTTTGGGATCCTCAAAGGGTAATGCAACCTAATAAAAAGGCTAGGAGACTTGAAAAAATACCAACTATACTAGAGGAAGAAGAGGTGAGTAGAGGAGACTGGGTTCCCATTAGGGAAGAGACCATAGAGGAGTAAGAGAAACACCTAGGAGAATAAGTACATCATGTAAAAGGAGAAGTGATAAAATGTGTGAAAGAAGAAAGGGAAAATATGGTGAATAAATGAAAGCAAGCACAAACATCGGTGATGTAAAAGGCCCCAACATCTCCACCTCCATCTCTATTGATAGAATAGATGCAATACTTAGATTCGGTATTGTATGTAAAGAACTAGGTCTCTAAAGTATCGATAGTCACTATTTTTTATTAAAACCACTACCAAATAGGAAATTAGGTTGAGCTTCAGAATGACTACTAGGTCAAGACCACAAATACAAGAAATCATGTGGTCTATGATTTAACAATCAAGAACTAGTTGGACACCATAAGACTCTTCCAACTCTTTGAGTTACCATATTTTGTTAAACCCATAGAGGTAGTATAGTTCCTCCTCTCACATGTCTATGAGGATTATATATACTTCTTTGGGCATAGCATGAAGATCATCCCTGAGAGAATTAACAAAGTCATAGGACTACAATGCTCAAGGTTGAGTGTGATTGATGACTTGGCTGACATGACAGAGATACAAAAGACCGTTATGGTGTTAATAGATCAAAATTAGGGGCACATAATGCACATTAATAACTTACAAGATCCCACCCTCCATGTCATGGCATGAATCATTTCTACCAAGATCATAGGAACTGATCGATGGAAGAAGGTGGATATAACACATCTTTATATTGATCACCAAGTCTCATAGGGACTAAAGTATGATTGGGCTTTGTACTTGTCCAAAAAATAATTAAATATGTAGAGAGGGCTCATCAAATGCCCAAGTATAGGTTCCCCTAGGGATTAATCATCATTTTGATAGTCTTCAATGAGATCAGAGTACCAAATTACAGTTTGGGTGTATTGAAGTGGGTGTAACCTCCTACTCAAAATTCCCCTATCAAGTGCTACAAGGCATTTACTTGCCCCTAGCATATCACTTCCTGATACAAGATAAAGATGAGGTATTGGTTTGATGGGATGAAGGCGACATTTATAAATGAGTGTTGCATTCCAAAGGACTTGCCCCCTAGCTGAAGATCAATCACAATTTGCTATAAATAAGCATTTATCCCTCACATGGGTCTGCATGAATCCATCTAGAGAGATTTCAACATGGCTCAAGTTATCTTATGCCTTCTTCACACGTAACTACATAAAATATATCAATAGGATATATAACACACAACCTATCATTTTGTAGGTAAAGAGGATTGATGTGAAGCTTTATACCCTTTAAAAACTTTATGTATATCTAGGTAAGAATTCTTATGTGGAGAAGTTGGAGACGAACTTGATTGACATATAGGTCAAGTAGACCTTGATTAGGGAGCAACCTCATAGGTTATTCTACATGCTTAACCCCTATAGGAACCCATATGATAGAGACCCCAAAGAAAGACTCCCCCAACCATCGTAGATAAAGAAGAAACAACCAGATGTGGGCATAAGTTTAAGTGGGTACTAGGCCCCCCAAAAGAGGCAAAGGATGGTAGAGGCGCAACCT
Organism: Torreya grandis; assembly: GCA_037957365.1. Lineage (NCBI taxonomy): Eukaryota > Viridiplantae > Streptophyta > Pinopsida > Cupressales > Taxaceae > Torreya > Torreya grandis. The sequence continues at coordinate 303,876 of JARHVA010006177.1, read as the reverse complement.
TCCAAACTTGTTTCTTCCTATCCCTCTATGACTTCTCCACCTTTACTTCGCCCTTCACCTTCACCACCTCAAGCTTATCCATATCCTCCACACACTTCCCCATCCCCTTCTCACTCTACACCTTTGCACTCATCTATTCTTGACCCATCATCCCCTCAACCTACTCCTCCCCTTTCTCCCCCACCTTCTCCACCTCCACCTCCACCTTCTCGACCCCAACCATCATCCCCTCCTAGTACCACCACCACATGAGATACCCCACAACATCCTCCAAGACAAGCACCCCAACAAGAGTCTCCTCAAGTGTAGATACATAGCTTAGGATTGGATTCTAAGATAACTCCCTCCCTAATGAAGGAGAAGGTCGCATCTGGTGATTCCTTGATTGATGCTAAAATAGGATATAATGAGGATAGTGAGGAAGATAGTGAGATGGCCACTAGTAGCCATAAGGATACTAAGCTTAAACTATACCCCAATAAGGGAAAGGCACTGACCGAGTCAACAGATTAGGAAGTTGAAAGAATATTGGCCACTATGCATGAACATTACCAATTTGGCATAGAGGATAAAAGACTTTATCTTTAGCCACACTTCCATCCCAAGGAAGTGAATCTTGAAACCAAGAATAAAGTGTCTTTCCTATTTTATATATATAATGAGGAGTGTAATTTTAATATCCCACTAGATAACATCTCTCGAGGCCTGGATGCTCTAACACTACTGAAATTAATTAGGGTTGATCTCTAAGAGCTCTCCCCACTGATAACAAGCACTACCTTTTTAAAAATTGGCATGGAAAAAACATTCCAAAGCATTTTGTCATACTCTAATTCATGCACAGTAGAGAGAAAATATGCCCAAGTTATAAACATGTATAATAAAGTGTTTGTAGAGAAGAAAACACTTGTTGAGGAAATGACCTTAATGAAACAAAAGCTCTAAGAGGCCACATAGGCAAAAGTAAGGGTTTTAAACCTTTGTAAAACTATTTTGAATGAAGATCCAACACTTTAAGATGGTGTACCTCTGGACGGGGATGCCATTGGAAAGCTAGAGACCCTAGTTGAACTATTGCTCAATAAATGCAAAGAACGGCCCATGCCAAAAGATAAAGGGATATAAATTGTTGAATAGTTCACCATGGCCGTTGATTTCTGTAGGCATGCCTTAGAGAGAGTTGGGGAAGTTATCCCCATTTTGGATGGCATTTTTTCATGCCTAACACTCCATAATAAAGTCTTGGAGGCTCAGTTTTAAGTTAAAGAGGTACTAAGGTAGTAGTCAGTTGATGTTGTGCTCCTAATAAAAGACCACATCGAGCATGCAAAAGTATTTAAAGACATAGAAATGATGGAGGATGCCATTAATAACCATCATCAATAACTAAATGTAAGTTTTGAAACCCTATAAGGATAGGTTAATCAAGAGGTTTCCACACTAAAAGACATCCAGAAGGATGCTAGCGTAGGCTTGGATGAACAAGTGAAAAAGACCAATGAGACTTCAACCCAACATGAGGAGTTGAAAGCATCAACATAGGCCATTAAAGGAATAACTATGAAGGTCCTCAATGTATTATCCCATTGGGATAGTCTAATAAATTATTTGAGCAAAAGGGGCCCAAATTTTAGAAGATGCTAGTGTGGCTTAGTCTGAGATGGACTAAGGGCATAGTGTGGGGTGATGTTGGCCCTAAAATTTTTACTAAGTGTTGTCCTATTTTGGCATGGAACTGGTATGACATGAAAGGACCATAGCACAGGAAGACTATGGCACATGACTACCAGGTGAAGAATCACTATGGTGAAAAACCTATTGGGTGTAAGAAGATAATGGCAAAAAAGGATAATGACACATAAGGGACCATCATGAGAGTACCCAATCAAAGAAGAGCAAGTCATGGAGAGCCCAATAAATTTGGACTTTAATTGAAAGAATAATATTAGGCGAGTGTGTGGGAAGTAAGAGCAATTAGAAGAGTGATTCATATGGGAAGCTTTGACCTTATTGATCAGAGGTTTTGCACTAGCCCCAAGGAATGGAACACATGGCCACCAATATATAACATAGAGCGAGGATCTAGGGGAACACAAACCTAGGTCTTCAAGAAGAACTTATTGTAAGTGCCATAACTCTTAGTGTGTTGAGATTCGGTGCTCCATTCGCTCATGAAATTACTTATTGTAACACTTGGTCAGGGTAAAACAAGTATAAATACCCTATTATAATATTTTACGAAGAGGATCTTTTGGAGAATAAATGATGAAGCTTTGCCCTTTTGATTTATTAATCATCTAATGTGAGATTAGATTTTTTCAATTTGTGTCTTGAATAATGGAATACACTAAGTGATTGACTTGGATATGATTCATTGCTTAGTCTTATTTTTGGTATCTTTTTCTTTTCTAAGATAATGATGGTGATCCATGTAGTAATAATAATAGTCGTATATGGAACTAGAAGGGTCATAATAGTATATTTATGCTATTAAATGATCCTTGTTTGGAACTATGTAAAGAGAGATATGAATAAACATATATTACTATGATACAAAACCTTCAAGAATTGGTCTTTTGCTATGTACTTTGGGTGAGTGCGTGAGACCTAACTCTCACATGATAGGGCTGACACGCTAGTCTGTTGGGATAAAATTGAACACCAAAGCTGGAATTAACTAAAATAACCCAACAAATGCCATTGAGGGAACTAAGTCTCAACCATACTATTCATTTGTCTCAACCATACTATTCATTTGAGCTAACTCCTAGAGATAGATAAAGGCTCAATTGGTGCAATTTGGTTAACTCAACACATAAATATGAATATGTATATGTGATTTGGTACATTTTTTAGTAGATGCACCTTTAATGTGTCTTGAGCTAAAGTATCTATCAAAATGTAATTTCTAATCTATAAATTATGTATAATATCTATCACAAATCTAAAAAACTCTATCCCAAATCTATAAAATTGATGCCAAATGCATGAGATTATGACCCAAGTGTATATTTGAATCATGTACGCTATATTATATTATTCCAATTGTGTGCATGTGGAATCATGTCTCTACGACATGCCCCGATAGATATCCACCATTTGAGGTGAGGGAAATGCAACCTAGTAATTTCCTTATCTCAAAATGATAAGATAACCATATCATATTTATATTAATCATGTCATAATTAAGAGTATAGTGACCTATCATGTCTAATTAGATACATCAATAAATCTCATAGTAACCAATCAAAACAATCCCTAATATGTATGATATAGATCATGGAAACATCTATAATTAACAAGCACAAGCTCAACAAACAATCGAACACACACATAGACACGGGTACTTAATGTCATGTAAAATGGGTCGAAGGAGACTGAAAACAAGGGGCATGTTCAAATTATGCACACTCAAAGGAGATGACATGTTCAAATGTTTGCACACTAAAGAAATAAAACCCAAGGCACTATGGCCAACAAATAAGGAACGTGGTCAATTTTTTTACAATTGAGACAAGGTAGCAAATAATAACTACACCCAATTAATTCATGTGAGAATATGAATAGGTGAAAGACAAGAAACTAACATAAGCATATTATACTAATCCATGCATACATGTGTTATAAAAATATCCTATAGCATATCATATTTAGCATAGTGTGTAAAATCTAAGCACACGTATAGACATGTGAAAATGCTAGTATATAAACTCAACATGATAATGTAAAGTGATCATAAAATAAAAACACATGTAACAATCATAATCAATAAAATCATATGTCCCCAATGTAGTGTGTCACATGGGTGGAGGAAAGGTCCTACATCTATAAGCTAATGTATCATGGATCTAGTGTATACATATATCACACTCAGGTACCCTTCAAATATATGTGTCTATATAAATTAAAATGATATGCTATCTACTAACATAACTTAAACAACATATGTAAATGCTAGTAAACATGTAAATGCTAAGTATTTTTGTATTTTCACTTTATTTGAATGTTTTTCTATTTTATTGATTTTTTGAATTTTTTGAATTTTTGAATGTTTGAATTTGATTTTAGACTATTTGAAAAGGCACAAACTAACCAATGATTTCAGGATGAGGACAACAACAATCTATGAGGAGTGGTGAATGAATAATTTATTGAATGAAATGTGCCATATGTGTGCATAGCAAAATAAAAAAGTGTATCACATTCTTTTGTTAAGATTGTACTTGATATATTTTCTTGACATAATTTTCACTTTTTGTGGTCTTATTCTTAAGATGTTCCCTCTTTGGAAAAGGATTTAACCTTGCCTTCATGATCAAATTATATGAACCCTTTTTATCAATCACTAATCCTATTGAGTGTAACCATGATTTTCCAAGCACGTCATTGTACTCATTTGTATTATAAATAACATGAAAAGTAAGAGAACATTATTTTAGAGTAAATTAAAATTTTAAATTAATTGATCTCACACTTGTTGTTATTACATTAGTTTTATCTAGTTATTGATAGGGTAAGTGTAGGTAAGTTATGGGCTAAATGGGGGTCTTAAGTGGACATATTTTTCCTAAAAAAATAAAAAAACTTTAACTTGCATGGATTATTTGAGATGTACCTACATTCAAAATTTTAAGATGTTATGTGAACATGAATTTTAGCATTTCAAATTTAGTTTCTAAACTACTATTTTTTTTTGAAATAGTCAAGTATAAGTAGTTCAAATATCAGAAATTCGAAGAGGTAGTACTATTTTTTGGAAAAAGATGAGTAGATAGCTTTCCATGTGGCCCATCATTTTTTGAGCATCATTTAATTTTGTTTTAAAACCTTTGGTAGAAAGTTAGATAAGATAATATAATTTACAACTTATATATTTTTTAAATTAATTAATGATTTTTTTTAATTAATTTTACAATTCAATAAACCTTGAAATATGATCAATAACGTATAGCCAACTGTGTGCCCCCTAACTACCTCAAAAATATCAAAAATTAGATTTTTTTGGAGTGTGTATATAATTATGTCTAGTTTTCAACCATGTAATTTTTTTCGGTTTGAATCAACAAATCAAAAGATACATAAAAATATATGAAAATGTATAGTTTTGGCATATAGCATTATAAAAATAATTACTTAGAAATAAATATAGATAATGACCTTAAAATTAAAATATATATTTAGGAAGAGAAGAGTGTAATCGATGTTTTAGTAATATTTTCAAGAAAAAGTTTGATAAAATTCATAATGTTTAGCATGGACAAATTTGATTTTTTGTTGTTTCTAATAAAAACCACACATTCAACTATGTGTTTACAAGTCTGTGACTTAGGCTTGGGAATTCAATCCATTCTTAAGCCTTTAGGCATGTGTTTGAAAATTGAAATATAAGAACCACATACATAAAAATACCACGTACATGGTAGTAACGCATACAGATATTTATCATGTACATAGTTTGTGGTGAAATGTATTTAACCATCTTATTGTTTTGTTATAGTTTTTTTTAATATTAATTGTAATTAAAAATTATAACTTGTGGTTTAAGGTATAGGGTTTAGGGTACAATCACAAAGGAAATTGAGGACAATTTGAGTTGCTTGAACCTATTTGTGACTATAAAATATGATTCTAGGCATAATTGGCCCCAAAAACATCACAAATTGAGCCAATAAGTAATGTGGTTTGCATTGAATTAAGCCACGTGAATGTAATTATTACTCTAAAGGATATTAAGTGGGCTTAAATCAATTATTTTAAGGTTTAAGATTTAGGATTTAGGGCTTAGGGTATATTGAGTTTAGGTTTTAGGGTATAAGGTCTAATCATAAAGGCACATGGGCCAAATTGAGATCCTTTAACTTATTTGTAACTACATAATATGGTTTTGGGCTCAATTTGCTGTGGACACATCATTAAAAATTGAGCCAATTAGTCAATTGGGGAAATGAGTGATGAAATTTGGGCCAAATTGAGCCCTATGAACATAATTTTTACTCTATATGATGTTAATTGAGAATAAATTGATTAGTTTAGGTTTTAAGGTTTAAAATTTAGGGTTTAGAGTCCAATCACTAAGGCAATTGAGCTGCTTGAACCTATTTGTGAGTAAAAAAAGTTATTTTGGGCATAATCAACACCAAAACCATCATAAATTGAGTCAATCAGTCAATTGGGCTAATAAGTAATGTGATTTTTATTGATTGAGCCCTATGAAAATAATTAAGTGGTGTTAATTAAAATGTTTTAAGATAAATATGGTTTACAATTTAAGGTTTAGGGTTTAGGGCTTAAGGTTTAGGGTATATATGGTTTATGTTTTAGGGTATAAGGTATAATCATGAAGGCAATTAGGGCTTAATTTGGCTCCTTTAACCTATTTATGACTACATAATGTAATTTTGGGATAAATTGGCCCCCATGTCATCACATATTAAGCTAATTAGTCAATTGGGGTAGTGAATGATGTGATTTGGGCCAAATTAAGCCCTATGAATGCAATTCTTACTCTATAGGATGTTAATTAAGGATAAATCAACTGATTTACAATTTAGGGTTTAAAATTTAGGGTTTAGGGTGGACAATCATGAAGGAAATTGAGGTACTTAAACCTATTTATGAGTATAGAAAGTGAATTTGGGCACAATTACCCCCAATGCCATCACAAATTAATCCAATCAATCAATTGGGATAATAATTAATGTCATTTGCATTGAATTGGTCCCTATGAACATAATTGAGGTTAAATCAAATGGTTTAAGGTAAATATGGTTTATAATTTAAGGTTTAGGGTTTAAGGTTTAGGGCTTCAGGCTTAGGGTATAAAGGGTTTAGGTTTTAGGGTATAAGGTCTAATGGTGAAGGTAATTAGGACCAAATTCAACTTATTTAACCTATTTGTAACTACAAAATGTGATTTTGGGCTCCATTGGCCCTACGTCATCACATATTGAGCCAATTAGTCAATTAGACCATTGAGTGATGCAATTTGGGCCAAATTGAGCCCTATAAACACAATCATTACTCTAAATTATGTTAATTGAGGATAAATTGATTGGTTTAGGGTTTAAAATTTAAGGTTTAGGGTCCAATAATGAAGGTAATTGATGATAATTTTAGATTTTTGAACCTAATTTTGACCATGAAATGTGTTTTTAGGTTCTATTAGCCCTTATGCCATCACACATAGAGAAAAATAGTCAATTAGGGTAGTTAGTGGTATGATTTATACCAAATTAATCCATGTGGACCTAATTATTAGTATAAATAAAGGTAATTAGGGCTCAAATAATTTTTTTAGGGTTTTAAGAGTTTACAATATAAGGTTTAGGGTTTCTAGGGCTTCAAGTTTAGGGATTGAGGTTTAGTTTCAAGGGTATAATGTCTAAGAGATCAAGGTTTTAATGTTAAGGGTTTATGTTAGGGGTGTTTATACATACAACCAAGACTGTGTATGTGGTTTGGTTAGTGGTAACAAACAAAAAAAAACATTAAGGTCAACACCCTTTTTTTAGATTGAGATTTATATCCCTTAGGTACTCTGCTCTATTCTATTTTATACACTAAAGGTCTATTTTTTACTAATTTGATGCATGTCCCCACCCTCAAAATTAAAAAAAATTATCTATTCATGGTTGAATAAAAATTGCATGTCTATTTTTTAATAATTTGATTGTTGTCCCCACTTGGTACTACACATCAAGCAGGTTTGATTTTTAATAATTGGATTATTGTCCCCACACTCAAAAGTTGATAACTTTATGAAATCATGGGTGATGTATTTTGTAATAGTAATAATAAGAATTTAAATCACAAAAATCAAAGGAATTACAAGTGTAAAGAGAAAATTAAAGCCAATGAATGCAAAAAATTCATGCAAGTATACTATCCCTAATGAATTAAATGTCACTAATAATGATGAAATGAATAATGATATTATACCTAACTTTGAAAGTACAATTGATAATTCTAATAGTATACTAAATTATAATGCAATTACAGATTCAAATTTTATATTTTTTAATTTAGATGATGATGATATAATGCATGATGATTTAAATTACATGGAAATGCCGATTGGTGAAAGTAACAATCAAGAAAACACTATGGGAACACCATTGAATGAATAAACTATTAATGAATAAAATAATATGGATACACCAATTCAATCAAATTTACCACTAAGAACACCTCCTAGGATTTTGAAAAGAAGACCCAAGTATTTAATTCAAATTGATGAATTTTTTTTGAAACCAATGCCTAAACAAATGTCTTGGTGCCATATGAGAAGAAAAGCTAAAAATATTTGTGACTCCACTTTTAAAAATTAAATGAAACTCAAAGATGCCAATTATTTGTTACATTAATGAAAGTGCATAAGATGAGGCCTACAATGAACACCTTATTACTAAGAACATCTAATATTAATGGTGTAAACAAGGTAAATGTTGAAAATTTTCATAATGCATACCATCAAGTAGGTGTGAACAAATGCACCAAAGATGGCAACATTGACTTATGTGTTATTAAAAATTCTTTGATAAGTTATCAAAAAAATAATAAATGATTGATTAGACAAACAAGCCAAGCATTGCACATAAATAGAAAAACACTAATGAAAATAATTTGGAGACATATAAGGCTTGATGTTTCTGATAACAATGACTTGTCGGTGTTCTCTAGTAGACTCCCATGAAAAGAAAAGTCTATAGTTGATGCCCTAAAATATTTATGTGCAAAATTTTGGAAAGATAACACAAGGGTATCACCTAATATTAGAGATGTAGTGAAAATAAGAGTTGGTTCTCATAACCGTGAACCACATTCTAAACATTTTTTGGATATGACCCAAACACAATTATACTCTAATTTTTTTTTTAAATATCCATATATTTCTATTAGTCAAATATATTTTGAAATGGACAAACCATTCTATGTGAAAATAAATCACACACACACTACTTCTCTTTGTAGGCAACACGTTGAATTTTCAATGCATTATGATATTTTTCATCATATTTGTTGTACCTTGCATACTGATAATATTTTTTAGGAGTGTAGAGTGGAATCCCCACCAAAATTAGCAAAGGAATTTATTCCATCTATTTTTTGTGAATGATGAGATGGATAATTTTTTTATAATAAGACATGTTTAGATGGAACTTAAAACATTTGTGGTGGATTGCTAAAATTCAAAAAATGTACCCATGAGGAGGGTACACATGGAATCAGACAAGAATTGGCTGGTTTTAGTAAATATAAATATGTGACATATCAAATAAAATATGGAAATGAATCTAAAAGGTGTAAGCTTATTACAAAATAAATACATGTTTCCAAATTTATGGACAAATTCAAGGAGGAAATTGTAAATGATTATGCAAGGCACACATAGAGATTGATAGCTAGATGAAAAATTCAAGTTAAGTAAGGACACATTCCCACTTGGTACTATTGTTTTAGTAGTTAACTTTGCAGATAATTACTCATTACAACCACAAAGAGAGGTTTAGTCAAAATACTACCATTCAGTATCATTTTCTCTTTTTGTGCATATAGTATTCATGAATTCACCTGATCGTACATATCATGATTAAAAAATAATAAGGGAGTACCACTTCTATGTCAATGATGATCGAACACATTCTTTAGCGCATGTGCAAGGTTATTTTTAGATGTTTTATGGCAAGTTGAGTGAAAGGAACATTACTTTCAATCAACATTATATTTGGTTAGATAATTACATGCCAAATTGTAAGAATGCACAGATGTTCTACTAGGTGAGTAAGATGCATGTGAACATTGATGTACAACATATTTAGAATTTCACTGAAGTAGGCCATAGAAAAGGGCAGAATGATGGTGCAAGAGCATGTGTCAAAAGAACTCTTCCAAAAGAGGAGTTGAAGTTTGAAGAGGTCATTGATTTGACAAATGTAAAAAACATAGTTGAAAGGTGTAATGAAATTATGGGGCATGGTGCTCAATAAAATTCCATTATTCATAGATATTTATGGTTGATAAAGGATGAACAATTGGAAATGTATGAATATAATATGATAGTAAAATGATCGAGTGAGTTACACTCATATCATATCTCAAATGCAGGTTATTAGATGATTCATATGAGGCACATGACATGATTTTATTCTACATGCATTGACTTTTTTTGGAATGAGCATGAGTCACAAGAATGGGTGGATGAATGGAGTTATAGGCCTCTAGTTCTAATTGACACTTATTAGGTTCCACCAGCATTACAACTTACAAAGCTTAAATCATCATGTGACTTTGACCATGTAAATGATATAGTGAAACCAAGTACCATCTATTTAACATGTGTTTCATGTACTAAATTTGGTAAATATATCAATAGATCATGTTCATAAATCATGTTTTGTTTTGTGATATAGGGAATGCTTATGCAGTTATTGTAGATGAGGATAATAAGGAAGGGACAAACTACTACTTGTCACAGTGTGTAGAGGAAAAATATAAATTGAATTCTATAGTCACAGATGGAGAAAACATTCACTATCCCATTGGGTCTATGGTAGTTACTAGAACTTGGATTCAATTCTATCCTATCAAAAATTCAAATGTATGGTTGTTTGAAGACTACAAAGTACATAGGAAGATACTCCACTATTAAAATTTGGTTCTTTAAATGAATGTTGAATTGCATAAATATCAGGGTAGGCCATAAGAAAGGACTCAATGGAAGGTTTGTGAATATGATCATGAAGCAATTATGGATACTATAAAGAATAGATCCAATCTTAGTGGTTCTTTAGATTGAAATACCAAGGTACGTTGAATTCTCAAATGTAAATGTGTTTACTTTTATCAAATTTTATTTATTTCTTAGGTATTATATATAAATTTCAATTTAATTACATATTAACATTTTTTTGTAGGTTAGTGGTTCCAAATTAGCTTCCACCTTCATGTGGTTGACACCATTAGTAGAGAATCCATATTCTTGAAGCTAAGAGAAGCTTTTAGTTCATGTAGATGATTGATTATTTTACCTTTCAGTTCATGTAGATGATTCCACCTTTATGTGGTTGGAAAAGTTATTAGAGAATCATCTTGCATCTAGGTATAAGTGGTCTTAAGGCCCAAACGAGTGCTCTATCTCCTAATTGGGCATACTCGGATGCCAAGAAAGTTGCATTTTAGGACCGATCACTGAATCCTATACCACAATTTCATAAATGATTTGAAATATGATATATTTAGGGTGAAATTATAGGACTTTTATACACACATGATTGTTCTTTCGGTTCATGGATATGACTTAAGGTTTTTGTTTTATAGTTGTCTAAAAATTTGCCTAAAAAACACCAGTTTTGCCTTATAGGGACAAGTGGTCTTAAGGCTAGAACAAGTGCTCTATTTAATAAATGGGTATAATTAAATTAAAATAATGTGGTCCTAGAGGTTAATCCCCACCCTGACATGGTGTTGATGTCAGGTTTCACCCATGAGCCCCCAGAGATAGAGATCTTGTACTATGGCTTGCATCTTACATCTAGGAACAAGTGGCCTTGAGGCTAGAATGGGTGCTTCATATCCTAATTAGGCATAAAAATGCCAATAATATGGACCTAGAGGTTAATACCCAACCTCAACATGGTGGTGATTTCATTTTTTACCCATGAGCCCTTGGAGATAGAGATCTTTGATTGTGTCTTGCATCTTACATCTAGGGACAGGTTATCTTGAGGCCATAACAGGTGATATATCTCCTAATCAAGCATAATTGAATGCAAATAATGGGTTAATATAGGTTAATAACCACCCTTGATGTGGTGGTGACTTCAATTTTTACCCATGATCCCTTAAAGATAGAGATTTTGCATTATGGCTTGCATTTTGACAACTTTCTTGTCAATGTTGATCAAGGATAGAATTATTGAAAAAAAAGGTATCTGTGTGGATTCCAATGCCATGGCTATGGTAAATAATTTAAATTTAAAATCTCAAGGTGTTATAAGTGATGTATTTTGAATCAGATGTCTTGAAAGTAGAAATATCTATTGGAGTCAAATAACCTATTTCTTAACTACATGATAATTGTGTTTTAAGACTAATCACTGAATCCTCTACCATGAGTTCCTTGATGCTTTGAAATCCTAGAGCTTCAAGGTGAAAGTAAAGAAATTATAAACACACATGAAAATTCTTTCATTTCATGGATATAACTTACAACTTTTATTTTATGGCTACCCAAAGTTTGCCTAAAAAACACCATTTTTGCCTTGTAGGGACAAGTGGTCTTAAGGCTAGAACAGGTGATTTTTCTCCTGACCGAGCATATTAAGATGCTAGGAAGTGGTAATAGAGTTTAATACCCACACCCAATGTGGTGGAAATGTCATTTTTCTTCCATGATCCCCCAAAGATAGATATATTGCATTGTGGTTTGCATCTTGCATCTAGGGAAATGTCATCTTGAGGCTAAAACAAGTGCTCCATCTCCTAACCGGTTGTACTCAAATGCCAATAATTTGGTCATAAGTGTTAATATCCATCCTTGATGTGGTGTCAATGTTAAGTTTCAACCACGAGGCCCTAGAGACAAGAAACATAATTTTATTGATAGTCTATCATGGTAACATGGTTCTATGTATGAGGAAACTTGCTTTTATTGTAACTAAAAGGGATATGTTGGTTATATTTATTCTATTAATATTTTACTTTCCTAAATAAAGATTAATAAATTAATTTAAGGATAATTTGCACTTGTTTCAAGGTCTAAGTAATTGAAACCTTCAAGCAACCTTGTTATGTGCATTCACAGTCATTTATAGGTACTTAGAAGAATATTCTTTTGTTCAAGAAGTAATGATATACAAGTATAAGTATAATATTATATAAGTATAAGTATTAGAATTGGTATTTAAATTTATCATATAAGGATAAGTATAATAATCTGTTCATGCCTTGTGATAGACCTCACATGTAGTGAAAACCACCTTTACATTGAAGCATGTGCAAAAATAATTCATTCCCCTCCTCATTACACTTTATGCACCAATGGTATTTTTAGTGTTTTTTTCAATCCCTTCATTTATTTTCTCTCCCAAAACATTTTCATGTTGGAAGTATGCCCATATGTCAATGGGTTGATGATTTCATCAAAACTTCTAGCTACTTTTATCCTTGGTGCAACCTCAAGAGTTTCATGTGCATCCAAATATGTCTTTAATGCATGAATTTTATTAAAGTGGGACAAGAGTTCTAAAAAAAACCACATAATGGATGGCCTTATCAAAAATAGCTTTTATATTATAGAAATATTATTTACAAATAGATATCCCACCTCCTTGCCATTTCTACTTAATGTAACAACACAAACAAAAAATGGAAAAATTTAGAAATTTATAGAGCAAAGATCAAAACACATACTTATAATATATGATATATATAATGGATTTTCCATAATTAAAATCAAATTAATTTTTTTTTATTATATTTCATATATTTAAAAACAGATGAAACCAAACCATAACATAATAATAGGTTGTCTATACTTTAAAAATTATATTTTATGATCACTGCAAGGTAGATTTTTAATACTCAACAAAATTTTAAGGCATACAATGATGTGAACATGTAATAAAATATGTAATAAATTCAAACAAAATTCAAAACCCAAATTTAATGAGAATATTTATAAAGTGAAATGTTGAAAAATACATAATGTATATAATATCCATAAAATCCATATAAAGGTGTACAAAATGTGAACACAAGTGATACAATATCCTTGGTCAATTATGTATAGGCATACAATGTCAAAAAACTATACATCAAGCCATATAGGCATACAACAAAATGTCACAAGACATGATCCTAATAATCAAAATGCATCACTCTCTTTGCCTTTCTTTTATAATCCTCTCCTTTGGATGCCTTGCTTGCATCTAGAGGTGTTAGATCTGGTTGACTACAAGTCCTCCTCTGCTCAAAACTCACCTGTAAATCCAACTATTCATATGCAAATATTATCATAAAATTTACATGAACTAGATCAAGATACTTAAAAAATTAACAAGTTATGTTTTTAAAATGATACAAAAATAATTAATAGGTGCACTTATTGCAAGCCAGCGATCATGCTCAATTTGGGACTGGCACTAAATAGGGTCAATGATCAGTTCATACTAGTGAACAGGGGTGTGAAATGGATCACTAATAGGAGACAGTGATGTGCTCATGATAATAGAAAGGCATGATCCCTAAACACACACACACACACACACACACACACACACACACACACACACACACACACACACACACACACACACACACACACACACACACACACACACACACACACACACATAAACCAATTGACTAAATCATTGAAATATAATAGAAAAATTTACAAATTGAATTATCAATTATACCACATCAGGCCTACTAATCATTTCAACAAGACCAAAAGACATCATCTGAGGAGTCTGCATAGATAATTATTTCATGCATCATCTATTTACTCAAGTACAAAGGATAATTACAAAACACACATCCATATTTACAATTAAATATTACAATAACTCTCATGTACCTTGGTGAGTTATTGGGTAGATGAAATCACTACAACACCTACATTTACTCCATCCTAAATAAATAGCAGAGTGTCTATTGTGGTCATCATTTGAATAAACAAAATATCATTGTTAGTCACTTCAACATATATGCAACACCATACATGTACAATGAACCATAACATTAATTAATTCTTAAAAATCACCTCTGTATAGGTATACACAAGCATAGTAGTAATAACACACACGTTCATGTGGCCTCCAAAATCCTACTTCAACATAAGAAAATTCATATACATTATTGATATTTCTACATGGAAATTAATTATTACCTTTTAAATTATATAAATATTTGAAATTTAACAAGTCTAACAATTTTTTGCAATAAGTAAAATATTAAGCTACCTATGAAGTTGTAATCAAGGTGTCTAGATCAAATGTAGATGATTAAAACATAGTGAGGTCAATATCATCTAGGCCCATAGAAATACCACCATGAGTGGGCTACATGATATCCTCCTTCTCCTCAGGTCTAGTCCATATAACACCACATGATCTGTAATAGTGAGCTCATCGGGTAATAATGCTAGATGAAGCCTCACCTTATCCACCCTCACTAGTAGAAGTATGAGAAATGTGGTTTGTATGATGAACAAGGGTGTCATTAAGTGCCTTAATCATATGTAAAGTATGAATCTCTATAGTCTCCTTGATTGTAGAGTGTAAGGTCTTAGGAAGATATGGTTTGTTGATACACACTCTCATAGGCTGATTAGGTACATGTCATGCACCTAGCCTATCTTACGCAGAGCCCTTTCCTTTGCCAAAGAACTCTAATAAATTAAAATAGTTTGGAATTTCATTCAACACAAACTCACAATCCAATTTTTCAAAAAATACATCAGGAACTCATTATTGTTACATAGTATGAATATCCAAGTTTGCTCATTTTAGGTTGGAATATCATGAAGTCAATGAGATATTACTAAGATTATACTATCACAACCAAATCTTCAATGGTACCTTTAGGCTTAGTAGTGGACTGATTTTTCATTTGCAGGATTGTGGAAGTGAGTTGTACTCCTTTAAGGGATATAGATTTTAGAGTATCTATTTTCATCACATTAATGGCATCCCCTAAGTTAACT
The DNA here is from genome assembly GCA_037957365.1 of Torreya grandis. Taxonomy (NCBI): domain Eukaryota; kingdom Viridiplantae; phylum Streptophyta; class Pinopsida; order Cupressales; family Taxaceae; genus Torreya; species Torreya grandis. The sequence goes on along the minus strand of JARHVA010006177.1, from coordinate 288,170 downwards.
AGGACCTTAAATATCTCTTTCCTTGATATAGTCACATTAATTATAGGGCTTATAGGATCCCCATATTCAGGTAGGAGTAGCTTACATGCTAACAAATCTTCAAGTTTGTCATCCAACTATATGGTCATAGGGTATTGCATTTTTCTTTTCAGAGTTTTAATGCACAAACCTTTGATTAGTTTGTTGATTTCTAGGATGTACTTGATGGATTGTAATAGTGGGATTTCTATGTCAATTTTACTTAATTCCTATATTAGATCAGATTCTCCTATGATCTCAGCTTCTCTAAGTCTTTCTAGGAAGGGAATAGTAGGAAGAACTATGTTAGTCTCTCTAGTTTTTTTTAGTTTTCAGGATCTTTCACTGGGACTGATTATTCAAGTTGTTTTGATCTCTCATTTATAATCTAAGTAATCATTATTAGAGGATTTTTCAATGTCCTCCCTGATCTGAGTTGAACATTTTAGCAATCAATGACACCTAAACCTATAGTTCCTTCTTATTCTACCCCAAAGACAGGGGTTGCCTATTTATTTTTAGGATTTGACATAAGCTAAGTAATTAATTATGGTTAGTTTACATGCTCATTCTTTGGTTTCTAAGTAGGATGGGCTGGCATTAATACCCATTGTTATGGGTACCTTTAAAGTTTTGTTGAGGAACCCATGGCTGGTTCACCCATACTTAAATTGTGGGCTAGGGTATCTAAGTTTGTTGATGAGGTTGGGGTATCCATGGATATGTTGTCCATTCTTTTATACCCTATGATAGTCTTACCCATTCTTATATAAATTCTTATCTATCCCATGGCATCATCCAATGGTTGGTAAGATCTTTAGGTCCAAATTGGTTTTGATTCTAGTTGTGGGAAAATCGATTTTCTTATCTTTGGATAAAATTGAGATCTTATATAGGTTACATAGCTTGTTTAAATTGGTTCCTTAGGGATAGGATGAGGGATAAATTTTTGATGTCATGATCATTTTTATCACATATCAATACTATCTAAAGGATAGTCTCTAAGGGCATGCTTTATTATTCACATAGGATAGTACATAGCCAAGGGTTCGGTGACATTCTTGGATTTAGCCTACAAGCCTTATAATGTGGTATTCATCTGGAATAATATGTTTGTATTCAGTTTTGATAGTTATTCAATTAACTGACTCACATCATTTCCTCCTTTCCTTGCTCTTCTGTTTCTAATGCAAAGCTTTATCCTTGAATAATTTCTACACAATTCAGTGATTTGAGGGAGTATTAGTTGATTGATGTCCTCTTGTCCCATTAGGTTTATGGAACCCTAGCATCAAACTCAAGTCATTTTAGAAGGATTATTTTATAAACATATTTAGATAGTTCATGTCCATATCTACTATGGGCAAACAAAAAGTGGTCAGGATAATCCTTTAGGTTCTCATCTTCATTTTGTTTGATTCTAAAAAATTCTTCCTTCTTATCTCTCAGCTTACAGTAGTATTCATATTTGTCTAATAACAAAGTTTCCATGTCTTCCCATGAGTGAATGGATTTTTGTAGCAAGCCCACAAACCATCTCATGGCACCTTCTTTTAGTGTATAAGGAAAGAGATTGAACTTTTGATTATCAGATTTATATTCATAGGTCTAACACATAATTTTGAATTCAAAGAGAAATTGGTTAGGATATTCTATAGATTGGCCTCTAAAGGTAGGAAATATGGATGGAGAAATTTTTTTCATGGTCATTATGTCATCCTCCTTTAGGATAATTGGATACATAAAGGTCCTTCCAAGAGGGATATTCCTAATTCCCTAAGGATGTTTTACATTTTTGTGATTGCCCCCCATTTCTCCCTAGTTAATGTTGTGACATGTTCTTAGGGGGAATAAAGATCCATCATAGGTGGTTGGAAGGATTATTAATTTAGACTAAATGTATTCTATCCTAGATCCTCTATGTGGTATTATTTTCTTTGAAGATTGATCCAAAGGATCTAGTAGGTCTAATTATTCCCTAGTAGGTGAAAATGTTTCTCCAACCCCTTTTCTTTGATATTTTAGTTTATCTACTAATACCTATATTTTATGTTTAGTTAGAATTTCTTATTTAGGTTATTTTTTAATGAATCTCCTATGAGAGTATCTTATTTTTCTCATATATTTATTTAACATTCATGGAAGCTAGTTTTTAAGTTTATTGCTAGCTTATGCTTGTATCTTACTAACACCTAAAATGAAATATCCCCGATAATGATGCCAAAAATGATGGGTGTCATTCATTCCTTCATTTAATCAATATATAGTTAATGTAATTCATATTAGGGATGGTGTTCAATGGATGTATGAAATAGGGTGGTTTGATGATTTGGATAATAGTGAGGTTTGGGGGGTTTTGAGAAGAACCTCCTGCAGCAGATTACCTCCTACAACAGATTTAATCAAAATATGCAAAAATAAAATAACTCTTACGAATAACAAAAACACAAAAAGCTTATATTGATCGTAGGCCACTTCGATGGGGAAACCTCCTTTGAGCAAGTTTAATAAAATAAATTTGTGGATGCCTTCATTGGGCCTCAACACTTATATACTAACTCTATTCTAATAATTACTACTTCCCTTGTATGTGGGATAATTCAAATATGCTCTAAGGGATGACTTACAAAGCATATGTGTCCATAGAAATTATTACACTAATACTGAAAAGAGAAGGGTAAGGCATGGGTTCCTAATATCCCCTCTCGCTTAGAAAAAGCTTTGCCCTCAAAGCTTCAAATGTGGGAATTGTTGTTGAATCTAGAAGAGTGGTTCCCATGTTGCATCTTCTAGTTGCATGCCGTGCCATTGGATTAAGACCTATATGATGGAGCGAGATCAAAGTTGGTGGGTGCACCTGTCCAAGATTGCTTCCAGATCGAGAAGGATGGAGCCTTCATTATCAAGTGCTAGTAAAAATATCTACACTAGGATGTTGGATCCAAGAACTTGCTTCAAATAGGAGACATGAAAGATGGAATGAACTTGGGAGGAAGGTGGAAGCTCTAAATTGTAAGCAACTGACCCAATCTTCTGGAGGACCTTATATGGCCCATAAAACTTTGGAGCAATATTTTGGCACCCTTTTAGTTTCAGTGATGATTGTTTGTATGGTTGTAGATAAAGAAAGACCATATCACCAGGTTGAAAGGTACGCTCAGAGCGGTGCTGATCAGCCTGCTACTTCATTCGGTTCTATGCCATGTGGATATTGTCCCATAAGGTGCAAAGAATTTGATCCCAATTTTAGAGAGTAGTGTCAACTGCTTGAACTAGTGAGCTACCAGGATTATATGGAAGAAGTGGTGGTGGTGCTTGACCATAAACTGCTTCATAGGGAGTCATTTTGGTGGAAATGTGGTATGAGGTATTGTACCACCATTCAACTAGGGGAAGCCTCTTAGCCCATTGATGTTGTTGTTCTGAAGCAAAGCAACAAAGGAAGGTCTCCAAGCATTTGTTGACTATTTCTGTCTGGCCATCTATTTATGGGTGGTACCCAGAGCTCATTCTCAACTGTGTGCTTGTGCGATGAAATAGTTCCATCCAAAACTGGCTAGTGAAAATGGCATCGTGATCTGAGATAATTAAAGAAGGAATGCCATGAAGACAAAAGATCTGATCCAAGAAAACTTGTGTGACTATGGAGGCTACGTATGGGTGGCTGAGTGCACAAAAATGACTATATTTGGAGAGGCGATCGACTATGACTAGGATCATTGTCTTTCCCCCAGATTTAAGGAGGCCCTCAATGAGATCTATGGAAATATCTATCCAAATCCTAGTAGGAATGGGTAAAGGCTTGATCAAACTAGGAGTCAATGTGGTTTCACCTTTTTTTTGTTGGCAGGTATCACATTTGGCCACCATCTATTTAATTTTGGCTTTCATGCCTTTCCAAAAGAAATGTCAACATGCCTGCTCATAGGTTTTGAGAAATCCTGAGTGCCCTACTGAGGGGGAAGCATGGATTTCATAGAAGATGGCCTGATGCAGGTCTGGACTTTGGGAAAGCACCAGATAACCCTTGTATCATAGAGAAGCACCGTCCCATGAATAATGCGGTACTATAGAGGGGTTAGTGGCCAATTGATGAATGAGGTGGCATAAGGAGGGATCATTTGCATACCCTTGTTAGATAAATTCCAACCATTTCAGAATGGGTATGGAGATGGTAGAGAGGGAAGGCTGGTCCTTGGAGGTTCTTGAGAGAGCATCAGCCACAACATTATCTTTTCCCTTCTTATAGGTGATCTCATAATCATAACCCATGAGTTTGCTGACCCACTTCTGCTGAGTTGGGGATGAGACCTGCTATTCCAAGAAATATTTCAAACTCTGATGATCAGTTTTGATGTAAAAATGATTTCCCAGTAAGTAGGGTCTCCATTTTTGTACTGCATGTAAAATTGCCATCATTTCCTTTTCATATATAGACAAAGCTAAATTGTGGCCAGAAAGGGCTTTGCTAGTGAAGGAAATTGGTCAGCCCTCTTGGAGAAGAACATCACCCAAGCTGATGCCACTGGCATCACTTTCTATGGTGAAAGTTTTGGTGAAGTCTGGCAGTGCCAAAACTGGTGTGCTACACATAGCCTGTTTGAGTTTGATGAATGCCTAATTAGCTATTGCACCCCAGGTGAAAGCATCCTTCTTAAATAAGGAAGTCAAAGGAGTTGTGATCTTTCCATAATATTTGACAAACTTGTGATAGTATCTTGTTAGGCCTAAGAAATCATGAAGGCTCTTGAGGGTGGTTGATCAAGGCCAATTCTGCATAGCACTAATTTTTTCTAGGTCCACGTGAACCCCATTATCTGAAACAATGTGTGAATCCACTATGCCCCTAAAACCACATCACACTCTCCTAAAGGTAGGGCAAGCATATTAGAGAAAAAATTATAATCACCCATTGCAATACACACATTTTGACACTTCCCTTTACATGGCAATGTGCCCCCATTAGCAATCATGACTTCAAAGCTAAAACAAGGGTATACAAAGCAATCTGCCACCTTAGCAATGCAAGGATCGATGAAATTGTGAGTACTACTTGAGTCAACGAGGATTATAAGAGGGATCTTTTTGAAGCACCCTTTGACCTTCATGGTTTGGGGAGTGGTGACACCTGTGAGTGCATGCACTGAGATCTTAGGTTGAGTCTCTTGAACCACTGGGTCCTCTTCAATGTTGGGTTCTTCTTGAGCATCTTGAAATTTTGGAATATCAGGCTTGCTATCCTACTTTGGTGGTGACTCCACATCTAGCAAGTAAAGTTTTTGTTGGATGCACCTGTGACCCTTAACCCATTTGTCATCACAGTTGTAACATAATCCTTTATCTTTGTGATCCCACATCTCTGCCTTAGTTAGGCTCTTGATTGGTGTGGTTATGGTTGTCCGCTGATCCACTATGTTCTTTGTTGGTGAAAAGGTGGGAGGTCGACGCTGTGTGGAGAGTTTATCTTCTGCTAACTTAGCTAGACCTAAAGCGTCCATCATATTTTTAGGTCAAAACATTTTTACCTCTGAGTGGATTGGCTCTCTAAGGCCACTAACAAAGTAGCTTTTGAAGAAGTCATCTGATAACCCTTCAGTGTGATTAGCGAGTTTTTCAAATTTAATCTGATATTCACAAACAGTACCTATTTGATAGAGTTTGGTGAGAGCTCCTATGAAATCCTTGAATGCTGAGGGACCAAACCTACCCAAAATTAAGGATGCAATATTTGACCAATTAGGTTCATCATTTGTCTTGAGATACCAATGGTACCACTGAAGTGCTTCTTGTTCTAGATGAAAGGAAGCAATTGGGACTTTGTTTGTAGAATAAGTATTGTGGAGGTTGAAGAATTTTTCAGCTCGATATATCCATCTTATAGGATATGTACCATTGAACTATGGAAAGTCTAGCTTAGGTCCACATGAAAAGTTGGAAGTAAAGGAGCGATGCTCTGAAGAAGACTCCTCCTTCTGCACTCTTTTGAGCAAGATGTTATTCTGTTGATTCAAGCCACACATCATATCGGTTAAATTTATAACTTGAGATTTCAATGTGGCAATTTCTTCCTCCATGATTTTTGTGCCTGCACGAGTGGTGACCATGATTTTTGCTGTTATTTTTTTTGCTACTATTTTTTTTTGCTGCTATTTTTTTACTGTTGCTTTAGAAATTGATTGTATGCAACTATGTGGTTGGAATTATCCTCAACTGTGGATACACTGTTGTTTTCTCTCTAAACCTAATAAGTTGGATATGGAACCCAAGTTTGTTTGGCTGCCTAAAGGATTTTTTAAAATTCTCTCTAGCCACCAAAGCTGTCTGATCAAGTACCACTCTCCAAAAAATTTTGGCCGCAGGTTTACCCCTTAACGATAGCTTTTGGTTTACTTCACAGGTGGGAACTAGTTAATCGAGATGGGGTCATTGCCCTTTTCACTGGTAGGTCCTCTCAATGGGCCAACTACTTTAGGGTTCCTGTAGTACTCCTCATAATGAGTTTTAGGGCTTATGCCCAAGCACTTCCCACAGTTAAGCGGATAGGTATTTACCCAATCTGAAATGACAGAACCTGTAATGAAAAAAATTCTTGCCAAAAATGGCACAGCTCCTAGAAAGCCCTGCTTTGGGAAAAACATTGCTCCAAATCTATCCATAAAGCCAAGAAACTGCTTTGATACCACATGTAATGAACCACTACACCAAAACCTTGAGGCGTTAGTGAAGTCCACCCACCAGGACCATAACATCCCATCACACTTCCAAAGCTGTAGACATTGGGCTTGCTTTGCACACGTACACGAGATCGCCCTCATGTACGAGCCTAGGTCAAACACTGCAATACCGGCGTACCCCACCTACTCTATGATTTGAACTCAGGTGGAGGCTTTGATACCAGATGAGAAGAACCTCCTATAGCAGATTACCTCCTACAACATATTTAATCAAAATATGTGAAAATAAAATAACTCTTATGAATAACAGAAACACATAAAGCTTATATTGATCATAGGCCACTTCGAGGGGGAAACCTCCTTTGAGCAATATTAATATAATAAATTCATGGATACCTTCATTAGGCCTCAACACTTACTTATATACTAACTCTATTCTGACAACTACTACTTCGCTTGTATGTGGGATAATTCAAATATGCTCTAAGGGATGACTTACAAATCATATGTGTCCATAATAATTATTACACTAATACTGCAAAGAGAATGGTAAGGCATGGGTTCCTAATAGGTTTTAGTGGAGCAACTAATCTTAAGTTCTACTCTACTCTGATTTAAGTGAAAATTATCTAACTGCTTGTAAACAACACACTCCTTTACAGAATCAAAAGTACACTTTTTAAAATGAGAAACATGATTAAAATAAGGAAATATTAAAAATATACACACCTATTGAATGAAATATCACACTTCAATCTAGGATTGCATAATTCAACTTATTTATTAATGAAATGTTCTCATCAATAGAATCAATGTTAGGAAAATAGTTGGAAGATAAATGCACACACATAAATGGATATAATATTGTAGGTTAATAATTCACACTTGCAACATAAAAACTCTTATAAAAACATAATTGAATAATGAAATAACAAACATAAATACCACATAAATCCTAGTTTCCTCGGATGTGTGGGCCCTTACTCCCCCTTTGATCAAGGTGAAATCAACTCAGTATTACTAGAATTGGCAAAAAATTCTTTGATTGATATAAAGAGTTAAAAATTGGAATAATACATTTATTTATAGTAATATACTATATGTTGATCTATAGGAAGTAGCAATAATATGCTACTTTATTCTACTATACCATTTGGTTGGTAACTCAAATTACATCTAAAAAACTAACATAACAATATCACAATAGTGATCAAACTAACTTATAAAATAGAAAAGATGTGTTACAACTATTCACTCTCCAAGGAGGAATGATAGAAAGCAAGGTAACACATGCCAAGTTTGTTATATTGGTTACATCATTTTGTCATTACATAATTTAGATTTAGTAACCCAAAATCTTATTATAGATACAATGGTGTTGTTTTAGATATTCTATAAATGGAAATACTATAAGTGGAATGTATATAGAAATTAAGTGCCAACATAATATTGAAATGGCCTTTTAGATGCTTCTAAAATATTAAATATTCATAAAAAATGCCTTAGACAAGTGTTGAAAAAATGGTGAAACTCAATTGATGAAGTCAGGAGCTTCAAGGTTCATGCATAATTACACCTACAGTTCTTTGGATATAACTATTGAAGTTTGAAGTTTGACTGATGAACTCTAGAGCTTCATTGACGAAATCCATAGCTTCACTATAGGGCTTCACCATGCTCTAAGATCATTTATAAGGATTGAATTACTTCACCAAACTATTAACATTCGCTTATAGTTGATTACTTCTTGTATTTGTAAAGTTGAAGAACTAACCATGCTAAATATTAGAATAAAGTGACAATAATGAGAAACTCAAATTCACACATACCAACAAAATATAAGTATATATTTTCTGCTTTAGATTGACCCTAAGTCTTAAATTTATGAAATACTAAATCCAAGACAATAGGTTAATGTGTAATAAAGGTGATACATGAATACAATGAGTCATAAATTGGACTCATCAAATCCTATCGAACTTCCCAACAATAATATTTCTCATTTATAAGAAGGATGAATATCACTCTATCCTTAATTCTTGGTTTGTAATTAGGCTTTTGGCTCTCTTTTCCTTCAAATCTACATCTTTATATCATAAGTTATTTTATTGAGATTCAATTAGGATTTTGAATCTCTTTTTCTTAAAATCTACATCTTTTTATCATGTTATAGTCAATTTTTAATAAATTGGATAACACAAATCAAATTTTTTTTGGTCATGTGTCCATTAAATATTCCATGAAAAATGATTTAGAATGAATGAATTTTATTACAAATAATTTTCTAGTTGTGTTGGAAAATGGATGATCCAAATTGGATTTTTTTGGTTGTGTGTCCATTAAATATTCCATGAAAAAAGATTTAGAATGAATAAATTTTATTCCAGATAAATTTCTAATTTTGTTGGAAATTGGATGACCCAAATAATATTTTTTGGGTCATGTGTCCATTAAATTTTATTCCAACTATGTTTCTAGTTATCTTGCTTGATGCCTAAGAAATCCAATAAATATAGACTTGTAGTATGACTAAAGGAAAGGACCCAATAGTCATGTGCCCTAACTTCTCACCTATGTGGCACCTAAACTATGCCATGCCATCACTTAAATTTAACATTGATAGATCATTTATCATGTTTACTTCATTTTTATATATTTTTAGCATGTGATGTGTCATTACGATGCCAGGGTTTTGATTACCATATAAGGGGTCATAATAGAGTCATTCTGAATGTCTAATTGGTCTATGATAATGACATTCAAAAAAATTGGGTGTCAAAAGTGGGACATTAAAACTTTAGTTAATAGAGCTCATCCCATACTATGCATGTAGTCAGATCGATGTGACCAGGTATTAACACCTTACCACCATGCATTTAATACCCAACAATTTGCATTGAAAGAGCCCATCCCCACATTAATTCACACCTACCACTTTGTGTCTTTATCCCTATCACTTTTCATGTGTTTTGATGTTTAAAGAAAGAACATATGTAAGTTTAGTGTGGATGTTATGATGTTGGGAAGATTAGAAGTTGACTCTATAGTGATGCCAAATCCCTGCCTCATGTCTTTGAGATGCCAAAACCCTATCTACTTGGTAAGAGATTTTTGCTTCCACCATTTATGAAAAATAAACATTCTAAGAGGGCTTGTTTTTTTTCATGTGTTATTTACTTATATTATTAATCCACTGGGTGATGGCACTAGTGGTTCACCTTTAGTTAGTATCAAGCTTTGCCACATGTAAACATTTCGTATCCTAGATGAAGCAGATCTTTCAGTAGATCCATCTCTGTTTTGACTCTTTTTCACTTGACATCGCTACTAACAAATGATTTTTTTAATACCTCATTAAGTCTATGATCCAAATGGTTTAAAAATATTAATGTCTTGGAATATTTGTTAACTTTTTTTTGATATATGTGAATCATTTTGTGAATTTTTAAACTATAGTTTAATTCAGTTTAGTTGATCTAGGAATCATTTGAAATGAGTAAATTTGGCTTAGAAAAATTAATTACCATCTAAGGTTAACTTGTCTAATAAACCCCCACCTCCTCTCTTTGAGTTTGTCTCATCTCTTTACGATGCCAAACCTCCACCTACTTGGTAAGTGTTATTTTCTTTTGCCATTTTATGAAAAATCAATGTTCTAAGAGGGATCATTTTTTTCATGTGTTATTTGCTTCCACCATTAATCTATCAGGTGATGGCACTAGTGTTTCACCTCTAGAAGGTCTTAGGCTTCACAAATGTAGACATTTTATAACCTAGATGAATTATAACCATCTCAATTTGCATTTGTGTTCACTTTCCATCACTACTTACAGGCAAGGTTTTTTATACCTCACTAAGGCTATGAGCCAAATGGTTAAAAAAATGTCAATAAGGATTGAAATGTTTGTTAAAAAAATAAATAATTATATGACTCAATTAAAATTAGAAATTAACTTCCTAAATTTTGAAGTTTAGACTAAGATTTATCTCAAAGACCCTCGATAAATAATTATGCTACATATTTGTATAAGTGTGAAGATGGAAGATAAGGTTTTACATGGTTCCAAAAAGATTATCTAGTTGTCTTCTATTAATTCATCTCTTAAGGTTAGTCATTTTATGATAGTATCTTAACACAAAGTCAAAGATTATGATGTTATTGTCATCACCTAATGGTACTTTAATGAGAATAAGTCTCCATGATTTCAAACCCAAGTTTTTAATACCACGACAAAGATAATAATGTATGTATTCCATACCACATTTGGTAAACCCATGGAATAATGTAACATGATATAACTCTCCCTTACCAATGAAAAATACAATAATCAATTGCATGAATACAATCCATAAAAATAAGCATTTTATTTATTTTTACAAATTTCATTCATACAAATATCAAGTTATCATTAATTTATTCACTACAAGCAAGGTTATGCCAATGTATCAAGGTCATAAAAATATCATGTTGTCAAGGATTGTTTATCAATCTCACTACTCCATTTGATAATCAAGGGGAACTTTTCACAAACCTCTCTATTGGTAATGCATGCATAACATGGTTTGAGCATTATTAACTAAAGTTTTAATGTCTTAATTTTAGTGCCCAATTTTTTTCTAAGAGTTTCATTAACACTTATCATTTTGACCTTAAAATGGCTCTATAGTGATCCCTTTCATAGTAATCACAAACCTAGCACCATACTAACACATCAAACATTGAAAATATAGAATTAATAAGTAGACATACTAACTATCCATTGATGTCAATTTTAATATTTGACATGGCACGGTTTAGGGTGCATGAATACATGCATGCAATTATTTTCTAGCCTTTTCAAATACATTTGTGAGAACATTTTCTTGTTGACTAGAAGGAGCAATCAAAGTCACCCTATAATAAAGGAATTTGTAAATAATATCCACTATTATGGGGTGACTTTAAATGTTCCTGGTAGTTAATGAAAATCTTTAGGGCTTCCATCAATATAGCACATCTACTCTTCCATTCAACACAACATACATTTAGGTGACAGTTATTCTAAATTGCATCATTCCACAAATTTTTCATTGTTATGAGTTTGTAGGTTATAATTTTATGTGGCTTAATAGATATATGTTTCTGCATTGCTTATTTTTCCATCACTACTAACATTGGATTTATAGGTGAGGCTTTTTAACCTCACTAAGGCCATGAGACAGAGTGTCTTATGATATTTTTTCATTTCTTACTTTTCATAAATCTTCAATCTTGGTTTGGAGTTAATTATTTTAGTTTTACATTTAATTATTTTATTTGGTTAAGCATGAATAATATTTCAAGAAGAATCATTTACATGAACATAATTCATATAAATACATTTTTAAATTTATTTGTATGGATTATTTTATTTTGTTAAGCATGTTTCAATTCAATATAAGTAAGTTTATGAGAATATGAATCATATAATTATTATTGCAGCTAAATGTGGGACATTTAAACTTCATTTAATAACATTCATTCCATGTTATGCATGCACCTTATTCGAGGTACCAAAACAATAACACCTCACCATCCCACATTGAAAAACTTCTTGTGGGCATTGAAGGGGTCCATCCCTACACTCAATCACACCTAACTAGTTTTTCATTTTAAACATCATTTTACATTTGCATTGTTATTGAAGGGGAAGAGAATATGGAGTGTATTTGTGTTATTGTTCAAGTGAAATAAGTTATAAATTCTTGATCATGGCCTTAATATCTAGATTTACACTTGTGTTTTTAAAAATCTTGGATTGTATTCGTTAAGCCTTCACATTCGTATGGGATCTTCATTGCTCATTTTGTCATCATTTCTAAGAATGGATTTACATGAGAGTTTTTTTAGTTTGTCTTTGCCTTAGTTTTTATAGTAACATCTAATGTTATGTTATGTAAATTGTTTATTATGGAAATAATATTATCCTATGTTTTTTCTAATCAAATTATCAGTTGGAGTAAACATGTTTTCATGATTCACATTGGCATAACCTTGCTTGTAGTGAATTGAAATAGGGATTTATCACCCTCACCAAAGTTTTAGGTGATGAAGTGTAGGTATGGGCTCATTCATGCCCCAAATGCCATCCTCAATGACAATATCACATTTTTTATGAATGTAATTCATGCATATAAATTAAATGATTATTTATATTAATTACATTCATGAAAGTGATTTTTGTTACACTATTATTAATGTCATCTATTACACAAGTTATCTTTAAATGGTTAGAAATTTTTCTAATCCATAATTACTCATTCCAAATGACATAGATTAACAACACTAAATTAAACTACAGTTACTTCAGATTCATATCCTTAGTGAGGTAAAAAAATTCTCAATGTAAGCATCGATGGCTAAACAAAATCCAAGGATTAATTATGTTGAAAACACTAGTTAAAATTGAGATGGCTCTCTTAAATTCTCTATTTGATTTGAGTTATGGAATCTATGCATTTAATAAGCCTAAGACTTGCACCCAATTTTCCATTTCTACAAGAGTCACAAGAAATAAACATATAATACTAAAAACCCATTCATTTTAGTCCATGAGGTGTAGAAGTAATCCCAAGAATTAACCATAAAACCTAAACTGAATTAAATTATAATTAATATAGTTTAAAAATTCATAGAATAATTCACAGATCGACAAAAGTATTTTTTTTAAAAACATTCCAAGCCATATTTGCATTTTCATATTCATATTCATTAAATTATGTGAAAGTTAAATAAAATTCAAGGATTAATCATGTTGAAAAACACTAGTTCAAACCAAGATATAAATCTTAAATTGAGATATTTGTGTTTGAAATAGAGTGTGCTAACAATAATAAAATATTTTGTGTACAATTTTAAGATTTCATATGAATTAGGGTAGAATTTCAATGCACTGTAATTGGGTATAAATATATCTATAATTAATGAAATTTTCATCCACTTTTAGTAGAAAATGTGTTCAAGATTTAGGCACAGATCTGTGTGTGTGCAGGTGTGTGAGACAAGTCGAAAATAATATTGATGGAATGCATATGAAATTATATTTCACAATTTAAGTTTGAGAGAGAGAAAACAATACAATAAAAAAGCTAAAATGGTTGTTCACTTCACATTTCCAATGTGACTCTTCCTATTCCTAAAGGAATAGAGAAATAACTTATTAGGAAAAGACAAAATGTAGACAACTAGGATTAACAACCATATAAAATATTGTTACATAACCCCTTAATTTGTAGGGGTATTTGTCATATCAAGCATTCCTCTAAAATTTTCAAAATTTTCTCATCCAAGCACTTTTTTCAAGATGTTTGTTGATTGCTCTACTATAAGATAATGTTGTAACTTGACACTTCCATCTTTCACATAATACCAAATCAAATGAAACTTAGTAATGATGTGCTTGGTTTGGATATAAAAGACTAGATTATTAGCTATCTAGATTGAATAAGTATTATCAATCATGAGAGGTGTTGACAAAACCTATTGCTCCTACAAATCTAAAAGAATCCTTTTAAGCCATAAAATCTCTCTAGTTGCCTCTAAAGTGGCCATATATTTTACTTATACTGAATAAATTTTCATCATTAATTACTTATTGAATTTCCAATTGACAACTATTGTTCCCAAATTCATTAGAGAACCTGAAGTGGATGTTCCATCTTCATGATCACCAACATAGTCAGAATATGAATACACAACAAGTTAGAAGTCTCATGCCATGGAGTATTTGAGACCAAAATGTTGTGTTCCTTTGATAAGATATCTTAGGACCCTTTTTATTGCTACCCAATGATTGTCCTTGGGTTTGTGCATGATATCGAGAGGAAACTAACTATAACTAATATATTTGGTCAAGTTGTGGTCATACAAATTAGACCTCTAATGAGTTATCTGTATTTAGTGGCATCAACAAAATATTTTGAAACTTTAGATGTCAATTTGAGATTATGTTCCATGGGCATGCTAAGAGGCTTATAATATTCCATTTTGAACTTACTCAGAATGTCACCAACATACTTCTACTGAGTGATAAATAAATACTTTGGTTTTTGAATTACTTCAATACCAAAGTATAATAAAGGTAACCCAAATCAATCATTTCAAAGATTTTCATCAACTCTGATTTGAACTTTGTACTGTATTATTCATTATTCCCTATGATGAGTAGATCATCAACATACAACACCATAAACACAACTATTTTGTCAACTATTTTGATGAAAAGAGTTGCATATTCAAACTAAAAATAATTAAAGTTCATATTCATGAGGTGCTCAACCAGCTCATCGTACCATGCTTGAGGGGCTTGTTTCAAACAATACGATGATTTTTCTAGTTTACACACCTTATGCTCTTGTCTGTTTACTACAAAACCTTCAAGTTGTGTCATGTACATAGTTTCCTTGAGGTCACCATTCAATAATATAGTTTTTGTATCCATTTGGTGAACTTTCCATCTATTTTGAGATGCTAGAGCCAACATGTTCTAAATAGTTGTTAGTGTTTTTGTAGGTGTAAAGGTTTCATTGTAGTCAATTCCTTATTTTTGAGCATATCCATTTATGACAAGCCTTTCTTTATGATTTTCAAGTAAGCCATCAGCCTTGTATTTTTTGATGTAGATCCACTTACAAATAGCAGGTTTGATACCATATAAAGGGTCAACCAATTCCCAAGTCCTATTTTTGACCAATGCAATGTACTCATCTTTCATTACTTTTGCCAAGATTCAAGCTTCTCATCTTGTTTGAAAGATACTGATTATGAATCAAATGCAACCTTGAGTTCTTATTATGGAGATCATTCAAGGAGATATTTTCAATTTTATCTTAAATTTATTCAACAAACTTATTTGATTATGATGTGGATGTATGTGCACTTCTAATGCTAGTTTTCCCATCTTGATCAAGTTTTACATCTTTCAATGTTTGAGTGGCCCACTTAGGCATCTATTTATGTGTTTTAGGTGTTTCAAATTCATCCTCTAAAGTTCTATCACTCTTTACCTTCTGTTTTGGTGGCACTTGTTCATTGTTTGATGAAGTTTCACTCTCTCCTTCAGGAGGAGTTTCAAGCTCATGTATAGGAAATAATAGAAAATAAATAGATTTCCAACTTTGTCCCCCACTCATTTTTTGAAACATCCAAATCAATTTATTTTTAGACATAAAACTTTTCATACTTGTCAAGTTGACTCAATTATCGATCAATGTGCTCTTTGTCCTTTGTAGTCTCACTGAAGACAACTTCTCTTGTGACATGAAACTTCTTTTTCTCATCATATAGCCTGTATGCCTTGGAGGATTTAGAATATCTGAAGTGGATGCATTTTTTACGCCTGTGGTCCAATTTATTTCTCTTTTCCTTTGAAATCAATGCATAACAAGTGGATCTAGAAATCCAAAGATGTCACACTGAAGGAAGATGACCATACCACATCTCATACAGAGTCGTGGATTTAAGATATATTGATGGTGATATGTTATAGAGGTATATTATTGTTTTAGTTATTTTAGCCCAAAGTGAAAATTTACCCCTTTGTAGTAAAACATAACACAAACCATACTCATCACAATTATGTTCATTTTTTCTACAACTTAATTTTGTTGTAAAGCATAATGAACTACAAGATGGTGTTTGATCCTATTTTGATCAGGATAGGATTAAAAATTCTTTGAAATGTATTCACCACCATTGTCTATCCCAAGTGTCTTGATACGAGTTTGAGCTTCATTTTAAATCATGGTTTAAAACTTTTAGAAAGTCTTGAAGGCTTATGATTTTTTCTTCAGAATGTATATCTGTGTCATCTTGATGTAGTGATCAATGAACAACATGGTGTACTTATGACCACCAATAGAGAGTATTGAAGAGAACTGAGTAAACTAGTTATAACTTTCTGTCAGCTTTCCACTATGACTTTAGGAATATTTCTCTTGCTTGTTTATAAAATACACAAGATTTACACTTTTCATTTGATTTTATGAGTAATGTAGGCATGTCAATGACACCATTATTTTAAAATACATGAATTTTTTAATAGTGAGTTTGCCCAAATATAACATGGCAAAACATGTTTGGAGACATTCTATCTTCCACAAGATGAACATAATTACTTGAATATAATGGCTCACCCCTAAGTTTGAGTAGTTTCCCTTCCTCATATTCAATCAAGATGGCTGCATTATCACTTTTTTTCTTGATAGTGACATCACCATTATCTAATAAAATAGAATGGTCTTGTTTCCTTATGAGCACTAGGGATAATAAGTTTCATTTTAATTGAGGAAGGTAGAGAACATTTTGGATTTTGAAATTTAGAATCCCTAGACACTTGAGTTATATTGTACCTCTTCTTTGTAATTGCATACTTGATCTATCTGTGAAGTATACCATACCACAACTTTACTCACTAAATTCCTCAAAGAAGAATTTTCTGAAGGTCATATGTAGAGTGTCACCAATATCAAGAATCCAAGCATAAAACCATGAAGAACTGATTGAGACACTATTTTCTTCATCATCTATATTACAAAACACACATTCATTGGTGAATTGGGTAGAATTTAACTCTTTTGCTTTCTTTGATTTTTACTCTTTCTCTTATAGTATGCTTCAATTTTATCCTAGGGAGTTATTCATTCATGAGTCTTATGACTTCCTTTTCCATCACACCATTCATAGTAGAGGTTTTGTTTATCATTTTATTTTTTACCACCTTGATTTTCATTCATGCCACCTTTTCCTTTTATATTTATTATTAAAATTTTTATTTCCTTTATTTTTGGAAGATGTGACCTTGGCGGATGTTTTTGAATAATTTGATTTGACATAGTAAACACTTTCTCTTATTGTGGACTCATCTTTTCTTTTAAAGGCCTTTTCTCTTTCTACCATATTTTCAACCAATTGATCAAATATGAGAGTATTGAACTAATCACTTGCTTGTAGAGACTCTAAATAGGTTGAATAGTTGGGAAGAATGGGTTTTTTGAATACGATCATATAGATGTTTATTTTGACACCCATTAATTTTACATCATGCTTGATAGCATGTATCTTTGAACCTAATCTCATCACATCACCATCTTTCAACTCAAGGTTGAACAGCTTCAACTATAACTGAATGAATTCTAATTTTGAGTGGAAATCATATATATTATTAAGTTTGTGAAATGTTTACCATGGAGTATGTTACCCCTAAATATTATGAAACACATCTCCATCAATTGAGGCCCTCATCAAGACCAATGCTTTCTTTTTTTCTACCTCCATGCTTGACTATCCTTTACATTCTTTGTTGGATTAACTAATTGTGTATCCCTATCACAAATATTGAACCATATCAAGATGAGTGTATTATCCACTTGCTAAGATCATTATGACTAATTATATTTGTCAGTCAATATTGTGCCAATGATATATTTCATTGATTATATGGTTTTAAGTTTTTGATTTTGAGTTTTGAGTTTTTGTTAATCCCAATTGGTTCCTTGTCGCTCAAAAGTGATCCCCTTAAATTATATATACCACTAGATCGATATACCAAACCTATCGATATACCATCCCTTTCTATATACTTGGTAGTACATGAAAGAGGACTTAAGGTACATGAGAACAAAGTGGTATGTGGTACCTAGGTGGCACATGAAAAATATTTTCCCTGTCATTAAAATCATCTTAAAAAGAAAATCTCATACATCAATTTACTCATTTTTTCTTAATTTTTAAATTTAAATTTTTTGATAGTGATGAATGTGTAAAAGAGTAGCTCTCCTTATTTATCCTTGTATTTGTAAACTTTAGTTTTTATTTGCCAAATTTACTTAGAGTATCATGCTCAAGACAATTAAATGAAAATTTGCTTCAAATTATTTTAAATTTAAATACTTTCAAAATTTAAAAATAACATTTAAAAGATAAATCGAAAATTGCTTTTTAAAGTACCTCTCTTCAATGTTTTGTTTATATGACTGATTTCCAATATTGGAAATAGATAATACATGAACTTTGGTATTTATAAAGGCTATCCATAAAAGAGTAGCTCTCCTTATTTATCCTTGTATTTGTAAACTTTAGTTTTTATTTGCCAAATTTACTTAGAGTATCATGCTCAAGACAATTAAATGAAAATTTGCTTCAAATTATTTTAAATTTAAATACTTTCAAAATTTAAAAATAACATTTAAAAGATAAATCGAAAATTGCTTTTTAAATGAAAAAGCTTAAAAAATACCTCTCTTCAACGTTTTGTTTATATGACTGATTTCCAATATTGGAAATAGATAATACATGAACTTTGGTATTTATAAAGGCTATCCAATCATCTTATATCTCCTTGATTTCATGAAGTGAAGGTGAAAGAATGTAGACTATGCCCTCTTTGATATCAATTCACCTTGATAAAGCTTTAATCAGCAAAATAAAATCTAATATACATCGACATTCCCTTTGGACAACTCAAAATAGCAATAAAACAATCGTAGGTGATGCCATGTAGTATTAAAAGTGTTAGCCAAGTAGTATGCTAGCCAAAGATTTGAACAGTAGACAAATGTGTCTTAAACAATTCCCACATAGCCAATGAAAAAACTCATAGGTTAAGAATAGGTCTAAACACCTTTTTATAGTTAGATGAGGCTAAAAGCAACCAAGACTAACAGAATCAGCACATAATTGTGCTAAAACTATAAGCACATAGTCTACAAATGTGAAACACCTTTCTTCATAGTTGGTATGCATCATGTAGGTCTGCCATGTCTTAGAAAGCTCTGAATGGTTGAAACATTCTTAACCTTGCCAGAACATATCCAAGATATAGTCCAATAGCTGATATTATGCTACCAATAATTAAGAAGAATCAAAACACCTTTTACTCTATTTGAAACGTCTTCCAGCAAGTTGAAACACAAAGTAAATCTAGAATGATTAGTGAAGAATAATTTATTGAATGAAAACAGGTCTTTGTAGACTATATAGATAGAAAACATGAGAGAATATGAAAAAAATGACTAATTATATATGTGGCTCTGATATCAATGATAGGTTAGAAAGAATATTGATGAAATGCACATGAAATTATATTTCATGATTTAAGTTTGAGAGAGAGAAAATATTACAATATAAAATCCAAAATGGTTGTTCACTTCATATTCCTAATGTGTCTCTTCCTATTCATATGGGAATGGAGAAACAACTTATTAGAAAAAGATAAAATATAGACATCTAGGATTAACAACTATATACAATATTGTTACTGTATGTATGTATGTATATATATATATATATATATATATATATATATATATATATATATATACATATATATATATATATATATATATGTATATATATATATATATATATATGTATATATATATATATGTATATATATATGTATATATATGTATGCATGTATATATGTATATATATGTATGCGTTTATGTATGTATGTGTGTGTGTGTATAACTCTTTGTAATAACAAATATATATATATATATATATATAAATATAATTACAAAGAGTTATATATACATACACATATAACAAATATATATATATACACATACGTATATGTATATACATATGTGTGTGTATATATATATTTGTTATATATATGTATATATAACTCTTTGTAATAACATATATATATATATATATATATATATATTTTTCTTTGTGTATATGTATACACACACACACACACACACATGTGTGTGTGTGTGTGTGTGTGTGTGTGTGTGTGTGTGTGTGTGTGTGTGTACACACACATACATGTATATTTATACACACATACATGTATATTTATAATACTAACACACACACACACACACACACACACACACACACACACACACACTTACACACACTTACACACAATCCAACAACTCATATTATGTTGTCAACAATTAAGAAGAATCAAAACACCTTCCACTCTATTTGAAACATCTTCCAGTAGGTTGAAACACCAAGTAAATCTAGAATGGTTAGCGAAAAATAATTTATTGAATGAAAATAGGTCTTTGCAAGTCGTACGGCTAGAAAAGAGGAGAGAATATAAAAAAATGACTAATTAAATATGTGTCTTTGATACTAATGATAGGTTAGAAATAATATTGACAGAATGTAAATGAAATTATATTTCACGATTTAAGTTTGAGAGAGAGAGCAAACATTACAATATAAAATCTAAAATGGTTGTTCACTTCACATTCCCAATGTGACTCTTCTTATTCTTATGGGAATGGAGAAATAACTTATTAAAAAAAGATAAAAGCTAGACACCTCGGATTAATAACTCTATGCAATATTGTTATAGTGTGTGCATGTTTAGAATCACACACACACACACACACACACACACACACACACACACACACACACACACACACACACACACACACACACACACACACACACACACACACACACACACATGGGCATGGGTTGGTTCAAAGAGTTAAAATTGATATCTTGCATTTTGACAACAATGGAAAAGGAGAGTAAATCTAGAAAAAATGTAAATATAACTTCTCTATAATTCAAAATTTTATGCATAACATTTAGTAAAAGGCTAACATTTTCTTATGTGTGTGTGTGTGTGTGTGTGTATACACACACACACACACACACACACACACACATACACACACACACACACACACACACACACACACACACACACACACACACACATACAATCCAACAACTCATATTATGTTGTCAACAATTAAGAAGAATCAAAACACCTTCTACTCTATTTGAAACATCTTCCAATAGGTTGAAACATCAAGTAAATCTAGAATGGTTAGCGAAAAATAATTTATTGAATGAAAATAGGTCTTTGCAAGTTGTATGGCTAGAAAAGAGGAGAGAATATAAAAAAATGACTAATTAAATATGTGTCTTTGATATCAATGATAGGTTAGAAATAATATTGACAGAATGTAAATGAAATTATATTTCACGATTTAAGTTTGAGAGAGAGAGGAAAAATTACAATATAAAATCTAAAATGGTTGTTCACTTCACATTCCCAATGTGACTCTTCTTATTCTTATGGGAATGGAGAAATAACTTATTAAAAAAAGATAAAAGCTAGACACCTAAGATTAATAACTATGTATATGTATATGTGTGTGTGTGTATACACACACACACACACACACACACACACACACACACACACACACACACACACATATATACACATATATGTATAATTGTATGTATATATATATTTATATATATCACACACTCACACACACACACACACACACACACACACACACACACACACACACACACACACACACACACACACACACACACACACACACACACACACACATACAATCCAACAACTCATATTATGTTGTCAACAATTAAGAAGAATCAAAACACCTTCCACTCTATTTGAAACATCTTCCAATAGGTTGAAACACCAAGTAAATCTAGAATGGTTAGCGAAAAATAATTTATTGAATGAAAATAGGTCTTTGCAAGTTATACGGCTAGAAAAGAGGAGAGAATATTAAAAAATGACTAATTAAATATGTGTCTTTGATACCAATGATAGGTTAGAAATAATATTGACAGAATGTAAATGAAATTATATTTCACGATTTAAGTTTGAGAGAGAGAGCAAACATTACAATATAAAATCTAAAATGGTTGTTCACTTCACATTCCCAATGTGACTCTTCTTATTCTTATGGGAATGGAGAAATAACTTATTAAAAAAAGATAAAAGCTAGACACCTCGGATTAATAACTCTATGCAATATTGTTATAGTGTGTGCATGTTTAGAATCACACACACACACACACACACACACACACACACACACACACACACACACACACACACACACACACACACACACACACACACACACACACACACACACGGGCATGGGTTAGTTCAAAGAGCTAAAATTGATATCTTGCATTTTGACAACAATGGAAAAGGAGAGTAAAATCTAGAAAAAATGTAAATATAATTTCTCTATAATTCAAAATTTTATGCATAACATTTTCTTATTAAGAAGCGTATAACCACTCAAGTCTAAGTCCCTACATAATTTAACACGTGTAAGGATCATGAAATTATTAAATTCATATTAAAAACTTTTGAAAATTAAATTATAATATAAAATTAATTTATAAAATGTTTTATTTCAATTTTATGTTTTATATATATAACATAAAATTGAAATAAAACATTTTATAAATTAATTTTATATTATAATTTAATTTTCAAAAGTTTTTAATATGAATTTAATAATTTCATGATCCTTACACGTTGTGTTAAATTATGTAGGAACTTAGACTAGAGTGGTAATTAAGGTTTTAAGAGAAACAAATAGAATGTGTTTAGTGTCAATGGTTTGAACTTTTAAAATAAAAAATGAAGTCAAAGTGGATGTATACTTGCACATAAAATATTGTGAAAATGATAAGTTGTTTTAAATGTTTGCACATATTAAAGTATTAAGTTGATAGGATTTTAAGTTTTGATAGTAAGTGAAAGTACATATTGTAGTTTACTATATCAATACTTTTAAACTCAGAGCTATGAACCAAATAATGCTTTTACAGAGTCTACAACTATGAATCAAAAGTAGAATAGAATTTGATTAGAGTTATCAAATCAGTTTAGGACATAAATTGGAGGCCTAGATTCCCTAAAGAAACACTCAAAGTGAACATCAGCCATGTGAAAAAACTACAAAAAACCACATTTGACAAGGCATAAGGAATAATACACTACCAAAGGAAAAGATAAAAAAAATCAATAAGATAATGAAAAAACAACAACAAAACAAAAAGTTGACCATTAAATTTAACAACAAGGTTACAAGACTATGAAGGATCCAGAGAGGAAAGAAGTACCAACACATAACCAGAGACTCAAAAGAGTATAAACCAAGTGAAGAATCAACTACAAGAAGGAATCATCCTTCTCCTATAAAGGATCTCCTTGATCGGTCTCAAAGGTCCATCTTTAATCATTTCTTCCCCCTCCAATCTCAATCTCTATGCTTTAGTTTGGTGCTCTCTTCGTTTGGTCAAAGCACCAAAATCAAGCTTGGGTTTCATCCCTTTTGAAGGAGGATAAGTGTGAAAGCATGACGATGTCGGTTGCTCCTGCTCTCAATCTAGCTCCTTTGGGAGAGAACCATCAATAGCTAAAATTGATTCCTCATCAATGCCCTCAATCTCCTCCTCCACTTCCTTCATGACCGAAGGATCAATGAAAGGAAAAAAACTAGTGGAAGGAAAAGGAAAGGATCCTAAGCATTGGGTGTAGAAAACTCCAAGCTCATAAGCATTGGGCATAACAAGCTCCTTAAAACCTATGTTACTGAACTCAATATTTGCATTTACTTATACAAATCTTAAATTGAGATATTTGTAGTTGAAATATTAAGTACTAACAATAATACAATATTTTGTGTACAAGTTTAATATTTCATATGAATCAGGCCATAATATCAATACTCGACTATTAGGTATAAATATATTTATAATTAATGAAAATTTCATCTACTTTAAGTAAAAATGTGTTCAAGATTTGGGCCCCATATCTCGAAATACCCTCTTAGCTATTTGACTCCACTCAACTATTAGGTCCTCTCCCTTAATATGTTTGCTTATGGAGAAAGATGAAACTTTTATCTTATCATACCATACTTTTAATGACTTTTCTATCTTCATTAAATATGTATAATATTAAGGATTATGACTTGTTTTTTTTATACATGTTAATTATAGAATTGGCAGGGCCATACATGAACTGGGACATAAATAGAATTAGTGGAACACAAGTGGGAGTTCAAGTATCTCCACTTTACCATTTAGTCAAATATTATATTTTTTTATTATGGGTACCTTGATCATTAGTGGGATTTGACCCTGGGTCACTTTAACTGTCACACCACAACCTAGGGAACTAAGGACCATGACTTGTTAGATTTATAATATATTAAAAAATGTGTTAAATTTGACTCAATAAAAATATTGAAGTAATATTTTATTAAAACTAAATACATTAAAATAATATATTCTTACCATGTTAATTTATTGAAATGCATATATCAATTAATTAAAATTTTTGATAGAGTATATAAATGGTTACAATAAAAACTATTTGATTGGCATTTACGATCTATGTAAAATAAGACTACACCTATTCCATTAATTAATTAATTAAAGTTTGTATTTAATTATTCTTTTCTAAAAATAAACACTTATTAATTATATCTTTTATTATAATAAAAACATTAGACATTTATAAATTATATTTTTTAATACTAAAATTAAAAAAATATATTTATAATTAAACAAAAAGTTTATATAAATAATATATCGAGGCACTTATTCTATTAATGTCATAATTCAATATGATATAGGTGCCTCAAGAATGATGTCTATCAATATTATTTTACATTTCAATTTGTATTTGGTTATTCTTTTTTGATAAATTAGACACTTATTAATTATATCTTTTATTATAATCAAATCATTAAATATTTAATTATATTTCTTCAAAACTAAAATTAAAAAGAGATTTATAATTTAAAAAAAAAAATTATATTTAATATCTTTTATTATAATAAAAACATTAAACACTTGTTAATTATATTTATTTAAAACTAAAATTTAAAAAAATTATTATAATTAAACAAAAATAATATACTTTTTAAAATGTATCATTAATTCTATACCATACCTAACTCACTATTGTATTTTAATTAATTTTTTCTTTTTAATAAATATGTTAGTCTAAAAGTATATAAATGTAATGATTTATGTATATACAAAACATTATTCAAATAAATATTAGTTGCTTAATTAATAACTTAATTTTGAAGAAAGCATGTTTATTAGAAAAATTAAACTAACAATTATGTGACTAAGTAAACATAAGTTATTTAAGTAATAACTTAATTTTGGAGAAGACATATTTATTAGGAAATTTAAATGAATAATTATGTGACTATCCAACAACAATTTTTTTATAATTATTAAATTTTAATTTATTTATATCTTAATTTTCAAAAAAAAAAAAAAGATTGATTATTAGAATTGTAAAAAATATAATATAAAAAATATAAATATTAACAACATGAAAAATATAAAAGAAGAAAATAAATTTAAAATGAATAAATAGAAACTAACAATCTAAACAAAACAAATACTATAAAAAGATAAACAAGAAAAACCTTTACCTACGAATAATTATATATGCAAAGATTTTTTTTTTTTTTTTTGGAATGGTTTTTATATTAAATCTATTTATATTAACATTAATTATATATATATATATATATATATATATATATATATATATATATATATATATATATATCATATTAAACTAATTAAAAATAGATATATATTTATTTTATTTTGTCAATTCTTAAAAAAGCCTAATCTTTTATTTAAATACAAAAAATTATAAAATTATATAAAAATATCATCAAAAACTCTTAAAAAAAAGTTATATATAAAACAAATGCGAAATAACTGAAAATAATAATATTGTTATTATTAATTTATATTTAATTTTATAAAATTAAAATTTAACAGATTTGAGACTTTTCCATATGCAAGATTGAAATCGTTATAATTAAATATGATAACATATAATTTTTAAAAGGGATTTCTGTTATTTATAATTTAAAAGTTTTTTTTTAATGATTTTGTTTTTGCTTTTAATTTAATACATGCCTTCTTGTTCTAATTTTAGAACCAAGGCATTGTATAGGTTTTGATTTGATATAAAACAGGAAAGATAGATTGTGTGGAAGTGGAAGAGGAAGAAAGAAGTTTCTTTATGATGAAGAAAGTATGTCTCATAGAATTTCATAAATGTATGATAAGTGTGTTGATCTACCTGAGAAGAATTATAATGTTCAAAAATGTCAAGAGAAGGCAGTTGCAAGAATTTACAACATTATCTCTGTGCTTAAATATGATGCTACAATTTTTTTGCTTCACTTCGAGTGGAGTGTTGAGAGGGTAATTGATGAATGTATTTCAAACCACGAGATAAGAAGATATTTTGGGTTATTGGAAAGGTCTAACCCTATTTTAGCTATGGAAATTGATCCGAAGAACTGGAATGTGTTATTTGCAGTGATATTTACTCTATCAATGGAGTAAAGAACTCAAGAATTTGTGGGCATTATTATTGTAATACATGTTGGCTACAGTGGATCCAAGCAGTGCAATGTATTGTTAGATATGAAACCATAAGGAAACAAATATATTTTACAGTTTATGTTAAACTTAGTTTGATTTTTACAAATGCAATGCAATGTATTGTTAGTACTAATTTTAATAATTCAACAAATTCTATAATAACTACTTATTTCTATAAATTCTTGTAAAGACTCAATAGATTCATACCAAAAACAAATAATTCTTTCCAAAATACTAGATTTTTTTTTCAAATGACTATGCCTAGATACACTAAAGTACTACATCATTTTTACTATTTAAAATCACCCTTTAAGTCACCTTAAATCTGACTTCTCTCTAATGCAAAATTTAAATTATATAAATATAATGTTGACCTAAAAATTCACTAAAGTCAACAAAAATATCACCCTTATGCTACCCCAGTGTTCCCTATTAACATCACCTAGGGTAGAGTGAAGCTGAGATGAAATTGTGGTTAAATTTAGGATGACATTGGAAAAGTTGCCCCACTCAATGTTGTTAGCCTAACCTAGTGACTTTATATTTATTTTTACATGTGATTTAAACTTAATCACTAAACGTGATTTTAAATGCATCATTATATGTAACTTTAATTGCATCACTAAATGTTGAAAGAAATAAGAAGACTTTAAAGTTATATTTATATAGTTATGACTCATTTCAACTAAAACACTATATAAATAAACAATAATATGTATTTTATTCAAAATAAAATTATAAAATTATTATTACAATATAATTAATTAAATAAGTTAACGAAATTAAAGGTACATAATTAATATTTTTACTAACAACTTCCTAAATAAAACTTAGAAAATAAATCCTAGAAACAAGATCTCATCAAGTACTTATGTAAAAAAAATATCTCTCAGTAAAGTAAAGAAAAAAGAGAACCTATTAAAAAATTCTTCCCTGTTAAAAAATTTAAACTATGAAAGAAGGAAAGACTATAAAGGGTCACAATAAATAGACAATTGATATGAGAAAATGGCTTTTAGGCATTCATTTAGTCTTATTTTCTTTATGTTTGTGTAATTCTTTGTATATTTATATATGAATGATTGTTTTGAATTAAGTATTATTTAATTGATTATTATATTAATTTTTATGTTAAATTTTATGGTTTAAAATTATATTTTGTTTATATATATATATATATATATATATATATATATATATATATATATATTATTGAGATTGTTTGTACAGTTTTGATACATTAGGGTCATATATATGGTTTTGGTCCTATTTTTTGTGCCTTTTTGTTATTGCATGAGTGCATCCACCTTTTTTTGTCATTATTGTTTTGAGCTACTTTGCATGTAAATTTTGCTAAAGTTTGAATTTGAGCTACATATAAATAGACAATTGATTATATTTATTTGAAAAATCAAGTAAAATCAAATATTTTTAAACACACTCGAGTATTTATTAATTTTGAGCTAGCATTTTACTATGAAACACTTTTGGTACATCTACTATTATTTTTTATATAATTTATGTTAATCATCATCTTTGTTTCTATTTGATAAGTCTAATATATTATTAGATTTCTTTAACATAGACCCCCAAACGAAACCCTCAACATTTCATTTTTGTAGATTCATCTCATTGCAAAAATATAATATTTTAGACATATATCTAAAAACAAAGGTGACAAAAGGGTGAGCAAATTTGAATATTTTTTCACATTATGCAAATATGTAAGGACCATATAGTTTTACCAAGACTTTACAGTCTTGATTAGGATTTAAGAATAATTATGGTGATGTGCTATGTTCAATTCTAAAAATCAATACAAATGAAAAAACACAATTTTGCAATCTAATATATTGGAAAAGACTATAAAGGGTCACAATATAATAGGCATATAATGTGTTTTGGAGCCCTTTATGTTTTTGTAGAAATATGTTTCTACCATGATGGATTGGTGCATTAATATAAATGTCATCTATCATTAATAAATTTAAACTTACCAAAGATAAAAGTGGTGGAGTTTTTTAAGCATTATGGAACCTTCAAAGGGTGAAAATATATCAAAAATTTAAAATAGGAACTTTGAGATAGATATTCATTTTTATTTGCACATATATAAGTTTAAGATATTTATTTTAATTATAACTTAAGTTATTATGTGGATAGGCATTTTATAATGATATTTGGGGTAGTGGTGGAGAATTACAATGTCTTTGAATTGTTAAAAAAATAATGATATGTTTCAAATTTGATGTCTATTTAACTATTATTTGTAAGTTATTTCTTATTTTTTAAATAATTTAATTGAAAAATCATAATATGATAACTATATAATGTAGTACAAAACTTTTTTTCTAGAAAAAGAAATAAGTCAAAATAATAATATAGTTATATTGTAACCATTTACTAAATTAATTAGTGATTTTTTTTAAAAAAAAAAGTAACGCCAAATTAATTAGAAAGAAAGTAATGAGGTTATTAAGAAGTGTAATATTTTAAAAATCTAAATATGCTAATGTTTATTAAAAAATCTATTACATTGTTAATATAAATTTAATTTTATGATTTAAAGAACCTAATACAATATAAATTTAAAATAATTTTTTTTCTTTTAATAAAAAAAAAAATTATTTTAAAAGTAATTCACATTGATGAGAAAATGTTCCAACAACCTTTCATATTTAAATATATTCTTTAAATATAGTTATTTTTAATACCTTAATTATCTAAATAAAAATTATTAAATATGTTTTTTTCTAAATTTATTTAGATCCTGTCACATGGACTGTATGCATCCTAATTTGCTTATTTTATTAGGCTTGCTAATTTTGATACTAATTCCTGTTTAATTTTGATTAATAATTTACTAATTAATTCTTTTTGTCATTATTTTGTCTAACATTGTCTATTCCCCTATTCAATAATCTAATTCCCTTTATATATCTATACTAACACTCATATTTCCTATCCAATATTAATTCCCTTGTTATTTATTTTTTTGTTATTGAATAACATTTCTATATATTAATCAAATAAGGATATGGTACGATGTTAATCATACAAAGAAAAGTAGGTAGAGAAGTCACATACATGAACATAACCATACCGAGGGAAAAACACCTCAAAAAACATCTTAAAGGTGATCAATAAATGACTACACATGCAAAAATAATATCACATCAATAGTCTAACAACTAAGCAGAAAGAGTAAGGAATAAAAAGTAATAAAAAGGACTATTAAGCAGCCAAAATAGACATGGATGTCAAGGGAGGCAGTAGAGATGGTGGGTCTTGTGGCTTATCACCCTATCTTCCCTAAGTAAGAGGATCCACGTCCACATGTAAGGGTTCCCAACCATCAATTTTTTGAGCTTCTAATGCCTCATCATGGTTATTTTAAGGAGAGATTGCTAGAGCTAGTCACAAAAATTTGTCTTGGGGGGAGGGGCCCAACCCCTGATGTCACCATCATGATTTTGGGGAGGAAAGCCCTAGTCCCTACCATCACCTCTAGATCTGGAAGAGCCACTCAAATCACCACATCATGGAGAAAATAAGTAAGGTGGTGATCAATAAGGAGAATGATTCATGTGTCTGATTATAGAACATTGTTGGCATGGTCTATGCCCTCATCCTTAGAGAGCCATAAGATACCATAGAGGCTTACGAGGTTCACGACTAATCATGCATGGGGTATTTCCTCAGTGGTCAAGAAAATACTAGAGGTGGTTAACTTCTAGGTCGACTTTATTAGTTTGGACTTGAATCTAAATAGTAACATTAGATAGAACAATAATTTTGTTAGTAATAGAAAAACTATGTTCCATCTCTTCATGATTAAATCAAGAATAATTTATAGCTTTCTAGATTTGAAATAAAATATCATCTCAAAATATCTGTCAAAATATATTGTATTTTGTAGGCAATAGAGTTGAGTCCCTCAAGAGAGCCATTTTTCACATAAATAATTCAAGTCAGAAGGGTTGAAAAAGGGAGTGAATCCAGCACCACACAGACTATGCATGAGAGCAAAACAAAAAAATGTGCTTAGAGTTCTTTGGTTATTGACAAGCCAAATAGGTAGGGTTTGAGATTCACAAATGCTTAAATCAGTCACCCATAGGCAAGCCTTGATAAAGGAAACCATAAAAAAATGAGCTTTTTTAGGCTCAATGATAGTAGTTCAAACAATGTTAAAGCTTTTGGCCCAAAACCCATGTTTAGAATGGAGATTCCATCTGAGGTTGAGCATTTCATCTAGAATATGCTGAGGAGATAGCAAATTATAACCCATTCAAGGATAATATTGAGTGAAGGGGGTGGTCGTAGGCCAATGTCAATCTTTCTACCAAGGAACAAGGGAGTTGACCCCTATTTTGTGCAAATATTAGTGTGGAAATTTGAATTTATGGTATAGCCTCTACATCTAAGTTATTTAAATGAAATTTGTTCTAAAGTTGTTGCCAAGTGAGCCAAACCAATTCTCCTTGTAAAAGAGATCACCTATAAACTTCACACCTTTTTTGAAAAACCTTAACCCTTTAACCCAAGGGACTAAGGCAAAGGGAACATTATGAAAATTTAAGGGAGGAAACCACTAGAGAGACTAAGAATTAATGGAAAGGCCAATCCTAAAACCCTTGCCTATCTAAGTAAGATGAAGCTTATGTTTCTCTCATCTTTACATAGGATTTTAATAATAAAGGTACCCTTAATTTTAATTGGCATTAGGGTCATAAGAAGGGAGTAAAGTCCCATGCCTTTCCAAGCCTTTCTACCACATGGAAGTCCCTAAGAAATACAATGACAGAAGAATCTTCCAAGCTTTATCCCCAATAAGACATCTAATAATCCATTTGACACTAAGATCAAGGCCTTAAATTTTAATGTCAAAGAGACCCAAGCCACCAACTTTCTTTGGTTAGGAACATATATTCTAGGAAACTCTATGAAAGCCCATGTGACCCTCAAAATTATCCCATAGAAAATCTCTTGTGAGATTTTCTAGATTTTTTTAAGTGGCATTATAAGGGGCCTAACATGAAGATTAGTAAACATGAGTAGCTGCCAAAACTTTAGAACAAATCTAAAATTTGCTAACAAGAGATAAAGGCTTTGTGATCTAGAAAGATTTTTTTTCAACTCTTTGCACCACATAATACCATAGCTTAGAGGAAGAAGCTGAAAAGCAAAAGGGATGCCAAGAAACTTAAACTACACCCCTGGAAGAAGCCACTGCCATTGATATCCCTCCAACCAAGGAGGTTTGGGACCTAGAGACTGATAGTAGCATTGAGTCTTTCTCCAT
The DNA here is from genome assembly GCA_037957365.1 of Torreya grandis. Taxonomy (NCBI): domain Eukaryota; kingdom Viridiplantae; phylum Streptophyta; class Pinopsida; order Cupressales; family Taxaceae; genus Torreya; species Torreya grandis. Next base: position 255,946 of record JARHVA010006177.1, on the reverse strand, counting down.
TGAATAGATGAACCCGAAGCTAAACAAAAAATATGGAGACATTCCATAACATTATTAATTGACTCATCTTCCTCTTGAAGAGTGAGAAAAGAGTCATCTACGAAGTGGCCATTTAATAGCTGTCTATCAAACTAAGGGAGGGAAATGCCTTTCACCAAACCCCTAGTAGTGTAGATAGTTAAAAGGTAGCTAAAGCCTTTTATTGCTAACATGTATAATGAAGGGGATAAAGGGCATCCTTTTAAGATATAACGATGAAGTTCAAATCAAGAATATTGGGTGTCATTGATTGTAATACATGCCCCAGTATCCTAAAAGAGCATATTGACCATTTGAACAAATTTGGGACCAAAACCAAGGGCTTACAACATGACCAGAATGAAGGGCTACTCAATATGATCATAGGCCTTCTCAAAATCTATCTTGACTAATAGATATTTTTTATTAGACATGCAAGTCCATTCTATAACTTCCCAAATAGTAATGACATTATCCAAAATGAATTTGTGCTTAATAAATGTAGTTTGTTCACTCCTAAAAATTAAAGGAAGAATATGCTTGACCCTGAGGGATAAAGCCTTAGCAATAATTTTGTAGGATACATTGAGAAAAGTAATAGGCATCTAATTGGTGATAATTTTAGGATCACCAATATTGGGAATAAACTTAATATTATCCTAATTTATAATAGGTCCTAAAGAGTTAGTTAAGATATCTTCAAAATATACCTTATGAATATTAGGGCCAATAATATCCAAAAGGGTCTGGTAAAACTCACATGGGAAACCATCAATTCCTGGAGCTTTATCAACTTCCATATACTTAACAATCTCATGGAGATCATAGAGAGATAAGGGCCTATCACAAGTGATCCTTTGTGAACTAGAAACTTTGTAGGGTACCACATGAAGGCATTGATGAAGAGCCACCTCCCATTGTAGAGAGGAAGCTTGTGCTAAAAAACACCATGGTAATGATGACCAAAAGCTTACAAGATGTCAAGAGGTTTGGTAAGTCAAGTATTTCCTTCCTTGATAGATTTAATTATATCAAAAGATCTCTTGGAATGGAGAAGGGCAAAGAAGTTCTTAGATACTTTGTCTCCTATTTTCAACCAATGCATATGAAATATCAGTTGAGCTCCTCTAGACTTGTGAGCCTCCTATATTTGGATATTATGTCACCAATGGGCTACTTGATTTTGAATTTAAACTTTGAAAGGAGACATCTCTAGCTCTTTTCAAACCTAAAGATATTCATAGTTTGTAACATTATGTAGACACCATCAGAAAGAGGTTAATTTTTTTACCATAGATCTAAATAAATGTGGAGGGGTGAGCAAGAACATTAAACCACCACTAGATCTAGCTAGTGTCCCCCTTTGGTTGGGGAACTAGGTTCTAAATTCTAATAATATGCCCCACTATTATTTCATGTTTAAGGTGAGAAATATTGAGATAAAATTGAGTAGAGACAGGCTTCACTTGAGGTGTGGTCCGCTCAATATTAAAATAGATAGGGTGATGATCTAATAAAGAATTATTGGGGATGACCGATACTAGCCTATCATGTAGTAGGGTAAAAAATAAAAGATCTTATTCAGCTATCAAGTCTTGGTTAAGCCATTGAAGTACCCCATCTTCTCCCTATAAAAAATAAGACCAAGTGAGCCAGGGGGTGGATGATTTTTTCCTCTAGTGGTGATTGGGATCAAACACTCTGATTTTATTATACATAGAGAACCAGGATTCATGCTCACTAGCACATCACCACATTGGAAGGCATCCTTATTTATCCTCAACCAATTCTATCATGTTGAAATCACCATAGAGGATCCAATGCATGTTAGGAAGTGAGTTGACCAATCATCTCCACTGAGAGGACTATTCTAGAACATCATTAGAGGTGTACAAATTAATAATCCCAATGATGTAATTATTAAAGTAAAAAAGGGTCCAAACCACATAATAGATGGTTTTTTAACCCTATGAAATTATATTATGAGAAATCTCTAGAGCTAAAAAAATGATGGCCCCATCACACCCAGCTTCATGTCTAGTATCTTGACATATGGTCCTATGCCAAATTATTTATGTCGTATTCTATAGTAAAAAGATATAAATCCTAACCTCTTTCAAACAAAGAATTTTCATACTTCTAAAAATTTGACAAATGTTTGTGACCACATACTTATGCGGAGGATCAATAAGGCCCTCAACATTCCAATAGTAAACAATCATTGGGAAATGTCGAGGTGCATATCATTATCCTCTATGAGATATTCATGCACAACGAACTAATTAAATATAATTTTTTTGGGCATGTAGTCATTCATTTTAAATATTTGTCTCTTATGAACCATTTATTCATCCTCTTTAAGAGATGAAGAGGGACTGTGGGAGTGTCGAAACACTATTTTATGGTCCAAGGTCACCAAACTCCATTCTAACTCTGAAATGTTAACCCTAGGAGAGGGTTGTGATGATGTATATGAAGGTGGTACCTCAAATAGAGAGGCCACTACTTTTGTAATATGCATAAGTAGAGGTGAAACTTTGTTAGGCAAAATAGTTTTTCTAGTAAAAGTCAAGGCATGGTTATTCCCAATAAGTTTGTATGAAGAAGCTTGTGGTTGCCACCACCTTTTAAAGAGTTATTTTTTTTTGTTTGTGAATATGGTCCAACCATCATTATTTACATTTTGATTTTTAGCCTCAAAGCCACCCTTTTACTAAGAAGTAGGGGGTGCATGCACCATCAAACGACATTCCTAGATCATATGTTTTGAGGACTAGCACTAAAAGCCAGTATTCAGGATATTGATATATAAAACACACTGAGAAAATAAATTAGTGACAATTTATATATCAATGGAGTCTTTAAAGTCTTGGGATAAATCCACTTCAACATAAACCTTATTTTGGGGATGAGCCATAAATAACTTGCTTTGCTCATGGCATATGAATCACCCTATAGGTTTAATGAGCTAGCTAATAGAACCCAATAATGGGAGAGGAAATCAAGGAAACTCAAACCAAATGGGGATTTTCATCTTTGCTTACTCTAAGACATGAAAAGCCTACGTTCAGTGAGAAAAGATAACCAAAGTGTTGCAGATAAACCAAGGTGCAAGGTTAACAATAGATTTGCAGTGTTCTAGGTTTCAAAAATGAAACAAAAAAACCCTTGGTAATGTTTTGGACTCCTAGTTTCACACCATGGTCTTGTTAATGGTTGTGGACCCATTATTTTAAAAGGATCTTATGGGGAATCAACCCACAAAATAATAAATCAAAGTAATTTTTTTTTAAATGACAGGCTTTGTCAAATTCAAGCATATACAAAACAACATCAGGTAATGAAAAATTAGAATCAACAACATTACCTTGTGGAAGACTTTTAAAACAAATATCCTTGCCTACTTTGGTGCCATGGTTATTTTGGATCACTCTAGATTTATCTATATTTGTGGATATAGAGAGATCAGGTGGTGATTTAAAATAGGGTACCCCTACTGCCCAGAGGTTAAATCCTCGACTAAAATTAACAATAAATGTGAACTAAAGTAATATTTTGCATAGATCTATAATGATTGGAAATATGATAGGGCTGCTTAAAGGCTAATCAATGTAGATCTACAAAACCTCATTCCATTAATATTTATTATGAACATCCCATTTATCACCTAAAACCCTCTTATTCCTACTTGTGAATTTTAAATTCACAAAATCACACCTATTCCTAGGCTTCTCTACAAGCCTACCCACTAGCCATGACATCATCACTTTATTAACCTAGTCTAATCCTTCCCTAATCATCATTATATCCCCTAATGGAATCTAGAATCCTCCACCACCCTTCTCCTTTTCTAGAGAGTTCTCTTTAGAGAGAATTCTAAAGGATTTTAAATTCCTTATAATTCCCTTTGTTCTCTCTAGAATCTTCTTCTCTAGAGGCTTCTAATGAATTTTTAATTCATTGAAAAATCTCCCTCCATTGCTTATTTACGTACACTACTCCCTCCATTCCAAACAATGAGGAAATACATGCTAATGCAATCCATTAATCCTATCATCTTAGTCTTGAATCAAACTAATCCATGCAATCCATGTCATTGATCAAACTAATATCATGCTAAAAATATGAGTCTACATGTAAGCAATCCATTATCCATATCATTAGACTTTTTTCTTGTTTTGATCTTGATTTATGGCACTTATGTTTTAGGATGTAATGTTGGTATGAATGTTTCATTTGTATTTTCATTATTATCTTGATTGGATCTATATTTTACTTGTAAATTAGTAATTTGAGTATTTTCAATATAATTTACATATCATAATCCAATTACTCAAATTTAGAGACCACAATGGGAACTCTCCATTTGTACTAATATTATGTGATTGGAGTGCTTGACGTTTGCCTTCCAGGTTGGGTTGAGGATGGATTATGTCTCAAAATTTCAAAACTATCACATTCCAAGTGAAAAGTGACTTTTCTCTATAAAAGGTGATTTTGCACAAGCAATTTTAACCTTGACAATCATGGTTTTGAGAAAACCACCAGATTAATTGCTATTTGTTAGTATTTTCATTAATTTTGTGTAAAATTGCAACTCAAAATAGGCAATTTTGATATGTAGTTGTAATATTGATTTTTGGATTGTGACTTTGAATGAATGACTTACAATTTTGCATTTAGTATCAAAAATATAATCCCATCAAAATTTGTAATTTTATTGTATATAGTTGTAATTTTGCTTCACACTTGAAGCATGCATATATTAGATTTTGATCGATTCACTTTAATCAAAATCTCATAATTTTGCATAAGTAATTAATAGGTTTTTTTAAATGTTTCCTATTATCACCTGGTTAGAAATCATTAGTATAAATCCATATCATCTATTTCTTGTTAAATACTTCATTTTCTCAGTCAATTGTACATTTGGTTTATCTATTCTAACTATTTATAAGGCAATTAAGAATATATCATCATTTTGGTCAAGTTTTGTTAGTAACCTTAACACTGTGTTCTATTTGATGCAATATCACAACTCACGGGGTTGCCCTTATTGACAATTTAAAAAATAGGTATTTTTATTACTTAATGCAAAATTGCTTTTCTATTTCTATGATTTTGATTATAATCTATGATTTTATAGTATCACTTATTTATAGTTGTAGTTTTGTAATACCGCTTATTTACATTCACGGTTTTACACATCTCATAAATGATTTTGACTAATTGTCTGGTAATCATGATAGTCTACTTGGTAGATTGAAAAATCACTTGTCCCATCTATGATTTTGATTAGTTAGTTACAATTTTGACTCTCTGTATGCAATTTTACATAATATTGACTTTGTATTTGTAGTTATTATCAAACCAATAATGATTTTTCTCTTTTTTTCTTCAAAAATTGTCCCTTTTAAGTGCATTTTGTGGGACCTTTCTTTATGAATTTTGAGTCATTCCAAGGGCTTCCATTTAACCCCATGGGGGCTGCCTCCCCTAGATCTCCATAATGTGGCCCGTTATTCAAAACATTATAGTGTAAAACCCACAATTTTTTTAGTATTTTTATTGAGAATTATTAGATTAACATTTGGTTTGTGTTTTTACAAGAGCAAATTTGAAGGTAGTTTTGTATTGTAGGTCATATTTTGACACAATTTTATCTTTGTCTAAAATCTTGTCTTACAGGTTGACCATAAAGATTTCCAAATTAAAACTAATAATCACTTTACTTACAAGACACTTGTCAAAGACTTTGGCAATTTAAAAAAAATATTGTATATATCACACTTAATTAATAGGATAATCAACTCTTTGTTTGCTTGACTATTCCCAAGGGATATAGTGGTGTATGCTATCCTATCTACATCCTAGTGGTGAGTCTCAGAGGATCAAAAACTACAAATAAACCCTCCAATTTTTATTTTTTAGGTTGCAACATGACATGGAAGTGATTCCCATACACTTATCATAATCTTAGGGATTGTGACTGTGAATTTCACCACCACACACAAATCCACATTCTATGTTCTATAGGAGTATAAAAATTAGGGATAGTTATCATTAGGCCAAGAAGTTAACCTCATATAGGTATGTAATTAATGGAAAGAGTTAACTCTCTGACCCAAACATCAAATAACACTCTATATAGAGTTAAGCCCCATGTACCTAGTGTATATCAGGGACGTCCCTAGAAAACTTTGTCTAGCCTAGAGTAGGACCATTGGCTATAATGAGTGACTTAATATTAGATTTAATATTAGTTCCTAAGTGACCATTAAGTAAAAATACATTTGAGAGGGTTTAGTAGATTCTATAATGGGTCACCAGTGTATAATCTCACTTGTGAAGTTGTTAGATAGTACAGTCATTGAGTTACACTCCCAAATCAGTTTACTAGTGATAAGGTTGTGGTTTTCTCAATTTGGTGTGTGTTGTGATAAACCCATGTTATTTTTAATCCAATTTGGTCTTTTACCCAAGCCTATACACACTATCTAAGCCTCATTCATATATCATCATCTTTTTTATCATTATCTCATCATCATATCATCCTGTACATCCTTTTCAATATCCTCTTGTACATATTTGATTTGTACATTTGTGTAAATCCTTTTAAGCTCATCTCATCTTGTATATGTTCCTATCTCTCATCACCCCTCTCATCTTAGTCACATCCTTGTCTAGTCTCATTTATCTAGTACTAGTCATACATCCATCACTTACATATCTTAATATAGTCTTAAAATCCCTCCAAATATTATCATAGTCTAACCTCATATTCTTCACTTAGCCTTAACATTAATCATCCCTAGTATCATCTTTATCACTTAAAACTAAATCCACCTTATCTATAATCAATCTTGGTCACATCCTTGTCCTTTCTTATCACCATATCCTCACATCACCTTGTATTGTCTTATTTATCCTTAGAGTCTTAGTCCAAACCATATTACCCATCACAAAACCCACCTAATCTTAGTCAACACCTTGTCACTTATATTTTCCTTATCTAGACTAATCACTTTGTCCACCACTTTATCCCTTGAAACCTAGCCTAATCATAGTCTAATATTGGTTATCCTATCACTTCTATAGTAATATGTTGGTCTTGATCCAAATTGGCAAAAAAAATGTCCATATTAGGGTCCTCATCATTAGCTTGCTTGTGTCTAATCGAGTTTGAGTCATACAAACCATCCAATATTATCATCCTATCCTATCAACCAAGTCATATCATTCAACTTAAGTCAATCAGCTTAGCCTTGATTTAGTCTTAATCTAGTCATCCCTAGTTGAAATTAGTCTCTTAGGCCAGTTTATCCCCCTATCATGTCTTAGTGTTTGTCATAGCTCACCTAGTTGAATCTAGTAAAAATCATTGAATTCAAACTCACAGCCTAAGTTGGTTTACTTGATCTTGTTGTTAAGAACCTTGCTCACACAATAATTGAAAAATAATACTAAGTGAATCATGTATTAGTTAAATCACATTACACAAATAATTCCTTTTGAGGAAGGAATAACTCTAATCATGGGCCACTTTAAGGGGGTTACCTCCTTTGAGAAAGGATCGATTACAATTCTTCTTCTTGGATGCCTTATAATATCCCATGCCCCTCTATTTATACTATTATAATATATCCCTCTTTTCCTTTTTATGCATGTAGGATTATTCTTCTAATACATTAATATTCATTACTATTACATTCCATTATTTATGCTACTATTCTACCCTTCCCTAGGTATATTACATTCCATCCCCCTTAAAAATGTTTCACCCTTGAAACATGATAAAAAATAGGAGGAGGACCAAATGAAGGGTAGACCATACATATGAAAATATGTTGAAGACTAGATAGAGGCACGTCCATGTGTCCTTTTCTACTTCCACTTCTTTTGCATGTGCTCAGATATGAACATGTACATCAATAAAGTGAACATGAGCACTATAACTAAAGGTTGAAGTGAAATTTGAAGCATGATGATCAACATATCAAAGCAAGAATGAGGGTGCTCAAAAGATTCAAATTTGTGAGCCAATGGAAAATACATGCCATCCCCCTTAGCATTATTCTCTAAAGGATTTAAAGCATCGATCCCCTACTTGGATTTTGTGATTGTCAACTTGGGCTTATCAGAGGCCTTATCAAGTGTTGTTTTTTGCTCATGTTTATTGGGAACATGATAGGGTGCTTCTTATTATAGGTTGGAGTTATATGGTGCTTGATCGAGCTCATCTATAAGTTGCTAAGATACATCCAAAAGGGAATTAATGTTTACTTTGTTGATACATTTGATGATTTAGAGAGGTGGTGTTATGTAGGGATGCGAGACCAAAAACCAAGGTGTCTCACCATGATCATAACAAATTTGGTCTTCCACAATATTAGCTAATCCCATGGCTTCCATCAATTTTTTAGGTTTCCACATTATAAAATATTTTTTAAGTTCTTCATTGAGTCCATTGATGAAGCAAGTTGTGAGAAAATCCTTAGACAAGCCTACAGTCTAAGTGGCTAGTTTGCAAAAGTCATTGTGATACTCCCGCACTATGTCAATTTGATGAATCTTAGTTAAAATTTAAATGAGATTACCTTCAGATAAAATAATAAGCCTCATGATTACAATTTAGTGGATGTTGACTTCAATAAGAAATACATCCTTACACAAAGACTTCCATAGATATTTTTTTAATTATTATTTCCTATAATTTTATTAGTTACTAAAACTATTATAACTTTTACAATATAAAATAAAATATAAAAAATCAAAATTTTATAGAAATCTGAAAATGAGATAAACAAAACCCAAAAATGGTTTGACATGATTCATTACAGTCTGAGAGCATAATGTAGAAGAACAGTCTTTTTTTTACACGAAAAAATAAAAATAGTTACCAAATTTCTAATAAATTTTAAAATAGTAAACTAAAATAAAAAAATTCAAAATGTTATATAAATATTAAAATGAGACACATAAAACCCATAAATTGTTTGGCATAATTCATTACCATTTGAGATCAGTTTGAAGAAGAACAATCATGATTTTGAGGGCAACAAATGAAAATTTACACTTATAAATGACACTTTTTAGCTTCATATTTTTATTAGAATAAGAAACAAAGATTTGTATCTAAAATTTAAAAACCTTCAAGATGAAATAAATCTCCAAAACGTGTCTGCAACAAAGATCATGGAAATGGTCTCGGAAAGTGTTATGATACCAGATGTTAAGAACCCCGCTCACACAATAATTGAATAACAATACTAATTAACTCATATATTGGTTAAACCACACATTACACACATAATTCCTTTTTATAAAGGAATAAATCTAATCATGGGCCACTTTGATGGGGCTACCTCTTTTGAGCAAGGCTCAATTACAATTCTTCTTCTTGGATACCTTACAATATCCCATGCCCCTCTATTTATATTATTCTAATCTATCCCACTTTTCTTTTCTATGCATGTGGGGTTATTCTTCTAATACATTAATATTACATTCCACTATTTATGCTACTATTCTACCCCTTCCTCGATATATTACATTTATCTTACCCCATCAAACATCACATAACATTGAACATCTAATCAAAATTGAGATTAGACTAAAGTGAGCTATTGCCCAAATTTTTTGTTCCATACATCCCATCCTCATCCCTCAATATTTCCATTTAATCCCCTACACCTATCGATTGGGGCTAGTGAACCACATCATCTATACTTTCTCCCATCTTGATCTATGTCATCTAAAAAAAATTCATCAATACCCTGATTGAGCAATGACGTATGGCCAATAGGGATATACTCCTTTCTCTCCTCCTTGAGATAAGTACTCCACATCTTACAGAATATGATCCTATCCACCCAACATTACCTTCAGTCCATACCCATCCACATCATTTTGCTCCTAGACTCTATCCTAACTATCACAGTTAAGCTCTTTGTCTACCAATCATAGCCAGTCATCTACCCCTTCTTCTATTAGTAAATTTAATCACATCCTGGCTAGCTCAACATCTACTAATTTTACCACCCAATCATGATAATAAGCATCTGATCTAAATTCCAGTGTTTCCACATCCAAGTAATGAAGTGAAAAGAACACCTATACTCCTCTTCTTATATTTTTAGAATCCCTCTTCCATAAACTTGTTTCTACTGACATAATGGTCTATCCACCCATATGACATCTTAATCATGCCAAGCCTAATCCCTCTTAGTATAAAGCTAACCAATACTATGTATATCATCAAACCTAGGGGCATGCCATTAATTGATGTCATAATTTCTAAAACTATGTCCAAGACATCATCGATCATGGTGACATCAAAATTAAGAATGAATCAGTTAGGTTTACATCCAAGGGTTAACACGAAGAGGAATACAAAGATTTTATTCTTGATTACAATTAGGCCCTTCCATTTTCAAGCCTAGGTCAAGATACTACATCCCTCTTCCATGGTCTCCCATCTTCAACAAATCCTCCATAAAAAATGAGTCTATTTCCCATGAACCTAGCCCTCCCTTAGCTCATGATCCCTTCTTCCATGAGCCTATCTTTGTCAAACCCCTTGTCTCCCCATCATCACAATAAAGACCCCATTTAGAGAAGTTGTTTATAGATAAATAATCCTCTATTAGTAGCATTGCTTCATTGACATCTCTTGCACCCTCATCAGAGTTGGCATAGGAGTCAATAGAAATATTATCAACATTAGGATCATGTTCAACACCAATTTATAAATCAAACTCCTCATCAAAGACATCATCCATCATAGATATTTTAGCGCATTATGACATATACCTATTATAGAGTACATTGAATTCATATTCCATCCAATCACAAGGCATTTCTCTTAATCCATCTCAAGATGATGAAATCATAACATAATTATTGGATGCTTTATTAGACAAAGATCATCAAGTTGGATATGAGTCAAATTTTAATGCTAATTCTACTAAGATTCTTAGTTCTCATTTTGAGATTCTTGAGGACACTTTTTTTGATGTTGAGGTTGGGTCTTCTAGTAGCTTTTATGAGGACTATGCTACCCATCATCCCCTTAATTCACCCCTTTCACCACACATTCCTCATCATCTACCTCCTATTAATAATCCCTCCACCCCAATCCTAAGATGGGATAAATAGGGACACATCATTGCATTCCCCTCAACATGTAATCTCATGTCCCAAATATACAAGGATACAAGCCAATAATCAATTCATTAAGCTAAATAATCAAGTCATCTATGTCCCAAAAATAATCAATCAAAGTTACAAATATTTTTTAATCAACCAAGTCAAAAAACATCATCCCCTATTAAAAATATCCTTGACATGCTAGGGGACCATCAAAGTCAAAATTATCATCATCTATCGAGTCAAAGATCAAATTCCTCTAGTGAATCCAAAATTTAGGCACTAGGGGGTAATAAAAAACCAAGTCAAATATCAATAAGTCAAAAATATTTCAAAATTAATAACAATATGGCCAAAAATTATCCTAATTTTTTATCAAAGAGGAAATAAGTCAGAAAGTCTTAGATCCCTTAACTTGATTTAGTATATGGCACAAAAAAACAATGTCCACTCCATCATATCCAATAGTGTATGTAACTATTGAACCCCATTTTCACTCCCCTTTTAGCAACATTGCCCATCATAATCATATCACTCATTCACATTATATACCCCACCATAAAAATCAAGACATAAGACCATCCATACTAACCTCAAATCCCTAGGCAACATCATCTCTTGTAGGGTATACAAAGACACCTGGTTGAGATGTTAGAGGATGCTAAATCAAGATTCAATGAAGATCACTATACCATCAGTACATATATAAATCACATCATGTTCTTAGCATTATGTCTCTTCATAATGGGCATTGGTTGAAGATCATGAAAATGTTAACATTCTTGCATCTCATACCCATATCCAATAAATTGAGATGCCAAAAAAATGGTCCAATGGTGAAAACTAGTCTTTTGGTACCTTGGGTAAGTACCATAATGAAAAATAGTTTTTGGCATCATGGTAAAATAATTTGGTATCCACATTATACCTTACCACTTAGGGTAAAATTCACTCCATCCCTATAATCATGTCCTCAAATTCCTTCTCACCCCTATCTGCATTACTTATCTATCACATCCCCTTGTCCATTATTCTTACCCATCATATCCCTCGTCAACCTTATCTACATCACCCTCCAAGAATACTTGTCTATCTTATCCATCTATTGTCCTAAACATATATATCCATCATGTTTTACATCCTCTTATTATGTCCATTGTTTCTTCTAGTCTTGACCTATGTAATGGAATGGAAGATGTCTTTGGAAATGTTATAGAATAACCTTGTCATATCCTCCACTTGATACTCAATAAACTAGACATTTGGTTCCCTCAAAATGTGGTTGTTGGCAATCCATAATCCATTCTTCCTCAACCATCAACTTCTTTGAGCATTGTCCAATTCTAGTTGTCATTCTATCCATCCTTATCCTAGTTACTAGGCTTGGTATTCCCTTTTCTAGTAACCCCATTTATATAGTGTACATGCATATTGTTGTAGGCTATAATTGCACCCTTGTGAGAGAGTTTTTTAGGCTCTCTCACTCCCAACTACAATATTAGAGAAACCTTGGGCTATGGGTATCTTGTAGTGAGGTTGAACCTTTAGGCTTTTTAATGAGGCTAGCTCCTTAGATGCTTCACTTTGGCTTGTTTCCCACACTAGAATCTACTACCAACTAAGGAAAAGGGAGAGAAAGATAACATGAAAGGGAAATCTAAGCTAAGGATGGTGATGCATCAAAATATGAAATGATCCACTTTCATCCTAGAAACCTTAACAAATACTAATAACCTAATCAAGAAACAAACAAATCTGATCCTATCTCAATGCCACAAGTATAAGTAATTTGTATGAAGGTTGAAGGGAAACCCTAAAATTTGAAGGATAGAAATAAATAGGCCTGTATGAGACACTATAAACTTGTGACACTTCAAAAAGGCACCAATCTCTAACACTTCACACAACTTGCAAGGAACTAATATAATTAAATCAAGATACATATAGAACCTACAAATGATGAAAAGGGGCATGCATCTACAAGTTAAACTCCAAAAATTCATCTTATTACTTTTAGAGAGTGTTACAAGGCAATTTTGATAGAGTAACTCTATCACCAGTCAAGGGATCCCTTTTTTAAGGCTCAACAACCTATATATAATAGAAATGGATGAGAGAGAAGATGGACTTACATCAAAAAATGGAGAGGGGTCTCATAAATAGTTTCCACCACCACTATCATTCTTGATCTCCTTTGCATTCAAAGCATGCAACTACCTTGATCATGAGATGAACTACCTAAGATCATTGTAAATCTCCTCAAGCCTTTCACACATTCAAGTCTCCTCCTATTTTCCAAGACAAGGTCCCCATACTTATACATTTGGTAGCATCATGACCAAACCTATTTTGGGTGGTTGTCTATTGATGGTATGGCTTGGTACACTCTTCATTGAATGCAGACATAAAATGTCACTTTAAAACTAGACTCAAGCTCATGAAAACCAATCCAAAATATTGGTTTTCCTAGATTTTAGATGTCAAGGACTCAACCAAAATCATGGTTTGACTTCTTCATTTAAGTCATCAACTCATTTTGTGGTAGTAGGTGTGAATATCCCACTTGTGTCTTCAAGGAGATTTAATGATGAAGTCTAACCTTTCTCTACGTACTAGCTCCACTTTTGATATTTTGAATGCCAACGGCTACTTGTATGGGTTGAAGTTGATGTATGTGAGCCTATCATGGGATATTTGAATCCCAATGGCTATTCCTTCAAACTATTTGTTTTGGCCATTGTCTTTGGCATCATTTTAGGATCTTCTTCTCAGACTTTCTTCCTGAAGGAATTTTTTAGGACTATTCCTTGCAACCGTTTGTTTCCTCTTTTTCCATGGACTTATCCTCTCCCAAAGGAATTCCTTCAGCATTTTTATTTTGGATAATTTTCCTAAAGCAATTTCCTTTGCCTTTTCTTCAAGATTTTCTTTTTTGAAGGAAATTTATTTTTTGGCCACTTTGAAAATGCCCTTTTCCAAAGGGAAAATACCATTTGGAACTTTTGTAAATGTCCTTTCCCTTTGGAAATGAACCATCAACATTTGAAAAAGACCCTTCGAGCAAATTTGTTTCGGCCATTTCTTCAAAAGATACCCCTCAAAACTTTGAAAAAGGTCCATTTTTTTGAGAAAAGTGCCCTTTGGATTTTTGTTGTAGCACTTCTTCCTAAAGGAATTTATTGAAAATTTATTCCCTCATCTTTTTTGAAAAAGTCTTTTTCTTTGGGACAAAAGATTCAAAATAAAATTGCCTTCATAAAAATTGTCTTGAATAATTTTCCTGAAGGAAATGTACCTTTTAGAAAATTCCATCAGCGTTTGTGTGGAGCACTTTCTCTGAATAAAATTACTTGCTTTGTCTCTACCTTTGAGTAATTTTCTTAGGATCTCATTTTGGATAAAAGTCTTGTTAGGTGAATATTTTTTCACCAACTAACTAATGGGAGAAATAGGTTGTTTCAACCATAGCATAATGAGATTGATCGGACAAATGTGCAGGTTTACCACATCAAAAGGGGACAAATCTCTCCTCTCATTAAGGGGAGGTTCCCTATAACTATAAGGTACTACATATTATATATATCAACAAAAAATAACACTTAGGGGTAGGACAACACCATCCATCTCTCTTTTTTAGAGATGATGTTTATAGACATAAGAGAATTCTGGTGAAAACACTGAAGGCACTTCTCTTCTTTCGGAAGTGGTTTGCAGCAAACAACATGAATTATTTCTAGAAAGTAACTGATAAGTAAATGTAATAGGGTGAAATAACCAACAAAATGATATGTAGCACAAAGTCTCCACCTTAACTACCAAAGAGTGAAATAAGAAGGACAATGGGGGCATAAAGTCGTCCCAAGATCCTTTAAATAGGAACAAAAAATAAACACACTAAAGACAATTGTGGTGGCACAAAGTCTCTCCACAGTCAGCTTCAAGACACCTTCTTGGTTACTTCCACTAGTTCTACTTATTTAATTAAATGGACAAGAACGTATTTAGAAAACAAACATAAGAAAAATTTTCTCAACAACACAAGCTATTCTAGCACAAAGTTTGAAAAGTCACTTGTTTTCTTATTCAAATAACAAAATATGATTAACAATCTAAGCTCAAAGTCTCAATAATGCCTTTCAATTTTGGTAGAGTTTTGATTTTGATAACAAAAATATCTCCCTTGCATAAAATAAGAGATTACAATATATAGTGCTCCAAGAAAGACTTGGGTGATTTGTTTCATGGAATGACCCATGCTACATTCAATGCCTTGAATGCATTTTTAGTTCTATCGAGGAGCCATGCTAGAACAGGGCATCAGTTTTAACTATGGTGTGCAGAATCATCTCAAAATTATTCTCCTTAGCATGGGTCATCTAGTATATTTCTAGATATGTATGTGGCTGTCCACTTGCTTTTATTCAAAGGGAGAAAAATATGCCGTGCCTTTGAATGTTTACACGCTCAAATATCTACTTGATGGACTGTTCCACCTACTAGAATAACTCCCCTATAGATATTTTAGTACTCCTATAGCTTTCCCTCTTTCCTATTGCAATTTGAGGTCTCAGGCTATCTTCTTACCTTTAGTAGGCTCTTTTAGCTTCCTCTTCAACTGTTTGCTGAGTTTGTTCTTCAAGTTCTGTGCCATATTTAAAAATAAACGAGCATTTTATTACCCTAAATTTGATGTCTACATGGACGTCATTAGTCACTTGGTCATCTGAACTACTTTAAACCTTTGAAGTGCATCAGTTCAATGGTTCAAAGTGGTTCCATGGTTGGCAGTTCAATCGGTTCTTTGGTTCAATCATTCTTTGAACCCTTTGGTTGAATTCCTTTTTGAACTTCCTCTATTTCTTCCATTCGCTTGAAGCTTCCTTTCTACACTTTGAACTTCTTGAATTGGTTGAACTCTTTGAACCATTCAAACCTATGAACCATTTCAGTTCAAAGTTCAATGGTTCAACAGTTCATCCTCTTTATTTGAATCTTTTTATTCTCCAAGTCTTTTGAACTTTATTGAACCTTGAACCATTTCGATTCAAAGTTCAATGGTTCATTCTCTTTCTTTGAATCCTTTGAAGTTTCAAACTCTCTGGATTCTTTTCTTTTCTGTTGAACTCATTGAGCCTTTAAACTTTGAACTCTTTTGTTTCAAGGTTCAATAGTTCAATGGTTCATTCTTTGCTCTTCGAATCCTTTGTTCTTCTAAGTCTTTCTAACTTTATTGAACTCATTGAACCTTTGAACTTTGAACTCTTTTGGTTCAAGGTTCAATGGTTCAATCTTTCTTCTTCAAAGTCTTCTTTCGTTTAAGTCTTTTAATCTCATTGAACTCATTGAACCTTTGAACTCATTGAACCATTTTGTTCAAGGTTCAATGGTTTCAACAGTTCAACCTTCACTCTTTGAAGCCTTCTTTTCTTAAAGTTTGTTAAACTTTAATGAACTTGAGAACTTGTCAAAGTCTTTGAACTCGTTGAGTGCTTAACTCTTTTTGAACCTTTAAACTCGTTGAACCTTTGAACCTTTATGAAGTGAGGTTCAACGGTTCAATGGTTCAAGGGTTTATTCCATTTGTTTGAAGCCTGCCGCTAAGTCTTTTGATTGAACCTCGGTGTTGAACCAGCCTTGAAAATGCCTAAGTGTTGGAGCTTCTTTCTAAGGAAGTCTGTCTATTGAACTTGCGAGTTCTTTAGCTGAGAATGCTTGAATAATTGAAGAACTTGAAGACTCAGAACATTTTTTGAGAAGGGAAGAGTTAATTTTGGTCTACAGGACCAAAATAGTTGATATGCCATCCCCAAAAACAAGTGATGGATTTTGGGAACAATAGCTGGCTCTAGTTGGGGAACTTCCATCGATTGTAAAAATAATCAAAGGGAGTAGAATCCAAAATCTCCAGTGCCTTTAAGCATGCCATTGGGCTACAGAGTCATGCTACCCAAAAAAGAAAGGTGCCAAAAATAAATGAAAACAAAAAGAACCAAATAGAAATAAAGACTATACAAATATACATATGTACAACTGATGTCACCTGATACTTCAAGGATTGAAGTGCTTTAGATGCTGCCCACTATGAGGCAGTGGAAAGGGCATGCCATCTTGATACTTCAACAAGAAACTATTTTCACCATTGAGCTGATGAATAGAAAATGGGCCTCTCCATAGGGAATCAAATTTCCCATGCATTCCCTTTGGTTCTCTTCTCTTGTCCCATAATAGAACTTGATCACTGATCTAAAAATTATGGGCTTTTGCTTTTTGATCGAAGAGCTTCTTCACTAGATGTTGATGTGTAGCAATTCATTCCACCACCATAGTTTGCTACTCATCCAACTCAATCAAACACATGATCCTCTTGTCGATGGGGCTTTCATAAGTCTAATCTTTGATCACGTTTGCCAATTTCAATGCTGATAATTCTAGGGTGATTGGTATCTCTGCATTGAGACCATACAGAAGTTGAAAATGTGACATACCTATTGCCCTCTTGGGCATAATTCTATCGGCCCATAAAGCATCAAATAATGCTTTATGCCAGGTTTATTGGTTGTCATCTACCAGCGTCCTGATGATGGTCACCAAGTTCTTATTGCTCAATTCTGATTGACCATTTCCTTGTGAAAAATAGTCAGAAGAGTGGGAGAGGATGATCCCATAATAAAAATAAAACTGAGTAATCTCATGGGAAGAGAAATAGGCTGCATTATCTGTCACAATCTTGGTTGGGACCCCAAACCTGGAAATGATGTTTTATTTAAGAAAATCATATACTACTTCTGAAGTAGCATGCTTGGCTGGAATAGCTTCCAACCATTTGGTGAAATAATTTGTGGCTATGAGGACATAATCATGTCCAACACTTGAAGACAGGTTTGCAACACTAATGAAATTGATTCCTTATTATTGAAATGGCTCTTCTATTACCACTGGCTTAAGAGGCAAAGCAGCTAACTTGGGTCTTCCAATGAACTGTTGGCATAGTTCACATCTTCATACCCATTTGTATGCATCTTGAAATAGAGTAAGCCAGTAATACTTGGCTCACATAATCTTATGGGTAGTTATAAGCGTAGAAAAATGTCTTCCACAGGCTAGATTATGGAAGGATTCTATAAATTTGTTCTACTGCACCTTATCCACGCAACGAAGGAATACCCTATCAAGGTTCCTCTTATACAACCTATTGTCCCACAAGACAAAGTTGTCAGCTTTCAACTTGACAGTCCTCTTTCCTTTACAAGATAGGTGAGTAGGACACTCAACGTAGGTAAGGAAATGAGCAATATTTGAATACCACTCATTTGTGGTGGTGACAAAGAGGACTGTTGGTGTGTCTTCAACCTCAATTCTTTCATGCCCTATTTCTTCTAGTATGTTGTCAGCAATCAATTGGCAAAGGCCTCTTCTCCACACAAGCTTGGTTAGTTTGATAACAAGATCAAACTCCTATATTTTAGCAACTTAATTGCCCCTTTTGGTTCCAAACTCCTGCTGAGTTAATATGGATTTGATTGTGGTATCAGGAATCAAGGCAATAATGTGTGAATCTAAGATGTAAAAATGGAAGTGCTTTACTGTCTTTACCACTGCATAAACATGCTTCTCTAGATTTGAATATTTTAGTTCATGAGCTTTGAGAGGATAGCTCATGAAGGATATGGGAGATTCCACACCTTCTTTGTTTTGTTGAACTAGAATTGCTGAAAATGTGTGCTCGAAAGCATAACTGTACATTGTGAAATCTTTGGTATAATCTAGACAAACCAGAATTGGGGCATGCGTAATAGCTGTCTTGATGTCCCAAAATGTTAATTTGCCTTCTTCAATCCAGTTGAAAGTGGCCTTTCCCTTCATCATATTCACAATATGGTGAGTCTTCTCAGCGAACTCAGGAATGAACCTTTGTAAAAAAATCACCCTTTCAAAGAAAGAGTGAACTATAGTCTTACTTGTGAGCAAAGTAAGCTCCTAGATGGATTTGACTCTTTTTGAGTCAATATTTATGCCTTCTTGGGATACAATGTGTCTAAGAAGTTTCCATTCTGTTACCCCAAAAATAGACTTCTTGGGATTTAGAGAAATGCCATTTTGGCAACATCATTCCAACACTTATTGCAAATGATGTAGGTGATCAGGACGATGCTTGGAAAAGACTGTTAAATCATCAAGGTACCCACAATGAACTTACCCATTTCATCTTTAAAAGCAAGGTTCATTTCTCTTTGAAAAGTGGCACGAACATTTATCAATCCAAATGGTATTTTTTGATACACAAAGGTGCCCCAAGGTGTGGTGAAGATAGTCTTATGTTGGTCTACTTTGCCAACTTCCACTTGATTGTACTCCAAAAAGCCATCCAACATTGATAACATCTCTGAACTAGTCACCATTTAAAGGACTTGATCCATGATGGGTAGAGGGTAATTATCCTTTAGGGAGGATTGATTCAAATTCCTAAAATCGATGCATAGGCAAATTTCACCATTCTTTTTCCTCACAAGAACTATGTTTGCAATCCATGTAGAATGATGGATTGGGAAAATTATTCTAGCGTTTAGTATTTTCTATATTTTGGATAGAATAGTACCTGATATTTTTGGATTATACTACCAAGATTTTTACTTGTAAGGCACTGAATCACTCTTGAGAGGAATTTCATGGCAAATTTATTCAAGCCTGAGCGACTTCAGGTCATCATAAGAGTATGCCAAAACATCCATGTAATGGTAAAGCAGGTCAGTAAATTTGAGTTTTTCCTATAGAGTGCAACACTTTCCAATGTTTGCCATCTTGGGATTTTCCTTGGTACCCAAATTTATCTGATCAAACTCCAGGGAGGAGCTTGAATCCATTTGTTGTTGTTTGATGAACCTATCGTGCTTGTCAAATAGTTTCTCAAGGGAAACCAATTTTTTGGGAATTTTATTCCCTTTTAGCTGTAGGAATTCTTCACCTATGTCTGAACTTGTTTTAGGGGCTGATTCAAGTATTTGAGGCTTACTACCTTTGAAGTGAAGTTGTTCAAAGTTGTCTTTTTGTTCCAAAAAGGCAATGATTTAGTTGTCCCCATTGAACACTTGCTAATGATTGGCATTGTCAGGCACACTTGGTCGAAAGACTAATTCGATAGTGTACCTATCTCCCTTAAAATCTAGGTGAGGAACCAAAAGAGTTATAGAAATAGCTAATACATCAGTTTAGTCATTAAATTCCCTGGGTACTGCAGAGATACTAAAAGCATCAAAGCTTTTAATTTGATCCCAAACTAAATTACGGTAATGGCACAACCTCTCATTTTTGGTTTGGTATAGGTTCCTAACCTGGCAAACCAATAGCTCAAAATCTCCTTTAGCATGAAGGTGTTTGATGCCCCTATCTCGAGTAGCCTTCAATCTGAGTAGTAGTGATTCATATTTAGCAGTATTGTTGGTGTTGCTGAACTATAATTTATATGAAGGAAAAATATCTCTTTGAGGAGATATCAACACAATTTTAGCTCCCGAGCCAGTAGAAGAATCGTTGCCATCAAATTCAAGAATCCACACATTATCAGAAACTAACCTTTCCTTAGATTTTTCTTTGTTTGGAGGGGAGGATTCCTCTGGGCTGGCACTGTGCTTTATTAAGTCTTATACTATTTTATCTAAACCAATTTTTAGATTATCATCTTCAAAAAAATTATCAGCCAGGATAGGAACATCCTCTGTAGTCAGGAAGTAATTACCCATGCTTGAAGACTTAAATAGAATTTGATCTTTAGGCACT
The DNA here is from genome assembly GCA_037957365.1 of Torreya grandis. Classification (NCBI taxonomy): domain Eukaryota; kingdom Viridiplantae; phylum Streptophyta; class Pinopsida; order Cupressales; family Taxaceae; genus Torreya; species Torreya grandis. The sequence goes on along the minus strand of JARHVA010006177.1, from coordinate 235,006 downwards.
GATGTTTGAGTGACATCATATTTTGCTTCCTTCTTAGGGAGCAATCTCTGCATGACACCTTTGACTGGTATCCTTGCTTCAAATAGGTCCATACTTAACTCACCACCAACATCCTTGCAGAAATTTCATCCAAGCAGAATGCCATAGGAGGCTGGGACATCGACCACCAAGACTGTCATCTTAATTCTCTTATTTGGAAATACTGTAAATGTAAATTGGGCATCCTTGATTTTTTCCAACAATGGCACTTATTTGTTCTCCATGGAGAAACATCTCCAAAATGTATTGGTTAGTGTGAGACCAAGGGATTCTACCACTTTGATAGGCATGACATTTTCAGATGCACCTGAGTCTATTATGCAGTTGTTCAGCTGGTGTCCATTTATCAGCAGGGAAACATAAAATGGTTCTATTTTCCCAGGGGCAGCTAGAGGAGTAATGACAAGGTTATTCTAGGTGGATGTGTTCTTGGAAGGACTAGGAGCTACTTTCAAAATTACTTATCCTATAGGGATATATTTATCTTTCACACATTCCACTAATCTATCCAACTGTTCACGATTAGATTGCAGGAATTCAAATTTGGACATCTGATTTTTGGTTTTATTGACATGGTCGATTATTTCAAATGTCTAAAATGAATTAGGAACGGGGGAAGGTAGTTCATCTTTCTAGTTTTTAGGGGGGGACTGGTCTATAAATTTAAAGTTGAAGATGAAGGAATACTTGATGTACTTACCTTTTTAGCGATCACCAGGTCCTTTGATTGAAAAGGCAGAGTGGTTCTCCACTTAGCAATTGAAATTGTTGGTTGAGAATGCTCCTCTATTTTTTTCTTATCAGCTTGTTGGGATGACTGTTTTGGGATTGGATGAATACAACGTATGATCCATCAACTACTTCACCTTTACTTTTGGGTTCATTCTAGTAATTTAGGAAACCAATGTTGGAGTCACCAACTAATTCTTCTTCTCCCTCTGTGAAGAGATTAACATCATCTTCTTGGTTCAATTCAGGCTAGAAAGAGAAATCAAATTTTGTCTCAAGATATCTAACTACTAAATTGGTTGGAGGTGCTTCAATGGCAAGCTTCCCATGTGGGGGAGGAAGGTGATTTAGCTACCCTTGATTCTTGGCAACATTTCCTTGGTATGACTGATTGGGAAATGTTCTCATTGGTATATCTCTGTATGAAGGAATAGAAGAAATCCCTTGCCCCATTTGCTTCTTGAGAGTTAGCAACTCATTTTCTAGCTTCTACACCATTAGATTAGTGGTGCCTGTAGATGGATATTCAGAGGATGAAGAAGATTTGCCATTGTTAGGATCTCTCCTTATCTTTCTCACCAAGATGAGATCATCTTCTACCTTAGTAGCCAAATCTTGCACTATAGCAAGGTCTATGTGGCCAGTATGTCTCATTAAAAAACTCACTTCAGGTAGCTGAGAGTTGATGAAGAAGCATTTGAGATTCTTAACTGTTGGCTAAGCAATTGTAGGAATCCTAGTCCTCAACTTGTCAAATTTGGAAATGAAGTCCCTCATAGGTTCATGAGGCTCTTTCTTCATCTATGTGAGCTAGGCTAGCAGGGCATGCACATCTTTTGCAAGCTTGAACCTTGCTTCAAACTTGGCTTTGAAGGTGTTCTAGTTAGTCACAATCTGGGCCTACAAATGATAAAACTAGTCTGCAGCAGCACCTTGTAATGTTTCCACAAATAGCCTGACTGCTACGTCCTCATACTCCATGCCTATCACACCACAGGATATGCTGAAGGTTTTAATATGTTCATTGGGATGAACTCTCCCATCACCAAAGAACTTGGGAAAATTCTTTCTTGAACTGTGTGGTAGCTCATGTCGAGGTGGAGTTAAATTGAGTGGGCCAAAAGAGTTACTCTAGGATCCTTGAACTGCCATTATTTGACTACTGAAGGGAGGGATAACAAATGCTTGAGGGGTATGTATTGACAAAGCTCTACTAACAGAAAAAATGGATGCTTTGCCTAGTAATGGAGACCTAACTTTTGTAGGAGAAAAACTCCTAGTGCATTAGAGGTGAGATGGTGAAAGAAACAAATCAAAATTGCTTTGCTATACCAGCTCGAATACAGGGTCAACAATACCTTTGGATCTCTGGCTTCTTGTATACTATGGAGCTACTAGATTGATAGAACTTAAAAATGGATAAGGATAGGGACTACTTCAATTTGAAGCTTGAGGCTTCAAGCTGTGCGTTCTTCCCCAGTGGAGTCACCAAAAGTTATTGTGTGAATATTTTGTCACCAACCAATCGATGGGAAAAATAAGTTGTTTCAATCACAACATAAGGAGATTGATCAGCCAAATGTGCATGTTTACCACATCAAAAGTAGACAAATCTCTCCTCTCATCAAGGGGAGGTTCCCTATAGCTATAAGGTACTATATATATATATATATATATATAAAAGCAAAAAATAACACTCAGGGATGGGACAACACCATCCATCTCTCTTTTTTTAGAGATGATGTTCACAGACATAGGAGAATTTTGGTGAAAACACTGAAGGCACTTCTCTTCTTTCAGAAGTGGTCTGCAGCAAACAATAGGAATTCTTTCTAGAAAGTAACTGATAAGTAAATGTAATAGGATGCAATAACTAGCAGAATGAGATGTAACACAAACTCTCCACCTCAACTACCAAAGAGTGAAATATGAAGGACAATGGGGGAACAAAGTCATCCCAAGATCTTTTAAATATGAACATAAAATAAACACACTAAAGACAATTGTGGTAGCACAAAGTCTCTCCATAGTCAGCTTCATGACACCTTCCTAGTTACTTCCACTAGTTCTTCTTATTTAATTAAATGGATAAGAACACATTCAGGAAATAGACATAAGAAAAATTTCCTCAACAACACAAGATATTCTAGCATAAAGTCTAAAAAGTCACTTGTTTTCTCATTCAAATAATGAAATATGATTAACAATCTAAGCTCAAAGTCTTAGTAATGCCTTTCAATTTGGGAAAAGTTTTACTTCTAATAACAAAAAGATCTCCCTTGCATAAAATAAGAGATTACAATATACAACACTCCAAGAAAGACATGGGCACTTTGTTTCATGGAATGGCCCATGCTACATTCAATGCCTTGAATGCATTTTCAGTTTTATCAAGGGGCCATGCTAGAATAGGGCATCAGCCTTAACTGTGGCATGCATAATCATCTTGAAAGTATTCTCCTTAGCATGGGTCATCTGATCTATTTTTAGATATGTACATGGTTGTCCACTCACTTTTATTCAAAGGGAGAAAAATAGGCCGCACCTTTGAATGTTTATGCACTCAGATGTCTACTTGGTGGACTATTCCACCTACTAAAATAACTCCCCTATAGATATTTCAGTACTCCTATAGCTTTCCCTCTTTCTTATTGAAATTTGAGCTCTTGAGCTATCTTCTTACCTTCAACATGCTCTTTTAGCTTCCTCTTCAGATGTTTGTTGAGTTTGTTCTTTAGGTTTTGTGCCATTTTTGAAAATACACAAGCATTTCATTTCCCTAAATTTGACATCTGTAGGGATGTCATTGGTCACTTGGTCATCTGAACTACTTTGAACTTTGAACCTTTGAAGTGCATCGGTTCAATGGTTTAAAGTGGTTCAACGATTGGCGGTTCAATCAGTTCTTTGGTTCAATCATTATTCAAACCTTTTGGTTGAACTCCTTGTTGAACTTCCTCTACTTCTTCCATTCACTCAAAGCTTCCTTTCTGCACTTTGAACTGGTTGAACTCTTTGAACCATTTAAACCTATGAACCATTTCGGTCAACAGTTCATCCTCTTTCTTTGAATCCTTTTATTCTCCAAGTCTTTTGAAATTTATTGAACCTTTGAACCTTTGAACCTTGAACCATTTTGATTCAAAGTTCAATGGTTCATTCTCTTTCTTTGAATCCTTTGAAGTTTTGAACTCTCTAGATTCTTTTCTGTTCTGTTGAACTCATTGAACCTTTGAACTTTGAACTCTTTTATTTCAAGGTTCAACAGTTCAATGGTTCATTCTTTGCTCTTCGAATCCTTTGTTCTTCTAAGTCTTTCAAACTTTATTAAACTCATTAAACCTTTAAACTCTTTTGGTTCAAGGTTCAATGGTTCAACGGTTCAATCTTTCTTCTTTGAAGTCTTCTTTTGTTTAAGTCTTTTAATCTCATTGAACTCATTAAACCTTTAAACTCATTGAACCATTTTGGTTCAAGGTTCAATGGTTTCAATAGTTCAACCTTCACTCTTTGAAGCCTTCTTTTCTTTAAGTCTGCCAAACTTTAATGAACTTGAGAACTTGCCAAAGTCTTTGAACTCGTTGAACTCTTCAAAGTGGTTGAACTTCTTTGAACTTGTTGAGCTCTTCAAAGTGGTTGAACTTCTTTGAACTCGTTGAGCACTTAACTCTTTTTAAAACTTTGAACTCATTAAACCTTTATGAAGTGGGGTTTAATGGTTCAATGGTTTAAGGGTTCATTCTATTTTTTTGAAGCCTACCGCTAAGTCTTTTGATTGAACCTCGATGTTGAACCAGCCTTGAAAATGCCTAAGTGTTGGAACTTCTTTCTGAGAAAGTCAACCTGTTGAACTTGTGAGTTATTTAGCTGAGAATGCTTGAATAATTGAAGAACTTGAATACTCAGAACATTTTTTGAGAAGGGAAGAGAGAATTTTGGTCTACAAGACCAAAATAGTTGATATGTTGTCCCAAAAAACAAGTGACAGATTTTGGGATCAACAAGTTTGAAGGAATTTTGCCTTAAGAAAAATTGTCCCAAATAATTTTCTCAAAGGAATCACATTCTTAGAATGGCCCCTCACCTCTTTGAAATGATTCTTTGGAAACTCTGCTTATGTCCACTTCCCAAAATAAAATAACCCTTTGTAAACCTTGAAGTGGGCCATTTTATTGAGAAAATACCCTTCAATAATTTTGAAAAGACCAATTCCTTTAGAACTTTTTTCCAAAAAACCAATTCATTTAGAATTTTTAACTAGACCATTTCTCAAGAAAATAACCTTTCAGGGAAATTATTTGGTTAGTTTGCTTTAGAATTCCTTCAGGAATTTTGAGAAGAACCATTTTATTGAAGAGTTACCCTTTGGGAAAATTGTCCCAGATAATTTTCCTAAAAGGAAAGGTCTTTGCCTTTTGCTTTGGACATTTTGTCTGAAATAAATATCCATTCGAAACCTTGTCTTAGATAGCATGTCTAAAATAATTCAACACTTAGCCAAAAAAGGGTCTTGAAAGAAAAGAAACACTTAGTCCCACAAAGTCTAAAAGAATGAACAAGTAAAGACTTAGCTAAATAAAAGATTTTGCACTTAGCTTCCAGCTTGTAGGCTTATCCTTGAACACTGCTATTGGATCCTTAGAAAACCTTGCTTGGATCCTCTCTATTTGCAAATGTTGGATCCATTTATATGCCTTTGATCTATTACTTGATAAAACCATGCAAGATCTTTATATGTGGGCCAAAAATGGCCAACACATATTCTGAAAACACCTACATATTGAAATATTCTAAAAAACCCTAAAAATTATAAAATCCATAAAATCCAAAACATATTTATATTTTTTTGTCATCTTGTCATGTCTTAAGTATCCTAGTTACTTTATCCTATGTCTTAAGTTGTCCATGTCATCATGCCTTTCCTTATGTCTTCATCTTACCATCTTGCCTTATCTTAAGATCCTAGTTACTTTATCCTATGTCTTAAGTTGTCCATGTCATCATGCCTTTCCTTATGTCTTCATCTTACCATCTTGCCTTATCTTAAGTACTAATAGTCTTATCAATTTTTCATCTTATCTTGTCTCAACATCTTGGTCATCTTATATTATATCTTCCACATATTTATCCTAAATTATCATAGTCCCTAGCCTACTCCAAGTCCATACCTTATAAGTTCCTATCCTTAATCTGAATTCACATCGTGATCATCATGACCGACATAGTCCAACTCACCACTTAATTAATCATCCACTCAACTCTCATTAGGATAATAGACAATACACTTATCACAATGCATCTCTATGTAGATACTTAGGTATGTTATATGTTCTATGTTGTTTGATTTTTTGTATATCTTTTATCATGTATAAATGATTATCTTTTGTTTCATTTACTTGTATATATTTATTTTTAGTTGTACATCATGTATCTTTTTGTCTATTTGGAAATGCATGAGGATGCTATGATGTCACAAAAATGTATAATGATGCTTTTATGCGCCCTCAATGATGTAGAGTTTGTTATTTTTTACCTTTTATAATCATGCACTTTGTCATAATGTCCTCTTGGTCATAATTATATCATGGGGCATACTATCTAGTGTTATATTTACATCAGATTGCTTAGACTCTAATGAGACCTTATTATAGTAATGATGGCTTGATAATATACACAATCATCATTCTTCCTATCCTATATCATTTGTCATGACATCTAACATCCCATATCCAATCATTTATCTTAGTCCTCTATCCTTAATTTGATCAACCAAATCCACTCCTCTAATATTGAATCATTCCTCCAATTCCTTATCATCACGTCTATATCCTCTAGTCAATCATCTATCATATCTCTAGTCATCAACTTCTAACATCGCAACTCCCATCATTTCTTCTAGTCCTCTATCTTCATGTCTAATATCTAAGTCACACCATCTATCTAATAATTAATATGTCTAGCAGTCCTCATCATCCTAATATTTTAATCCATCATCATCATCCTCTAATCTATTCTAAACTACATTGGCTTTATGTCTTTTCAAACTATGTAGGAAACACTCAGTCACATGGTGTGTTTGAAGTCATCTCAACCACTTTCACCACTTTCCCCATCATTCATCATCACATCTATCTTATCCTTAATCATCCCCAAGTCTTGCATCAATCAAATCCTTGAGCTATAATATATATCATTAATCAATCCGGCTATTTATCAGTCACCATCCCCACCATCATCTCCCTAATCATTTCTTCAATAACTTACACCTATCAATTGGGCTGATAAATCACAATATCCATCTTTTCTTCCATCAGTCATCTATTATCATTAACTAGTCAATTCACCATTTAAAGTTTATGTATTCCTCCTTTAATTAGGTATAACTAAGACCATAACTTTATTATCACTCCCTTGCATGTGTCCTTTCTAGAGGCATTATTTGTATTAATCATAATATGGCTCATTGATCCAATGTAGCAGTTCAATTCTTCCCATTCATCCTTGGTAACTCAGTCATATCATTTCTTCTCTCTCATATCCTTCATCATATCACTCGACTTTAGCATTGATCTACACTAGTCATTAATATTATCAATTCATTGTCTTATTTTGGCCTGATATTCTCCCATGCGTGTGTCCTTGCTTGGGATATGTCAATAAATCATGGCATTCTATATTTATCATCTTGGTCTACATCTCTCCTTAACATGTGTCCTTTCTTGGGATATGTCTAAATCTTGAGACCTTTTCTATTATCATCATCATGTTACTATTGATTCCCACTTGGGATGCGTTGAAAACCATGACACAATCATTTATACTCCATGTGCATAGGTCTTTGGCAGGGGCATCATCATTTTACATCTTATTACTCATGTCAAATTCATTTTCTTCATCACTAGTCCCACATCTAGCATCCCAACCCCTTATCTCTTCACACATCCCACCCCTCATTTCTTTTTTCGAGTGGTCATATACCTATTTCCTCCCCACATGTCTCCTCGAGGGGGCATCATGTCCACTAACATTCAACATTCATCCATATGTGTTTTTCTTATTTGAAAGACCATTACTTATTTTACTTCATTTAGTCGTAATTCCATTTTAAAGAGGGGTAAAATGTATGCATCCTAATTGTGTCACCTTATTAGGCTTGCTAATTTCAATACTAATTCCCATCTAATTCTAATTAATAATTCACTAATTAATTCGTTTCATCATTATTTCATCTAACATTGCCTATTCCCCTATTCAATAATCTAATCTTCTTTATATATCTATATTAACACTCATATTCCCCATCCAATATTAATTCCCTTGTTATTTATTATTAACGTCTCATTTATCACCTAAATCCCTCTTATGCCCACTTGTGAATTTTCAATTCACAAAATCACACCTATTCCTAAGTTCCTCTACAAGCCTACCCATTAGCCATGACATCATCACTTTATTAACCTAGTCTAATCCTTCTCTAATCATCATTCGATTCCCTAATGGAATATAGAATCCTCCACCACCATTCTCCTTTTCTAGAGAGTTCTCTTTCTAGAGGTTTCTAAAAAAATTTAAATTCCTTAGAATTCCCTCCTTTCTCTCTAGAATCTTCTTCTCTACAGACTTTCAATGAATTTTTAATTTACTGAAAAATCTCCCTCCTTGGCCTATTTAAATCTATGACTCCCTCTATTCCAAATAATGAGTAAATTCATGCTAATGCAATCCATTAATCCTATCATCTTAGTCTTGAATCAAACTAATCCATGTAATCCAAGTCATTGATCAAGCTAATATCATGTTGAAAATCTTAGTCTACTTGCAAGCAATCCATTATCCATATCACTTAGTGTTTTTCTTGTTTCGATATTGACTTAGAGTACTTAGCTTTTAGGATATAATGCTAGTATGAATGTTTTAGTTATCTTTGCATTATTATCCTAGTTGACTCTATATTTTACTTATAGATTAGTGATTTGAGTATTTTTGATATAATTTACATATCATTCTCCAATTACTCAAATTAATCATCTCACACAGACTAATAAAAAAAGATTGATAGTAATAATTCCCTAATTTCACCAATAATTTTTTTACCCTAATATAAAAAATAAATATTACATTCAACTTAATATATTACATTCCACTTAACATATGACTTTATTTAATTCAAATTAAAATAGAAAAAAAAAAAGTTAGTTAATATTTCCCTTAAGATATTTTAAAGTCAACTACTTAAAGACACCTTTAGTTTAATTGCTTAAAAGGCACCTATTAGTCTTACGATATTAAGGAGCCTTTAGCATGACTTTTCTAATGTTTCTCTAATATCAATTGATGTTAAGGTGATCTAAATATGTCTTTACATGGATATCAGTTTTCAAAATTTGATTAAATAATATGGTAACATTAAGCCATTTTAAGGTCCGACACTAAAAACAACTTTGATTGGTCAAAATACTTTAATTTATATATTTAGATTTTTTTTTTTAAAAAAAATGAACATATTTAAATTAAATTTAAAAGAGGTTTCTTTTCTTTTTATAGTTTATAAAAAAACAAATTTGAAAATATCCTTCACTTTTTATTATGCCAATAACTTGAAAACACCTTAAAAAAAAGAAACAAAGAAGAAAAACACAAAATCATTTCTCTAATATCATGTTGAAATTTGATAAATATTTTTGAGTTTTACAAATCAACCTATTAAATATTTTTGATAAAGCTATTGTCCACTCACATACTTAAAAATAAAAAATTGACATAAAAGAAAATCATAAATTGATTATAATATTAATATTAATTAAATAACATAAATATTATAAAATAAACCCCCCCCCCCCCAAATATATAAGAGATTTGTTTTCATTAACAATTTAAAAATAGTTTTAAAAAAAATACAAAATATTTTCTCTAATACTATATTCAGATTTAACAAATACCAATAAAATTCACGTTTTATATATAACAAACAAACCAAAACCTCCTTTTAGCTTAACCTACTCTCTTACAAAAAAAGTGTTTGCAAAGAAGAAAACTATATATTGACTACATTACTAAAAATTTTAATAACATAAATATAGTTTATTGTACCTTTATATTAATAGTAAAATGAAATAACTATTCATCTTATAAATTATTATATTTAAAAAATGATATGCTAGAATAAATTTAGAATAATTTCAAAGATTCTATAAATTTATGAAATGAAATTGTAAAAGAAAATATATTTATTTTTTTAAATTATAATTTAAAGAATAAATAAATATTTAAAGAAAAATATATATACAACATAAGTTATAATAAATAAATAATTTATACATAAAAAATTGAAGGCATGTATTTACAAAAATGTATGCAAAAGATTGGATGAGAATTTAGAATAACTCTTTTTTAATATAAGTTGTGAATATTTTATTGAATTATGAACTTAAAATATTAGATATTAATTTTAATGGGATATGTTTTAGTTGTTTTCTCAAGCTTCTCACTCTTTAATATATATATATATATATTCATTTACCTAAATTAATTCAATAAGTAGTCATTTATTTAAATGACATGTTTCACTCATATTTTTTAGTAGAGGGAAGAATGGTGAATGTAATCCACCACTTCAAATTTCTAATCCTCTAGTCTCTTTTTTTATTAGCAAAGATTTTAGTGAATGTAGTGTCTAATAAATCATCCTCATCTAATAATTATTAATAATGTGAGATTAACCCAATTCTAACCCAATCATATATTTTTAATGTTAAGTTGAAGACTTTCAAGAACAATTTTAATTAGATATTAATTTTAGTGATATTTTTACTCGTGTATGTTTTAGTCATTTACCCAAATGACCTCTATGAGTATTCATTTACCTAAATAATATTTTTCTCTCATATATTTTGGGTAATAATCACAAGGTAAGGGGACCCACTTTGACACACATGCACTGTAAGCATTTGTTAGTAGAGAAGGAATGGTGAATGTAATTCACCACTTCAGTTTCTCACCTTCTAACTTTTTTCCCCATTGATAAGATTTTGTTTAGTGTAGTGACTAATAAAATATTAAAATAAATTAGAAAAAATTCACTAAATCTAAGTGTAAAATGTATAGGTCTTACCTTTACACCAACAAACAATGCACACTAGTATAGTATTCAAATTCTTTCATTGTATTTCCACGTCCCTTAAATTATCATTTATGTCAGAATTTTAAAGGGTTTGCATACATTATAGCCCAAACTAGAACACAACCAACTTTTGTAATGTGACTAATATGTTTTCTCACTAATAAAGATAAATAAATTTAACTACTTTTCTATTTCTAGTAGAGATGTATGATACTAAGGACCTATTTAACCTAAAATTTAGATAAGGGGATATCTAGGGTTAAAGGGATATTATATTAAATTTTACATAAAGATGGCGAACTAACCTAAAGAGTAGGATAATTGATAGAAACTCAGATAAATAATATTCTGAAGCTATACAATTAAGATTGCTAAAAATAATAAAGTACAATTATTGACAGATATTTCAATGAATAGGGAACAATGATACTTAGTTTACTATGCTCATGTAGGTATGATATATAATATGATAGAAGTGGAATATAATATGATCTTAGAATAGTCTCCATATTCTATGAATATTATTTATGTGGCCTTAAACCTTTGCGTTAAATCTAGATAGTTGCATCGATGTATGTGTCTAACTTTGGCCAGGTGTCTTATACAAATTACTGAATTAACATGGATGTGACTAACTGAAGCCTTTTGATTTTTATATCACCTTTATTATTATTTATATATATCATGCGCATAGATTGTCACTCTTTGTTGAATGATCAAACCCTAGCTTCCTCACCCTTGGAGTGATCGTGGGGAAAATGGGTTTATGGACTCATGATATCGAGCTACCCCAAGGACCCCTCTATCAATGGGCATTGCCTACATATCAAGTACTCTGAAGAGGGACTTAGACTTATGTATTTCTCCCCTATGTGTTGGCTTGTATGCATACAAGGATATAATATATGATAAGCAAAGACATGTAGTGACCTGTCTTATAACTTAAAAAATATGACTCATGAACTACTCTTTGAATGCTTCATAATTGTGGGAATCTTACTCCTATGACTAATATATAAATAGGGATGAATAGGGTAGGTTTGCTCACTTAAATGCTTGATTGAGTGTTTCTTGGTAAGTTGCCTTGTGAGTTTTTGATATTTTATAGGTGAGGAATGATCAAGAGTTCATCTTATATATACTAAATATCTTTTATAAATATATCACATTAAATTACTTAGGCTGACCTTTAGGATACATTTCATTTGCAAATTTCATAAATTTTGGGTATTGGATACTTTGAATGAAAAGTGGAGACTTGCATCGATGCAAGTGTCTATTTGGGACACAAGTGTCAACAAATCTAGATAATAGGTACATGTTCAAAATTGGTAGTGAAGGATAATTATCAAGTTTAGATATTTTTTCAAAATATATAAGGCTTGGTCATTTGGATAATACTAGTCAGACTAAAAGATAATAAATTTAGGCACAAAGAGATAGTGAATGTGAGCCATTCGACAATAGGTAGGTCAATAACTAAAAGCTATAATTGTGATGGATATTTTCTAAGTGTACAACATTGAATGCTACATAAATTATATTTTAGTGTCTACATTTACCCCTACCCTTTAATCTAGTAATGAAATTATTATTTTAAAGGAAATAAATTCATCCCTTTGTGTATATAACACACCTTATTTTTGTGTGAGCCCAACTTGAGTGTTTTGTTAATGATTGACCTAAAACCAAGATTATGTTACAATATATAATCAATATTCAAAATCTAAAATTTAAATAAATTGAAATGCTTGAAATTAAAAAGAGCAAAATTAGGAATACACATACAATGTGTTTATGCAACCATCTTATCTTTTGGAAATTTGATTTGAAAGGATGCCTCATTATGAAGCACTAAAGTTGAGATTAGGAAAATTATGAACCTAAAAGTACACACACACACACACACATGGAGAGATTAGAGACACATGCCCCCAACCTTATTGTAAAGGTGAGTTATAACACGTCTATTGAGCTTGTTTCATCTCAATTGTGTAACCCAAATATGTGTATTATCTAGTGAGTGTGATAAATTAAATTGGATCAACTCACAATATATATATTTAGGGTTGAAAATCCAACCTATGAGTTTGGTAAAGTGATGTAGGGGTGTTAATGAACCTTGAACTTCTTATTAGAACTCCTTCTCACTAGGCCTGTTTGTTCTTATTCTTAAAATATAATAGAATAATATGAATTTAGAATATTTAAATATATATATATATATTTAAAAATTAATTCGTATGATACATCAACTCATCACATCCATTTATATCTTTAGGCATGCTTAGAAATGAAAAAAAATGCAAAACAAAGTTTTACAAGCATAAAAAATTAGGCATGCAGACTATTTTTTTGATGTAACTTCCTTTCAACAAGTCAAAAAAATATAAAAACACTTAAAAATATGAAAACACATTCTCATCAAGTTTCATCAAATTTGGATGAGTGTTTTTTGAGATATGGAGGTCTTAATGTTGTAAATAGGGGGTTTTGGCCTTATCTTTAGGTCTGTAGTCTAAGTTTTGTAAATATATTGAGATACAGGTGGTATTAAACTTTAAAACCAATTTAATTACTTTAAATAAATCAACACACACACCTCTCCTAAAAAAATCATGGGATTCAAATCAATACCTTGGGAGATATAGTTTTTTTTCCCTACTTAAACCCACATTTAAAAGTTGATTAAGGACAATGGGTCTGAGATTTTGGGATTTATATTTTTTAGGTATAAAAATTTGAAACCAATTTAATTAATTAAAATAAATCAACACACACACCTCTCCTAAAAAATTCATGGGATTCAGATCAATACCTTGGGATATAAAGTTGTTTTTCCCTACTTAAACCCACATTTAAAAGTTGATTAAGGACAATAGGTCTAAGATTTTGGGATTTATCATTTTGTAGGTATCCAATCAATGTTAAACCAATTATAAAACTTCATGTACATATTAATACACATTTTTACAAAGTTTTATAAAATTTAAGGGTTCATTTTCAAGAAACAGGGATTTTAGTCTTGAAAACCCTACCAGGCCTATACATAGGCTGAGAGCACTAAATAAAGAATAAATTGAGTTTTAAGACTTTTTTTTTTGGATTATTTCAATTGAATTATGTCTTCCCCACATTTATAATACTCTTTATATCAATAATTCACCTTGAACAATCCTAAATCATGATGAAAATAATCTTTTCTTGACTACATAATCTTGTACTTGATCTTGAGACCTATAAAATTAATGATTTTCAAAAAATGTATAAATACATCATATGGATATTAAATATATTGAATTTGAAATTAGTGTAAGTTTAGAGGAGATGTTTCTATTGACATGCCCCCACTGAATCTGGTGTCAAATTGGAGAGCATGTTTCCATAATAAAGCCCCACTGTAATCTTATGAATCTAAGAACTGGTGTCCAATATATAGAACATGCTTACATATCATGCCCCCACTTTAATATAAATAATTTTATAATAAGTGTAAACATTGAGAACATATTTCCTAACATTCCCCCACTATAATCTAGAAATGTTGAGAGCTAAATAAGTGTGTATGTCATGCCTTTTTGACATGCCCCTAATATAATCTAAAACTATGAAAATGTGGAAGTCATGCATCTATGACATGTCCCCACTAATATCCACCCAATTTTGAGGTGAGGATAAGTATAATATATTAGTCACATTACCTCAAAAGGATACGATAAGTGTATAAGTTTTGTATGGATCATGTAACATATAGGGATAACATGTATTGGCAGATATAGCAATGAGGTAAGTAATATGTGATCACAACAAGTCCCAAGAAGCATGATATAGATCATAGAAACATATAAAGAGTAACAGTACAATCTCAACAATCAATTAAGCACACATACAATATCACTCAAAAGTAAAGCAAAAGGAAATGGTCTAGGGAGACCTCATAAAAGGGTATGATTAAATGTCTCACAATCAAAGGGATATTACTTAGTCAAATGTCCATAAAACATAGATTTGCATATTCAAATGTCCACATACAATAAATAATGACATGTTCAAATGTCAAAATATAAAATCAAAGTCATGGGGACCATAATCAATGGAACATATTCAAATGATCGAACAAATAATATAATGTAAGATAATAGTAAGCAAAGAACACACTCAAATAAACATATAGAATATAAAATAAAGAATATAGGCAATCAACATGAACATAAAATACTAGTTCCTAAACATATGTGTTTGTAAAATGTTAAGTACATAAAATATCAAGTATATTTTGAAAGGTATAATCATGGATAGAGGCATGTGTAAGTATATATAATCTCAAACATGATAATGGAAAGTTATCATATAATAATGTAAAATGGGTGTATCATGATCAAATAATTAGATGCTCCCAACGTACTTAGGATGTGATTAAAGGGAAATATCAACATATGTGTGTGTGTGTATATCATGTACCTGGCTATGTCTATCTCACACTCAAATGAAGTGTGAACACATGCGTATATAGGGAAGAATGATATGTTATCTACTAACATGGAGAAAACAACATATGTATAACAAATAGTATAACTAGGAACATATTGAAACTTTTTGGTTATTTTTAATTATTTGAATGTTTTTTGTATTTTTCTAATATTTGATTTTTTTAATATTTAAAAAAAAATTAAATTCTAGCCAATTATCCCATCTAAGGGGTGTTCATTTGTAAGTGATTTGAACATTAGGTATGGTATATCAAACTAGTGGTACTATTTAGGAGCATATGTAGGTGTAATATCTAGCATTTTAGGCTATGTAATTCTCTGTGTATGTGTGATAGGACTATGTGGTCTTGAAGATGTGATATAAGGAGTAGGGTTTTGTGGAACCCATCGTTTCATGATCTGTAGTTTATTTTAAGTAGTCATAGTATGAACATATTTAAATGATTTTGATAAATTAGTATGATGTGTAGTTTTATATGAGGATTTCATGGAATCTATTGTGTATCTCTGATATAATGGCCTCTCAAGTATAGGCTAACCTAAGAAAGGGAATTGCCTATAGTTTACCCTTTCATGGAAGATTAACCTTATCAGGTTTTATAATTAATTATCTTCGATAAAATTTTATTTTCAAGTGGATGTTCATATGTAATTTTTAAAAATATGAGTACATGTTAGTATGAATGTATTTAATACACTCATGCAATGTGGAAGGTACTACATAGAGTTTATGTGTATTATTTCAAATACTTTACTTTTTTCATGCAATATGTTTGTGTTTAGCTTTAAAATGGATTGAGGAATCATAACTTGGTGTTAATAGGGTTAAGTATATATAAATTATAATGAAAAAGGGTGATAATTAGATCTACAATAGACAATTTGGATGCTAAACTCAAATATAAACATACACTAAATTTGTTATGCTAAAAATAGTCTAAATATAAAAAGTACAACTAAGTTATGCATGGAAATGGAAAATAAGTAATATACTTATATGGTTCTAATGATAACATAGTGCTAAATCTAGAATAAGTAAAAATCAAGATAGAAGGATATTCTGGGACAATTTTCATATTCTAGATATGATGCTTCTAGAGCTCTTGACACTAAAATTAGCTTTGGATGGTTGTGTCAACACTATTGTCTGTGTTTGATGCAAGTGTATTTTATAGAATATCTATTGGAAAAGGATGAAACCACTTGGATGCTTCTAGGTTTGTTTTCACCTTTACTTTGGTGCATTCAGATTTGGGTCATAGACTGTCACTCATGAATTTTCAAAACCCTAGTTCTTCATCTTATTGTGACCTCAGGTAAAAATGGGTTAGTAGGCACAAGGTGCCAAGCTAACCCCAAATTCCCCTCTGTTAGTGAGAATTTATTACATAGATAATACTTTGAAGATGGCCTTAGACTAATGTAGTTATCCCCTATGTGTTGGCTTGTGTGTAAATCATAAAATACGTGCAAATCAAGCACAATAGTGACCTAGCTTGTAACTTGAAAAATCTTAATTTTGGGATGCTCCTTTAGTACTTAAAACCTATAGATGTGATGTTCCTATAAATGATATGGAAATAGGGAAAAAAAATTCAATTGAATTCTTGATAGAGTGTTTTTGATAAGTTAACTTGATCTCTCTTGGTATTTTTTAAGTGAGGAATGAATGAGGCTTGATCCTGTATTTATATTAATCCCTTCTAGGGAAATAAATCACATTAAAGTACATAAATTGACCATTAAGATACATTTCATTTGAAAATTAGATGATTTTATGGCACTGGATAGTTATGTTGGGTCAAGACATTAACATCGATGCCAGTTCCTATCCTAGACATTAGTGTCCAAGGAGCAAGAAAGTAGGTACATGCTCAGAACTTGTAGATGTGGAAGATATGTACATTTTAAATATTCCATGCAAGATAGAAGCTCTAGGTCATTAATATAAGACTGGTCAGACTAATAGATATATTCCAAGGGGTACAAGATAGTAAATATGAGACTTGCAAAAGTGGGAAACATCCAGAACTAAAAGGAATAACCAAGGTCTAAGTTTTCCAAATCTATAAGACTAAGGTGTTATATAATCCATAAATATCATCTATAGTTTGAAATATGATATTTACTTATGTGGTAAAGTATTGATAGTTGTTCATTTATTTTGATGTAGTGATAACTTAGGCAATCACTATACACAATGGAATCCAGTTAGGAATAAAAATTCTTGACTATAATGATATGTGGTAACTGGGTTTATGCTTTTGGTTCTAAACATATAATTGATGTATCTATTGGATTATCAAATGTATCTATCTAATATATGATTTTGCATACTAGTTTTAGTACCTAAATTTGATATGTATATATAGAAGTAGGATCTATCAGCTTTGGCTTAATTCCCCCTCTACATGTCCCTCTAGATATATCTCAATGAACTAATGGTTCCTTAGTAGTATCAGTGTGGGAGAGATTTGTCATTGTAGAGGGTACACTAGGAGAAGGAATTCTTTGAGTGTTGACTTATATGAAGGCTAAAGGACTATACATTTATGAAAAGGAACATAATAAGATGTATAGACAATCTTAAAATGACTTTTAGAAGAAGTTGGGAAAAGAGACCTTGTTGTCTCTTTCTTAAATGTAATAAACCCTCCATCTACAAGTTGTGTAAGATTTTTATTTAGAGTAAAACAATCATTGTTTCGATTCCCATTAATACTATGGTAAGTTCAAAAGGGTTGTCTTTTTACCTTTTCAAAATTATGTGGTGGATGGTAGTAATTTGGAGTAAGATTAATCAACTGTTTATCCCATAGTGTATGCAATATGTCATGGTTTATTTCTTAGTCAATCAAATTGAATTGGTTGCCTCTTAGTATAGGTATTTTTTATGTGGATTCATTTCCTCTATGTAAAACTTTTATTATTTATTCCTTAGTACACACTTCTAATGTAAAATAAGGTAATTCAAGTGGCTCATAACCCTTATTATTTTTTTAGTGGTGTGTGGGAGGAATTTTTTGTACCATGTTTCTTTTTAGGTGAAGAAACATGTGATTCATTATTGTCATTTGTTTGGGAACATGCATATTTATGCATGTCTCAATATAAAGTATTGAAATAAGTAAAGGGATTGTGTAATGCTAATTATCTAAATGGAAAATGAATACCCCTACTAAATATGAATTATACATCCAAATCCGATAGGGTATAGCTCAAGGAATATAAAATCTCTTTGAATCAAATAACATAGTATTTAATAGTTTCATCCTCATTTTGAGTTAACTTTATAAAATATTCCAATGGTAGCTTGGGTAATTTGTGTTTATGAAAATGCAATAAAAATACATCGTTAATTTTTTTGAATATTGATATAGACCCATTAGGGAGGTTATAGAACCAAGTACGAGCTTCCTTAGTTAATCTCCCATGGAAAAGTAGCTAATAATAAGCATCTATGTTTTTCCCAATGGTCAAATGAGTGTATATATTATTCCCAATGATTTTTCTAAACTCCTATTCCATAAAATGTATAAAATAAAGGCATGATAAAATTATAAGGATAAGGATATTCAAATATATTTCGAGTAAGGGATTGGTCTACCAAAATATTATCGTTAAAATTAGCCTCATGGGAAGAAATTTACAATTTGAAGGGAACCATTTGTTATTGAAGATATATTATGGTAGTCATCATATATATAACATCACTAAGAGGGATTTTTAAATAGGTTGAATAGGTGTTTATAGGTTCCATACATATGAGACATAGGAATAATAGGTATTTACCACAATCCTTGCATTCTAAGATAAGATCATCATGTGGTTTGGAAACATTAGGTAAAGGAACTTCCACTTTACATGATAGTTCAAGATGGGTCATTATATCATTTGAATGTCATGAAGTTTTATACAACTATCATGGGAAAGGGCTTGAATACTTGAAGTTTAATTAAATTTAAGATGAATACAATATGTACTTTCATTATTTTCATCTAGAACTGGAACATGGTTTTGAGTAGAAAATGTAAAAGAGGGAAAAAGAGGAATATTCTCTATTTTCCTTGAAACATCATTATAAGGAGAAAAATTGAAAGTTTCACTTTTATTTTTTAATTCAAAAGAGAAAGGAATAGAAGATTAAATATAAATTTCTAGTTTAGATACATCATTATCAAAAGATAAAAGAACATTAACATAACTAGAATTTGAATCTTGAGTTGCATTACTTCAACTTGACTTTGGAAATTATTTTATTAGGAAACCTTTGGCATGTCTATTATTTATTATTTATCTTGACTTGGAAGAATATTAGTGAATGCATATACACTAATTTGGATAGTATTATCATTTTCATATTTCCAATCTAAAATAATAGGAAGAGAATTAGTACATGCATTTGTATCATTGAGATCTAGAGAGAGAAGTACTTTCACGATTTTCATTTGAGTGATCTAAACAAGAAACAAGATTTTTAACATTATTAAAAGTCTAGAAAGAAGTCAATCATTCATCCTTTTCAACATGGTAATAATTATAAAGAGAGTGAATGCATTGTGATATGTATGACAAATTGTTATTTTCAACATCATGAATGTTAACTTCTTGCATGTCTATTGTATCATCATTATGTGATGCATTAAAAAAGTTTATCATTTTTACCTTTTTTAGAATTGCATTATTGGAAAGAGAATAAATATGAGAACTAAGCTCCTCATATTTACATTAAATGGGGGTATAATCACACTCTTAACCATATGAAAACATGATATGATTTTCAACATATTCATTTAGACTTGCATTTTCATAATTAGTTTTTCCATTAGCATAGTTATAAACAAAAGAGGAGGATTGGACACTTTTTTAAAATTCCATAAGATCCTCACATGCAATACATTGCTCATCGATAATATTAAGCCAACGATCCAAAAAATGGGGTTTCCTTGAGATTGTAGTAGAATTCAACATGTTGAGGAAGGCTACAAATTTTGATGAAACCACATAAAAGAGAAGATCAATGCCAAGGTAAAAATAGAAAAAAAACATTACTTAAGCTATGCCCATATAACCAATATGATCTAAAAAAGAAATACAATAATCTAAAAATGAATTTTGTAAAAGTAGAAACCCTAAATATAATTTAGGGTTTGGTTCAAATAAGAATAGAGGATGGGTTCATGCCATCTTCACCAAATGTTTAACCCTAAATTTATATAAGGAGATATATAGGGTTAAATGGATATTAGATTAATTTTTACATAAAGATGGTAAACTTACATAATGATCAGGCCAATTAATATAAACTCAGATAAATAATATTCTAAATTTATACAATTGTGTTTTAACCTTTTAGGACTTAGTATCTAGAAATCCTATGTTGTTAAAGGGATGAGTATAACAATAACCTAGAATGAAAACTAGAAATAATTGATTTGACAAGGTTTTCTTAAAATAGTAAGAATAGAGAAAAAAAAACTTATATGGAATAAAATAGGTATTTATGTGACTTAGGAGGCTAAAACACACTGAATAAATAGGCATATAACTTCAGTTATATGACTGTAGTTGAATTCTAGCCTCAAACAGTAGTGCCCTTATGCGGACAATAGTGCCATATGGTGCTAGTGTCCAATTATGGCACTAATGTCCCTCTTGGAAGAGTTGTATGAAACTTATATGGAAGTTATAAGAGGTTTTGGGGGACCTGTAGGTGGTTCTATATCTTTTATAAGCTCACTTATGTCACTATTTTAGCTAAATATCTTATAAAACCCTAATGAGTACCTTTACACATGAAACAACAACATGATCAAATATAAAAGAAAGGAAAAAATGGGTTGTGGGATATTATGGTCACATGAAGTATAAATCCTATTAACTTGGATGTTGTCTACATTAACCCCAATGCTAGGGGTATTAGATCACATGTAGTTCTCCCTTAGGGAATGTGCATAATCAATGCATATGATATGTTACAATGACTTTCACTTAGGTCCTTATTTGATCAAGCATGCAATGTCTAGATGTGATAGTTGAGTAGTATGTAGAGTATTGAGTTGTACTATTGATTTATTTTATGTAATTATGTGCCAAAATAGTGAGTGATAGATGTATAATGCATTGTGAGGATTTTTATATATAAGGAACTTTGATTTGAATGTAAGACCTTGTTCGTTGGCTAAAATTCATAAAAGAGGAATAAAAACATAAGAAAAGGCTCAAAGTAGGTTAGGACCCAAAACATATGATAAAATGACCATTAGACACTAGAGCCTTAATTTTATGCTAGTGCCACATGGTGCTACTATCTTAAAAATGGAACTAGTGTCCTTAGGCCTAAAAATAGAGTTAAGACCAAGCAAGATAGGATAGGGGACCCTGTGACTGGGAGGAGGTGACTTAGGACCATTGAGGTGCAACAAATAGGGAAGATAAGACATAATAAAGATCAAAATACCCAAAATAAACATGTGAACAAGGGTTATAGTCATCACTAAGACCTTCATCTGAAAGAAAAATAAAATATATAGTACTTGTGGTTTCTTGACCAAATTAGGGTGTATATATTTAACCCCCTTTTATTCTAGTAATGTAATGAAATGAAAGTACTAGAGTAAAATAAAAAGAGGAATGCATACTTTTACTTACCTATGTGGATGTGTTATGAACCTATCTCACTTCTTGACCAGATAAGTGGACAAGTGTTAGAGAGAAATATGTGAAGAGGAAATCCATAATGTGGATGTCCTCTGTACTAAATATGAATAGTGAACTAAAATGTGAGTAACATAACCCTATTTTCCCCCACCCTAATATATGTACTAAATCTAAGTATGTAAATTAAATACATGGAGAATAAGGCTTATTTTCCACACTTTGATATGTGTACTAAATTTAAGTATTGTAAATTAGGTCTAGTGGAAGGCTATGGATCAACTACTATAGACAATCATGTGACCCAAACTAGTGAAATGCTTGTGACATCTTGATGAAAATCTGAGTGTAACCCAGTAATATGAAAAATATAGATCAAGGATATGTGATCTACATCATGCCCCCAATCTTGATATATGAGTAATGTAGCTATGTATCTAAACATATGCATATTTGAGTCAAATTATATATCTATGGGATCATATATATCTGAGTCAAACTTTATATCTGAGTGAACCTATATATCTAAGTGAACCTATATATCTAAGTCAAACTATATATTTAAGCCAAATTATATATCTATGTTAAAATGTATATCAATATCTGAGTAGACCTATGTGTTTGAATATCTCTATTTGAGTGAACCTATGTGTTTGAATATCTATATTTGAGTAGACCTATGTGTCTGAATATTTATATTTGAGTAGACCTATGTGTCTGAACATCTATATCTGAGTAGACCTATGTGTCTAAATATTTATATCTAAGTGAACCTATGTGTTTGAATATTTGTATTTAAGTAGACATATGTGTCTAAATATTTGTATCTGAGTAGACATGTTATCTAAATATCTATATTTGAGTAGACCTGTGTGTCTAAATAATTGTATCTAAGTAGACACATATATTTGAATAATTATATTCAAATGAACTTGTATGTCTGAATATGTGTATATATGAAGTGATATGTTTGTATTTCCCCCCTTTTTGTGAGAGAGTCAAGACTAAGATAAGGGTGTCTAACCAAAATTGGTAATGATCATATGTCTTAATGTGAATTAGTGGGGTGATGTTGTTTTAAGTTTGAATATTTTATCAATTGTGATGGAGTTGATTATTGAAATTGGTAATGGGATAGATGTTTGGTCTATATTCTATATTGAGGTTATTATAGTAAAATTATTTTTATCATTTGTATAATTAAATGTGGTTAGGCTATTGGTTTAACCAATATGGGGTAAGGCATATTGAAGTCAAGTCCCACATGTAATAAGTGGCTCACAAATTAGAACTATAGTTCCCTAAATATCCCACTAAAAAAATTTAGCATTAGTTGGTGAATTAGCATGCAAGGTCAACCTTAGTAAGGTGGCATTTGATAAATGAATTAAATAGGTTATTTGATTAGTTTGACAATTCATTTGAAACATTTGAGTGGATATTTAGTATTTTTTCTAAGCTAGAGAATATGCTAAGGAGACAAGGAGCAACTTTGACCTAATATGAGGAGGTGGAGACACTTATCTAGGTCAGGGAGGTAGTTACCCTAGTAAAGATCCTATACTTTTTCCTATTATTGTCATTTTTAGTACAATTTTTAGTGTTTTTATTTAAAATCTAGTAGTTTAGGACCTTTTTTGGAAAAATGGTGCATATGTGTCATAATATTAGTGTTAGTGTCTAAGACATGGCACTAGTCTCCTGGATATGGCACTATTGTCTAGGGTTATTTTCATGTATGAAGTGCTTGTGTCTAGTAGGCCTAATTTGTGATGCTTTTTATTTTTACATAGTTTTTTATGATTTTTGTTTTCTATTGGTCTTAGATTTTGCATTGTTAATGTTGGATTTAGTTGTATTTTTGTAAGTTGATGTAGGAATGAGAGAGTTACAAAGTGGTTGAATGATGGAGACCTTATCAGTGTGACCCTAACAAACACCAAGATGGTAATGTTAGAGAGAGCTGGTATAAGTCATGTGGCATCCCTAGATTTGATGCCCTAGGATAAACACAAGATGATTTCACTATGTGAGATATGGAATGTATATACCTACACATTCTAGTTACCTACTAGGGATATGATTGTCATCCTAAAGGATGTGTATAGGATCCTATGGTTACCTGTTACTGGATAGAGAGTCATATTATAGGAGGATACTGGTGATTAGGCTATACATTAGGATACTAGGTATTTTTATTTAATGGATGTAGGGACTCATCATATAAGAAGCCATAGTGATATATTATTGCCATTGATTATCATGGTAGATTTTTTATGGTTATGAAAATTATTATCAATTTTAAGGGCTTCTTTTGTGGTCATAGATGAGAGTGGGGTATTGATTTCCTACAAGATGCATGAGATCGTATAGGACATAGAAGAACATGGTACCATATACTTGTGGGGTCTCACTATACTATCCCACTTGTACTGGGATTTATATAATTTTGCATAGGAGATGTGTGGAAAAGGTATTAGATCTTCCACACTATTACATTGTTGGGCATATGAGAATATAACATTGAGTAGACTGATATTTCCTTTATGAAGTGATTGATCCCACTCACATTCATTTGCAAAGAGGTGGACTAGGACAACCCACTTGCTTAGGAGGAGCATGATGTAGTGTTGACATGTTTTAGATAGGTTGATGGATAGAAACATTAACTAGAGGCCCTACAACGTCTATGAGGGATGGCCTAAGGATGATGCTCAGATAAAATGGGTACGATTAAGTTTTTGGTTACATGACCATTAGCTCAATGTATATGAGAGGTTCTAATATGAGCAGGTGACATGATAGTTTATTTTTATTTAGGATGTGGCCCTAGTGCTAGTGGTGTGGTTGAGGAGTTCATGGGCTCTAGTGAGGCTAAGTAGGAGGCCTAGACCATTGGCTATGGAGTTATCCCAAAATTCATTGATAAAGTAGGATTCAATGATTGACATACTAGATGTGGATGATGTAGGAGTCACTGATGCCTATATATCCTAGTGGAAAGATCATATATGGGCACTTATATTTTGGAGACGTGGGATTATTACAGAGGATTTAATGGATGTGGATCCCCTTAGGGATATCAATGGTAATTTATTATATTTTTGTACATGGTATGTATTTTATTTCTCATTTACTTGGTTAGGAATCTAATTCATTATGTGGGTATGTGCAAGTTCAGGTGATGATGAGTATTGGTAGACTAAAATTGAGTCTATGCTCTACATGTTGACATGGCATATTTTTTATGATGCTATATATGATGGATTAGTGGAGAGGGCCACTAACATTAGTGATGTTCACTCCATTTGTTCGATCAATATTCCATAGATATTATGGTGTATAAATGAATAGTCATAGATATAAATGAGGCACATACAAATTTGCACAGATGGTCTAGCCAACACCTGATGCTTTAGGTGGGGCTAGTAGATAGATAGTGGATGATTACATACATCTATAGAAATAACATGTAGATTGTATGGCTAAGTTGGGTATGTATTGTGAGAAAAAGTATATGTAGTCATCAATCAAGGTCACAGAGGGACAATGGGGCCTCTAGTTACAACATGTATATGTTTGAGAGTGAGAGTGAGGGGGTTGGTCCTAGTATCCATGTCTGTATTATTGAGTGATATATAATATTTGTATTCAAATTATGTTTTGAGTTATATATATATATATATATATATATATATATATATATATATATGGATGCTTTTTTCTTATATTGGCACTGTGTATATTGGTATCTTGATATGGTTATATTGTGTATGTTTACATGCATTTAATTATTTTGATTATGTTAAATGGTGATACTAGTAAATGGTACTTATCTAGTAATGGTAATGAATTTTTTATTTTTTTATAGATGTTTAAGTACACATGTGTATTGTACTAGGATTGTTATTTGTTGGTATAGGTTTTATAAGTGTTTCATAATATATTTGTATGTAGATCATGTGACTATGGCATGTACTATCTAAACTTAGATGGCATGGTGAACCAATAACCATATTTCTCATGCTAGTCAGTGTAGAAGTAGACTCCAAAACTAAAATTGCATGTGATACACTACTAGTGGCTAGGTGTGTAGACTATGTTATAAAGAGCTTGATTGGCTATCATATTAAAACTATGCTCTAAACTCTTTGATCTCTATCAAATATCTTGATTGGATACTAGATGATGTTCTGATGACTATGATATCTTGAAAATATATTTATTGGTGGTTGAAATTAGATAGTACTTTGATTTCTATGATTATTTCCAAATATTTTGATCGGTGTGTGAACTGAGAATATGATCTAATCTCTGTGATTATTTCTAAATATCTTGATTGGTCTAAAAACTAAGGCTATACTCTGATATCTATGAACTATTTTTCATCTTTGTTAAATCTATGGTTCCCAAGATCTCTCATAAATATGTGTCTTAAAAACCACATGGCTCAGACAATGAGTAAACAATGGCTCCTCAAAGGAACATCCTCGGATAACTCTATTGTAGAGGAGTGTGATATAAGATATTATGAATACTAAGATCTTGGTACCCCCTATGTGAATTCTATAATGCCTTGATTACCATATTGGTCAATATGGTCTCAAAGTGCATAATAGTGATTATTTGAATGTCCATTTATCTTATGAAAATTGTAATATGGATTATTTTATACCATGTGCAAATAATGTGTTGGATGATGATTAATATGAGGAAGTGTGATCATATCCTTATCTAATAATGTAATAAGGATGTCATGAGGCCTATCCATATCTAAAAATTATATAACCCCTCTATGTGTGTCCTATGATGTACTCGTTATAGAAAGTGCTATGTGAAGTGGCTCTTTACCCTTGTTGAGTATCTTTATCAGTTATTTTTTTTCCATTGGATTCTTAATCAGAAGTGGAGTAGGTTATTTTACCATATTATATGATTGGGAATCTAAGAAACTTACATCCAAATTTACCTCTGAATGTGTAGCCACTAGTCCCAATTTTGTCTCTAATGTTATAGCTACAATACATAGATGTTAGAATGATTTCGATGTCTGATATAATAATTTATCCTTAAGAGGAAAAATTAGGCCTCTAGCAAATATGTACTATACCTCTAAATATGTCAGCTAGTAAATAAACTAATGAAAACATGATTTGAATCTTAAAATGTGTTTGGTTTTTTATTTTATCTCACCTTGGTGTAGTGAAGGTAACCTCTCATATGTGACTCGATGTCCCTTTTCTATATGTAGTGCTTGAGTAATACTAGTTCTAACTCATCATATGCATGTATTAACCCACTAGGGATTGCATGATGGAACTAATTTAACACTTCCCCATCTAAGGAACTTGGAAATAATAGTAGTAAATTCAACATGTTTGTGACATGTACCATGACTTTCTCATAAGCCTGAAGGTACAAGTATGGGTCTCCATGCCCATCAAATGTAGGTAACACTGGTATCTAAAAGTTGGGTGGCAACCTTGTAATGAAGATTCTACATAGAATAAGATTACCATGGATGACATTGGCATCGACCTAAGATTGGTATGGTTTATTCTCCAATGTGAGTTGGTATACTTGTTTAAAATCACCCACAACATGCATCAAGGAAATTACCACTTGTGAATGTATATTACCATTATCAAGGGGTTCATTTAACTCTTGAATTTTGTTATTTATCTTATCCATTGGTATATTTCATTAGGAAACTTTTTAAGGGAGGATTGGTTTTCTCTTTATGACCTTTGGAGGTGTGATAGCTGGGACTTGGTTAGAGGGAAATGAGTTATCACCTTCATTTAGGTTAGGTTGAGAAACATGTTCTATTGTAGTAAGGGGGGTGAGGGAGATTCATTGGTATCTCTTATTTTGTTAATTTTCAAAGAAGTATCACATGATAATAGACTAGAAATTACTTTAGTATCATGTGAATGTAAGTTATGTAAACTATGAACATAAGAATAAGTGTGTGTTTTTTTAACACATGACCTAGTATTGGATTGAACAAGAAAAATAGGTGAAGTGAGAGGAGAACTAGAAGGTGTAGACTCCATGTCTTCTTCATCATAATCATAGTAATCATTATTATTCCAAGATTCATCAAAATCAGAGTTTAATTCACTTGTAGAAGTAAGAGTATAAGTGTCATTTGCATGCTCACTAAGAGAGAAAGAGAATATTTTAACTTTTTACTACTATGCAATGTGTCATCATATGTAGGAGTGATGCAATGAATTTATTCACTAGTTATGTGTGGAGTGATTAAATGATTGTTAATTTTAATCTTGGAGTCAAGGGTAGAAGAAGTAGCAATCATGTTTTCATTTTGCATATTATGACACATAGGATAAGAGTTAGAGACATTTGAATTATCAATATGTTGTAAGGAATAATTGAATTGAGCTTGAAATGTAAAATAAAGTGATAAAATAATTTTGTCTACCTTAGTTTGTACATTGGTAAAAGGTGTAATATCATTGGTAAATGTTTTTTTGAAGTTAAGTGAGAATGATAAAGAAGATGCATTGCTCTTGTCTACTTTTATTAAATCATGCAAAAGTAGATTTCGTGTATTACACTTATATTGATTTAATTTGATTAAGGAGTTAGCAAAAGTAGTTGAAAATCTAGGATCACATCAGAACAAAGCACCACCAATAAAGAGTTATTTTGGCTTATATTTTTAGTTTGATTTTGAGGTGTAAGATAAAAGGAAGAGGAAAGAGAATAAGATGTATCCAATATATCCATATTAATATTTTCATTATCATGCTCATAGTAATCTTCATATCCATAATTACAAAAATATTCATCATCATCATCATCATCATTGTTGTTCCCAAAATCCATCACTTGTTTTTGGGACAACATATCAACTATTTTAGTCCAGTAGGCCAAAATTCTCTCTTACCTTCTCAAAAAATATTATGAGTATTCAAATTCTTCAATTATTTGAGTCTTCTCATCTAGAGAACTCATAGGTTCAACAGGCAGGCTTTCTCAGAAAGAAGTTCCAACACTTAGGCATATTCAAGGTTGGTTCAACACTGAGGTTCAATCAAAAGATTCATCAGTGGGCTTCAAACAAAAGATTGAACCATTGAACCCCACCTCCAAGGGTTCAAATGTTCAATGGGTTCAAAGGTTCAACGACATCAATAGACTTAAAAGAGTTAAGTGCTTTGGCAAGTTCAAATTTCAACGGCTTCAAATGACTTAAAGAAATGAAGGCTTCAAAGAGTAAAGGTTGAACCGTTGAACCTTGAACCAAAATGGTTCAATGGGTTCAAAGGTTCAACAAGTTCAATAAGATCAAAAGACTTAAATAAAAGAAGACTTCAAAGAAGAAAGATTTAACCCGTTGAACCGTTGAACCTTGAACCAAAATGGTTCAAAGGTTCAAGGTTCAATGAGTTCAATAAAATTTCAAAGCGGTTGGTTCAAACAACCAATTGAATGAGCAGAACATAGTATTGAACCATTGAATTGTTGAACCATTGTTGGTTCAATCGATTGGTTTAATCAAATGGTTGAACAAAAGGTTCAATCAGTCAGTTTAATCGAAAGGAACAACAGGATATCTTTCAAAAAGATTTTTTGTGGCAAAATTTCATAAGAGAAATCCTTCAGACAAAATGTCCAAAGGAATTCCTTTGAACATTTTGTCTGAAGGAATGTTGAAAGGCCTGAAATAAAGTAGTAAAGGCAAAGGAAATATTTATTTCAAACTTTTTATCTGAAGGATTTGAAGAACAAGGCCACCCTAAGGACCCTGAAGGGTAGGTACCCTTGTGGGGGACTCTCGGTGACCATGAAATGGACCATTCTCAAGGCTCGAAGGAACACCTTCCCTTTGGGGAGTTTGAAAGACTTAGAAAAACAAAGGATTCAAAGAATAAAGATTGAACCGTTGAACCATTGAACCTTAAACCAAAAGATTTCAAAGTTTAAAGGTTTAATGAGTTCAATAGAAAAGAAAAGGATCCAAAAAGTTTAAAGGACCAAAGGATTCTGAGAAAGAGAATGAAACATTGAAATTTGAACCAAAATGGTTCAAAGTTCAAAGGTTCAAAGGTTCAAGGAATTTCAAAGGTTTAGGGAAGCTTCAACAAAAGAAGAAAGAAAGCAATTGAACCAAGGAGCTGATAAGACTACCCGAACCATTGAACCAATGAACTCTCATGGTTTAAAGGTTCAAGGTTCAATGTGGTTCAAGCAATCAACAACTAGTGACATCCCCACAGATGTCAAATTCAAAGTAATGAAATTTCCATTTATTTTCAAATATGGCATGGAACTTGAAGAACCAAACTCAGCGACCAGTTGAAAGAGCCTACAGAAAGGAAAGGAGATAGCTTGAGAGCCCAGATCACAAAGAAAAGGACAAAATACAACAAGGAAAGAGGGAACAATAGAAAAAGACTAGAAATATATGTACAGGAGTTATTCTATTAGGTGGAATAATCCACCAAGTAGACATCTGAGTAAGCAAACATTAAAAGGTGTGGCCTATTTTTCTCCCTTTGAATAAAAGTGAGTAGACAACCACGTACATATTTGGAAATAGACCAGATGACCCATGCTAAGGAGAAGACTTTCAAGATGATTCTACACACCACAGTTAAGGCTAATGCCCTGTTCTAGCATGGCCCCTTGATAGAACTGAGAATGCATTCAAGGCATTGAATGCAGGATGGACCATTCCATGAAACAAAGTTCCAAGTATTTCTTGGCTTCTATATATTGTAATCTCTTATTTTTTGCAAAAGGGATCTCTCTGTTATAGAAGCAAAACTCTACCCAAATTGAAAGGTGATTACTAAGACTTTGAGCTCAGATTGTTAATCATATTTGCTTATCTGAATGAGAAAGCAAGTGACCTTTCAGACTTTGTGCTGGAATAGCTTGTGTTGTTGAGGAAATTGTTCTTATGTCTATTTCCTAAATGCACTCTTGTCCATTTAATTAAATAAGTAGAACTAGTGGAAGTAACTATGAAGGTGTCTTGAAGCTAACTGTGGAGAGACTTTGTGCTACCGCAATTGTCTTTAGTGTGTTTATTTTTTGTTTATATTTAAAGAATCTTGGGATGACTTTGTGCCCCCATTGTCCTTTGTATTTCACTCTTTGGTAGTTGAGGTGGAGACTTTGTGCTACACCTCATTTTGTTGGTTATTGTGCCCTGTTACATTTACTTATCAGTTACTCTTTAGAAAGAATTCCTACTATTTGCTGTAGACCACTTCTAAAAGAAGAGAAGTGCCTTCTATCTTTTCACCAGAATTCTCCTATGTCTATGAACATCATCTCTAAAAAAAGAGAGATGGATGGTGTTATCCTACCTTGAGTGTTATTTTCTGCTTATATATATAGTATATAGCTCCTCATATTTATAAGGAACCTCCCCTTGATGAGAGGAGAGATTTATTCCCCTTTGATGTGATAAACCTACACATTTGGTTGACCAATCTCCTTATGCTGTGGTTGAAACAACCTATTTTGCCCATCAGTTAGATGGTGACAAAATATTCACCCAACATTTTTTGGTGACTCTGCTGGGGAAGAATGCACAGTTTGAAGCCTCAAGTTTCAAATTGAAGCAGTCCCTATCCTTATCCATTTCAGTTTTACACTCTAACAAATCCATGATATACGTGAAGCCAGAGATCCAAAGGTATTTTTGTCCTTATTTTTGAGCTGGTGCAACAAAGTAATTTTGATCTGTTTCCTTCACCATCTCACCTTTAGTGAACTAAGAGTTTTTCTCCTATAAAAGTTAGGTCTCTATTAACAGGCAAAGCATCCATTTCTACTGTTAGCAAAGCTTTGTCAATACATACCCCTCAAGAATTTATTATCCCTCCCTTTAGTAGTCAAATAATGGCAGTTCAAGGCCCCTGGGTAACTTTTTTGGCCCACTCAATTTAACTCCACCTCTACATGAGTTACCACGTACTTCAAGAAAGAATTTCCCTAAGTTCTTTGGTGATGGGAGAGTTCATCCTGATGAACATATTATAGCCTTTAACATAGCCTATGGTGTGATAGGCATGGAGTATGAAGACGTAGCAGTCAGGTTATTTGTGGAAACATTACAAGGTGCTGCTATAGACTAGTTTTATCATCTGCAAGCATAGACTGTGACTGACTAAAACACCCTCAAAGCTAAATTCAAAGCTAGGTTCAAGCCTGCAAAAGATGTGCATGCCCTGTTAGCTCAACTCACACAGATGAAGAAGGAGCCTCATGAACCTATGAGGGATTTCATTGCCAAATTTGACAAGTTAAGGAACAGGATTCATACCATTGCTCAGCCAACAACTGAGAATCTCAAATGCTTCTTCATCAACTCTCAGCTTCCTGAAGCGAGTTTCTTGTTGAGACGTGGTGGTCACATAGACTTTGCTATAGTGCAAGATTTGGCTACTAAGGTGGAAGATGATTTCATCTTGGTGAGAAAGATAAGGAGAGATCCTAATAGAGGTAAAGCTTCTTCATCCTTTGAATATCCATCTATAGGCATCATTGATCCAATGGTGTAAAAGCTGACAAATGAGTTGCTAGCTCTCAAGAAGCAAATGGTGCAAGGGATGTCTTCTGCTCCTTCATACAAAGATATACCAAGGATAACATTTCCCAATTAGTCATACCAAGGCAATGTTGCCAAGAATCAAGGGCAGCCAAATTGCCTTCGTCCCCCATAGTGGAAACTTGCCATTGAAGCACCTCCAACCAATTCAACAGTTGGATATCTTGAAATAGAATTTGATTTCTCTTTCTAGTCTAAATTGAACCAAAAAAATGACACTGATCTCTTCACAAAGGACCAAGAAGAATCAGCTGGTGACTTCAACATTGGTTTCCTAAATTACCAAGATGAACCCAGAAGTAAAGGTGAAGCACTTGATGGATCATATGTTGTATTCACCCAGTCCCAAAACTAGTTAGCCCAGCAAGCTGATAAGAAAAAAATAGAGGAGCATTCTCAACCAACAATTTCAATTGCTAAGTAGATAACCACTCTGCCTTTTCAATCAAAGGACCCAGTGATTGCTAAAAAGGTAAGTACATCAAGCATTCTTTCATCTTCAACTTTAAATTCAGAGACCAGTACCCCCCCAAAAAACTAGAAGGATGAACTACCTTCCCCCATTCTTAGTTCATTTTAGACATTTGACATAATATACCATGTCAATAAAACTAAAATTCAAATGTCTAAATTTAAATTCTTGAAATCCAACCTTGAGCAATTGGATAAGTTGGTCTAGTGTGTAAGGAATAAAATCATCCCTACAAGACTAGCTATTCTAAAGGTGACTCCCACATCCATGTAGAACAACCTTGTCATTACTCCTCCTACTACTCCCAGGAGGACAAAACCATTTTATGTCTCCCTGCTGATAAATGGACACCAGCTAAACAATTGTATCATAGACTCAGTTGTGTCTAACAATGTCATGCCTACCAAAGTAGCTGAATCCCTTGGTCTCACCCTGACCAAGACCTTTGGGAGATGTTTCTCCATGGAGAACAAACAAGTGCCACTACTGGGACAAATCAAGGATGCCCAATTTGCATTTGTGGCATTCTCAGATAAGAGAATTAAGATGACAGTCTTGGTGGCCGACATCCCAACCTCCTACGGCATTCTTCTTGGGTGAAATTTTTGCAAAGATGTTGGTGGCGAGTTGAGCATGGACTTGTCTAAAGCGAGGATCTCGGTCAAAGGCATCATCTAGATATTGCTCCCTAAGAGGGAAGCAAAATATATTATCACTCAAACATCAGCACCTAAAGCTCAAATTCTATTTGAGTCTTTAGGCATGGGTAATTACTTCCTAACTATAGAGGATGTTCTTATCCTAGTTGATAAAATTTTTGAGGATGACAATCTAAAAATTGGTTTAGACAAAATAGCAAAAGAATTGATAGGGCACAATGTAAGTACAAAATAATTCTCCCTTTTAATTATAGAGAGATCTAAGGAAAAATTAGTTTCTGATGATGTCTGGATTCTAATATTTATGGCAGCTATTCTTCTACTAGCTCAAGATCTGGGATTGTGTTGATATCTCCTCAAGGAGATATTTTCCCCTATTTTTACAAATTACAGTTCAGCAACACCAACAATACTACTGAATATGAATCATTGCTACTCAGATTGAAGGCCGATCAAGATAGGGGCGTCAAACTCCTTCATGCTAAAGGAGATGCTGAGCTAGTGGTTTTCTAGGTCAGGAACCTATATCAAACTAAGAATGAGAGGTTGTGTTATTACCATAATCTAGTTTAGGATCAAATTGAAAGCTTTGATGATTTTAGTATCTCTATAGTACCTAGGAAATTCAATGACTGAGTTGATGCATTAGCTATTTCTAAAAATTTTTTGGTTCCCCACCTAGATTTTAAAGGAGATAGGTACACTATCAAACTGGTCTTTCAACCAAGTGTGCCTGACAATGCCAATCATTGGCAAGTGTTCAATGGTGACAACCAAATCATCACCTTCTTAGAACAAAAAGATGGCTTTGAACAACTTCACTTCGAAGGTAATGAACCTCAAAAACTTGAATTAGCCCCTAAAATAAATTCAAACATAGGTGAAGAATTCCTACAACTCAAAGGGAATAAAATCCCAAAAGGACTAGTTTCCCTTGAGAAACTATTTGATAAGCATGACAATTTTATCAAACAACAACAAATAGATTCAAGCTCCTCCCAAGAGTTTGATAAAATAAATTTGGGTACCAAGGAAAATCCCAAGATGGTGAACATTGGGAAGTGCTACAATCCAGAGGAGAAAATCCAATTTACTAACCTACTTCACCATTACATGGATGTTTTGGCATACTCTTATGATGATCTGAAGTCACTCATGCCTGAAGAAGTTCACCATGAAATTCCTCTCAAGAGTGATTCAGTGCCTTACAAGCAGAAATACCAGTAGTATAATCCAAAGATATCAGGTAATATTCTGTCTAAAATATAGAAAATGTTGAATGCCAGAATAATTTTCCCAATCCATCATTCCACATGGATTGCAAACATAGTACCTGTGAGAAAAAAGAATGGCAAAATTTGCCTCTACATGGATTTTATGAATTTGAATCAATCCTCTCTAAAAGATAATTACCCTCTACCCATCATGGATCAATTCCTTCAGACAGTGACTAGTTTAAAGATGTTATCAATGTTGGATGGCTTCTTGGGGTACAATCAAGTGGAAGTTGGTGAAGCAGACCAACATAAGACTGCCTTCACCACACCTTGGGGCACCTTTGCATATCGAAGAATGCCATTTGGCCTAATAAATGATGGTGCCACTTTTCAAAGAGAAATGGACCTTGCTTTCAAAGATGAAATGGGTAAGTTCATTATGGTGTATCTTGATGATTTAATAGTCTTTTCCAAGCATCATCCTAATCACCTACATCATTTGCAACAAGTGCTGGAATGATGTCACTAGAATGACATTTCTCTAAATTCCAAGAAGTCTATTTTTGGGGTAACAGAAGAGAAACTTCTCAGACACATTGTATCCCAAGGAGGCATAAAGATTGACTTAGAAAGAGTCAAATCCATCTAGGAGCTTACTTTACCCATAAGTAAGATTGCAGTTCACTCTTTCTTTGAAAAGGTGATTTTTTTATGAAGGTTCATTCCTAAGTTTGCAGAGAAGAATCGCCACATTGTGGACATTATGAAGGGGAAGGCCACTTTTAGCTAGACTAAAAAAGACAAATCAACATTTTGAGACATCAAGATAGCTATCACCCATGCCTTAATTTTGGTTTGTCCAGATTATACCAAAGATTTCACAATGTATAGTTATGCTTTTGAGCACACACTTTTAGCAGTTCTGGTTCAACAAAAAAAAGGTGTGGAATCTCCCATATCATTCATGAGCTATCCTTTCAAAGCTCGTGAACTAAAATATTCAAATCTGAAGAAGCATGCTTATGTAGTGGTAAAGGTAGTAAAGCACTTCAACTTTTACATGCTGAATTCACACATTAATGCCCTAGTTCCTGATACCATAGTAAAATCCATATTAACTCAACAGGAGTTTAGAACCAAAAGGGGAAATTGAATTGCTAAAATCTAAGAGTTTGATCTTGTTATCAAACCAATGAAGCTTGTGTGAGGAAGGGGTCTATGCCAATTGATTATTGATAACAAACTAGAAAAAATAGGGCATGAAGAAGCAGAAGTTGAAGACACGCCAACAATCCTCTTTGTCTCCACCAAAAATGAGTGGTATTCAATTATTTCTCATTTCCTTACTTATGGTGAGTGTCCTACTCACCTATCTTGTAAATAAAAGAGAACTGCTAAGTTAAAAGCTACCAATTTTGTCCTATGGGACAATGGTTTGTATAAAAGGAACCTCAATGGAGTGTTCCTTCGCTGCGTGGATGAAGAGTAGTAGAACCAACTTTTGGAGTCCTTCCATAATCTGGCCTATGGAAGAAATTTTTTTGTGCCTGTAACTGCCCATGAGATTTTTTGAGCTAGGTATTACTGGCCTACTCTGTTTCAAGATGCATATAAATGGGTATGAAGATGTGAACTGTGCCAATAGTTTGTTGGAAGACCCAAGTTAGCTGCTTTGCCTCTTAAGCTAGTGGTAATAGAAGAGTCATTTCAGCAATGGGGAATTAATTTCATTGGTGTTGTAAACTTGTCTTCAAGCGCTGGACATGATTATGCCTCACAGCCACATATTACTTCACTAAATGGGTGGAAGCTATTCTAGCCAAGCATGCTACTTTAGAAGTAGTATGCAATTTCCTTAAAGAAAACATCATTTCTAGGTTTGGGGTCCTAACCAAGATTATGATAGATAATGCAGCCTGTTTCTCTTCCCATGAGATTACTCAATTCTATTTTTATTATGGGATTACCCTCTCCCACTCTTTTGACTATTTTCCATAAGGAAATGGTCAAGTAGAATCGAGCAACAAGAACTTGGTGACCATCATCAGGAAGCTGGTAGATGACAACTAACAAAGCTGGCATAAAACATTGTTTGATGCTTTATGGGCAAATAGAATTACACCCAAAAGGGCAATAGGTATGTCACCTTTCCAACTTTTGTATGGTCTCAATGCAGAGATACCAATCACCTTGGAATTGAAAGTGCTAAAATTGGTAAAGGTGGTCGAAGATCAGACATATGAAAGCTCCATTGACAAGAGGATCATGTGCTTGACAAAACTTAATGAGCAACGAATCATGGTAGTGGACTGAATTTCTATGCATTAAAGTCTAGTGAAGAATCTCTTTGACCAAAAAGTAAAATCCCATAACTTTTAGATCAGTGATCAAGTTCTGTTATGGGACAAGAGAAGAGAACCAAAGGGAATGCATGGGAAATTTGATTCCCTATGGAGAGGCCCATTTACTATTCATCATCTCAATGGTGAAAATAGTTTCCTACTAAAGTATCAAGATGGCATGCCCTTTTCTCTACCTCATAATGGGCAGCATCTGAAGCAATTCAATTCTTGAAGTATTAGATAAGATCTTTTGTACATATGTATAATTTTTGTATAGTCTTTAGCTAGTTTTGTGTTTTTTATTTTCATTTCTTTTTAGCGCCTTTCTTTTTTGGGTAGCATGACTCCGTAGCCCAATGGCATACTTGAAAGCACTGGAGATTCTAGTTTTTACTCCCTTTGATTTTTTTTACAGTTGATGGAAGTTCCCCAACTGGAGCCAGCTGTTGTTCACAAAATTTGTCACTTGTTTTTGGGACAACATATCAACTATTTTGGTCTTGCAAGCCAAAATTCTTTCTTCCCTTCTCAAAAAATGTTCTGAGTATTCAAATTCTTTAATTATTCAACTCTTCTCATCTAGAGAACTCGTAGGTTCAATAGGCAGGCTTTCTTAGAAATAAATTCCAACACTTAGGCATTTTTAAGGCTAGTTCAACGCCGAGGTTCAATCAAAAGATTCATTAGGGGGATTCAAACAAAAGATTGAACCATTGAACCATTGAACCCTGCCTCCAAGGGTTCAAAGGTTCAACAAGTTCAAAGGTTTAACAACATCGGTAGACTTAAAAGAGTTAAGCGCTTTGGCAAGTTCAAAGTTCAACAGCTTCAAAGGACTTAAAGAAACAAAGGCTTCGAAGAGTAAAGGTTGAACCATTGAACCTTGAACCAAAATGGTTGAATGGGTTCAAAGGTTCAACAAGTTCAATAAGATCAAAAGACTTAAAGAAAAGAAGACTTCAAAGAAGAAATATTTAACCCATTGAACCGTTGAACCTTGAACCAAAATGGTTCAAAGGTTCAAGGTTTAATGAGTTCAATAAAAGTTCAAAAATGGTTAGGTCAAACAGTCAATTGAATGAGCAGAACACAGTATTGAACCATTGAATTGTTGAACCGTTGAACCATTGTTGGTTCAATCAAATGGTTCAATCAAAAGGTTCAATTAGAAGGAACAAAAGGATATCTTTTGAAAAGATTTTCTGTAGCAAAATTTCACAAGACAAATCCTTTGAACAAAATATTTGAAGGAATTCCTTCGGACATTTTGTCTAAAGGAATGTTGAAAGGCTCAAAAGAAAGAAGCAAAGACAAAGGAAAGATTTCCTTTGGACAAAATTTCTAAAGGATTTCCTTCAGACTTTTTGTCCAAAGGATTTGAAAAACAAGGCTGCCCTAAGGACCCTGAAGGGCAGGTATCCTTGTGAGGGACTCTCGGCAACCATGAAATAGACCATTCTCAAGGCTCGAAGGGACATCTTCCCTTTAGGGAGTTTGAAGGACTTAGAAAAACAAAGGATTCAAAGAATAAAGATTAAACCGTTGAACCATTAAACCTTGAACTAAAAGAGTTCAAAGTTTAAAGGTTCAACGAGTTCAACAGAAAAGAAAAGGATCCAAAAACTTTGAAGGACCAAAGGATTCTGAGAAAGAGAATGAACCATTGAACTTTAAACCAAAATGGTTCAAAGGTTCAAAGGTTTAAGTAATTTCAAAGTTTCAGGGAAGCTTCAACTGAAGAGGAAAGAAAGTGATTGAAGGAAAGAAATGATTGAACCAAGGAGCCAATTAGACCGCCCAAACGTTGAACCATTAAACCAATGAACTCTCATGGTTCAAAGGTTCAAGGTTCAATGTGGTTCAAGTAATCAATAACCGGTGATGTCCCTGTAGACGTCAAATTCAAGGTAATGAAATGCTCATTCATTTTCAAATATGGCATGGAACCTGAAGACCAAAATCAGTGACCAGCTGAAGAAGAAGCCAAAAGAGCCTATAGAAAGGAAAGGAGATAGCTCGAGAGCCCAGATCACAAAGAAAAAGACAAAATATAGCAAAGAAAGAGGGAATAAGAGAAAAAGACCAAAAATATCTATGTAGGAGTTATTTTAGTAGGTGGAACAGTCCACCAAGTAGACATCTGAGTGTGCAAACATTAAAAGGTGTAGCCTATTTTTATCCCTTTGAATAAAAGTGAGTAGATAGCCACATACATATCTAGAAATAGACTAGATGACCCATGCTAAGGAGAACACTTTCGAGATGATTCTACACACCACAGTTAAGGCTGATGCCCTATTCTAGCATGGCCCCTTGACAAAACTAAAAATGCATTCAAGGCATTAAATGCAGCATGGGCCATTCCATGAAATAAAGTGCCAAGTCTTTCTTGGCTACTATATATCATAATCTCTTATTTTTTGCAAAAGGGATCTCTTTGTTATAGAAGTGAAACTCTACCCAAATTGAAAGTCGATTACTGAGACTTTGAGCTTAGATTGTTAATCATATTTCGTTAACTAAATGAGAAAGCAAGTGACCTTTTAGACTTTGTGCTATAATAGCTTGTGTTTTTGAGGAAATTATTCTTATGTCTATTTCCTGAATGTGCTCTTGTCCATTTAATTTAATAAGTATAACTAGTGGAAGTAACTAGGAAGGTGTCTTGAAGCCGACTATAGAGAGACTTTGTGCTACCATAATTGTCTTTAGTGTGTTTATTTTTTGTTTCTATTTAAAGGATCTTGGGATGACTTTCTGCCCCCATTGTCCTTCATATTTCACTC
Source organism: Torreya grandis (assembly GCA_037957365.1). Lineage (NCBI taxonomy): Eukaryota > Viridiplantae > Streptophyta > Pinopsida > Cupressales > Taxaceae > Torreya > Torreya grandis. Next base: position 194,904 of record JARHVA010006177.1, on the reverse strand, counting down.
TTTGGTAGTTGAGGTGGAGACTTTGTGCTACACCTCATTCTACTGGTTATTGCGTCCTGTTACATTTACTTATCAGTTACTCTCTAGAAAGAATTCATGTTGTTTGTTGCAGACCACTTCTGAAAGAAAGAAGTGCCTTCTATCTTTTCACTAGAATTCTCCTATGTCTATGAACATCATCTTTGAAAAAAGAGAGATGGATGGTGTTATCCTACCCTGAGTGTTATTTTATGCTTATATATATAGTATATAGCTCCTCATATTTATAGGGAACCTCCCCTTGATGAGAGGAGATATTTTTCCCCCTTTGATGTTGTAAACCTACACATTTGGCTGACCAATCTCCTTATGCTATGGTTGAAACAACCTATTTTTCCCATCAGTTAGCTGGTGAAAAAATATTCACCCAATAATAATAATAATAATAATAATAATAATAATAATAATCATAAATGAAATAATCATTATGTTCTAATTTAAAATATTGAAAATTAATCCACTCATTATAATTAAGAGAAAAATTCAATTTTTGATCAATTGGGTGAGGGTAGGAGGCTTCTTGGATGCCATTTTAAATTTGCTAAAGAACGTAATGTAAATAATGAATAGAAAGCACATAAGAGGTATAATGTAATATAACATAAGTATATGTGCAACTATGAGAAATATTTAACCCAATGTGTAGAATAAAGTAGGATTGTAAGTGAAACCTTAATTATTAGTATTTAGATGTATAGGGACTTAGTATGTGGATAGGGTTTGAATGAGTGTTGTTTTGAAAAAAACTAAATTACATTAAATCAATGAAACCTTAGTATGGGATTGATTTTAATGAGATAGGTTGTGTCAAAAATTAGGAAAAAGTAGAAGTTTGTAACCCTAATTAAGTGAACAAGAATTGGAAGAAGATAAACCCTAGACAAAACTAGGGTTTTAAGCAATATTTGAAGGTGGGTTCACTAAATGTTTTAACCTTTTAGTACTTAGTATTTTAAAATCCTATGTTTTTAAATATTTGAGTATAAAAATAACTTGGAATGAAAACTATAAGTAATTGATTTGACAAGATTTTCCCAAAATGGAAAAAATAAAGAGAGAAAGCACTTATCTAGAATAAAATAGGTATTTATATGGCTCAGGTAGATAAAATAGGTTGGAAAAATAAGAAAACACATTTATTTCTATGATTTTAGCTGAAATATAGCCTCAAACAATAGTGATCTTATGTGTATAGTAGCTCCATGTGGCTCAAGTGTCTAATTATGGTGTTAGTGTCCCTCTTGGAGGAGTTGTTTATAACTTTTACGGAAGCTACGGGAGGTTTTTGGGGACATGTAAATGGTTTTATATCTTTTGGAAGCTCACTTGTGTCACTATTTTAACTTAATACCTTTGAAAACCCTAATGAGTACCTACACACATGAAATAACAATCAGATCAAATGCAAAAGAAAATAAAAAACTAGGTTATGGGATATTATGATCACATGGAGTAGAACCCATGTTGTCCTCAATGATGCCTACATTAACCCTAATGTTAGGGGTTTTGTATCACATGTGTATACATCCAGTTCCTATCACTATTATGATGAAATTATCAATATAAATGATATTTCATGACAATGTGCAATTTGGACCAAAATCACTAAGATGCTCTTAAATCATTTAAACTTGTCATGTATAGGTAATAATTTGTGCGAATGTATCCCTAAATGGGGTAATGCATTTTATGTGATTATTATCTTTTCTTAAATCATTTTGATTCAAATTAAGACCATGAAAAATGATGTTTTGGACAATTAAATTCTTCTATTTTGGTATCACACATCATGTACATGTGTTATTTCACATCCATAATACCCTAACTAGGGTATTTCCCCATATGCAATTGAAACCTTATTCTAATTATACTCCAGTCAAATTATGACTTAGTAATTTGACATTTTGGCTTGTTTGATTAAATCAACAACCAATTTCCAAATAATTTTAGAAAATTAAGCAAAGTCACTTAAGCAAATTAAACCAAATTAAAAGCTTAAGTGGAGATTTCATGGAAAATATGGAATATCTATTTATTAGAAATTCATGACTCAAATATCCAAAATATCAAAAAAATATCAAGATTTGAGTGGAGGGTATAATCATTTTGACCTATGTCTCCCCACATGGCCCTAACTTAATTGGGGTTAACCTAAACCTAATTGGGGTTAACCTACACCTAAGTAGGGTTAATCTAAACCTAACTACACTTGGGTTAGGTTTAGTCTGGAAGGATATAAATATAAGGTCTCACCATTGATCAAACAACATATTTTTATGTAAAATCATTATGCAAAATTATCTTCATAAAGCTTCAATTATACAAACTTACTATGCAAAAACTACAATAGAAAAGCTTCACCTATTTGCACAAAATGCACAAAATATTGTAATCATAAGCCATTGGTACACTAGGAAATGATGGATGATCATGATACTCTTTGTTGGAAATAGATACTAAGAGGGGGGTGAATCAGTAGTCAACAATGTATATTCATTTCCATTTACCATTCCATGAATCATACATTCACATAAGATTAAACCATGCATAGAGAAAAAACAATAAGATCACATCACAAGATAACACAAGAGATTATGTGAAAAACACTCTTGGGAATAAAACCCACTAAAAAAAACACATGTAATATTGTCTTATAATGACAAGATTCAATTTATATCAGCACTAACTAATTAAGGAGCACCCACCCTTTAATTTAGTCAAGTGCCCACTTTACCTTTAGCTAGTGCCAACTAGGAAGGAGGCTACAACCTCCTAAATGATCAAGAACCAACTCAATGACATATAAAATAATCTCCACCTATGATATGATGTCTGACACACTTGATGATGTACTTTTCTTTCTTTAACTCTTTCCCCTTCACTCTCACTAAAATAGCCTCTAGGGTTCTATCACTCAATATGCCTCTTCTAGGTTCAATAGGTCCAATGACCTATGTATCCTCCTACATCAACATGATCAGATATGCATGATTGACATTATTCACCATCTAATGTTCCTTAATGACATGTTCCTTCTCTTTCAAAATTTCTCTCTTTCGCGTAAGTTCACACACCATAACTAGTCTAAATAGGCCTAGTAGGCCTTGCCTTTATACTTCACTCTTCATTTAACTCATCTTGGTCAGCCAAGATAATTATCACACTTATTTAAAACTTTTAATAGGTACAAAAATATGTTAAATGGGTGATAAAATCCCTCCATAGGTATACCATTGTCCTTAAGACCCAAATCTTCCACTAGGCCTAGTTGAGACCAAAACCAAATAGGCCTTCACACCCACATGTTACACTTGTGATCTCTTAGACCACATTAAGCCTTGAACAATGGATGAAACATATCAAAATTGACTTTGATATACCATTTATTACTCCCAAATAGGTCCATTTCACATATAACTCCAACTCATCACTGGAACCAAGCCATTCTAGCCTACTCACCATTAGGCTTATAAACACGAAAAAATCTATCATATAGAATTGAAGCATATAGTTGATTGTATCAAACAACCACCTAAATAAATCACATAAATAGATAATTCATGACCTTATAAACATCATCATGTTAATTTTACATCTTCACCAAGCTCTAAGTCCTCAAAATCACCTCTACAATAGGACCACTCACACTAGTCAAACATAGTCAAAGTTTAGTTATGTAAATGTTCATGTTTAGCACTTATAAGAGTGCTTCAAAGATATATAATTCACATGGATATGTATTATGAGTATTATATGTAAACATAAAATATTTAATTCTCTTTTTATATCATCATTCAATGGCATAATAGACCAATTCCTCAGACCACTCTCACATTCTGCATATATAGTTAGACAAGCCCTTTTATCTTGCAAGGTTCACACACTTAAACCTATCTCTTCAGATTTAAAAAATATTTTATAGTTCATTTAGGTCTCCAAAAACATAAATATGTCTATTTTATGCATCAAATTTTTTCATGAGGGCTCAAACACATCTCTTTCCCTATCACACCTAGAGTAGTCAATCTGGTTCATAACATAGTCATGGTGAACATGACTTCTCACACTTGAGGAAACACTTAAAATATATTATAATTCATGTACAACGTCATAAAACATTATTATATCATCCTATAACATAAAATTCATATGCGTTAATGATAATTTTTTTCCTACAAATCATTCTCATTGTCTTGGGTTCTATTGTCTTATCGTATATAGACTACTCACTTTGTGAGCACCTTCTAGCTTGTTTATGAGTAAATTAAAAATTTACCAACCAAGGTAATATGATGAATATGTACTTAAAAAATACCCCAATCCATTTATTCATCCCTATTCATCTTTACATAATCCCTAATCACTCTTTCACTCTGCTTGGTTATTTGTCACTTTTTTCATTTTCTATAGTCTAGCAATATGACATCTTGATTGACATAGATGATTGACACCAAGAATATATATTTAAAATATGTATATATAATATATATATATATACATATTTTAAATATATATTCTTGGTGTCAATCATCTATGTCAACCAAGATGTCATATTGCTAGACTATAGAAAATGAAAAAAGTGACAAATAACCAAGCAGAGTGAAAGAGTGATCCAATCCATTTTATTCATCCCTATTCATCTTTACATCATCCCTAATCACTCTTTCACTCTGCTTGGTTATTTGTCACTTTTTTTTATTTTTTATAGTCTAGCAATAGGACATCTTGATTGACATAGATGATTGACACCAAGAATATATATTTAAAATATGTGTGTGTGTGTGTGTGTGTGTGTGTGTGTGTGTGTGTGTGTGTGTGTGTGTGTGTGTGTGTGTGTGTGACTAAATAACAAGTATTATCCTTCAATATACACCAAATTTCATGTGTTGACTCGATCAAACCTACCTATAAAAACAAAATCATTAAAAACAAGCATATTTTTATACCTTATTCTCATTGTCCTAACACACCATTGCCACTTGGGGATGCCTGGAAGAGTCCTATACACTATAAAATAAAAAAAATTGATCAAACAATACATTCTAAGCAATATCCAATAAGTTTTCTCTAATCAAGTCACTATAAGGGTCTATAAGAGGGTTTTGACCAATTTACATTCTTGATGAATGTTCAAAAAGCTCTATACCCAAAACCAATAAAAAATTCTTGTAAATCCTTATTAGAACCATTTTCCACCTCTCCTTAAAGTATTAGGTCACCATGTAAACTTTACATGTGTCAATGATAATCTCAACCTCCTTTTCGAGCTTGTAAACCTTCATTTTGCATGTATAGAAAACTTTTCAATGTGATATATTGTTTTGTATTCATTCTCAAGACATAAAACTTGGTAAAAAACATTTTAACCACCCTATAAAACCTCATTAAATACTTACATTAGATTCAATACCTAGATAATTCAACTTGAACCTCTATTTGGACATCACTATGTCTCCATGCATATTAGGTCTAGAACCACCAGTTATGCTTGATCCTTTAATAAAATTGGAAACATTTTATTATAATCTTAATAGATCATCCACATCTCAAATTAATTCATACAATGTTCTAAGTATATCATCCATGTTCACATAGATCTTCGTATAGTTCACTAAGCTACCAAGTTTGTGACTTCACACTAGGTCTCTCAATGCAAAGACTGGGTCTCAACCTTGACCTTACTATCACTGTGGATGACATTTATACCTCATTAACATGATCAATAAAACTTTCATATGATATAATACTTCATGATATCAACCTTCATCAATTACATCACCTCTTTGTCATTACCTTTGACATCAATGACAACACTTACGAACAATCTCCCCCTTTGTCATTGATGGCAACCTATTCTTCTCCTTCTCCCCCTTTGCCATTAATGAAAAAGTGTATATATACTCCTCTTAGGTTCATAAACATATTCCTATAATCCTAATACCTGACCACTTACAAATTTCCCTCATTTTTATGCATGAAGATATAATATATTATCAAAACACATGACATGGTTTGATCAAGTCATCATACAAACATTGAGTTCACAACTGTAGTAGACTTATCCACATCTCCATAATGACTAGAACATCTCACATATACTCCCCCTCACATCATGCTTCACCTAGAAAATGATATCTTTAAATAAGTCACCTCAACCATCTAGGTATGCAATCAACTCTTCAGGCACTATCTACACATAGTCAATACTCTCATGGGAACACCAATAGGTCTCATGGAGACCTAATCAACACGATTCACTCCTTATTAATTACATCTATCCTCTTGGATCAATTAGACAACCTTAATCAAGCTTGGAAAAACTTCAAAACATGGAAAAGTAACTTTTCATAGCAAGCATTCAATGATCCTTAGATCATTATTTCTTTTTGAAACAACTCTTCTACAAGGCACAACCCCATAGGCAAGTTTTGAAAACAACTCAAACTCTAACTCTATATTCATGCAAACTCAACATTTCTTGTCAATATGAACAATCATGAAACAAATTCTACAAACTCTTTATGCCTTCAATTGTCTTTATCTCCAAGATCCTTAAGCCATCAAGGTTTCAAACACCACAAAGCAACCTCTTGGCTAGCACACAGTCAAATAAGTCTGTATGAGACACCTATTCTTTATTAGACATTTGATAAACAACATTCCCTTAAAAATACTTAGAATAGGTTACCATAACAATTTAACTCAACTTAAATGATCCTAAGATCACATTCAACATCTTATATCAATTCATCTAAACATGATACTCTTCAATAGGACTTCAATGAACAACTTTACATACATAGTTAATACACTGCTTGATAACACAAAAATTTGTTATCTTTAGAACACTGAACCTTTTCAAGTAATTTTAAATATGAAATTACATCCCTTCATGAACATATGATGTTACTAAAACACTAAGATACTACTTCAACTCAAGATACATCCTTAATGAACATCTATAAAAACTTCTTCATTCAAGTTCACTTAGAAACATAAAGCTACAGAAAACACTCACCATCAGAATATTGTGAATCCTTATGACCATATGAGATCATCAAGACATCACTTTACCATATGTACATGAATAATTTGTCTTATGTTTGTCCTAACATTATGATTAACCATTATTTTTGTAGTTTTTTGGTTATCTTTGTCGACATGCATATTGATTTATTGATTGATTGATTTATCTTATTATTTTGTGTTCTTGTGTGTTTTTCTTATTATGCTATCAATTTTTTTTTAGTGTTGTGTTTGAATACATTTTATAAACCTTTTTGAGTCTAGACTTAACTTGGGCTTGAATTTTTTGCATTTATATTTAAATTATTTTATTACTTGTTAATTTTTTAGTACATTCTTATTCCTACTTAAGTCTTGATAATTCATATCTTGATTTTGAGTTGGTTACATTTTATATTTGAAGCCTCTTTTTATTTTCTTTATTTTGTTTGTTTATTTAAATATAAATAGTTGTAACTTTGGTATTGGTAATTTTTATCATTATCCCTACTTATAAGTATTCACATTTGAACCAATCAATCACAAATGAAATACAAAGTTGTTATAGGTTATTCATAATTATGATTCATAATTTCATTTTGATAAAGTAAACACCAAGTGATCCAAGTCCAAACATCAATTTGGCACTAAAAACCATCTTTGAAGGCACTATCATATATATTTTTTTCCTAACATGATCTAATAATTGACCATTGATCTATATTTATTCTATTCTCATTCCATTTTATCCCATATCCTAGGAGAACTTCATTGGCCTAAGGTCCATCTGTTAGGTTACGCAGCTAAAAGCTTCACTAATGCAAACATGGAGGAGGTTGTTGAGAGGTTGCTAAGTTGCAGAGAAACCAACATCGGTCTGATCAACTGACATTGGTCATATCCAGTGAGCATAACAACCGAAATTAGTCAGGTATCAGCCAACATCGGTCATCTCCAGCCAGACAGGGACTTATGTCAGTCACCTGTGCAGTTTAAAACTATGAGTTTCACAAATAGTTTGTTAACGAACCAGTTGTTTGCATGTTAAAAGGCTAGTTTTAGTCTTGAGCTGTGGATCTAATTATTGTAATTGGATGTCTAATTATTGTTTGCATGAGATCTATATAATAAACTCATGGGATGTATTGTAAAGTGGGCTAGTTAGAGTTGAGCAAGGTTATCTCCTTCAGAGGGAAGAGAGCAAGGTGTGTTCCTCCTAGTTCCATAGGGGTGCCGAGTGTGTATGATCAGGTAGAGCTGTAGGTTGTGCAAGTTTTGGTAGAGATCCACAGGGGTGCTAGTTTGGAGGACAAGGGTTCTTCATGTGTGTAGGATCTTGGTCGGCAGGTGTGCAAGGCCACGTTTGGAGATCTACATGTGTAAGTAAGATTATTGATTTGCAAGTGTGTGTGTGTGTGTGAGGTCAAAGTAGGTCTATGGGGTAGCAAGATCAAAGGTGACAGCAACATAATATGTAGCAAGATCAGGTGAGATCTACTTGGAGTACATTGTGTACTTGGAGTATGGTGTGTACTCAGTCGTGGAGTACGTGGAGTACTTGTGTACTGGCAGTAGTGATACTGACTAGTGGTACTAGCAGTAGTGATATTGACTGGTTGGAGGTGAACACCAACTCTATGTTTGAGTTGTGTGTTGGGACCGTAAGAGAGAGAGTGAGCTCTTGAAGAGATTTACTGTTTATGCCCTAGAGGTGTGGGAGCCTAGAGATGTGTAAGGAAGAAGACTGTGGCATCTTCTTTGTTGTATTTCCTTCTAGAAGAGTATTAATACAATTGGGTATTGTCTCTCATATTCTATGTTGTTTCTGAATTCTAGTTACTTGTTACTTCTGGTTAAATTTTGCATTTAGTTGCTTGTACATGGTAATCAATTGTGCTTCCTAGATCTTGACAAGTGGTATTAGAGCTAAGGTTGCAGGGAGTAGGTTTGTGTTTGATTACAGGGCACTCTCATGGGTTTCTGATTAAGTGGGAGTATAGCAATGGAAAAAGAAAGTACACTAAGAATGGAGGAATTCAAAGGCACGAATGGTCAATTATGGTGTTATGGAAAGAAAGAGCAGGTAAAGAAATATTGTTGGTTGGTAGAAGATCAACATGAAGAAACTGAAGAAGCAGATGTTGCAGGGGTTGTTGCACAAGATGATCTGGGATGTTCCTTGGATAAAGTAGAATCTTATTTTATAGATTATGTTGCCTTTTTCCATGCAGCCCCAAATAGAGTATTTTTCCATGTTAAGGTCCATGGAGACTTTGGAAAGATTTATTTAGGGGCTAGTGTGCCTTGTCAAAGTATTGGCAAAGGAGAAGTGTTTCTAAAATTGCAAACAGCCAACACATGGGTGTTGAAGGAGGTCATGCAGGTCCCAGTCTTGAAGATGTGGCTAATTTTTTCAAGAAAGTTGGGTGATGAGAGATGCACAAAAACTCTCACAGTGGATGCACTTGAATTAGCAGGTGGTAAGAAAGTAGGTATCCTTTATCTATCTACTTATATTACTAATTTTTCTTCTATTGCAAAGACATGGCTTTGTAGGCTTGGTCACATGAGCAAGAAGGAGATGTATGTTCTTAAGAGGAAGTTAGATGTTTTTGACAGACTTAAGAACTAGAAAGCCTTGGTGTTTATGGAGGAGATGACAGACAAAGATCAGTGGAGAAGGCTGAGTAACTCTGAGTAGGGTAGTTTAGATAGGGTTTTGATCCAAAGAGAGCTCATAGGTAAAAATTCATCACTCATAGGAGAACACAGGTACCGATGTTGATCAGGAGGAACCGGCGTCGAACAGACAGGTGCCAATATTGGTCATGTGCAGACTAGAGCTAGTGGTGTCAGGTAGGGTAAGACTGATGTCGATTAGGGAACTGACGTCAGCGATAGGTAGACACTGATGTTAGTTAGGAAACCAGCATCGGTAGTCAAGATAGTCACATGGAACTAACATCAGTTGGATGTAGACTATGTGGAGACCAAGGTCGGTCACTGGAACAAATTTTGGGCAGATAGCAAGCTGTCAAGGAGTCTCAAACGCCCATATGGAGGACTAAAAGGGTAAGTAAGCCTCAAATTCGTTGTTCCTCTTCTTTATACTCGTTTCTCACTATAGAGTAGGAAGGATCTAGGAAACAGTGGGAGCATGGCATGAATGGGGAATTTGATTCCTAGGATGCAAAACCAAACTTGAGATTTGGTAGGGTTGCCAGTTGGAAGAAAGCACTAAAAGATGAATGGATACCTTGGTTAAAGAATAGAGAGAATGGACATGTGAGATGGAAGGCCAGGTTATATGGTCTTGAGAAAGCTCCAGGACAGTGGTACAGGTTTGATAGGTGGATGACAAAGCATGGCTTTAGTCAATGTCATTGTAACTACTATGGTTTCTTTACTAGGTGGGTGATGATTGCAACATCATCCTGTTACTGTATATTGTGCGTTTGCTTGATGCAAGGTTACACATACAAGGTTTTTTCTAAGCTAAAGGTAAAGTTAGTTCAGAGGTGTGTCATGAAGAATTTGGAGGAGCAAAATTCTTTGGCATGAGTAATCCTAGAGACAGGGAAGATCACAAGTTGATGTTGTCACAGGATGATTGTGTGAAGGTAGTGCAGGATGCAGAACAGGGCAACACACCTATGGATGGACAGTTCATAGAATAGGGTCCCCAATCACATGATGAGGTTGAGTACATGTGTACTCCTTGAGTTTGCCCAAGAAGTGGGTGCTATCAAAAAGTTTGTAGTCAATTCGGTAAGGAAGCACTGGAAAGCAGTTCAGTGGGTTCTCAGGTATCTGAGAGGGATCAATAATAGGTATACATGCTATGTAGGGTCAAGTACTTCAGATTTGGTAGGTTACTTGGATGATAGGTGTTGCACCATAGGTTTTGTGGTGGTTGGTCTTCAAGGTTGAGCTTGAAGAGGGATACAAGCCAGGAAACAAATTAGACGATGTACAGGTATAGGTAAAGTGCAGCTGTTTATCTCCAAGTGGGAGATTGTTAGGTTGTGGAGCTAAAAGCTTCACTAATGCAAACATGGAGGAGGTTTTTGAGAGGTTACTAAGTTGTAGAGCAACTGATGTTGGTCTAATCAATCGACGTTGGTCATATCTAGTAAGCATAGCAACCAACATCGATCAGGTATCAGTCGACGTCGGTCATCTCCAGCCAGATAGGGACCGATGTCGGTCACCTGTGTGGTTCGAAACTATGAGTTTCATGAATATTTTGTTAACAAACTAGTTGTTTGCATGTTAAAAGGCTAATTTTAGTCTTGAGTTTTGGATCTAATTATTGTAATTGGATGTCTAATTATTGTTTGCATGAGATCTATATAATAGACTCATGGGCTATATTGTAAAGTGGGATAGTTAGAGTTGAGCAAGGTTAGCTCCTTCAGAGGGAAGAGAGCAAGGTGTGTTCCTCCTAGTTCCATAGGGGTGCCGAGTGTGTATGATCAGGTAGAGCTGCAGGTTGTGCAAGTTCTGGTAGAGATCCACAGGGGTGCTAGTTTGGAGGACAAGCATTCTTCATGTGTGTAGGATCTTGGTTGGCAAGTGTGCAAGGCCACATTTGGAGATCTACATGTGTAAGTAAGATCATTGATTTTTAGGTGTGTGTGTGTGAGGTCAAAGGAGGTTTGTGGGGTAGTAAGATCAAAGGTGATAGCAACACAATAGGTAGCAAGATCAAGTGATATCTACTTGGAGTATGTTGTGTACTTGGAGTACGGTGTGTACTCGGTTGTGGAGTATGTGGAGTACTTGTGTACTGGTAGTAGTGATACTGACTAGTGGTACTGGCAGTAGTGATACTAACTGGTTGGAGGTGAACACCAACTCTATGTTTGAGTTGTGTGTTGGGACCGTAAGAGAGAGAGTGAGCTCTTGAAGAGATTTACTGTTTATGCCCTAGAGGTGTGGGATCCCTAGAGGTGAGTAAGGAAGAAGATTGTGGCATCTTCTTTGTTGTATTTCCTTTTGGAAGAGTATTAATACAATTGGGTATTGTCTCTCATATTCTGTGTTGTTTCTGAATTCTAGTTACTTGTTACTTTTGGTTAAATTTTGCATTTAGTTGCTTGTACATGGTAATCAATTGTGCTTCCTAGATCCTGACACCATCTAGACTATGTAGGCAGTGCTTGGATACATGACGTATCTCAGGTCTTCTCGACCACCCTTCTTATTCCAATAATCTCTTTCATCACTTTATGCATCCTCATATGCTTAATTTTTTGTGGTTTTTTCAGTTATTAGACTCTCAAATCTACGTTTGTGCCCACTCATATTTAATCTATGAAATAGATTATATCCTTGAGCTATGTTTTCCAATTTTCCCTACCAGGGCATAATATTTATACCAATCATCAATCCAATCACCCTTATTTGAGAAAAATAAATTATTAGTCATCAAAATTATCCCTTTTGGGGCAAAATCAATTTATCAACCAATCAAATTTACTCTATTAGAGCACATTATTAGTTTATTGACCTCCTTTCTCTAGAAAAATACTCTCATTTTTCTTCTAATTCTAAGCTCTACAACTTTTGCCCTTGTTCTAGAAATTCAAAGTGTGCAACTTGTCTCTAGATCATTCATTCCCTAAGCTTACAAATTTCACCCTCTTTTGGGTATATCAAGGTATGTCACTTCTATTTTGGGATTGCATTCTTATCATTTCCCCCCACATTGGGGGCCATTATATTCTATTTTATTCTTGATCATTGGGAATCAATAATTGAAATCATTAAATCATATAGATTTAATCTCATCCATGGATTATTTTCACTCTTTCTCTCTTTTTTGAGAGTCTATCCCTCTCTTTCATCCCCACATTCCCTCTCGAAGGGGCATTGTGGGTCATTAATTATTTCTTCAATCATTACCTTCCAACATATTCTTAACAACTTTTTCATTACTTGAAAAATTGTTACTTCATCTAATGTCTTTCCACACCTTCTCAAATAGGGGGAAAATGTAGACATCCAATTCCTATCACTAATATGTTGAAATTGTCAATCTAAATAATATTTCATGATAATGCACAATCTGGACCAAAATCACTAAAACGCTCTAAATCATTTGAATAACTAATGTACAAATGTAAATTTATGTGAATGTATCCCTAAATAGGGAAATACATTTTATGTGATTATTATATTTTCTTAAATAATTTAGATTCAAATTGAGACCATGCAAAATGATGTCCTAGACCACTGCATTCTTCTAATTGGGTAGCACACATCACATGCATGTGTTATTTTACATCTATAATACCCTAACTAGGGTATTACCCCATACACAACTGGCACCTTATTCTAATTATACTCCAAATTATGACTTATTAAATTAAAATTTTGATCATTTTGATTAAATGAACAACCAATTTCTAAAGAATTGTAGAAAATTAAGAAAATTCACTTAAGTAAATTAAACCAAATTAGGAGCTTAAGTGGAGATTCGATGGAAAATATGGAATATATATTTATTATAAATTCATGACTCAAACATCTAAAATATCAATAAAATATTAGGATTTAAGTGGAGGACATAATCATTTTGACTTATGTCTCCCCACATGGCCCCAACTCAACTAGGGTTAACCTAAACCTAATTAGGGTTAACCTAAACTTAACTAGGGTTAATCTAAACCTAATGACACTTGGGTTATGTTAGTTTGGAAGGATATAAATATAAGGTCTGACCATTGATCAAATAAGCTCTTTTTTGTGTAAAATCATTATGCAAAATTATCTTCACAAAGCTTCAGTTATACAAACTTACTATGCAAAAATTGTAATAGAAAATATTCATGTATTCTCATGAATAGACAAAATCTTGTGAGCCTAATCCATTGGTGCACTATGAAATGATGGAGGAGAATGATACTCTTCATTTACATAGACTTGGAGCATCAAATCTAGGGAAAACACATTTCTTACTCACTCTTGGAAGGAGGGATGCTACTTGGAAGGTTTGATGGTATATTCCTTCTTTAAATAGCTCTTAGAATTCCTTGAGAACACCTCTTGAGGGAGTAAGCTTGATGTTTTAGTTTCTATATGCTTCTTTATAGATATTTTCTTAACTAATGCATGGACTAACACATTCTTATAATCTTACTCTACAACATGTATTTCTCCCTTAGGGAATGTGCATAATCAATGTGCACGATATGTTAGAATTAATTTCACTTAGGTCCTTTTATCAATCATGAAATGTTTAAATATGATATTTGAGTATAATAAAGAGTGTTAAGTTGTAATATTGATTGAATTTATGTAATTATATTTCAAAATAGTAAGTGTTAGATGTAAAATTCCTTTTGAGTCTCTTTATATATAAAGAAATTTGATTTGAATGTCAGACCTTATTCGCTAGACAATGAGTAATAAAATACAGATAAAAATATAAGAGAAGGATCAAGGTAGGGTTATGACCCAAAAAAGTAGAGAAAATGACCATTGGAAACTTGAATCATAATTGGAAACTAATGCCAAATGGTACTACTATATTGAAAATGGTGCTAGTATCCTAAGGCTTAAAAATAGAGTTAAGACCAAGTAGGATAGGTGAGGGGCCCCTATGACTAGGAGGAGTTGACTTAGGACCACTAGGGGTGAAATAAATAGGTAAGATAAGATATAAAAAATATCAAAAGACCCAAAATGACCATGTGAACAAGGGTTATATTCATCACTAAAACTTTCATGTGAAAGAGAAACAAAAGACATAGTACTTATGGTTTGTTGACTAAATTAGGGTTTATAGAAATTGAGATTGCTAAAAAATAGTAGAGTACAACTATTGATAGTTATTTCAATGCATATGGAACAATGATACTTAGTTTTCTATGATCATATAGGTATGATCTAGAATATGTTGGAAGTGTACTATAATATGATTCTAAAATATTCATCATATTTTGAGAAAATTCTTTATGTGGCCTCAGATGCTTGCATCATATCTAGACAGCTGTGTTGATGTAAGTGTCTAAAATTAAGGAAGGTGTCATGTATGAAATACTAACTTGATAAAGATGTGACCAATTGGAGGCTTCT
This sequence comes from Torreya grandis, assembly GCA_037957365.1. Lineage (NCBI taxonomy): Eukaryota > Viridiplantae > Streptophyta > Pinopsida > Cupressales > Taxaceae > Torreya > Torreya grandis. The sequence goes on along the minus strand of JARHVA010006177.1, from coordinate 179,778 downwards.
AAGTTTTATGTCACTTTTGTTTTTATTTATATAGATTTCATGCATAGGTTATTTTTTTGAAATGATCAAACCCTAGATTCCTCACCTTTAGAGTGATTATGGGGGAAATGGGTTAATGAATTCATGGTGTCAAGTTACTCCAAGGACCCCTCTGTCAATGGGCACTACTCACATATCTAATACTATGAAAATTACCTCATATTTATATACTTTTCACTTATATGTTGGTTTATGTGTGCGCAAGGATGTAATGTGTGATAAGCAAAAAGATACAGTGACCTAGATGGTAACTTGGCAAATCTAGCTCATGAACTTCTCTTTGAATGCTTTAGACTTGTGGGAATACTACTACTATGATTTTATATAAATATGGATGAATAAGGAAGTTTTATTACTTGAATGCTTAATTGAGTGCTTCTTGGTAAGTTTCCTTGTGAGTTCTTGGTATTTGTTAGGTGAGGGATGAATGAAGATTGAGTACGTCCTTGATGTTTTCAACCATATTAATGTCTATTTGTGTGTGAAGTGTGAAGGTGATATGCATCAAATTGAAATAAATTTCAAATTAGTCTACAAAATAAATCTTAAAATCTTAACTTCTTATAGATAGATAGAATCTAAGTCTCCTAGTTATTGTTAAGTAACACATAAAGAATTTTTGAGAGGAATTCCTGAGACCTCAAACATTCCATGATATTAAATTTTTTTGGGGGTGTATTTAATGAGTAATTATCTCTAACCATATTTTATGTCTTATCTAGACTCAAGTGTTATAAAATGGTTTCATATTAAGGTGTGATGGTTTGGTAAAAAACCCCAAAGTGAAATGGAGTGGCATTTAGCCCCGTTTTCATATCTGGGAGATTCAACACTACCATAGGGTGGATTGCATGACCGCTAAAGGGTAGGCTCATTTGTATAAGGTGTCCCAACTAGAGGAAACATTACTCATGAATGATAATTTTAAGAAACATGATGCTAAGAGGTCATAAGAGACTAAGGAGGCTTGATAGAGGGGACCAAATTATCCTTTTTCTCCTCAAGGGAGGACTTTGAACTAGGGGTGTGATTTAGTTCAACACCTTTGATATCAGTAATGGATTTTTTTTCCATCATTATCCAAACACCATCACTTTATGCCACCTTATACTTTTTTGGTAGTGACCAATCGACAGGGGGATTTAACTGACCCATTAGGGGCCAATTTTAGATCATATAATTGGGTGACTGAAACCAAAAGTAATATTTATTAGATTAAAATAAGTGACCTTATGTTCCTAGTGATCATGCCCTAATTGAATGTTGAAATTGTGGTTAAATCAACCTTAAAACAAGCCCACTTGTTTAGGTGAACAAAATAGAATTTGATTTTCTCAGGGAAATCACCTACCCTATGGGTTTAAAAATATACTCAAGGAAAGTTTTTAAACCCAAGGAAAGCCTAGAGTGGAAGAGGAAGGCTAAAAAGTTCAATCCATACCAACACCTTAAGAGAGATTTGGTTAGAAAATTTAAAAGTACTAGTCCAAAGGGACACCATCATAATGGTATTCCTTAAGAACTAGTAACTTGACGTAGAAAAGAGGGCTTGGAATTGAGAGGGATCCTTAAAAGATAAAAATAAATATCCTTTTTAGATATTTTAAATCCCAATGACTTGAAAACCAAAAGGTTCTCAGTGAAGATAGATCTAGGCATTGAGGGAATCATTTGAGGGGACATGACCAACATAAGAGGATATTAAATAGTTATTCTCATACTATTTGCATCATTATTAATAAAACCATAATGCAAAGAAGCATCAGGTTGGGAGGGAGTATTATAAGTTATACCTCATCCTATACATTTGAAATAAACTTATTAGCTCTCTTCAACACCATCCTTCCTACTATCCATAATAATAAATGTGACAACATGGTTGAGGGAAATTAAAAATGGGCCGAACCATCCAAAGGATAGGTACTTAATAAATGTGTGCTTAACCTAGAAAATCATGTAGAGTGTTATGATAGTATTAAGTGATGAGGACACAAGACAAAACAAGATTGAGATAAAACCCTAGTAGAACAAGCTTCTTAAATAATCTCTCAAATTTTCACCTCACTAAGTTAAGCATTAATGTATTTTATTTTAATAAAATATTACTTGAACATTTTTATAAAGACACATTTAACACATTTATTATTAATATATTATAAATTTAAGAAGTCATGGTATTTTAGACATTAAAAAATGATTTATGTAGTACTCTAGTATTGTACACTTGGAAAATATCCATCATGGTTATATCTTTCAGTTATAGACCTACTCATTGTCAAAAGGTTTATGTTAAATGTCTCTTTATGACTAAAGTTATTATATCTTAGTTCAAGAACTATTATCTTGATGATCAGGTCTTCTATACTATGTAAAATCCTCTAAACTTGATCATTATCCTTCACTTTTATTTTTGGACATGTACTTGTTTTCTAGCTTCCTAGACACCTGCATCCTAAATAAACACCTATGTTAATGCAAGTTTTCAATTTTACTATAAAGTGTCTAGTGCCCAAAAGTCACCCAATTTATAAATGAAATGTATCTTAAAGATTGGCATAAGTGATTCAATATTAGACATTTACAAAATGGATTTGGTATATTCTATGTGATGGTGTGTGGGAGAATGTGAAGCTTGGTTTTATTTTAAAAATCATTGGGGTCTAAAGGACCCAATAATATATCAGTGTGCATTAAATAATTCACCTTGGTTCACTTGGTATAACTATTTTTTCAACACAAATAGGATCTTCAAATAGTTAGACCATTTCATTCTCTTTGAGAAGCATGTGTTCTATTTTAATCTCTCTAATTGGCAAGCTATGACTATCCATTTGAATTTTATTCTATCATATCATAGCCCCATCATTTGAAGAGTGGATTGGAATGATGGAAGCTTCAAGGTGACTCATAATTAATTCTTTCTCAACACTTCCCTCCTGTTTCTATACGAGATTTTGCTTTTCACATTCAAGAAAGGAAAAATCAGAAACTAAGAAGAAAGGACAAGGGTTTGTACATACCCAGATTGTGGACTTGTGCACCAGAATCAGACGTTGTGAGAACTCCTCTTTGGTTGTGGAGGATGACACCTGAAAGAGAAAGAGACTAAAACATGAAAAATGTTAGATGATGAGAAAGTGGACTGCCAAGCAAAAGCTTGGTCCTAGAAGCGCAAAGACTTCTTGGAGGATGACAGTCCACTATTAAAATAGAATATTCAACAAAAATAGAAATAATGAAATGATAAAAGACTAAAAAGAAAGAAACTAAAAGCAAAAGCGTACCTGATATGTAGTAGTCTGCTTTGCACAGTCGCCGATGTCGGTGGTTCTATCGGCGTCGGTCAAGGAAGTCACCGACGTCGGTTAGGCTGTCGACATTGGTAGGGGTAATGGTCGAGGACGGTTGAGGTAATGGCCAGGGATAAGTTCAAGTCTGGGTTTTTGGTCTACAAGGTGGACTGTGGTTTTGTCTAAGGGTCAGGGAGCCTGTTTGAGGGTCAGAGGGATTGTTTGGGGGTCTGAGGGACTGTTTTGAGGTCTGAGGGACTAAGAATATTGTCTGGGAATGGACTGGATGGGTGACAAAGGCAAAAGGAGGATGAATGGGAGATAGGGATTTGAGAAGGCCTTTTAGCCTCTCAGGGAAGGACAGGGAAGGTTGTGGGCTGTGGTCTAGATTAGTAGATGAAATCAAATAAGAAATGAAATAGAAAACCAGATAGTACTTACCTCCTGCTTGCTGAAGGAAGAATGGAGGAACCCTGTTGTTGGAGCTGTTAACGATCTTGCAAATGCCAAGAACCTAGGACTATCTCTATAGGGTACCTGTAGCTGCTAGTGTTGTTATGCGAGAGGAAGAGAGAGAGAAATAAAATGCCAAAGTGCTAAAAGAGTTCACATTTTTGGGGTGGAGAATAGTTATAGAAAATGGTTTTGAAGACAACCGACGCCGGTAGAACTATCGACGTCGGCCGCATAATGACCGATGTTGACGGCAAAAGAATGGGGCAGAGGCTAAAATTAGCCTCTGTCCATTCTTACACGTTGTTGAGGTCAAAACGGTCGTGGGAAAATGGTCGAGGAGGGCATAAATGGACACGGGAGGAAGGATTAAGAGAGGATTTGGGTAATAAAGGCTAGGAGAGAGGTGGGGGCATCCAAGGAGGGGATCCAAGGTGGCATGGGTGAGGTGGAAAGGGGGCCATTAATTTAAAATATTTGATTTATTTTAATTTAAAATTGAGGGGGCTTAGGACAAGTGTTAGGGAATAGACCAAGGGGGCCAAGGGGGGAGGACAACCGAGGGGGTAGACATGATTTCGGTGTCTACATTTGCCCCTTTTTGTCTTGTTGGTTGTTCTTGACGAACTGCAAGACAAAAATAGGAGTTGGTTACCCCAGGTATGGGATGAGGTGTTCCCCCCTCAAAGCGGGAGTCAAGAGAAGGGAACCTGAGATCGAGTGTCGATTTAACAGAGAGATAAATAAAGAGGGTGAGTGTGAACACTATAATAGTCGTGATTACGCGTATACCACTTCACGGGATGGGTAGGTCAAATTATCGCAGGTCAAGGTCAAGGAGTGCCAAAATTGAAATAATTGGGCCCTAACATTTGGTCATCACTGATCAGGTTATTCAATCTAAGCTAAAGCTCCAATGGTCATCGTGTTCTAGGTATCCCAGGCTCAGGAAGTGCTCCTGGAAACACGAAAATGTCACAAGTAGTGGGGATCAACCGGCTTGCGATCCTATACTTATGAAGGTCATAAATAGCCTGCGCACAATTTTGCTAACCATTCATGAGATAGCATACATGCAAAAACAACCAAGGCAACATTTGTCTTGGAAGTGGTCGGAGTCTGAGGAGATAGTTATGATCTCCAAGGTCTGGTGGTCGAGGGACAGAGGCAAAAGTGATCTTAATGGTGCCCCAGGAGGCCAAGATGACTTCTACGAGGAAAGCTAACTGGTTGGGGCATGATTTTGGTCATGGTGGAGAAATTGGAGGGTTAAAGTCTGCTGACGTCGGTGATAAAATTGACGTTGATGGAGAAATTAGCCGACGTCGGTAGACTAGGGCACAAAGATGCCACCGTCGATGGCCTGCCTAATCTGACAAAACCAGATTGGCAGCCCACCAAAATTCATTTGCTACTTATTGACTGAGAGAAAAAGAGATCTGGAGTTGATTGAGTGAAAGTGACCTAGAGTTGACCGAGTGAGCGGGGTGAGGTGGCAGATAGGCATTGGTGGAGAGAGGGAGCGATTTGGAGAGTGATTGGAGGCTGCAGAGGCATTTGTGGGCTAGGTGAAGTGTGAGGGTAGAGAGACACAGTGGAGATGGCAGAGGGGAGTAGAGGACCCATGGGAGGTCCGCCACCAGTGGCACCCATCGTGCTAGCACGCCAATAACGTTGACACGAGGTAGGAGGCCCTAATGAGCTCAATTGGTTGATTTTAGTTTTGATTTGGTTTTTTTGAAATTTTAGTCATTTTAGGCAAAAATTGAGGGGGGAGGGTAGCTAAGAAGGTGGGTGGGGGGTCTAGGATAGGCTAGGAGTAATTAGGATAGATTTTAGGGGGTTAAAGGGTGGTCAAAGGGGAAGCCCTAATTTTTAGGGGTCGCCCAGTTCGGCTCTAGGGCCAAACCAGTCACCGACATCGGCAAGTTCACTGGCATCGGCCAACCATCAACTGGCGTCGATCACTTTCCTACCGACATCGGTCACTTAGTGACTGACATCAGTTAGGTAAGTGCCGTCGTTGGCACACAAACTGATGTTAGTGAATGCCTGGTCAAAGAGAGGTTGAAAATTATCAAGTCAAAAGGGCGAAGCCATGCCAAGGGCTTCTCAGGTGTCAGGATAGCCAGAGATAGGTAGATGGTCAAGTTGGTTGACATGAATTTTGGGTAGATGCAGGTGAGGCAGACTCTGATGCTATGGGATTGCCTCCTGACTTTGCTGATGCAGATGCACGGAAGCGTGACTAGAGAGGAGTGGGCACAGATGAGCGTAGTGGGATTAGACGGACTACAATGCTACTACAGAGTGGCATGGGATGTGAGCCTCATGGTGGCATTGATTGAGTGGTGGGACCATGCCACCAACACCTTTCACCTACCCACAGGTGAGATGATGGTCATAGTCAAGGATGTGTACTAGATTTTGTAGCTGTCGGTACACAGAGTGGACATATATGCATGCTCGAGAGAGGTGCATGACATCCACATGGTCACGCTATTTGGGGAGCATGTCATTGAGATGAGCTACCACTCAGCAAGTTTTGCTTATGAGCTTCCATATGTGGTGGATGAGGATGCACATCGGCTGGCTATTCTGATGATGATTGAGATTATAGTGTATGCACTGCCAGATGCAGAGGGAGGCAAGTTTCTAGTTGCCATGACTGGAGTGTTGATGGACATGATTGAGTGACAGACAGTGTTCACCTGGGCACCAGTCTTTTTGGCTCAAGTTTATAAGGAGCTATGGGGGATTAGCCAATGGTGGTGGTATAGCTTGTGCATGGGCCACCTGCGACACTGTTGGGCCTATGGGCACATCGTGGTTACACGACCTCTCGGCCTCCCAGTGGTGATTTAGGCTGGCTTTAGGGTCAAATTTAGGTGGTGGCACAAAGTGATGGTGCAGACATGGGTGGATGCAGTGGTTAGGGATATCGACCACTACCAAGGGCTGTTAGAGGCCCTGATCCCAATGGACATCATTTGGAGACTGTACCTAGGGTATCCAGCATTTAGGGATCAGGTAGAGCAGATGGTCGGGACACAGAGTAGGTGATGGGTCAGGGGTAGGTGAGCTAGTGAGCTCGAGCAGATCCTAGCAGAGAGAGTGTAGTGCCAGTATGGGTTGTTACAGGATGTGCCACCCACATTTCCACAGTACAGGTGAGATGACATTGAGGTGCCACTCCCACTACCAGAGGAGATAAAGGAGCCTAATTTTGAGGAGTTGCCAGCAAGACCTGGGGTAGCCGACCCAGGGTGTACAGAGGCCTACACAACATGGTGGATAGGATAGTACATAGGTATACAGGTGGGTCCCCAGCTTGATCTGTAGACCATGATCAAGGATAGGGATATGGTGAGGTAGAAGAGGGATGCTGCCAGATAGGAGAGAGATGCTACCATCCAGGAGAGGGATGTAGCATGAGGATAGGTGACCATTTTGTAGGGATAGGTCATAGTCTTGCAGGGGCAACTGGTAGGGGTGACAGGACAGGTGACAGAGATGACAGGTCAGGTGGTAATGCTGACAGGATAGGTCACTCTGTTATAGGGACAGTTGGTTGTAGCCCAGCCACAGGCAGGATAGGTAGGGCAGGGTTTGATTCAGTAGCCAATTTAGCAGCCAGCATAGTCAGCATCAGTGCAGCTAGTGCAGCCATAGCCATAAGGGTCAATTCAGGGCGTGGCATCAGGATTGATGGGTCCACCACAGACTGTGCCTATATTTAGATACAGGACTGCTTTGGTTGAGATTGCCTACTATGAGGGTGCTATTATGGAGTTCCCTCAAATACAATGGTATTCAGAGATGAGAGAGGAGTAGAGCTGTCAGAGATCGATGTCCCGTGAGACTACCTCAGGTTCTCAGAGATGGTGACGATCAGAGGGTGGGGATGATACAACATCTTCATGGCCATCGCCACCACCACTGCAGCCACAGCCTTGAGGGCAGATTTTTGATAGGATGTATATACCAGCCTGCGTGCCGATGATGCGTGATGTACTTATTTTTTTGAGAGAGAGAAAGAGGCACATATTATGCCATTGTATAAAACTATTTTGATGTATATGATGAGATTATGTTGGATTATTGACATGAGTTATGAGAAATTGTATGGATGTGCTATGTTATTTTGATTTGATGCATGTTTTGATATTATGTTTATGATGACTAATGTGATGATGATAATGTTATGGTTAGGATGTTGATGTTTTATGATTATGATGATGGTGCTTTGATTTTATTAATGTTTATGAAAATATGTGATTGTTTGTGATGTGATTGGTAGGTGACGAAAGAATGTGATGGAAGGAATGTGATGAAGGAATGGCCGAGCTAACCCCAGAAGACTCCATGTCAACTGAGTGATGCCTACATAGCCCTTGTTCTAAGGGCCTCAGGCCAATGTAGTTCTCTTGAAAGGGAGGAAAAGGGTCGAAGTGGTCGATGGTCTTGGATGAGGTTAAGTCATGGTCAAAAAGAGGATAGGGTTTGTCCATCAGGGAGATGAACAAATGAGGGTGGTTGAGCTAACCCCAGAAGACGTCATGTCATCTGAGTGCTACCTACACAGCCCTGGTCTTAGGGCCTCAGACCAATGTAGTTTAGACAAAGAGTCAAAGAGGTTGATAGATTGGTTTGGTCATGTGTCAAAATGATGAGGAGAAAAAGATGTTACAACCTTTTCCATACTGTGTGATGGTGTATTTTATAACATGGATTGAGGGGTCTTTCATCCCTAGCAGTTTTCCATATTCATGATGGATGTGTGCTAAAAATGAATTGAGGTCTATTTATGCTTCAGCAAGTATTGGTTTATGCTTAACATAAATTGTGTAGTCCATAGTCTCCCTGTGTATTGGTGTCCATAGAAACTAGTGTGAATAGGCTATGTGAGTGGTCTGAAAAGGGGTTGGGTTGAGTTGATTTGACAAATGATGTGGTTGAATGTGACCAAAGTGTAAAAGAAGTGAAAGGCATAATCGCCCTCTCATGGACAAGGACCAGAATGATAGCATAGATAGGGGTTGTTAGAACCAAGAGCCCCATTCATGCATTGCGTCGTTGACCATGGTTGTGTTAGAACAGTAATTGAATCACTTTGACATTAAAGTGAGCTTGAAGTCCCTTAAGCAGGTGTTATGATAGGTGAGGATAGGGTAACCCATTTTAGATTAGAGATAACCTTACCCTTTTTTATAGGAGACCCTGAGACAAGTATAAGCCAAGTCCATGACCCATTTTTTTTTGCAGACTGATCAATGCGGGAAGTCTACATAGAGATGTCATTTTGCTTTGTGGTCATTTGTGAAGCTGATCAATGTGGGAAGCTTCTAAAATATTGTGTTGTTTGTAGCAAGATTTAGTCATATCCATCCTTCGAGGGAGTGGTCTATATTCTTGCTTTATATATGTTTGAATAGCTATCCTTCGAGGGAGCAGTCTATTAGCTATAGCAATGATGGTACAACGGTCCTTTGAGGGAGCAGTCTGCCTTTTGATTTGATTTGGTGACCTTGGAAATTTTGACATCTTCATTGTTTTTTGACAGAATTTTGAGTCATGGACAAGACTATAGAAGTTCAAGGGCTCCCTTTTATTAGGACAAAGCATCCATACTTCATAAAAGGGTTATAGAAGATTTGAAAAGGGGAATAGGGTTGAAAGGAATGAGGATTAAGAGGATGGGGATTGCTCAAGGGATGAGCTCAAGTTAAATGTCAAGTGGATGAGTACTCGACTAACAGTAGAATGGTCGCAGATGCAAGGCATTAAGAGGCTCAGGTTCTAGCCGTCTGTCGAGAGAGGATAGACGATAAGTCCCTGACCCATACTTGTGCGTGATGATGAAAGGTCTGAGCCAATTAGGGGTGAATTTGCCTCATTTACTTCACTCCATATTGGTCACATGCTGGTTCTCTTTAAGGACGAGGTCTCCGATGTTGAAATCCTATTCTCACAGATTTTTTTCATAGGCTTGCTTGATGCAATTTTGATAGACATGGAGGTGATTGAGGGCAGTAAGATGACACTCGTCAAGTAGCTCAAGTTGAGCTAAGCAATCTTGATGAAAGTCATCATTGGAGAGAATGTCATGCAGAGAGATGCGGAGAGATGGGATCTGTACTTCGAGAGGTAGGACAGCCTTTATTCTGTACACTAGAGAGAAAGGGGTAGCACCCATAGAGGTTCAAATGCTAGTGCGATAGGCCCACAAAGCAAAGGGAATGTGAATGTGCTAATCCCTTCTAGTCTCATTGACAACCTTCATGAGAATTTTAGTCAAAATTTTGTTGGAAGCCTTAGCCTACCCATTTGCTTGTGGGTAGTAAGGCAAAGAGAAACTGAGCTTGATGCCAAATGAGTCACAGAGTTTCTAGACGGTCTTGTTTTTGAATGACTTGCCATTGTCGGTGATGATTTTGTGAGGAATACCAAAACAACAAATGATGTGGGTGCTGATGAAGTTGACAATTTTGTCAGATTTTGTGGAGATAAGGGGAATGGCTTCCACCCATTTAGTGAAATACTCAGTGGCGATGATGATGGACTGATGATGAAGAGACGAGTGAGGGTTAATCTCACTGATGAGATCTAAGCCCCACTGAGAAAAAGGCTAGAAATCTTGAGCAAATTGTAAGGTGTGGCTGGGGAAATGAAGCAAGTTAGCATGCTACTGACACTTGATGCAACGCCGAACATAGTTGCTACAGTCTTGATGAAGAGTGGGCCAATAATAACCCAAGCGAAGGATGCACTTGGCAATTGAGTTTCCACTAAAGTGTTTGCCATAAATCCCATCGTGGACTTATTTAATGGCATGAGATGCTTCAGTGGAGGTTAGACAACAAAGAAGGAGGCCATCAAAGCCTCGCTTATAGAGAAGACCCCCTAGCATGGTATAGCGAGCCATGCATTTGATGAAAGCCCATCGTGCATTGCAAGAGAGATCGGGAGGGATGATGGAATGAGATATGTAGTCCACAAATTGGTTATACCAATCATCTTGTGGACTAGAGTCTATGGTGTTGACATGGTTGATGTTAGGAGAAATGTATGAAGGCAGCAGCACATGATGCACTGTGACAAAAATTCTAGATGAAGATGATGAAGATGGGATATGTGAGGCGAGAGAAGCCATGGTGTCCGCAAACTTGTTCATGGAGCGTGGAACATCCTACAAATGGTAATGGTCAAAAGAGGCTAGAAGAGTGTCAACACAGTTTTTTTATCTTTGCAAAATTTCATTTTTAAAAGATATGAACCGTTGACTTGAATGACGACAAGCTGCGAGTCACCGAAGATGCTGATGGACTTGATGCTGAGAGAAAGGGCAGTTTGAAGTCCCAAAATTAAGGCCTCATATTCGGCCATATTATTGGTATAATCAAAGTCGAGCTTGAAAGACAGAGGCATGGGCTCACCTTTGAGTGGGATGAGAATGACTCCCGCACCCCCACCGAGTTGACATTTGGAGCCATCGAAGAACATGGTCATTTGATAGATGGTGTCATCAGTGGAAAGTGTAGCAATAGATTCATCGAGAAACTCGCACTGATAAGGTTGATTGTCAGGAAGAGGGGCATCTGCCAGTTGGTCAATGATGGTTTTCCCCTTGATGGACTTTTGCTAGATGAATTCAAAGTTGAACTCAGCAAGCAGCATGAGCCACCGAGCCATACATTGATTTTGATATGGCTTGGAATGCATGTATTTAAGAGGGTCAGTGTGAGTGATGACAAAGTTTTTGTGGTTAAGAAGATAATGGCAAAGATTAGTAACGGCAAAGACTAATGCCAAACAGAGTTTCTTGGTATGAGTATATCGAGTTTCATAGTCGACCAGTGTTCGGCTGATATTGTAAACCACTTGCTCACGGTGATGCTCGTCTCGATGCGCAATCATGGCACCTAACAAATGGTTGGTTGTTGAGATGTAAAGGTAGAAGGCTTGGTCATCTTTAGGTGGAATGAGGACTGGTGGAGAGACCAGATAGCATTTGAGGGCTTCAAAAGCCTCTTGGCAGTCCTTATCCCATTTAAAGGAGATGTCCTTCTTAAGGAGATGATGAAAAGGTTGGCAGCGGTCAGAAAGCTGCGAGATGAAGTGGCGAATGGACTAGAGCTTCCCTTATAGACTACGAAGCTACTTGAGATTGGTCAGAGGTGGCATCTCGAGGATAGCATAGATCTTGGTAGGATCTATCTAGATGCCACGGAAAGAAATGATGAAACCCAGGAGCTTGCTTGAGAGGACCCCAAAGACACATTTCTTGGGGTTAAGGCAGACATTGTATTGAAAAAGGCAAGAGATGATGATCTTGAGGATAGACAAATGGTCACGACAAAGCTTAGACTTGCTGAGCAGGTCGTCCACATAGTCCTCCATGATTTTGTGGAGGAGATTGTGGAAAATGTAAGTCATGGCACACTGATATGTGGTGCCTACGTTCTTCAAGCTGAAAGGCATGACCCGATAGCAAAAAGTCCCCCATGGGGTGATGAAGGTAGTCTTGTGCTAATATTTCAGTGCAATCAAGATCTAGTTGTATCCTAAAAACCCATCCATGAGAGATAGCATCTCATGACCGGCCGTGAGATCAACAAGTCAGTCAATGTTGGGAAGAGGAAAGTCATCTTTGGGACATGCTAGGTTGAGGTCATGATAGTCTGTGCAGATCCAAATCCCCCCAGTCACTTTAGTGATAGGGATGATGTTAGAGACCCACTACGGATAATCAATGGGTTGGATGAAGGAGATAGAGAGAAGGCACTGAAGCTCCTCTTTGACAAGGAGTGCAACACGAGGATGCATCTTTTGAAGCTTTTTCCTAACAGGCTTAGCCTCTAGTTTGGTGATGATGTTATGGGTAGCAATGGTGGGGTCAATGCCAGGCATGTCACTGTAGGTCCAGGTAAAGGCCTTGGTATGGTCTGAGAGGAACTGGGTGTAGTTAAGCTGCTCTTGAGCGTCTAAAGATTGGCCAATCTTTAAGATGTGAGGAACATCAGAAGAAGGGAGGTTGATTTCAATGGTTGATTCATTTAACATAATCTGGGTTTTAAAAGGGAGGGAGTGCTAGATGAAAGAGTCATCGGTGCCCATGTAAGATAGAATGGCGTTGTCGTCTATGCAGCGGATAGTGTGAATGGTCACCGACTCATCCTCTATCATGCTAGGAAAAATGAGAGGGAGAGACCTAGACACCCCATTTAGCTGATAGGTCAGGGGTTCCAGGCAGATGGTGTTTATGCAAAAAAAAACTAAGAGGGATGGAAACCACTGACTCTGTAGGTGAAGGGGGAGGAATGGGCAAACTTGGAAGAGATTGGTTGATGGGGCAAAGGTCTGCAGGAGCCTGAGTGGGGTCTTGGTATCCCAAGCCATACCATTTCTTGGCATCATCATCATTGAGAGGCTCAATAGGCTAATGGGAGCCTTGCTCATAGCGTTCGAAACCAAAACCCTTCCATGCACACCTGTAAAGGTAAGTGTGTGCAAAGGTGAGGTTGCCAAGAAATGAGAAGTCTGATGTGAATAGTTGGGTGATGAGAGAGGGTTTCCATCAGTAGGAGCTTGATTGAGCCCCCCATAGACAAGGTTGGTTTGGAGGTGAGGAGGACCATAAGGCACGACCATCTCAATCTGATGGTCGTAACTGGGGCTATGGTGAAGGCATCCATACTTTTGCAGAGTTTGGAACATGTCTAAGGTTAGCAAGTGATATTCCCCAAGTGAAAGTCATTGGACGATGTCTTCCATGGGGTCTTTGGTTATCGCTTGAAGAGGAGGGGTGAGGGCGACCACCGTTTGTGAACAGGTTGAAGCTTTCACGGATAGAGGCGGCACTGGGGTTGATGACTTGATAGGAATGAGAATGTCATTTGGTCTATAGGTTGTGTTACAAGTTTTGAAAGGTGATGGGTTGGTAGGAATGGTGTGGACTTGCCCATTGTACTCAAATTTCACACAACGGTGCAGGGTAGAGGGAACACAAGCCATGGCGCGGATCCAAGGTCAGCCCAATAACATGTTTTATTGAAACTCTCCTTCGATGATATAGAAGAGCTCCAAGACTGTGCGTGGGCCAACATGAATGTGAAGGATGACTGTGCCAATGGTTGTGGTAGTGGTGTCATTGAAGGAATACAAGATTGCATTGGTTTTAGATACACAATTCTTGGGAAGAGCCAATTGATCAAAGGTGTGGGTGGAGATAATGTTGATGCTAGTGCCTCTATCAATCATAATGTGCTTAATGCGTGTCTGATCAACATAGGTAGTGATGAAGAGAGCAACATCTTGATCTTTTGTGTTAGATGTAGGAATCTCAGAGTCGCTAAATGTGATGGAGGCAACAAGAGCTAAAGAGTGGACAAGGGCAGGGAGTGGTTGGGGGTCCTTGGGTTAGACCTCCACTACCTGTAGGGCTCTGATGAGGGCTTGACGATGTTGGGGTGAAGTTTGAATAAGGTCATAGAGGGTCATCTTCACAGGTGTCTAGTGAGCTATTTTATCATGGAGTCATGGATCACCCCTAAAGAGGAAGAAGAAGAGGGTTGAGATGCACCAAGGATAGAAATTTTAGGCTTTGGCGGTTGAGGCAGCTTGATGAAAGGATAGGTCTAAGGAATGTCAGCTTTTTCTTTTGCCTTGTTCTTTTGTGACCTAGTGGTTATGTGGATGGCATTGATTTCAAAGATAGGGGGTGAAGGAGATGAAGGGGTCATGGCCTGCTAATGGGATGTTGATGTGGTTGAAGAGGTTGGAGGGATGTGGGAAGGTGTCAGGGGTCGGTCGATAGTGTCCTCAAGGAGAAGAGTGTCCTTCTCCATGTAGTGGCAAATGACAGCCTTGAGGGCACATCAAGTCTCGGTATCATGTCCTGGTGTACGATGATATAGACAAATCTTCATATCGTCGAACCAAGAGGGCTTAGACCTGAGAGGTTGGAAGGGCCTGATGGGTGGAAGGGTTATGTTGGAGGTCTACAAAATTTAGTGTAATATCAAAGAGTATGAGCCCACTAAAGGGTCTGTGCTCATTGATGTGGGCGATGCTAGTGACTTTTGCTTAGGCGGAGTTGGAAGAGGCTTCCGTATCACCTTTTGGGTTGATGGTGCGGCGACAGGTGGAGATGGCACTTTCTTCATGAGAAGTACCATCTTTTTGGGAGAGGGTAGGCTGGAGATAGGCAGAGGAAGCAGTGGAGGCAACTGGTTTTGATTAGAAGTTGGAATGGGCAGGACTTTGGTCAGGGTTGAAGGATGAGGGCCCAAAATAGAGGGAAATGGTGACGGAAGAGGAGGAGTTCACCTCTATGGTTTAGCAGTCTTCTTTGATTTGGTTTGAAGACTACTATTGGTTGAGGCTTGGTCTAAGTCCACCTTCACTTGTGGATGAGCGAGGTTAGAGACAGGGCGAACGCCGAGTGGCTTGGTTGGCTTTAATGGGATAGATGTGGGTTTTGGTCCTGATGTAGTTGGTTGAGGTTTAGAAGGTCTAGAAGTGGAAGTCTGGTTTTTGTGAGATTCTACCATGGGAGGATTGGTAGCATGAGATGAGATGGCATGGGCATGCTGAAGAGCTTTGAGATGTTCCCACAATACCTGATGCTCCACTTTCTTTGAAGGGAGAAGTCCGAGTTTCTCCACTAATCAGGAAAATGGTTGAGAAGATGTTGGATGAGATTTGGGTCCTTGAGAAGATGTCGATGGTTGTGGGGCCAAAGATGAGATTGATGTAGCAGTCTCGGACCCAAGGCATGATGAAGATGTGATAGGTTCATCTTTGGTTGGAGATGGAGGAGAGACAGGTTCTTCCATGGGTGGAGAAGAAACTGGAGAATGAGGCTCCTCAAGAGGGTAAAGGGCATGAATGATTACACCCTCCACTTGTGGTTGAGGAGTAGGAAGGGTTGGGTCCTCCATAGGTAGCAAGAAGGAGGATGGTGAGACCAGTGGTGCCGGTATGGTCGAGGCGTCCTCCAATATAAGAGAGGTTGACAGAGAACTAACCAGAGAAGGACGTTCATCCACATGTGATGGACTAATGGATGGACTAACCTCTTGAGTTTGTGAGAGAGGTTGGTTAGGGATGAAGGGTGAGACCGTATTGACTATTCATATGTTATGTTCGTGAGTATCATCAGTTATGGTCTGGACATTGCTTTGGGTCAGAAGATGATTGGGAAATGGTTTCTTGAAGATGTCGATGTCTTGATTGGGTGGCGCATTGGGATTGTTGAGGATGAGGTCACCCTTTTCAAGCATGTCTTGGATGATGTTTTTAAGGGTCTTTCAATTTCTCGTGTCATGGCCTTTAACACAGTGGTAGCTGCAGAAGTCATTTTCCTTATACCACGCAGGGATGGTGCGTGAGGGATCAAATTATGGAGGTGGTCAGATTTGGGGGAGATTGAGAACCCCCTGTTTGACAAGTTTTTCTAGCACATATGCGTATGACTCTCTAAGTAGAGTATACTGTCATTGTACGTATCTCTACTGGAATTGGTAGGTGATGCTTTGGGACGTGGATGGCTCAGGCTAGTTGGTTGAAGGCGAAGAGGATGTAGTCTAATGACTACAGTGTTTGCTGACGCCTTAGACTTAAGATTAGATGAAGAAGGTTTAGAAGAAGAGGAGTCATTGGTCTTGGAGTTGGGGTTCTTACTCCGCAACTTGACTTTATTCTCCTTGATGGCACATAATTCAAGCTTGCGGGCCATCGTGAAGGCTTTGTTGAAGGTGCAGAAAGTCTGAACCCGTAAGGTGGAGGAAATATGCTTGGCACAGGCTTGAGAGAAAAGTTCAATAAGTTTGGGTTGGGGCAAAGAAAATGAGATCTGATTGATGAGGCCTCTCCAACGAGCGATGAAATTGGCTATGGATTCATCCTCAAACTACCAGATAGAATAGAGGTTTGTGATTGAGACCTTTTTGGTGATGTTGATGGAGAAATGATCAAGGAAGAATTGTGCCAGTTGGGTGAATGTGAAGAGAGAATGGCTAGCCAGAGAGCTGTACCAGTCAAGGGCAACACCAGAGAGTGACATAGGAAATGTGCATTAAAGTAACACATCATCATGGGTAATGAGATAACAGGCATGTCTGAATGCTCGTAGGTGCTTTTGTGGGTCTTCCTTGCTCTGGAGACAAGAAAATTTAGGAAGCTCCCACTAGTTGGGATATGGTCTGATTAGGACAGAAGGATGGATGGGTTCCTTGCAAATTTGCTCGTATGAGAGGGCATTGCGTGAACTAGAAATAGATGTCTCAAGACTGGACATTTTTTCCATCAGCATTTTGATGATGTCTGCTGACAGATTGGTGGGTGGAGCGCCCCTAGGTTATAAGGCACTTGGAAGGTATTGAGAGGGGCATATGACGTGGTTGGTTGCGTTTGTGTAAATGCAACATATGGGTAGTTAGTCATCAGGGTAGAAGTTGATGCCAAGGGCACTTGTGTTATGGGGTTGGTAGGCACAAATTGGATAGGGGCCATCAAAGATGGTTGAGGGGTAGACCCACTTGTTGAAGGGTAGACAGTTACTCTTGTGTTGATAGGTGCAAGAGTAGGGGGGATAGAGACCACTAGGTTTTGGAAGGGTGTAGGATTTGGTTGAGTAGTTTTAGGTTGAGGGGGTATCGAAACCCCCATGGAGGTAGGTATAGAAGGAGAGGATAAATTTTGAAGGTAGGACATGGTCAGGTTATTAGTCAAGGTATTAGCTTGATTATCTATAGGTTGAATTGTGGACGTTGTTGATGTGATCATTGTCTCGACTAAGGAAGTCAGCATCCCATAGATTAGGTTGCCTAAGGAGTCTCGTGTTCAGCTTCATGCGAGATAATGTTGAAGGGCTCTGCCATTGAGGTCCAAGAATCTTTCAAAATCTTGGTCCCCTTCAGGGACAATGGGAGACTAAGTTGGGGTCGGTCGAGTAGGAGTTTTTTTGGTCTCTGAGTGGAACTCCATTATAAGACTGGTTATGGACGGGGAAGGTGGAAGCAGTTGATGCCTCACTTGGTCAAGAAGAGCCTTGGTTTGACTACATGTCAAAACCATTCAAGGCAAGAAGGGGTAGGTTTCAGAAATAGTGTTTTTTTAGTTTTAGAAACTCAGAATGTGGTTTTTGGTAGAAAAAGGGGTGGGTTTTAGGATGCTATTTTGAAAAAAAAGGATTGTGACAGTGACCGACGTCGGTTGAAAAACTGATGTTGGTGAGAAAATATGGCCGACGTCGGTCAGATAACCAATGCCAGAGAGAGAAGGTTGCCGACATCGGTGGTAAAACCAATGTTGGTGACTGTGTTTTCTAGAAACCCAAAAGATTTGAGAGTTTTTGGAAAAAAGGAAGAAGAACATCCTCACTAGCTCAAACAAGCAGATAAGAATAGAAAAGATGAAGAACACAAGCATATCCTAAGCGTTAAATCCCTAGGAATAAATTATTAAGCTCGTGGTGGCTTATGCCTTAGAATGTGCTTAAGCAGATTGGCTTTTGAGATGGGTCCTAAAAGAGGTAGTCTATGGAGGGTTTCAGGTTTGTTTAGGCACTCAAGAGTCTGGGTTAGGTTCCATACATGGCCTGGTGCTAAGGAGCAAGCTCCCCTCACTTCACGAGCCCAGTGATAAGCTGGTCTCGCTTAGCCAAAATATACTTTCCCTAGAGATTATCCTCTGCCAGAGAACAAAGTGGGCTTTCCCCTTGGTGATGAAATCCAAGTGGAATTGCCAGGACGGGTAAGGTATCCGCTGGGTGATGAAATCCCAGTCGGGCCTTGTCTCAAGTGAGTTAAGATGTTTGATTTGTGCAAGTGATTTGGTTGTGTAACATAAAGTGATCTACGATTAATTCATGATGTGATTTGTTAATTATTAGATGTGGACTAAGAAATGCAAGCAAGCAGAAATGAAATGCAATGTGTTTTAAGCCCAAGTCGAAATGTTAGTTCATATGAAGACAAATGGAGAAAGGGTTGAATAGTATGACTTTTGACTAACCTATGATGCAAGAAAAGAAAGAAGAGTTCTTTTAAATCCTGCTTATGATGTCTTTTGGAAGATAGAAGAAAGAGATGAAAAGGAGAAACCTAATGCACCCTATATGAAAAGAAAGAAAGAAACCCAAGGAAGACCCTAGGGTCCCACCAGGCATGCCAGAATGTTTCTATATGAGATTTCACTTTTCACATTCAAGAAAGGAAAAATGAGAAACTAAGAAGAAAGGGTTTGTACGTACCCAGATTGTGGACTTCTGCACCAGAATCAGACATTGTGAGAACTCCTCTTTGGTTGTGGGAGATGACACCTGAAAGAGAAAGAGACTAAAACACGAAAAATGTTAGATGACGAGAAAGTGGACTGCCAAGCAAAAGCTTGGTCCTAAAAGCGTAAAGACTTCTTGGAGGATGACACTCCACTATTAAAACAAAATATTTAACAAAAATAGAAATAATGAAATGATAAAAGACTAAAAAGAAAGAAACTGAAAGCAAAAGCGTACCTGATATGTAATAGTCTATTTTGCACAGTCGCTAACGTCAATGGTTCTACTGGCGTCAGTCAAGGAAGTCACCGACGTTAGTTAGGCTGTCGACATCGGTAGGGGTAATGGTCGAGGACGGTCGAGGAAATGGCCAGAGACAAGTTTAGGTCTGGGTTTTTGGTCTATAGGGTGCACTATGGTTTCGTCTGAGGGTCAGGGAGCCTGTTTGAGGGTCAGAGGGATTGTTTGGGGGTCTGAGGGACTATTTTGAGGTCTGAGGGACTGAGAATATTATCTGGGAATGGACTGGATGGGTGATAGAGGCAAAAGGAGGATGAACGGGAGATAGGGATTTGAGAAGGCCTTTCAGCCTCTCAGGGAAGGACATGGAAGGTTGTGGGCAGTGGTCTGGATTAGCAGATGAAATCAAATAAGAAATGAAATAAAAAACTAGATAGTACTTACTGAAGGAAGAATGGAAGAACCCTGTTGTTAGAGTTGTTAATGATCTTGCAAATGCCAAGAGCCTGGGACTATCTCTGTAGGGTACCTGTAGCTGCTGGTGTTGTTGTGCGAGAGAGAGAGAGAGAGAGAGAGAGAGAGAGAGAGAAATAGAATGCCAAAGCGCCAAAAGAGTTCATGTTCATGGGGGGAGAATAGTTGAAAAAAATGGTTTTGAAGACAATCGACGTTGGCAAAACTACCGACGTCGATCGCATAATGACTGACGTCGCCAAAGAAGAATGGGGGCAGAGGCTAAAATTAGCCTTTGTCCATTCTTACACGCTACCAGGGTCAAAATGGTCATGGGAAAATGGTCGAGGAGGGCATAAATGGACGCTGGAGGAAGGATTAAGAGAGGATTTGGGTAATAAAGGCTAGGAGAGAGGTGGGGGCATCCAAGGAGGGGATCCAAGGTGGCATGGGTGAGGTGGAAAGGGGCTCATCAATTTAAAATATTTGATTTATTTTGATTCAAAATTGAGGGGGCTTAGGACAAGTGTTAGGAAATAGACCAAGGGGGCCAAGGGGGGAGGACAACCTAGGGGGTAGACATGATTTCAGTGTCTATACCTCCTTTTCCATGAAGGCATCATATGTCTCATCACTAGGGTGTGGAATCTTATGCCACATACATATTGTGACACCATATGCATTAAATGGTATAATGAGGTGATCATTTTTACCTTCACCTTCTTTATTCACTATGGAATTAAAATTTATCAAGTTCATAAATAGGCTAATGATGCTATGCTTAATAAATTCCAAAGGATTTTCTCTCTTGTTGAACATAACCTCTTTGATTTTTAGTTGTAATATATGATTGCCTCTTTGAAACATAAGTTAAAAATGGCAAATAACCTTGTAGATATAGGGGCTTAGATCTGTGCTCAACCACACTGGCTCAAAGTGGGTGACTGAGCCTCTAAATAGTCTTTCAAATCCATTCAAGATAAATAGGTCAAATATCAAATCAAATCTATCAAGAATTATCAACACCATCTTACTAGCCTACCTAAAATATCCTTGACCTTTTTTATCACTACAAGATAGTTTTCAAATCCCAAGGAGATATGGAATAAAGAATGTACACTCTTAAAATAATGCCTTGACATTATGACTTGAAATCTCATTAATGTTAATCAAATTCTCTATGATTACCCTCTTAATCTCAAAGATCTCTTCTAGGCAGTCTAATGTATCGTCAATGGTAAATCCCTAATAGTAATGATTTTCCTTATTAATTATATAAGTATACCTAACACTTTGTAGGACCTAACCTATTATAATTCTAAAAATAAGCTTAGTAAATCATGTCTCTAAGTTCCCTCATAAACAAGATAAATATTAAGTTCAATCTTAAGGCCAGAGACCCAAATCTCATCACTAGTTAGATTCCCATCACCCTCCTCGATGTGTCATATAAAATCCTTTCCAAATCCCTTATAAACCATATCCATTTCATTATTTATACCATTATCATGCCATATCAAACTAGATTCATTAATAATATATACATTCTAAACAATCTCATTGTTGTCTTAGAGGGAATAGAATGGGTGAAAACATCTTAACAACACACCATATTCCTAAAAAAAGACTTTGATAAGGCCTATGATAGAATTGAATAGACATTCAATATATAAATCTTCCATGCCCTAGGTTTTGGTCAAATTTATATCTTAGAAGTCTAGACTTTTATTTTAGAAGCCTTGGTATGCCTCACTATCAATGGGCTCAAATCAGATAGCTTTGGCTTATTCTATTCCATAAGACAAGGTTTCCCTTTGGCTCCATCTCTTTATGCATTATTTGTTGAATCTTTTGGTTATTTGATTACTCATATGTAGAGTGAGGGTTCATCAAGGGAATTTATCTTCTTGGTCACTCTTATTGGATCATAAATGGGCACTTCATATATGATACTTATCTCACTATCATTGATAAATAATATTTTATTGAAGAGATGTTGAACTACCTAGAGATTTTTAGAAAAGTATCTAGCTCTAATCTGCAATGGAATAAAACCTAATGCTTCAAACATATCATGATGCCTGTGCTATGATGGATAAATAAATATAACTATAAGTGGATCTAAAAAGGTGAGATATTTAAATTTCTTAGTGTCCCATTTTATTTTGATGCATCTCTCTCTACATTGTGAAAATATATTTTTAATAAAGTGGAGAAAAAATTAGAGTATTTGATCATGAAACCTCTATCATTGGCTGAAAAATTCCATGTGTGTTTTAAGATCTTAGTTGCCACCAATGTATATGATTATTCCTATTAGGCCCCCTCCAAAACCTCATATTAAAATTAGGTTAAATTTATTAAGGACTTTTCCTGGTCCAATGCTAAGAATACGTGTGGCTAACATAGAATTGCATGTGATATTAATTGTCTTCCTCATGAGAAAGGTTGTATGGCCATTATCAACATCTATGAACAAAATATAGCTCTATGTGCTAAAGGGGTGGTTCAATCAATTGAAGGTAATGACCATTCAAAATTCTCCTATGATATCATATTGCCTCTAGCTCACCATATAGTAAATTTAGTTGTAAAAATGTTGGGTTTCACACCTCAATTGTTATCAATACTCCCATCAAAATTGATAGGTATTTTATAGATTATGTAGATCAGGATTAGAAAACAAGTTAGTTCATATGTTAATAAGGAAAACCAATAATAAACATAAAGACCCTAACATACTAAGTCCACTCCCTCAAGGGGTAGTGTTAATGAAATCAATAAACTAATTAGGAAATCAAGACAAGCAATACCCTCCCATAGTGACTCTCCTTTGAAGATGGTCAATAAATGTGCTTATGCCTAGATTTGGTGCTCTAAGTCTTTATCAATGTAGTTTGGTGCATGCCTCTAACATCATTGTTAACACCAATGGCTTTGGCCCCTTGATTGGTCAATTTGGAGGGAATGTGTGAAGATTTTATATTAATATTTATTCATAGGTTGTTTTCACTAAAAATATTTGTCTCTCTTAAAGCTATTTATGCATAATAACATTGCACAACTAAAGCTTAAAATTTATGGTCATGGCTCACATATTTATAGATTTTTCAAAAAATGTTGTGAATCAACCATGACCCTCCATCTTGAGATCAAGATGTGTAGCCAAGGATTAGTTCAATTTTGGAGGATAAAGCCATTAATATTTTGGAATAAGGAAGCATTAATAAGGCATATATGGCCTTAAATATTATATTTATCTACATTAATTCTTGGTACTTGACACCATTTTGATGATGTCATGGGTGATGTCATGGCCTAGATATTTTGAATTTTGAATATCCACTAGTATACATTGAATAACTTTCTATGGATTTTCCACTTAAACTCTTAATCTGATTTGGTCTACTTAATGGACTTACTTAATATTTTATAATTCTTGGAAATTAGTTGCATGTTTAATCAAAATGATCAAAAATTTCAATTTACTTGGTTGTAATTTGACTGGAGTTAAATAAAATGACTATAACAATTATGAATGGTGCATTGCCCCATTTAGGGACACCTAGGCACAAATTAGCACTTTCAAATGATGTGTGCAAATGAATTAGAATGTTTAAAAAGTCTAGAACAACAACTTACTTGGTCACAAAATTGATGCAAAATAAATTATAAATAGATAATTATTTCATAAAATGCATTGCCCCATTCAGGGATACATGAGCATAAATAAGCACCTAAACGTGATGTGTGTAAATGAATTAGATAACTTTCATGATTTTGGTCCAAGTTATGCATTATTGTAGAATGTCATTCAGATTTACAATTTTAGCACAATAGTGATAAGAATTGGATGTCTAAATTTTTCCCTTATTTGAGAAGGCATGAAAAGACATTAAGTCAAAGTAACATATTTTAAAAGAATAAAAAGGTCAATTAAAATGATTATTATTAGAATAAATAAATTCATTCCACCTTTTTGCTAAATTTTGCATGGGTCATGAAGAAGTAGGGCTACAAAAAATTCCCAAATAATTTTTGGGTGGCTCATGATGCCCCTTCAAGGGGAAGATGGAAAAAAATGAATATTTAATAGGTTGGCCCTCAATCAAAAGAAAAATAATCACATAATTCATCAAACAAGTTTGAAAAACAAAGCAATTAGAAGAAAATAACTTGAAAAATGGACAAATGGGGCAAGAATGAGTTCTTGAAGAAGATAAATGGGGGGAAAATAAGCTTAGGGGTGAAAAAATTTAAAATTTTACTATAAGTTTACCCCTGGGGGTGAAAATCATTCATTTTTACCCTAGACTATTGTAATCTAGTGTTCTGATATTTATGCATGACGAAGCTAAGGAAAATGGTTAATATCCAATATTATCAACACCTTGGGGAGTGCATGTGAGTGTAATAATGACCATCAGAGACTAGAGCCTTAGTATGTAACTTTTTTGGTTGTTAATTTCCATATTTAATGCATTTATGACAAGGTAGAAGTAGGAAATTAGGTGATCTCATCATTTGTATAATTTTTCAAATAGTGAGGTCACCATCAAAAATGGCAATGTCATCAGCTCTTTAGCAGGGTCATGGGTTAAAATGGTGATGTTCCCACTTAATTGTAAACTTCACTAATTTTGACATAAATCATCATTCAAATGGTGATATCACTAAAAATAGCAAGGTTGCCCTAACAAATGATGAGAACACCCTATGGATTGGAAATTTTGAAAACTTGTGATAGAAAATGGTAGGGCTAACTTGTGAAATAGTGATATTGACCTACTAAATGGTGATATTATTGAAAAAATGGTGAGGTCACTAGAAAGGAAAAAATGAATTAGAAGAAGATAAAAATGGGGTTAATAGAAGATTAGCTTAGGCCCCAATTTAGAAGAATATAGGGAAACTTAATTAATTAGAAGAAGAATGATGATAGGAATGACTTGGTTCCTTGTGTTTTGACTTGTAAGAGTGATTTAGGTTCATTATGATGCATGAAAGATGATAATGAGTGATATAATAAAAGGGTATATGGACTTATGAGCTTTTGGGCCTATTAGAGGTGGTAGAGCTATATCACCTTGCTTGACTACTAGTAATTCATATAAATGGAGACTATATTTTGACACTTATAGAGAGGTGGTAATCTAAGACCTCAAAGTTTTATTTGCTAACCAGGGAGACCACAATGACCTTAGATTATATTCATTAGATATTATAAGTGCCTATACATGGCTAGAAGATCACTTATATGTTATTCAGTCGAGTAGTTATGCTAGAGGACTTGATTGGTGTGACCAACCTAAAGGTAGTAGAGAAGACCATAAAAATAGATTCATTGGAGGACCTATCTTGACCTTTAGGCCTTGGAGTAGAAGTAGCAGTGGTAGGGGTTCTAGAAGTGGTACCAACACCATCATAAGGGGTAATTCCCCTAGATTTTATGATTTTGATGGCTCTTATCAGCAACCTTCTACTTTTAGACAATAGAAAATATCTCTTTTAGATTGGGATAATTGGAGTGGTATAGGAGATGTATGATCACTTTATAAAATTTTCATGGGGGCCCATTATTATGGCCCATATCTATTATGATTTATATATGATATCATGTAGCAGAGGGCGGAGTATCAGGCACAACACATTACTCCAGGTCTGGGCCTAGGAGCATATATCTATTGAGCAGCTAGTGAGGCTAAGATATCAACAAGGATTAGATGTTGTAAAGGCATTTGGGTCATATATCATAGGTCTAGGCCTATGAGGCCACCTTGGGGATATATATTTTTATTGATAAGCCATAAATGAGATGGTAAATGGTGACTTCATCTAACATTCATACATGGAATCACCATTTTACTGGGTAGAGGACCTATTTTTTATTGGCTTCATGATTACACCCTACTATATCACAGTTTGTTATGACTTTGTGGTAGAGATATATAGATGATACTATGTGAAGGGGTAGTTTGGCTTTAAGTAGGACATTCCTAAGGGTCCACACTTCTTCACTTATATGACCTATGAGATCATAGAGTTGGGGATAATAGTGTCTCGAGACCAAGCTATGACAAATTTGAAAGATTACAGCATATACTATGGGACTATGCAGGTGGGGTGGTAGATGCTAGCATTGTGGATGCCTACATAGCATGGTGGGATAACACCTGACCCATTTGATTGACTAGAACATGACTTGAATAGTTAATATTACATCAGATATGGGTTATACAAAGGAGAGATGGGGGTCAGGCCCTAATATAGGAATAAGTTTAGGTGATGATTTAGTAGCCAATCCCATTACAGGTTGTGCATGCATAGGTATAGTAGGACCCTCCAGGGGATATAGAGATGCCATAGGTAATAGGTGGGAAGGATATAGATATGGATGAGGCACTAGGTGCCAATAGGGGCCACAAGATAGGGGTAGGGAAGGTAGGGCCCTCTGATACCAGTATAGGTATAGGTATAAGTACAAGGGAAGCATGTCCCTCTAACATAGGTAGGTTTATAGAGGACTAGGTTTTGATTGACAGTTATAATATGAGATTACTACATAATTATCAGATATTATAAGCCTATAGAGTGATATATCTAGATTATGTGTAAATTTATCCACTGCATAAAGTGAGACTACCTAGCTACAATGACTCATCATAGCCAGGGACACTGATATTATGACACTGGGAGGATAGGTGGCCTAACTAATAGGGGTATAGGCCCATTTGACTACCTAAGATGTGGAAATTTTGATATTGATTGATGAGTGAGATAGATCTTGGGTTGATCAGGAGTAGTTGATATCTCAAGTAGAGAGGCTCATAGAGGAAAGGGATAAGGCTTGATGATCTAGTATAGATGGTATCTCATATAGAACCTTGGCCAACATAATTGTGGCCAAGGATGATTCCTTACACATGAAGGATGAAATTTCTTATTAGCATGGGCTATATGAGGTTATAGTCTTGGTAGAGAGGAGAGTTCCATCATTCAAATATTACTCAAGATCACAACAAACTAGTAAGAGCTCTAGGTCTAGGAATATGATTGAGTTAAAGCATTCAGTGGCATATTCATCCTCACAATATGTAGTGATGGGACCACCACCACCACATCTACCACCATCACTAGCATCAAGCATGGGTTAGAGTTTTTAGTAGATTCTCCCAAGGGATGACCAGGATCAATGTTAATTTTGTAGCTTTATATTGTATATGAGATATATAGATATTCTCTCGATGTATAAAAAATGAATTTGATATATATATATATATATATATATATATATATATATATATATATATATATATATATATATATATATATATATATATATATATATATATATTAATTATGTGTGTGTGTGTGTCTGTGCATGTATATATGTATGCATGCATGTATGCATATATATATATATATATATATATACATACATACATACATACATATATATACACATACATATATATACATACATACACACACACACACATGTATATGTATACATACACACACACACACACACACACACACACACACACATATGTCTATGTATGTATGTATATGTATGTATGTATATGTGTCTATGTATGTATGTATATAAATGTATATGTATGTATGTGGGTGTGTGTGTGTGTATATATATATATATATGACATTCATTTTTGGCTCATAACAACATGTGCATGGACTGTTAATATTATTTGTGTTGCATGATGCTTACAGTCATTTTGCTCTTGTTATGATATGATGGTTCATGATAGTGTTAGGAGATGCACTTCCTTACTTAGCATGTGGATTTTAATTTATTTATTACTCTATTTTATGTATGACTAGATGTTAGAGGATAGTTTAGGATATGCACATCCTAAACCAATCATAGAAATGGCCAGTATGACTCAATATGTATGCTAGGATATGCACATCTTACATAGAGAGTCTTATTTGTTTCTAATGTTTTGGCCTCCTTTATGTGTATGATATCTTGTTTAGGTAAAGGATGTGTATTATAGTGATTTTATAGATGTTCTTTGGTTCCACATTGACCATTAAACTTTTGAACACTTGGTGTTTACTTTAGCAAAATGAAATTATGCATCACAAGTATGAGTAACCTACAATAACATTGTATTTTAGTTGTTTTTGAATGGATCAGTTCAAATGTGAATATTTACAACTAAAAATAGTGATAAAAAATATCAAAACCAAAGTTGTAAGCATTTACGTTTGAACAAAAAACAAAGTAAAGAAAAGGATAAAAAGGAAGTGTCAAATATAAAAAGAAACTAAATTAAAATCAAGATATGAATTATACAAACTTAAGTAGGAGAAAGAATGTACAAACAAATAATAAAACAATTTAAATAAAAATGTAAATGATTCATGCCCAAGTTAAGGCCATACTCAAAATGTTTACAAAATGTATTCGAACACAACACTAAAAACAAACAAAATAACCCAATAGAGAAAACACATAATCAAAACACTAATAAAATAAATGAACACACAACAAAACACCAATAATTGAAAATTAAAAAAATAATCAAAATAAATTCAATCAAACACAACCAATAGTTAATCACAATGTTAATATAAATAGAAAACAAATTATTTGTGCAGGTGTAATAGGGGTGTTACACTCGCAACAGGGTGACCCCTATATGTAATGGGAAATGCAATAGATCTATAAATAAATCCTATCTTAGAGAAGATAAATCCTAATTACCCTTTTTATTGTTGATACATTATATATTTGGGGTCATGACTAAGATGGATTTTCAAGACCTAGCCAAGGGATATCTTACCATAATAATATCACTAGGGAGGTTTCAAAGCCTCTAGTCAAGTAAAAATATGTAATAACCCTAACTAGGTCCTATGTTTTCATATTCACTAAACTAATAATAAGTAAATAAAATTCCAATCTATTGTTCACCAAATCTTGTGACACAAAGTGGGGGTAATAAACATGAAAAATAAACATGCATAGAAGACATATACTCATGTTAATATATATATGATCTTGATGCATGGGAGAGAAGTAGAAACGTATATCTATCTACTCTTACAAATGAGGAACAAAGTTAGGAAAACTTTCCTTTGAATACAAACCCACTAAGCCTCAATCTATCTCTTGGCCAAAATGCTTCACAAGAGGTGGTTGTGGTATGTAAGGATGACACGAATAAATTAGCTCTAGGCTACACAACCTATCGATGCATCCAAAAGACTTATCCACAAGACAAGATCCATATCTCTAAAGAAAGTATGAAACCCTAAGCTTTCTCCTCAAGTAGAATGGTGGATAATTAGATGCACAATATATATCTCTTCTTTTTCACTTCTCTTATAAATTATGAAATGGATGTGTTTATATAGATGAATCTAACCCTAATATTTTCCAAAAGTTTAGGCCAACATGGTTGACCCAGTTGACCTAGTATCATTATTGACAAAAATAAATTATATCATGGACTAGGTCATCCAAGAGTGGAACTATACCCTAATAAGTTTTATCAATTAGAGTACAAGGTTGATGGGGCCTACAATGTAATGTAAACTATCAAAAAGAGTTTTAGGTTATGGAAGGGCTAATTAATGTGGTAAATGACTATAGGAGGGTGAGAAATAGGAAGCAAAGCTTAGGGGAATGTTTTTAGGAGATGGGTGTGTAGATAACAAGTGTTAATAAGGGATAACAATCCTATGAATCACCAATGGTTTATCCACCCCTTTCCTGGTGCACCCCTTAGGGTATGCACTCAAGAGATTGAGACTCAATGGGTTCTTGAAAGATATAAAGCATAAATAATTGATAAAGTTTGAAAATATTATATGTATACATATGCCCCACTCAAATATTATCATGTGTCATGTAGGTGTAACACAGGATGGTGTTTTAGTAAAAGAACATGATGAAATACACTTTTAAAGTTGAATAAAGTGTAGTAAAGAGTAAAATAAGATAAATGAAATAACAAAATTGAAAACACATACCTTTAATTACCTTAGTGTTTTATATTAAAAAAGAGATGCAAGAAAGGTGAAGGTGTTTAATGTTGGGAACATTAAGTGAACCTATAGAGATTAGCAAAAAGGAGCAAAAAAAAGAAATTTTTGTAACATAGACATATAATAGTTTGAAATATTCTCTACGATGTTAGGATTATATAACATTTTACAGTTTTAAAAAAGATGTAGTAGAGACAAATATATGATCAAAATAATAAATTTGATGGTAAATATTTGAAGGGTAAATAATTTTGAATAGTAAATATAAATATGGTGAAAAATGATTCATTTGGTATTTTTACTATCTTAGGAAAATAGAGCTCTAAGAGACCTAGTGAGAGACTAGAGATCTAGGATGGTGAGGAGATGATAGTTGAGATGGGGATGATACATAGCAGCTACAACAAGTGTAACACAAGTAAGGAATTGAAAAAAAATTAACTTTTTGAATATTTTTATTTAAAATTAAGTGAATTATAGAAAATTGATTGGTAGACAAAATCTAGGCACTGAAATGAACCCTAAGAAAATTTTAGGGACACTATGGGTAAAATGGGGTATTGGGTAAGAAGGATTCAGACCAATAAAATCTCAAAGAATTTATGGTAATTGGTCAAAAATTCATCACTGTGGATGAATAGAGTCAACCAAGTCAACCTAGTTTGTAAAGGGAAAGAGATCTAATAGGATGATTGTGTAGTAGTAGGTTAATTTAGTTAGCTAAGTTAGGAGTCGACTATGTAGCAGTGGGCCAACTTAGTTTCTTCTAAAGTGGCTGATATACTATTATAGGGTAGAAAGGGGTCCAAATTAGTACTACAAACCCAAAAGATGGTTGATTTAGTATTGAATAGACTAATCTAGTATAAATTTGATAGGGTTGATTTATTATCCCTGATGATGTATAGGGTTGATTTAGTATTTAATAGGTTAATTTGATATAAAATGAGAAAATCAAAATAAACCTACTAAATTTTATTAAATTTTTAAGAATTTAATTTGATTATAAATGACATGGGCGTCTAATACATCATTTATTATTTGATACTTTTTAGAGACAATGGAGAAATTGGTAATTTATCAATGCATTGTGGTTACCAGATTTGCTAGAGAATTTGATAGATGTGGATAAATTGAGACTAGCTACATTGGGTTTGGGAGGTATTCATGGAGATTAGGTGCATCTCACTAAGTTTTGATCTCATTTTCATGTTCCTTAGAGCATGGGAATAGTTGACCAATAAGTTTTAATGGGTAGTGGATGGGGATACCATAGAGGTGGCTATCACATTAGAGGATGCCCGTGTACTACTTAAACTATCGATAAGAGGGACACCAGTGATCATAGGGACATCATATGATTTGGAGGAGAGAAAATCGCTAGCCAGGTGGGTGATGTGCTCATATAGGATATACCTAGTGCTGAGGGTTAATTTATTTGACATGTATATTACATAGATTCTAGACATCTAGAAGGCCATGCTCAAACTTGTGACAACATAAGTGTTGTGTCATAAGTCAGATGGTAAGGTATTGATGTATGTGATAGCCTTATGCTAGTACATTTTGGATTAGGGAGTGTTTTAAGATTTTGGGTCTATCATCTGGGTCTAGCCCATGTATGATATGTATGTGATGTTTTCTAGAGGGTAAAAGACCATGGGATTGGTGGTTTTGCTCAGTGCATGGATATATGAGAGGTTACCTATGTATCAGCTAGTTGGGTTACCACATATGGTCAATAACAGGTTACCTCAAGTGATAAGATAGAGGTAGGACTAGGTAACATGATCCATGCCCCATTTGTTAGCACTATAGATGATCACATGATTGAGATTGTGTGGTAGCCATACACACATATTACTACTATTTTTCCTAATTAGGTGATCATGGCATGATGGTTGGCTCAAGTGCAGATCATAGGCCATTATGCCTGGTGGGTAGAACTATAATTGGTGGCATGCTTACTTGGTTAGTTTGAACTCTTGTATCTAAAAGTTCCTATAGTAGTGCCTTAAATTTTGGCACAACATGATATAGATCCAAAAAGGAGAAGAGGAGGAGGAGCACTATTTGACATACTAGTGATTAGGCTACAGTGAGTGAGACCATGGATTGGTCAATCATGATAACTGGTAGCTGGAAGAAGAGAGGGCATGGATGTTGATGCATGGGTGTAGTAAGTATCATAGTAGGTACCATTGTAAGAGGAACAATAACAACCTTAGACACACCATAGATGGAGTTTTTGTCTATGAGATTGAGCATAGATGAGGGTGGTCACATAGGATGATCTAATAGTTAACCCAAGATAGAGTTGGTCAATAGAGGCACCTCTAAGGAAAGGCTCATGCATGCACCTATGGTAACTCATAACTTCTCATTGATAGGGAGGTGAATCATATATTAGGTGTTTAGGGGATGGTCACATGGAGAGACTATGCTTGGTGAATGAGAAGATGGGGAGATGGTGGTTAGTAACATCGAGACTGGTAAGAAATATTGTAATTTTGAGTTTTGAGATATAATACTAGCTTTATGTGATTATAGGTAGATACATAGAATTTTATATGTATATGTGATGTAATATCTATCTAGCTTTAGTTTTATAGAACCTATCATATAGGAGGGTAGATGAGGATCCCTAGTCATGTTAGTATATCATGAAATTTTGGATGAGGTGCTAGCACCATATGACCCCACCATGATGGATGATCATGTGATACCATCTACACCAGTTCAAGTAGGTTGGTTTAGACTAGCGGATGAGGCTACAAGGAATCTATAGACACGTAGAGAAGGATTGTAACCACCATCAAGGATGAGAGTAGGAAAGGCATAGGTTTGGTAGGCCCTAACTTAGGAGAGAGTTGCACACATGGATACCAAGATCCAGCTTGGACAGGTATAGGCCTAGATGGCCAACTAACAAAGACAAGTAATAGGATTGAGATCCTAGACTACCTCATTATAGAACACTATACAGAGTAAATAGTTTGAGGCATATATGGGTAGCATGGCTAGGCCATGGGATAGGCATGATGGAGCCTAGCCATAGAGCTAGAGATATATTTTTGTAGTTTTTATCATTGCATTGTGTAAAACACATTATATATAGAGATATATTATGTTGATATTTGGATTTGATCTCATGAGTTATATTTTATTGTGGTTTTCAATGCATGGATATATTTTTTCTACCATATGTATTTTTATTTTGTCATATATGCTATGGGAAATATACGTGGAGTGTTTTATTTTCTAGAATTATGTGATACACATACATGGTTAAAAATAAGTAGGAAAAAAGGACTTGGAAAATTATAATTAATCACAAACAAATATACTACACACTATATCATAATGGGAAATGTGTAATAAAAAAATATGACTAAGTATAATAAACCAAATAATGGTAAATAAGAGAACAAAATGTTTTTACACCATGAAAAAGATTGGCACCAAATTAAAACAAATAAAATCACACTCTATCAGGTTGGGAAGTATGAAAATAATGTAATAAAATGGAAAGCACATGAAATAAAAATGGTATAAAAATAAAATAATTAAGTCAATCAATCATACTAAATCATGTTAGGAAGTATAAACGAGAAACAAAATTGGAAAAATGAACTTAAATTGATCATACTAATTTAAGTTGGGAAGTATGAGAAACTTGTATTCTTACATGCAATTGGAAAATAATAAGATAAAAGTCAAAGATCAATTAAGTAAGCAGAAAACATACTATATCAATATGGGAAGCATGTCAATGACGTGTAACTCAAGATTAATCACAACTTATCTCAAATTTGACACATAATTTCATTATGCCTTGGGTATTAGAAAAATTTGTGAGGAAGCCCAGGTCCTATCCATGGTCTTACACTAAAACTCAAAAATGGAACACCAATGAGGTGAAAAATAACAAGAAATATGTTAAATTGTATGTTTGGAATGGTATTATGGTAATTTGGTAATTTGTGAATAAGGATTGGTCTTATCTATGTTCTTACACTGCAACTCACAATGGGATCCCTAGGGGGAGTGATTTGTGAATAAAACAATATTTTTCAAGGGGAAATAGTAGAATTGTGGGAAATGAAAGAAGGAATGTAAAAATCACAATGTAGGCATCTTATGAGAAGATCCTAGGACATAGGAGTTACATTAAAGACACAGAAAGATACTAAGTGACTAGTGACCATTAATATACAAAGGATAGTCATTCACAAGAAGCATAAAGTTATATAGGTAGATAAATGAGATACTAAGATCAACTCATGTTTGTTATTTTTAATAAGAAAAAAATGAACCTACCTTCTCAAAATGTGTTCCTCATTCCTTAGGACCTCTTATAGAGTCGTTGGTCTACTACAAAGATTTGGTACTTGCATTAGAAAGTAGGCAGAACTAAAAGATTTTTTTATTCTCTTTTTCTAATATACTATCATACCACACCCCAATGGACCTTGAATCTATTATAAGGACAACTTTGGAGTTTTAGATTCGATTAAAAAAAGGAGATGTGCTTTGAATCATGTCTTTTAGTGTGGTTTGACCTTTGAAAAAATTTAATGTTGCCTTTTGTATCATTGCCTTTAAAATGATTTGACTTTTGAATTTTTATGAATTTTAAGATTCCTCCTCCATATGAACTTGGAATGACCAATCATGAGATACAAAGTGATACACACAAATAAGTTTTAGGCTTTGGCTAAAGGAAGTTAAGTATCTAAAGACATGACTGATTAAAACACTTAGACTTGCCTATAAACCAACACGTTATCTCAAGTTTCAACCATGTGCATGCTTAGTTTGTAAAAGGAAATAAGGGGAATAAATGGAGATCCAAGATGGACCAGTAGAAGGATATTATAATGAGATGAATTATTTTTTAATTGATCACATGGTAATGAAGGAATGACTAAGGGGAGCAAGGTTTGTATAACCAAATCAAAATAATGATTATCCATGTTATAGAGATAAGGCAACAAATAATCATGAGAAAATAAATAAATGAACATATAGAGAAAAATAATGTAATCATGAAAAAGAATCCATAAAATGACATGAGGAAGAAAATGACATCATAGATAACATGTAGTGTGAAACATAAATAACCATGTAAGATAGATAGGAATTTGACATAATGTCAAGGATATAATATAGATAAATGTAAATTTTGAGCACACGTCCAATCCAAAATTAATAAATAAATGAACACCATGCTATGTTCATAAATATTGGTGGAATTGTCCACACATATTATCCATAACATTTGATAAGTCTCTAAGAAGTTAAACTCTAACTGCAGTGAGGGTATCATCAATCTTCATGGAAAGTTGAGAAAATACTTCACATTGAATATCCTTGATGAAAAATATAGGCATGCCTGAAGGATCATGCTGATAAGGACTATCATGCATGGGATAATTAGGAGAAGGAATGAGAGTAGACTCTATGGGAGATTAATGGGTCATCGATGGAGAATAGGCCATAGGTGAAGGAGGATCCATGGGTGAGGGAGTCATAAGTGGAGAAACTATAGGTGGAGAAGGGGCCATAGGGGAAGAAGGGGGAGCCTTCTTATGAGAGTGACATATGGGAGGAAGGGTAGTAGGTATAGGAATGGATATGAGATGATCCTTTAGATGTTGTTAAATAGTGTGGCAACAATCAGTGTGATGGGTAACATAGAGAATATGCCTCTTCATATTTGAAAATATATTCAAGGAATACTTTTGGGGGAGGTATATCCTTATTTGTGGGATGAGGAAGAGTGGGATGCAAGGTATATATATTATCAAAGCTTATGAAAAAACATGGAGGAATGATTATTTGTATCATGAAAGTAATAGATACACTTATTAATATACTTTGTGGGTGTACACATAGAGGGAGGGGAAAAGGAAGCCAAGGATGGTTGGTGTAATGTATAATATCTAGTCTAATGATCAAAAACTCTATGAATATCATAGTATGATTGATCAACCCATTTGATGGGCAAAGGAGCAAGCTATAGTAAAGGGAGAAAACCATCACCAAGGGAAGGTGGATTTGGTGGAGAGACTAGATGAGGCTTGATAGAAAGAATAAGAGTATCAAAAATAGGAAGAGACTCAACTAAAGAGGGAGTGGGAAAAATATCTGAATTAAGATCAGCTGAGGGAGGGGTTGGGTGCATAGAAGGTGAAGGATAGTGGAAATCATCTCAGGAGAAAGTCAACTATAGGGGTCTTAGAATATATCAAAGCAATAGGAACTAGTCATAACATGATCTATAAGCATGGTCCTATGAGGTTAATCAAAAATTGGAGGTGTGCACACCATGTCCACCCTATGAACAAGAGGAAAAATGCTAAAATTAAGAATTATATAGTATGGAATACAATAAGATATAAGGAAATACTAAAGCAAATAAGAATGATAGTGAATCATATCAACATCTTGAGACTAAAAAGACATAAAAATGGGGCATATAAGGCATACCCATCATCATAGTCAGGTGTATGAAGATCAATTACATAAGTAGGGATGACCTTTTCATCAGATGTGATGTGATGAATGGAATGCCAAGTCTTAGTTAAGACTATGATATATCATCACTAGGTGGTTTATGGGAACACAAGTTTAGAGAAAGTGGAAGCTGAGAAATGAGATTACGAGAGAGATCAAAAGTTTTTATCTTGATATTGATCTCATCAGCATCATATCCATATGATTTTAAGAGGTTAGGTGGTATATTCTTGATGAGTTCAAGGTGGCCATGGTAATCTCACATGGAGTTGACAAGGAAGCTAAATAGTTGAGATTCATAGAATAAAACATTTAGCAAGGGTTCAAGGATTATAATTTTGAATACACCATGGTCTTGGAATTGTTTAAAATTCCAAGGGTTAGTGTCACCTTGAATCCTATATATTACACCATTGTAAGGGAACTTGACACATCGGTATACAGAAGAGGCAACTACCCTCATGCAATGAATCCATGGCCTACCAAACAAAATGTTATTGTAGAGAGGAAAATTGAAGATCATAAATTTTATTTGAATGATTACATGTATAATGATGATAAGGAGCCACACGCAACCTAAGGGAGGCATTTGACTTTGGTAATAGCCTTGACATGTTTTACATGTGGACTTAAGATTACATTTAGAGTATCTAAGGGTTTTAATAAAATTAAGATAGGAAACATAAGTACCTGAAGCCTCTTAAATCAAGGCATTCTTAACTTGGATATCACCAATTTAGACACTGATAAAGAGGGGAAGATCATCTGCATGAAGTAGAATCTCATCAATAATTATAGAAGCAATGGGGAATTGGAGGGAGAGAAAAGTTCCCATTATTTCATCAACATGTATAGACATCTCTTTACACTATTATAAAATGTTATCTTTTAATTTAGATAAGGTGGATTTGCATCCTACTAATGGAGGATGAGGGATGTTCATTTCAAATAAGATCTGCTTAAGGTGATTAGATGATGTAGAGAAGTCTTCATAAGTTTGAGAAATGGGATTTGAGATGGGAGTTTAGTAAGTTCCTTGATAGGATCTCATTCATCATAACCCATAAGGGATTGTTGGAAAGAGGTGCAAAGTGTTAGAGAAGTTCCTCAGAAGGAGGAACATAAGTGCATGTGAAATTGTGTTGATAGGATTTAGGAGTTTTAATTATGGGACAAGTTGGTTGATTATCATGAGAGGATGGGGTAGTTGAATAGGTTTGGTTTGAGATAAATTTGAAAAAGTGGTAGTAGAAGGTTGAGTATCATTGGTGATGGGTAAAGAGGTTGGAGGAGTTGTATAAATAGTATGATACATGTTATCTGACGGAGGTGTTATAATTGGTTCATCAAAATAGATAAAGTCTTCTTTCTCCAACTCTATTAAGTGAGTTGGGGAAGAATCTTGAATAATACAGAAAGTGTGAGATGATTGGTGAGTGTGGGCGGGATGAGAATCAATGAAGGTAACTACCTTTCACATATTATTCATGTTGACCACATTTTCTTTAGAAGTTGGGTCTATAATATTTCCAACATTATTGGTAAGAGTAGGCTTATCATTATTGTCTTAGTGATTTGTAAGAGGGTCTTTGTAGATGGCTAGATGAGCATTATCCTAGTTCAAATCTTGAGTTTTAGTTTGTGTTTCATGAGCTTTGAAGGAAATTTCATAGGTTTGTTAACATTTAATAATAATAAAATCATGGTTGAAGTTGGGACCAATGAGGAAATCCACAACTAAGTTATGAAATTGCCTACAAGTCTCATGAGAATGACCCCAACTAGCATGAAACCAACATAATTTATTTAGATCATACCATGATTTCATGGGATGAGTGAGATCAAGCTCTCATGGAAGAGTCCTTGGTATATAATTTTGTAACTCTGCTAAAGATAAAGGTTTATGAACATTGATTGTACTTGTTGAATAAAAACGAGGATTAAGGATGTGGTTGGGAGGGGAAGCTTATTCTAAAGCCTGGTTGGGAATAATAGCTTGTATATTATGAATGGTATTAAAAGAATCAGTTAAACCATCATGAGTAGATTGATTATTTTTATTTTTTATGACTATATGAGTGTCCATAAAGGTTTGCATGGCTCAAATTGATGCATGAGGAAATATTGGTACTTGGATTGGTCAATGGCTTCTTTTAAAGTTTGTGGAGAGAGAATCCAAACTTGATATTTCAAATTAGGGTAAATAGCATTAGTGAATAAATGAAATAGGTTATCATCTACCATATTGTGGTCACATTTATTAGATAAGGTATTCCACCATTTGATGAAAGATTTTGTAGTTTCCATTTCAAGTTGCTTACAATTAATAAAGTGAGCCAATGTATTTTTAGGGAGGTCACTAGTTTGAAACTCTTGTACCAGAGCATTAAAAAAATCTTCAAAACTATTGATGGAATGAGATTTGATTTGGTTATACCAATCTAAAACATCTCCAGAGAGATTTTTTGCTAAGAGCTTGGTAGCAGGAAAAGTATTTAACTTGACCCAATCTTTGTAGAAATTTCAACAAAAAATTAAGTGAAGGGTAGGATCAATTGGCCATTGTAATTAGTGGTAGGGGTGATGCCTCTTATATCTATGTTGGCAATTTGAGGTGTAAGAGGTTCATTTTTAAGGTTTTTGATCATTTTATTAACAATAGAAGGTTGAGGGATAAGATTATCGTGGGAATATCAAAGGGGAGGTGGGGGGGGGGGGGGGAATTTTGGTTATATGCTCCCCATGGAACCTATTGAGGGTGATTTTAGAGATGTATAAGATGATTTTTCATTTACATCATTTGGTTGGCATTATTAGTTTGAAAATCATTCATTTGGTTAAGAGTTTACAAGAAAATTTGATGGGTTTGAGTGGTGTTAGTATGTGAATCATTGGCATTGGTATTAGTGGCTTGGGTACCACTATGAATGGTATCATGCATGTTATCATTAGCTTGAGATTAATTTTTAGTAAATGAGGCACTAGTAGCATGATTTTTTTGGGTGGAAAAAGATGCACTAGTAGAGGGATGAGAAGAAGTATTAGTACCATGGTAACAAATGATGTACTAGTGGAATAATTGAGAAGAGAGGGTCTTAGAAAAGGCCCACTAGATGTAGAACCTACTATGTTAGTAGAGATACTTGGCATGGAGGTGAATGAAATCAAAGAAGAAGAGGTCATAGTGTGAGAAGGGGTCAAAAGAGAAGGAAGAGGTTGGGAGGAAAAGAAGATATTTCCCCCATATCCATGTGAGAATGTGGGGGAAGGTGAATGGGGTTCTTCTATTTGACTACTTATCATAAGGTGACAAATAGTAGAAGGGTCTTTTCTTTGATGTTGAGGAAATTAATTAATGAAGAAAACCATTTTTAGAGTATACTCTAATTTAGTCTAAGGAAAAAAGAGGGTTGGTAATTGAAGATGTATTAAGAGAGTTCCCATAGTTTTTAGTGTGAGTGGCCACATGCACATTAATATCATCTAGAATTGGAGCCACAATATATTTATGGGAAAAAATATTAAGGTTGGTAAAGCTCATCATATCTATTTAGTTCAACTTACTGTTGTCCTCAAACAAGAAGTTAATGATGAGAGAAAAAGGGTAATAAAGTCTAAGATGATGCAAAGGCAAATGTCAACAAAGAGGATACCTAGTGATACAAGTTGATTGTGTATTTTAATCCACCAAGTAGAGAATAATACAACGTCATATAGGTCAAATTTGTATTGCAAATAGGGGATAAAACAAGATAATATAGATACAAATTTGTGCAAGTTGAATGTGTTCTACAACCTAACAATTAGAGAATAATATAGTCATACATGTTGACTTTGTATTGCAGATCGGGAGATAAAGTAAGATAATAAGGGTACACAGTCATACAGGTCAATTATGTACTATCGATAGAGGTAAATATAGTCTATAAGAGACTGTATCGACCAGAATGATAGGGTGCTGAAATAGGGGAAAATTTTACAATATAATTGAAGTAAGAATGAAAGTAAACACAAATAATTGGATCAATGTGAGCGATCCAATTGGGGCACATAACACAAAACCTTACACCAACATTGGTTAATGCAAGGTTTTACAATACAACACACAATGATTAGAGAGAAAGCAATCAACTAAAAATTAAATGCTAACTAAGTGGTCATCCTTAGTGTTATTAAATTATTAGAAAGTATTGATTTAAGTGTGATAAGAGAAGTTGGCTAAAATAGGAAACTAGAAAATAAATCTATGGATGGTTTCAAGATGTTTGGGTTGAAAGGGATCTATCGTAGAAATGGTAATAGCTTGGTATTAGGGCCTACCCCCTCATTTCATAATCCCATATCGATAAGGGTGTTGGGTGCTTTGCCAATATATACCATTAACCACGTATTTATGCTTATCTAGAAAACTAAGTTGGCTTCCCCTTTGGTGATGAAATCCAAGTAAGTAGGCCTTGGGAAGACAAGTGTTTAAATATGTCTTGAATGTTATGTGATTTGGTAGTGTGTGCAAATGAGTAAAATAGTGTAACTAAATGATAATTTTAAAAACTACCTATTTAGATTATGTGAGTTACCCTAAGCATATAAACAATTGAAAAAGAAATGTGAATTAATTACTAGTAAATAGTTATTAATTTCTTGATTTTAGAATAGTATAGAGTCGGTTCAAGTGACATTGTATGCATATATTATAAAATAGAGTCCATTAGGTCGTTAGTATTATATAGAAGCGAGGTATTTAAGAAAAAAGTTGAATAGGTTGACTATGTCTCTTAAATAGAAGACAAACTACATAACTAAATCACTCAGGTTGACCTAGTTGGTTGTAAGGTTGTAATTTTGAAGACTGCTAAATGGTGCAAAATAGAACTCAAGAAAGTATTGAAATGATATAGAAGGGAAAGAGAGGAACCTTAGTGGGCTTGAAGATGGTTAAGATTGAAAATTTTATGTTGAAGTTCCTTAATTGTTACTTTCAAATTTTACAAACTAAATTGACTAGTTTGACCTAGTTATGCAAAACCCTATGTGCTGAAGAAGAAGAATAAGATGACAAAGTCAACATGTTCAACCTAGTTTGTTGACATGTAAGCTAGCAGAGAGAATAAGATGATAAAGTTAACTTAATTAACCTTGTATGCTTATCTAGAACTAAAAAAGATTACTATGTTGACCTGTTTGATCTGATAACCTATATATGATGAAGACCTGCACAGACAGAACAAAGTCATTTTAATGTGACTATGTGTTCAATCTACACACAAAAAGTTATAACTATATCGACTGGTTTGATATAGTACTAAAAATATGAAAAAATATAATAAAATGATAAAAATGAGTGTAAAAGAAAACTTACAAGGTTATATTCACATCGGGTTCACTAGAATGTATGCAATGGTAAATACAATAGATCTATAAATCAATCCTAGCTTGAAGAAGATAAATCCTACTTATATTTTTGATTATTGATACATTAGATATTTGGGGTCATGACCAAGATAGATCCAAGAGACCTATCCAAGGGATCTCTTACCACAATATCACTATGGAGGGTTCTAAATCCTCCAATCAAATAAAACTATGTGATAACCCTAATTAGGTCTTATGTTTTCCTATTCACTAAACTAATAACAAGTAAAGCAAAGTCTAATATAGTGCTCACAAAATCTTGTGGCAAAAAATTGAGGTAATAAACATGCATAAAAGACATATACTCACATCAATGTATACAGAATCCTAATGAATGGGAGATAAGTACAAATGCATATCTATATACTCTTACAAAGGAGGAACAAAGTTATGAATACTTAACTTTGAATATTAATCCACTGAGTCTAAATATCTCCCTTGGCTAAGGTGATTCACAAGAGGTTGTTGTAGTATATAAGGATGACAAGGATAAATCAAATCTAGGCTACACAACCTATCAACGCATCCAAAAGACTTTACCATATTACAAGATCTATATATCCAAAGAAATTATGAAACCCTAAGCTTATTCCTAAAGTCTAATGACAGATAAGTAGATGCACAATATATATCTCTTCTTATTTTCTTTTGTTAAAAATGATGAAATGCATGTGTTTATATAGGTGGATCTAACCCTAATCCTTTCCAAAAGTTTAGGCCAACAAGGTTAACCCATTCGACCTAGTATCATTATTGACAAAAAAAAATTAGGCCATGGACTAGGTCAGCCAAGGGCCTATCTAGACCCTAATAAGTTTTATTAATTAGATTATAAGGTCGATGGGGCTAACAGTGTAACACAAACTATCAAAAAAAGTTTTAGGTTAGGGAAGGGCTAATGAATGTGGTAAATGACTAGAGGAGGGTGAGAAATAGGAATCAAAGCTTAGGGGAATGTTTTTAGGAGATGGGTGTGTAGATAGTAAGTGTTAATAAGGGACAACAATCTTATGAAGCACCAATGGTATGCCCACCCCTTTCTTGGTGTACCACTTAGGGCATGCACTCAAAGAGATTGAGACTCAATGGATTATTACAAGATAGAAAACATAAATAATTGATAAAGTTTGAAAATATTATGTGTATACAATCCTTAAACTAAGTAATAATGACACTGATATAATAACACAAGGAAAATTGGTGAACAATGTTGCCCTCAAGTTATAAGGGAATAATGACACAAATAAGAGGATAACATTGTCCCTAGGCTTTGGAGAGAATGCCACAAAATAAATAAAATGGGGGGAATAGAATAAAAGGAAGGGATATTTAAGATAACTCCAAATGTATTAGGCAAGAGGATGTTGCCTACATAGTTCCATGGATACAAGATCCAAAATGAACTTCAAGCTAAATCCAATTATCCTAGAATATGGGATAGAAGAAAATTGATGATAAGTAAAAATGATTATAGTACAAAAGAATATGGGAATGGTCTCACAAAACAATGAGAAAATAAGAAAAGCCAAGGGTGTAGTAATGTATCTACTTCAAGTGAACAATGTACACAATGGTGACTCATAAAATGGTGAAAGTGTACGACTAAGGCCATTAAGGATGGGGAAACTAAAGGACAAATGATTACTTATGAAATAGCTAGGATTCCTAAATTTCTTAAGGCAAATAAGTGCTTAAAAAATAAATGAAGATGAAGCCAAGCTAACCTGAGATACCCCATGTATCCAAGTGCTACCTACATAGCCTGTACAAACCTCAGGCCAATGTAGTTTTCT
Source organism: Torreya grandis (assembly GCA_037957365.1). Lineage (NCBI taxonomy): Eukaryota > Viridiplantae > Streptophyta > Pinopsida > Cupressales > Taxaceae > Torreya > Torreya grandis. Next base: position 136,279 of record JARHVA010006177.1, on the reverse strand, counting down.
CAAAAATGGGAGTAAAACTACCAAAGTGGTCTGGAAATAAATTGAACAAACAGGATGGCCCACCCTAAAAATTTTGATGGCTTTATATCTCTCATGGAAATTCTAATCTAGCTTTCATGATTTTGTGAATTTTAGGATTTTATAGATCTTTTACCAATTTTTTTGGCATTTTCTAAGCATCTTAGCTCAATCAAGAATGAAAAGATACCAAATAGCTAAACTTACAAAATGAAAAGATTTTAACTAAATTACAAAGTAGCAAGAGCATTAGAAATGATTTCTTATAAAATGGCGGGAGTGTAGAGGATTAGAATGACCCACATTGATATAATAGAATAAACATGAAACCCAACCTAGAAGATGACATGACTTTATAACTCTTGTGGAGATTGTAAACCCATCTTCTTGAGTTGGCAATGTTTGTAGTCTTTTATTTTATTATTTTCTAATCTTTTTTTGTGTTTTTGGGATAATTAATATGTAGACACTAGAAAACTACACATGATATTTCTAGTTGTCAAAACACCTTAGAACCCCTACTGGACCTTGAATCTAGTTGACCATCTAGTTATCTAACTCATCAACCTATTAACTTAACCTTTTAACCAACCCCTTTTTACTTATTTTGACCCTTTTTACCTTGGACACTTGACCACTGATGGTCATCTTAACCATCAATGGTTAGTTTGACCATTGTTGGTTAGGTCTCCTCACCTTCTTAACACATCACCAACTATGTGCAAGATAACGAGGCATAATTTAATATGTTCACCTTATGTAGTGCTAATGAACTTCCAAGTATCATGATCAATAACCTCACCCTCTAGGAAACCTTCCATCCTCTATTTCTCTTTGCCTATAAAAGGAGGGGAGTGGGATGTGAAAAGGATCCATGTTCAAGCTATCAAATCTTCTTATACACAAGTATTCAAGTTTTCTAGCATCCAGTCTTCTTTCAATAACTCAAAAATAACAAATGAGACCCAAACCTCTATCAAATTTGATTTTGAGGCCAAATTACTATTACTCAGGCAAAATTTCCTTAGCCTTCAACTATCAACCATCTAACAAGCTACAAGAATATTCTACTTGTTCTTTGTTATTTTGGATTTCTAACCTCCTTTACCTAGTCAAACCTATCTACATCTTACTTCCTCTCCACCAAATCCTTAATATAGCCATTATCTAACCTCCTACCTATTCTAAAAATATTTTATGAATACTTTCATAAATCTATAGACAATTGTCGATGGTTAGCACAACCATCAACGATCACCCCCAACCACTGATAGTTAACCTAACCACTGATGGTTCACCAAACCACCAATGGTCACTGTGGTAGAAAATAATAATAAGTTATTTTTAGCCCCTTAACCCCATCTAAACCTAACTTTATGTGTTCATAACTGTTCACAAACCCTTTTCTAATTTTCTAAACTTGATCTCAATCACCTTAACATGAGTATTGACCCATTTTTGCTATATTTAGTAATTTTCTTTAACAAGCATTCTACTTTATTCTTATATTGAATTTCAATTAATTTATGCAAGTACCTTACTTTATCATTTCCAACTTGATTATTATCAATAGTAGATTTATAACCTCCTATCAAGCATATTCTTCTTGAATTTAGCTCACGATAGGTAGTCCACTTAACTATCTTACTAACAACCACTTTTGTTAGTGCTTTCTTATTTGCAGGTTTTTCCTTCCTAACCAAAGATGAGTTCTCCATCTTTGTTTGGATTACACATGCATCACCAACTAGTTATTTATATCTCATCCTTATTACTATTTTCTTATCTTCTTCCAAAATTAAGAAATGAGCAAAAATTAAGAAAAATATTTTGGCACACCTAGTGGGACAATTGTCCTCCATATTCATTTGGGACCTCACACCATTCCAAAACTCTTTTACATTGTAGAGGGTGATTTTCAATACAATGTTTTACTTTTATTCCCTTGGATCCATGTAATGAGTTGGGTCCCCTCCACTTTACATCATTGCATTAAATTTGATAATGAAGGTCACATCATCACAATACTGACTAACCCTAGTCCCTTTGCATCTTGCAATATGAAGTACCTACCTAATTATGTTCTTCCTCATCCATCCACATCACCACCAACTACCAAAAACTCCACCCCTATAGTTGATGAAGCTTCAACAAACTCATTCATCCCTTCTTCACATATCCCTGTATATGACCCCTTAGAACCCACATTCCAATGCCTTTTACTTGGGAAATACCATCTTCTAGCCTTGGATGCTTTTCCTAATCCTCAAGAGTATGGGAACCTCAATCATGACCCTAACATCAAAACCATCATCCATTTTAGGCTACCTAATCATCTAACCAATTTCATCTATATGGGACTTGACCATCCACTTCTTGCTTCCTCTACCACCCCCCATATCTATCCATTTACTTATTTATCATATTTGAACAAACCCACCTTTACCAAAGTGTACCTTCACAAGTGTGTTTTGAAAGGTTTTAGCCTTGGCCTTTATGAATAGAGACCTCATAAGTTACCCATAATCAAAACCCAAAAACATTGTGAGTTATTTGGCCTTGGTTTCATACCACCACAAGAACCCACCTCACCTAAACCTATCCCCACCATCAACAAGGATGTCCCATCCTCACCAACCCCATCTCCTTTAAATTTTAATAATTATGATATCATCCCATCTATCTTTTTTATATCAATATCATTAGTTTAGACCCCCTGATTTATCAAAAGGATGGCCTAACTAAAACTATTCCTCTCATCCATCTTGAAATAGTAGAAACTGATTCTACTACCATCAACACCATTCAATGTTAGGATGATAATTCCATTCTCAACTACCTTAGTGTGGGATATTATTCTATCCATAAATCTCTTCCTCCTAAAAACCAAACCACGTTGAATGAATCTACCATTAATGTCAACTTGGGTACTCAGGATAAACCTCACATTGTCAAAATTGGACAATCCTTGAATTTTGTAGAATAGTAGGATTACCCTTCCTTCCTTCATAACCAAAGCATATAATTTTCTTGGTCTTATCAAGATATTCCTAGGATTGACCCTTCTATTTCTCTCCATAACATCATCACCCATCCCAATGTTAAACATGTTCGCCAAAAGCTTCGTAGGGTGCACACTCACATTGCCCTTTTAGTCAAAGAGGAACTTCAATGCCTCTTATATGTCAACTTCATCCAACCCATTAACTATACTCAATGGGTTTCTAACATCATTCCCATTACCAAACCCATAGAGGATCTTCCGTTTTGTATCAACTTTCATGACCTTAACCTCGCTTGCCTAAAGGATGACTTTCTTTTGCTTAACATTCACCAACTTGTTGATCTTACAACTAGCCATGAGATGTTATCTTTCATGGATGGTTTATTAGGATATAATCAAATCTTGATGGCCCTAAAATATCAACATAAAACCTATTTCATCACCCCATGGGGAACCTTCTACTATAGAGTCATGCCCTTTGGTCTGAAGAATGTTGGTGCCACCTACCAGCATGTGATGACCTATATCTTTCATGACCTCATCCATAAAATTGTAGAGGAAAATGTGAATGATCTCCTTGGGAAATCTAAATATCACAAGGATCATCTAAATGTTCTCAAAATCAACTTTTAATGCCTTATCCAGTTCCATGTCAGGCTCAACCCAAAGAAATGTATTTTTTGGGTTCTTTATGGAAAGCTCCTTGGTTTCATTATCTCCCTTCAAAGAATTGAGGTAGTCCCTATCAAAGTTAGAGAAATTTTGGAAATGAAACCTACAACCAACCTTAATCAACTCTGTATCTTGTAAGGGAAGCTCCAATCAAATCGTTACTTCATCTCTTAGTTATCAGATAGATGTCAATATTTTCACCATCTCCTTAAGAAAGACTCATATTTTATGTGGACCAAAGACTACCAAAAAGATTTTAATTCACTAAAAAAATACCTTATTTATCCACTCATTCTTATCCCACCTAAAGAGGATCAACCCTTCTACCTTTATATCTCCACCACTGATCATTCTCTAGGGGCAATGTTCACTCATTGTGATGAACAAAACAAACAACAAACTATCTACTATATAATTCAAACACTTATAGAGTATGAGACTTAGTATTCCCATCCCAAGAAACTTTGTCTCACCCTTATCTTTATGGCTTCCAAATTTTTTCATTACCTTCTTAATCATAAAACCTATGTCATCACTAACACTGACCCACTCAAGTACATGCACTCCAAATCATACCAAAACCAACGTATGGCTAAGTGGCTTATGTTTTTAGCTGAGTTTGACATTGATTTCCTTTAGTATAAACCAATTAAATGGTAAGTTATTTTTGATCACTTGGCTAAAGCTCCTCTACCCAACAACCAAACTCTTCCTCTTGCATTTCCAAATGATTCGATCATGACTCTTTCTCAAGAGGACCCCACCTACCAAATGACCATGTTCTTCGATGGCTCCAAATGCCAACATGGTGGGGGTTCCATAGTTATTCTCATTCCCATCAATGTTGAACCTCTTCCCCCTTCCTTTAAACTTGACTTTTAATGCACCAAAAATGTGGTTGAGTATAAAGCCCTAGTTTTAGGTCTCCAAACCACTCTAGCTTTGGGATTCAATATAATCAGTGTCTTTGGTGATTCCCAACTTGTGGTCAACTAGGTCAATGGATCTTATCAATGTAATAATGATGTCTTAATAAATTAAAAACAACTTGGAGATGTACTCTTAGCATCATTTAATCATTACCTTATATAATCAGTTCCATGATCTACCAACAAGTTTGTGGATACAATGGCTTCCCTTACTTCCCAAATTCTTTCTCAATCTTGTAACTCCAAACTCTTTGTTACTATCCATAATTTTATTACCCCATAATATACCCATATTTACCTTCATAACATTTATAATGTATAGCAATCTCCATCAAACATATAGTACAAATAAACTTTTAATTACCTCAACCTCAGTATTATTCCTCTCAACCTCTCTTGAAATGCCTGAAGAGCCATTGTTTAGAGTACCTCTCATTAAACCATACTAGGGGGAATCCTTTATAAAAGTGGCTTTAATGGCCTCCTTATTTGTTTTCTTCATAGTCATGAAGCTTCCCATGATATGAAATAAACTCATGATAGAATCTATGGACACTTCAATGGTTTAACTATTGTTAAACGTATCTTTTGACTTCGATACTATTGGCCTACCCTCAACCAAGACTATTTCAAATATCTAAAGAAGTTTTTAAAATGTCAATAACATGCTAACTTACACCACACACCTACCCATGACATCCAATTATCTAAATACTTTTGGCCATTCTCACAATGAGGCCTAGATCTTATTGGGGAAATCAATCCTCATTCATCATAATGCCACCAATCCATCATCATTACCACCAAATATTTCACCAAGTGTGTGGAATAAATTCCTTTCATCTCTACCAAGGCTGAAAAAATTGTTGATTTCATCAACCATCATATAATTTTTCATTTTAGTGTTTTCTATAAGATCATCACTGATAATGGTAAATCTTTCAAGAACAAGAAATTCTAAGGTCTCTACAATGCATTTGGAATTAATTTAAGCTTCTCTTCACCTTACCATCCATAAGCAAATGGATAGTTATAAACCTCTAACAAAATGTTAACTAAAGTAGTTAGTGCTTCAGGTCAGGATTGGCACTTGCACATTCCTTTCACTTTATGGGCTTATCACACTAGCATTCAAACCTTTATGAGTGTTACCCCTTTCTCTCTAGTCTTTAGAGTAGAGGAAATTTTTTCTCTCAAAGTCTAGATTCCCTCTCTTCACATATATTTGTAAGAGATTATTTCTAAGAACAACTATCACCAAGAATGACTAGCATGACTTGAGTTACTTGATGAACATCACCTCGTACCATTTAACCATCTTCATGTCTACCAAGAGCAAATCAAGCATGCCTATAACAAACACTTAAAATAATGAGAATTCAATATCAGAGATCTTATCTTAAATTAAAATTAGCATGTCACCAACATGGAAAAAAGCAAAAGAGGCAAATTTGATTTCAATTGTCTTGGACCCTACATCATAACCCATTAGTATGGATCATGAGCTTATCATTTGTCCTCTCTCAAAGGCAAACTAGAAATTGAGCCTCTCAATGCTTCACATCTACATCCATTATTTTGTTAAAACAAGGATTGAACTCAATTTTTTGTCTAAACTTAAGCTCATCCCTTTATTTATGAGATTTTCACCTTCATTCACCTATCTCTCTCCCTTAGAGGACAACCAATTACAACATAGAATCATGTGATAACCTTCATAGTCATATCCTAATCCTAAATATGGGTACCATAGCTCTACCCATGGCATGGTTCTCATGGATACTGTAGACACCAAAATCGTGTCGACTCCCCTAGTCATTCCCCATCTTATTCTTCTTCGCTTATTTAACCCTTGTCGATCACTTGTTCCACCAACCTTGACCCTGGCAGCATGTAACAATGAGCAGAGAACTAAAAGCTAGACTCTGTCCTCATTGTGCATCTGCCGATGACGGTCTTTTCCCGGCCGATGTCACCGACGTCGGTCACTTATCAGCTGACGTCGGCAATCCTGCCGACGTCGGTCACCATCCCGTTATCCGTTATCAGTTACCATTCGGTTCCCGATCGGTTTCCCGAAACGGTTATCGAACCATCTCTCGAAACCGTCCCGGGGCCTTCATCAGAATCAACCCGATCAGTCAATCTCCTCTCTGATTTCCGACATCTACAGACTCTCCGAACTCCAGCATCCACCAACTCCAACGTTCATTTTTCTGGCACTGCACAGACAACTTCGACTATGGCTTTCATCACAGCTTCTGACAGGTAAGTATTTTCTGTGTTTATTTTCATTTTCTTTCTGATTATTAGTTATTCATTATTTCTGTCATCTCGAATCTTCTCCCTTCTTTACATCCCTATTCATAACCCCAGACTCTGTCCAAACCCGACTTTACTCTGTCTAAACCTTGTCCCGAACTTGTCAAAACCCTGTCCCGACTCTCCCAGACTTTCTGCAACTCTATCCAGAACCTGCCCCGATCGACGCCGATCACTGCCCCGACCGACGACGGTACTTCAACCGACGTCGGCACCTTCCCAGACCGACGCCGGCACCACAGAGACCGATGCCGATGACTGTGCAGAACAGTGCTACTTATCAGGTACGCATTTTAATTTTCTGTCATTTATTTCTGTCATTTTATCTTTCATTATCTACTTTTGTCCAATATTCCACTTTTTTATCAGTGGGTTGATATCCTTCTAGGGAGTCTTCGTACTTCCAGGATCGGGCATTCGCCTGACAACCCACCATATCTTTGACTAACGTCTTTTCATGTTTTAGTCTCTTTTCTTCGCAGGTGTCATTCCTCCACAGCCAAAGAGGAGAATCTTCCAACGTCTGATTTCAGTGCGCACAACTTTATCAGGTACTTCTAGCCTTGACCATTTATTTTAGTTTCTTATTTCTTCTTTGAATGTAGAAAGCAATTTTGCATAGAAACATTCTGGCACGCCCGGTGGGACCCTAGGTCCTCCTTGGGTTCTTTCTTTCTTTCGTTCATTTAGGTGTATTAGGTTCCTTCCTTTTCACCTCCTTTCGTCTCTTCTTAAACGACATCATAAGCAGAACTAAAATGAACATTTCTTTCTTGCACTTTTAGACTAGCTAAAACTCATATTCTTCGACTCTTTCTCCATTCGTCTTCATACGAACAAACATTTCGACTTGGGCATTAAAACACTTTGCATTCATTTATGTTTGCCTGCATCTCTTAGACCACACATAGTAATTAAACCGCATATTGAATTAATCTAGATCACTTGATGTTACACGACCAAACCACCTGCACAAAATAAACATTTTAACTTACCTGAGACAAGGCCTGACTGGGATTTCATCCCCCAGCAGATACCTTACCCATCCCGGTGACCCTACTTGGATTTCATCACCAAGGGGGAAGCCCACTCCGTTCTCTGGCGGAGTATAATCTCTAGGCAAGGTATATCTTGGCTAAGCGAAACCAGCTAACTACTGGAATCGTGAAGTGAGAGGAGCTTGCTCCTTAGCACCAGGCCACGTACCGGACCTAACACAGACTTCTTGAGCACCATAACAAAACCCGAAACCATCCATAAACTTCTTCTAGGACCTGACTCACAAAGCCAATCCTCCCCAAACACATATTCTAAGGCATAAGCCACTATAATCCTAAAAATTTTACTTCTAGAGTTTTAGGATCTGCTTGTGTCTTCATCTTTTTAGTTCTTATCTGCTTGTTTGAGCGTGTAAGGATGTTCTCTCTTGCCTTTTATGGTTTTGACACACAGTCAAACCAAGGCCCTTTTTGACCACTCTGGCCGTCAACTGCTTTCGTCTACCCCATCTCTAACCCATCCTATCATCGAGTTCCACTCGGAGATTGAAAGAACTCCTACAGGACCGACCCTGACCCCGACTCAACTTCCCATCATCCCTGAAGGGGACCAGGATTTCAAAAAATTCTTGGACCTCAATACCGCAGCCCTCCATAACTATCTCACGAGAAATCCAACGCGAGACCTCTCGGGTGACATGGCGACGACATCGACACCATTCGTCATCCAACCTTTTTTGACTCAGCCTTTCGCCTCAACCGTTAACTCAACCATGGCCAATACGCAAAGTTTGGCCTCTTCGTCTATTTTTAGACCGACCTCTATCGGGGTTTCGTTACCCCCTCAATCACCTGCAATTCAACCAAGTTCTACATCGTATCAGAACTTGATTGTCTCGACCCCTTACACTCTTACGCCCACAAATGTAGGAGTGCCAACCTATCCCTCTACCAGTGCCGCTATTCAACGACCTTTGGCAGTGCCTAGTCAACTTATACCTTCGACCTTCATGACGCAACCACCCTTAACCTCTACTTCTACCCCTGCAACTAGTCATCCGTACGTTACACCCTTACTAGTACAACTGACTATGTCGTATACCTCCTCTAGCCTCTTTCAAGCACCTTACAACCTAAGGGGCACTCCATCCACCAATCCGTCAGCAGATGTCATCAAAATGCTGATGGATAAAATGTCCAGTCTCGAAGCTTCTATCTCTGGTTCAAATAATGTCTCTTCATATGACTAGATTTACAACGAGCCCATTCATCCTTCTGTCCCTATCCGACCATATCCCAACCATTGGGAGCTTCCTAAATTTACTCGCTTTCAGAGTAAGGAAGACCCACAACAACATCTACGGGCATTCAGACATGCCTGCTATCTTTTTGCCCACGACGATGCGTTACTTTTACGCACGTTTCTTATGTCTCTTTCTGGCCCTGCCCTTGACTGGTATAGCTCCCTTGCCAGACATTCTATCTTTTCCTTCATTCAACTCACTCAATTATTCATTGACCATTTCTCAATCAATATCACTAAACAAGTCTCGATCACAGACCTTTACTCCATTAGGCAATTTGACGACGAATCAGTAGTTGATTTTGTCGCCCGTTGGAGAGACTTGATCAACCAGCTCTCCTTCTCCTTGCCTCAACCCGAGCTCATTGAGCTCTTTTCCCGAGCATGTGTCAGTCACATCTCATCCACCTTACGGGTTCAAACATTCCACACTTTCGACGAGGCCTTCACCATGGCCCGAAAGCTTGAACTCTGCGCTATTGAAGAAGATAAGGTCAAATTGTGTAACACTAACACAAGAACCAATGACCATTCTTCTTCCAGACCTTCTTCTGCCCACTCTCAATCTAAGGGGTCAGCAAACACTGTCATCTTTAGACCATCATCTTCAACAATAACTAACCGACCAACATCTTCAACATTAGACTACATCAATAAACATTTTCAACGTCAATCCATACAGCGTCAATTCACTCCAATTGGAGAGTCATATGCCTCTATCTTGGATAAACTCATCAAGCAGGGGGTCCTCAATCTCCCTTCAATCCAACCACATCAATTCGACCCCTCAACACCTATCCCTGCATGGTACAGGGAGAACCACTTTTGTAACTATCACCGTGTCAAAGGCCATGATACGGATCACTGTCAAACTTTTAAAAACCTCATCCAGGACATGCTAGACAAGGGCGATCTTATCTTGGATAACCCGAACGCACCGCCCAACCAAAACCTCGACATCTTCAAACAACCTTTTCCTAATCACCCGCCTACTCAAGACAATATCCAAACCATGATCAATGACCCTCAAGACCATGATATACACACCGTCAACACTATCTTACCTCTTGTCCCTGACCAACCTTCTTCACAGGATGAAGAACCCTCTTCTCCTATTAGTCCTCCATCTATTTCTCCTATATTGGAGGACGCCTTGATCACACTTATGCCATTAGCCCTACCTTCATCCAATGACCATACCTTGCCTACTCCTCAAGCACAAGCAGAAGGCACGATCATCCCTACCATCTGCCCACTTGAGGAGCCACCCTCTCCTATTTCTTCTCCACCAAGAGAAGACCCTATCTCTTCACCCATTTCGATTGAGGAAAACCCAGTCACAATTTCCTCTTGCCCTTTGCCTGAGATTGTTATATCTCACTCACCTTCGTCCACATCTAAATCCAAACCCGTATCTAACCTCACCTCACACAATAGTGGCCCTCGACCCAAACTAACGAAGACCACTAGACCACATCGGAGGACTCCTCCCCCACCTTTGTCATTACCTTCAATCCTAGGCCCACATCCATCCACTTTAATAGGAGTACTGCCTACTCCCATCCTTCACAGAGGCACGTCGCCTCCATTACCCTATCAACCTGTCAAACATATATCTTCTCTAAACCATCGACTAACGTCTCTTATGCCTCTCAAACCAATGTCATCAACCCTCACTGCAATAAAATATCTAGACCCGTTAGCAGGTTCTTATACCTTGCTGTTACGACACTTGTTGCAGTCATCTCGCCTCAACCTTCCGCCTCTCAAACCATATCATTCTCTCGAACCTAAACCACCTTGGTTCGACGACACTCGTATTTGTGCATATCATCACACACCTGGACACGACACGGAACATTGTTGTGCCCTCAAGGTCGCCATTCGCCAATGTTTGGGGAATGACACCTCTCTTCTTGACCACGTTATCAAGCCTTCAACACCGCCCCTCTCATCAACTCTCGAATCAAGACCCTCTTGGTTCGACAACTCTAAATACTGTCACTATCATCATACTCCGAGACATGACACTGAGCGTTGTTGCGCTCTTAAAGCTGTCATTCATCACCAACAGAGAAAGGATTCCCTTCTCATCAAGGATCCTCTAGACCATCCCTCTGACAAATCATCAACACCAACTCATACCTCTCCAACCTCATCACCTAAATCGGGATCTCCACACCAGGTTCTGGTTCCTTTGTCGCCTTTAACCCCCTTATTCAACATCAACACAGTCCATCTGACCACTAAACCTCAATCGACCTTAACCAACCTGTCAAAAATTCTCCCTAGCCACTGGGGGAATTCAACCTTCATCCAAACCTCGACCAATTTTTCAACACAATCTCGACCACATATCAATCACTCTTTCAACTTAGCCTCAACCAGACTAGCAACCAAACATTTAACCCGACCTCAACCAAACATTCGACCCAACCAAAGACCAAATACCAACCAATCAACCTTCGACCAACCATTGACCAACCATCAAATGACCAAATCTCAACCAAACATTGACCAACCTTTTTATCCACACATTCAATTAGTCTCGATCAATCAACGACCATATCAGTCAACTTCACATCCACCATCAACACGTGACCAATATGGAGCGAAGTAAACGAGGCAAGTTTGCTCCTAATTGGCTCAGACCTTTTATTATCACGCACAAGTATAGATCAGGGGCTTATCGTCTGTCTTCTCTTGATGGATGCCCAGAACCTGAGCCTCTTAATGCGTTGCATCTGCGACCGTTCTACTGCTAGTCGAGTACTCATCCACTTGACACTTAACTTGAGCTCGTCCCTTAAGCAATCCATATCCTCTTAGTCCTCTTTCCTTTCAACCCTTTTCCTCTTAAAAATTCCTATAACCCCTTTTATGCTGTATGGATGCTTTGCCCTCATAAAAGGGAGCCCTTGACCTTCTATAATCTTGTCCATGACTCACATTTCTGTCAAAACAAATCAAGATGTCACAATATCCATGGTCACTATATCAATATCAAAAAAAAAAAATAGACTGCTCCCTCGAAGGACAGCTGTACTATCATTGCTTTAATTAATAGACTGCTCCCTCGAAGGACAACTATTCAAAAGCCCCTTATATTAAACAAAAATCTAGACCACTCCCTCGAAGGATGGCTATGACTCAATCTGGCAATAAACAACACTATTTTAGAAGCTTCCTGCATTGATCAGCTTCACAACCTGACCACCAAACAAACGACATCTCTATGCAGGCTTCCCACATTGATCAGTCTGCACTATAAAAAAAAAAAAAAAAAAATTGAATGAGTCATGGACTTGACTTATAGTTGTCTCAGGGTCTCCTATAAAAAGGGGCATCATTATCTCTGCTCTTAAAATGGGTTACCCTTCTTCCTCCTCCTATCACCCGCTCAAGGGACTTCGAGCTCACTTTAATGTCGAAGTGATTTGATTACCGCTCTAACATATCCACGGTCAACGACGTCATGCATGAATGGGGCTCTTGGTTCTCATAACCCCTATCTATGATATCTTTTTGGTCCTTGTCAATGAAAGAGCAATATGCTTTTCACTTCTTCTACACTTTGGTCACATTCACCTTCATCACTTGTCAATCGACTCAACTCAACTCTCTTTTCAGACCATCAACATGACCTAGCCTATTCATCCTAGTTTCTATGGACACCAATACACATAGAAACTATCAACCCGCCACAATTTATGTTTAGCATAAACCAATACTTGCTAAAGCATAAATAAACCTCAATTCATTTTTAGCATACATCCATCACGAATATGGAATATTGCTAGGGATGAAAAACCCCTCAACCAATGTTGCAGAATACACCATTTGGAAAAGGCTGCAACATCTTTTTTCCTCATCATTTCATCATAACCACATCCAATCATCAACCAATCTATCAACCATTTTAACCACCTGTCTACCACTCGGACCCTTTGTCTGAACTACATTGGTCTGAGGCCCTATCACCAGGGCTATGTAGGCAGCACTCAGTTGACATGGGGTCTTCTGGGGTTAGCTCGGCCACATCCTTCCGTCAATTCCTCCCCTCAACCACCAACCATTGGAGATCATGCCTATCTCCTCTCACCTCGACTACTTCCAAGACATTGTTGCCTTGATTGTTTTTGCATGTATGCTACCTCATGACTGGTTAGCAGAATTGTGCGCAGACCTTTTTGGACCCTCACAAGTATAGGATCACAAATCGGTTGATCCCCCCTACTTGTGGCTTTTTCGTGTTTTTGGGAGCACTTCCTGAGCTCGGGATACCTGGAACACGATGACCATTTGGAGCTTCAGCTTAGATTGAGTGACCCGATCAGTAGACGACTAAATGCTGGGGCCCGGTTATTTCAATTTTGGCACTCCTCGACCCTTGACCTGCGACACTTTTGACCTGACCATCTTGTGCAGTGGTATGCGCACAATCATGACTTTTGCAACGTTCACCCTCACCCCTTTTTCATCCACTCTTTGTCAAATCAGCACCCGATTCTCGGTTCCCTTCCCTTGACTCCTGCTTTGAGGGGGAATACCTCATCCATAATAATCGGGGCAACCTATCTTTTTCCTATTTTGTCTTGTAGTTCATTCGAACAACCAACAAGATGAAATCAACCTTATCCCTCACCTGGGGCAATCACTCCTGTTTTTGTCTTGCAGTTCCTCAGAACAACCAACAAGACAAAAAGGGGCAAATGTAGACACCGAAATCGTGTCGACTCCCTTGGTCATTCCCCATCTTATTCTTCTTCGCTTATTTAACCCTTGTCGATCACTTGTTCCACCAACCTTGACCCTGGCAGCATGTAACAATGAGCAGAGAACTAAAAGCTAGACTCTATCCTCATTGTGCATCTGCCAACGACGGTCTTTTCCTGGCCGATGTCACCGACGTCGGTCACTTATTGGCCGACGTCGGCAATCTTGCCGACGTCGGTCACCATCCCGTTATCCGTTATCAGTTACCATTCGGTTCCTGATCGGTTTCCCAAAACGGTTATCGAACCGTCTCTCAAAACCGTCCCGAGGCCTTCATCAGAATCAACCCGATCAGTCAATCTCCTCTCCGATTTTTGACATCCATAGACTCTCCAAACTCCAGCATCCACCAACTCCAGCATTTGTTTTTCCAGCACTGCACAGACAACTTCGACTATGGCTTTCATCACAGCTTCTGACAGGTAAGTATTTTTTGTGTTTATTTTCATTTTCTTTCTGATTATTAGTTATTCATTATTTTTGTCATCCCGAATCTTCTCCCTTCTTTACATCCCTGTTCATAACCCCAGACTCTGTCCAAACCCGACTTTACTCTGTCTAAACCTTGTCCCGAACTTGTCAAAACCCTGTCCCGACTCTCCCAGACTTTCTGCAACTCTGTCCAGAACCTGCCCCAACTGACGCCGGTCACTGCCCCGACTGACGACGGTACTTCAACCGACGTCGGCACCTTCCCAGACCGACGCTGGCACCACAGAGACCGACGCCGGCGACTGTGCAGAACAGTGCTGCTTATCAGGTACGCATTTTAATTTTTTATCATTTATTTCTATCATTTTATCTTTCATTATCTACTTTCGTCCAATATTCCACTTTTTTATCAGTGGGTTGATATCCTTCTAGGGAGTCTTCGTACTTCCGGGATCAGGCATTCGCCTGACAACCCACCATATCTTTGACTAACGTCTTTTCATGTTTTAGTCTCTTTTCTTCGCAGGTGTCATTCCTCCACAGCCAAAGAGGAGAATCTTCCAACGTCTGATTTCGGTGCGCACAACTTTATCAGGTACTTCTAGCCTTGACCATTTATTTTAGTTTCTTATTTCTTCTTTGAATGTAGAAAGCAATTTTGCATAGAAACAGATACTTTTCATCTCTAACAAGATGGAATCCCATGGTCATTGTTCCTCAAAACCACTCCTTTCACCTATCATTAACCTCTTGTGATAAAAGTTTTTCCCTCATAAAGGTAAACCTCTAAAGCCTAACTAGACTTTTCCATGTCTAAAACCTTGCATCAAAAAAAAAAAAATTGGATACCAAAATATCACTTGGATCACATATTTATAGCATTGTAAACTAATCCCTTGAAGGACATCTACCCTAAAAACTAAAATTTCTTAAAAGATAGGTTGTTCCCTTGAAGGACAACTACCAAACATACCAACTCCAAACTTAGACCACTCCCTTGAAAGATGGATAAGTCAAATGGGTCAAAAACAATCATTTGAAGATTCCTACATTGATCAACTTCACAACCTATTAGAAAAAAAATCAATAAAAAAAGACCCTATATCAAAATTAGTTATCCCAAGAAAGCTATAATAAGATTTCATATCTAACACTAGTAGACTTCCCATATCGATCAATCTACACCTAGCATAAGACATGGATTTATCTATTATGGTTCTTAGGTCACTTATAGAAGGGGAAAACTAACCCGCATAAGGTTACCCTACCTATCACCCATTTATTTTATATACCTATTACCTACGCCCCCTTTATACCATCTTTTAATTATGGGACTATGAGCTTACTTGACACAATATGATCAAGACACCTTTTTATCAACCTAAGAATGCTAATGAGAAGCATTCAAAAGGCTTATTTTCATTAGGCTAATCTAGCTTTGGGTTTCATTTTTTACTTACCAATGAAAAGGCATCACATTTCTTTTCTTATCTTTCATTATTGGTTCATGTAGACTTGTGACTCATTAATTACTATCAATTCTCCCACATTCAGTTTATCTAACTAATTTTATGTGTCATCATATAACATCATAAACCATAAACAAATCATCATACATCAAAACATCATCACCACATTACATAAACAAACATCAATGATAAACACAACCTTGCGAACCATATCCATAAACAATTTCATATATCTATTTATGATCAAAACATCATCAACCACATCATACATCATCTACCTATCATTAATATCATCCTATCCATCTACAATCAAACCATCCATAAGCATCACATCATATCCATGAATAAAAACAAAACATCATAACCATATTCTAGACATCACATGCCTAAGCTACTGAGTAAAAAATCTCATAAAGCAATCATATAAACCATAAACCAAACCATGAACCACAACATGAACTTGAATAACCATAATCATAGACTATATCATGAAAGATAAATCATGTCTATATAATCATCAACATCATCATATAATGCAGGAGCATCTACAATGCCTACATGAAGACATGGTCAAAGTTGGAAATTCTCAAGCATCCAAAGCTCAAGTCATGCCTTAGTTTTTGAATTCATATTGTTGTCTTTTCCCTCCTAAATGTTGTTAAGGAGGAATAAATTTAAAAATTAAAAGTAAAAGTAAAAGGAGTGAAAAGGGGTGAAGTGGGTTGAAAGGAATCCCCACGTTGGGAGTTTGTTGAGTAAAAGTGGAGGAGATGGTTGACAGATTTCAGCCATAAGATATTAGTTGAGATTATCTCTTAGCTTAGATATTAGTTTATAAAAATTATCCTTTCTCATTTCAAAGCCCAAGTTGGCATAGGAGACTCTTTCAAAGAATAATAATTGTAATGAAAGAAAGAAGAGAGCAGGACATAGGATTAAAAATAGGGAGGATCTCCTTAGGGAGAGAAAGAGTCAAGAAGGCCATTCGGCCTGTATTATGCAAATAAAATTATTGTGGTTTACTAATGAAGGAGACCATCATTTTTGTGCCTATTGAAGGAGGTTGAAGATGTGTCTTGAATTAAAGATCATTGTTTTGATAAGCTATGGAACCGAGCCCTAGATTTAAATTTTTTGTAATTTTGATAAGACTCATGGAAAATGTTTGACTTGTGGAAAAGAAAGATCATCCCTATTTTGAAAGGCCGAGCATGGAAGAACACTAATGGTTAAGAGATGGATGTATTCTTATGTTATTATGCAAGTGCAGAATAGGATCTCACGATTGGGCCAAGTAAGGAGGACCAGACGTCTATTTGGAGAGTCAAACCTGTGAATGGAGTCGTAGGATGTGTGCTGCTGAACTTCTTGTTGGTATTCATTTTCCATCTCAATGTACAGGGGGTTGCCATCGCTATATGGTGCATGATTTTTGCAGACATGATGTGGAATATGCTATAGTTATGTCAAGGATGAAGGATCAGATGCGCAGAAGCAGCCAACGAAGCTGATGCCTTTGGTGAAGGAAGAAGAGGAGGACGACGAAGATGATTTTGAAAAGAATAAAGTCATGGTTTTCTTTAGGACACAGACTAGGACAGCCGAGGGATTTTCCAAGGCTTTAGTAGAAGAAGCCAAAGCCAGATATGAGAAGGCTGTGTTTAAAGTAGTGGATTTAGACAACTATGCAGCAGATGATGAGGAGTATGAAGAGAAATTGAAAACAATCTCTACGGTCTCTTCTGTTCAAACAAATGATTCTTTTGGACCTAAGGGAATTCCTACTAGGAGTCCCAAATGAAAATTAGATGGAGGAGGTTCCATTGAGGTTGAGTCTGAGTCTATGAAGAAGCGTAGACTACATTTAAATGCAAATGATTTTGCTGTGTCAATAGATTCAATAGATGAGAGTTAGCAATGTGTGTCCAAGGAGGATTTTGCTGAGAGGCTAGATGGTGGATTTTTGTCTCCTTTCTTCTGATCATTTTTTAGGTCGGTTTTGTACTTTCTATGTTTACGATGAATCGGTGTTGGATGTGTTTGTCATTGGTTCTACTCTGTGTAATTTTTGCTCTGTGTAATATTTAGTCATAATGCTTTATTTCTTGAATTAGTTCTGGTGATTCCAAGTAGAAACAAATATATTGTCTGCTAATCTTCTATGGAGAATGTGAACAGAAATAAAGTTTCACTAGTTGCATGTCATGTGAAGGAGATTGGAATTAATAAGTTAGAGCTTCATCAAGCAAATTGGTGGGAGAAGTGAGTAATCATTTCGATAAATGATGGAATGAATGTGTGAAAGTCAATTGACTTCCACTTGAATTGAAAGGTTTCTTATTGGGTTGGTTGATGTGGATGAAGAAAAAATGCATGGACAGAGAAGAGGAAGTTTGGACTGCACTGGTAATTGGCAAGTGTATTGAATGTTTATTAAATTCCTCTATAAGAGAATCTTTGCAAGTTTCTACAATCCTACATGCTAAATTAGTTGTAGGGTTTATGGAAGGATTTTGCACCATTTTTGGTATCAGAGCTTGAAGCTCTTGGGATTCAGATTAAGTTGTTATAGGATTTGGCAAAAGCATCAACAGGACAAAGCACTAGAAGACCCTGCTAAAGAAAAGGTATGAGTAAGATTTAATATTCGGTTTGAAGTCTATGTTTTGAATATTTTATTTTTAGAATAGAACAGGAAGTCTTGAAGCTAATTAAATCTTGGAAAAGAGAGAGAAGAGCTCATGGAAGCTCAATAAATGGTGACCCAAGGTAAAGTAAACTTGGATTTGTGATTTGTGTTTGTTGAAGTGTTGTATAAAGAGTTGTTGTAGGATTGAGAAAAGGATCAAAAAATTAGGATGGAAAAGGCCTAGGTGAGATCAAGGAGATTGTCAAAAGGCTATTCAAGGAGAAAGGCTTGGGTGAGACAAGTGGACCTAAAGGGATCAAGAGACTAAGGTAAAAAAGACTTGGGTGAAGATCTCAGGAATGGAAATATTGCTGAGAAAAGAGCAGAACAGCAAGGTACATGAGGGCACCAAGAAGAAAACAACCACCCCAAAGCAGAAAGGTATGACTAATGTTGACTTTGATAAAGAGATTGCTAGTTTGTGGAAAGATTTAGCTAAGATTAAAAACATGTTTGAGTCTGGGATGCAATCAAATGAGAAAGTATGGGTGTGGCCAATAAATAAAAAGTTGAAATGGCCAATTGATCTACTAGTGAAGAGGAGAAGAAGGCAAAATGAGATTGCCAAAAAAAGAGAAGCCCATAGAGGCAAGAGGATGAGTAGGTTGCCAAGTGAGAAACAAGAGAAATAGGTGGAGAAGAAGGTTCTCATTGAGGAGAATAAGAGAAGAGAAGAAAGAAAAGATGAAGTGCCAGGAAGAGCACTTGAAAAGATAAGAGTGTTGGTGAAGAGAACACTCATACAGACCTTGTGGTCTCTTATTTTTATATCTAATGTTGTCTTTGCATGGGTAATTGCAGGTATGAGCAGCCTTATGAAGGTCAAGAGAAAGGCCTTGAAGAAAGAAGAGATTGGTGTAAGAAAGAGAAGTGAGTTTGCTGTTGTTGATAAAGAAGAAGAGATGCATTGGTTAATGCATGAGGGAGGTGTTGAGGAAACCCTACAAGCAAGAGAAGAGATGGAAGATGAAGATGACTTCCATGATTCCATTGAATTCCAAGAAGAGGAAAGAGAACAGTCAAGTATAAAGGAAAAATAAAGTACAAACAATCAAGAAGCTATGCAAGTCAAAGAACTAATGGAGCAGCCCATTAAGGAGGTAAAAGTGAATTCAAAAATTGATTTTTCTCATTTTCATAAGCATTAAACTATTGATAGACATGTTAGAGAAGCAAAGAG
The DNA here is from genome assembly GCA_037957365.1 of Torreya grandis. Classification (NCBI taxonomy): domain Eukaryota; kingdom Viridiplantae; phylum Streptophyta; class Pinopsida; order Cupressales; family Taxaceae; genus Torreya; species Torreya grandis. Next base: position 116,487 of record JARHVA010006177.1, on the reverse strand, counting down.
AAAGGTGATGTTTTCAATTAACCATGGATATGTGATGCCTAAATGGTGGAAGAAGCAAACTCCCAAGCAACAGGAAGTGTTGGTACAAGAGCATGGATGCAGGATGCCTACATGGTTTGAGAAGACAAATGATAAGAAGGAGAAACAAGTATGGGTGCCTAAGAAGGCAAAGAGAGAAGATGTGAGTGTTGAGGCAACAACACCAAGAAGTCAATGGAAGAGGATTGAAGGTGATTCTAGCAACCAAGAGAATGAAGGTGAGATGGTGAGTATGGAAGAGGCATTCCATGAAGACAAGACGCTTGAGAGGTATACCAAAGAGGTAAAAGGTAAACAAATTGTTTATGATGATGTTTTTGAATCCTTCAATGATATTTTCATGAGAAATGAAAAATGGAAAGTGGCTATGTGGACTAATATGCAGCAAGGAGAGAGTTCCAAATGGATGGATGATGAGGAAAGGGGAGAGTATGCAGCAAAGAAATGCCTCATTGAAAACAAAGAACAAACAAAATGGCTTCAAAGAGAAGTTGAAGAGAGTAAGGAGACACAAGGTAATGGTGTTTCAATTGATTTTGATAAGTGTACTAATGAAGAAGATGGTTTATGTGAAGACAAGATAAGAAAAGATGAGATAAGGGGTAAAGGACAAGTAATCCTTGAGAAAGAAGGACCCAAGTTTGATGAAGAGAATGGTGAGATAGATGAGAGCTCACTAAAGGAAGAGTTGAGAATGTTAGAGGAGCTGTTTGGTCATTCAAGAGAGATGAATGAAGGTACAAACCATGGTAAAGACACCATTGGGAAGAGTGAAACAAGACAAGAACATACTAAAGAGGCAAAGGCAATTCTGGTCAAGGAACAAGAATGTGAAGGCAGCCAAGAGGCTTCATGGCCTAAAGATTTTGATTCTAAGGTGGCTTTTGATGTTTTGAATGCAGGTATAGAAGATGAAAACTTTGGAGACACATATGAAGATGAAACATGGATATGGAAGATTGCAGTTGAGAAAGAAATGAGAAGGACATATCTAAAGAGGAAGAAAAGCAAAATGAAGGACAAAGACTATTCCAAACAAAGACAAGCATTGGTATTGGCAACAAGACCTTGGGATCCAAGGATAGAGTGAAGACTAAAACACTGAGGAGATATCTATTTCTAGAGGGAGAGTATGATGTAGGAGCATCTACAATGGCTACATGAAGACATGGTCAAAGTTGGAAATTCTCAAGCATCCAGAGCTCAAGTCATGTCTTAGTTTTTGAATTCATATTATTGTCTTTTCCCTCCTAAATGTTGTTAAAGAGGAATAAATGTAAAAATTAAAAGTAAAAGTAAAAGGAGTGAAAAAGGGTGAAGTGGGTTGAAAGGAATCCCCACATTGGGAGTTTGTTGAGTAAAAGTGGAGGAGATGGTTGACAGATTTCAGCCATAAGATATTAGTTGAGATTATCTCTCAACTTAGATATTAGTTTATAAAAATTCTCCTTTCTCATTTCAAAGCCCAAGTTGGCATAGGAGACTCTTTCAAATAATAATAAATGTAATGAAAGAAAGAAGAGAGCAGGACGTAGGAGGAAAAATAGGGAGGATCTCCTTAGGGAGAGAAAGAGTCAAGAAGGCCATTCGGCTTGTATTATGTAAATAAAATCATTGTGGTTTACTAATGAAGGAGACCATCATTTTTGTGCCTATTGAAGGAGGTTGAAGATGTGTCTTAAATTACAGATCGTTGTTTTGATAAGCTATGGAACCGAGCCCTAGATTTAACAATTTTGAAATTTTGATAAGATTCATGGAAAATGTTTGACTTGTGGCAAAGAAAGATCATCCCTATTTTGAAAGGCTGAGCATGGAAGAATGCTAATGGTTAAGATATGGATGTATTTTTATGTTATTATGCAAGTGCAGAATAGGAGCTCACGGTTGGGCCAAGTAAGGAGGACCAGACATCTATTTGGAGAGTCAAACTTGTGAATGGAGTCGTAGGATGTGTGCTGCTGAACTTCTTGTTGGTCTTCATTTTCCATCTCAATGTACAGGGGGTTGCCATCACTATATGGTGCATGATTTTTACATACATGATGTGGAATATGCTATAGTTATGTCAAGGATGAAGGATTGGATGCACAGGAGAAGTCAGCGAAGCCGACACCTTTGGTGAAGGAAGAAGAGGAGGACGATGAAGATGATATTGCAAAGAAGAAAGTCACAGTTTTCTTTGGGACATAGACTGGGATAGCTGAGGGATTTGCTAAGGCTTTAGTAAAAGAAGCCAAAGCCAGATATGAGAAGGTTGTGTTTAAAGTAGTGGATTTAGACAACTATGCGGCAGATGATGAGGAGTATGAAGAGAAATTGAAAACAATCTCTATGGTCTCTTCTGCTCAAACAAATGATTCTTTTGGACCTGAGGGGATTCCTATTAGGAGTCCCAAATGAAAATTAGATGGAGGAGGTTCCATTGAGGTTGAGTCTGAGTCTATGAAGAAGCATAAACTACATTTAAATGCAAAATATTTTTCTATGTCAACAGATTCAATAGATGGGAGTCAACAATGTGTGTCCAAGGAGGATTTTGTTGAGAGGCCAGATGGTGGATTTTTTTCTCCTTTCTTCTGATCATTTTTTTGGTTGGTTTGATACTTTCTATGTTGACAATGAATCGGCGTTGGATGTGTTTGTCATTGGTTCTGCTCTATGTAAATTCTGCTCTGTGTAATATTTAGTCATAATCCTTTATTTCCTAAATTAGTTCCAGTGATTCCAAGTAGAAACAAATATACTATCTACTAATATTTTGTGGAGAACGTGAATAGAAATAAAGTTTTACTAGTTGCATGTTATGTGAAGGAGATTGGAATTAATAAGTTAGAGCTTCATCAAGTAAATCGGTGGGAGAAGTGAGTAATCATTTTGATAAATGATGGAATGAATGCGTGAAAGTCAATTGACTTCCACTTGAATTGAAAGGTTTCCTATTGGGTTGGTTGATGTGGATGAAGAAAACATGCATGGATAGAGAAGAGGAAGTTTGGACTGCACTGGTAATTGGCAAGTGTATTGAATGTTTATTAAATTCTTCTGTAAGAGAATCTTTGCAAGTTTCTACAATCCTATGTGCTAAATTAGTTGCAAGGTTTATGGAAGGAGTTTGCAACATCATATACATCATGTCATCAAAATAATACATGTAATAATATATAAATCTCTCTCTCATGTACATCATATATCATCAATATGCAAGTTGGTATCAAAATCATGTACACATAGCATATCAAAAAATATCGTATATCATGCCCATGGGGCACCACTACTGCTATCCCCACCTACCCCTACTCCTATACCTCTACTACCATCTAGTGTTGGCCCTCCTAGGATGTCTACCTATATACTAACTAAACTATCCCACTAACTTGGAGTCACCATGGCTACCCCACCAACTAAACTAGCTCTGTATTCACCCCATCAGGGCTCCAATGGACACAATGCCAGTACTATCACCTCATAGTATCTCAACTATTATACTGTATCTAAGTACCATGTCATAAGAATCATCCTAGGTGGTCCTCCTACTAGTGTTGCCACTACTCCTACCCTCTGCCTCAGGTTACCCCTCTCTTGAGTTACTAAACCAAGGGAGGTCCTCACCTGATTTCCCTCTCAAGTCAAGGTGGAAACTTGACCCTATAAAGTAATAATCTAGCCCTATAGAGTGGCCACCTATCCCTATAACCCTATGATCTGAGCCTGTGTAATTACTAGTGTTGATGTTGCATGTCCATCCTGACCACCACCCTCTATCAATGCCCTAGCTAGATCCACATCTATGGCTTATAGGCCCCCATCATCCCATCCAAAATCAAACACTGCATATAGGGCATGATATCATGCCACATATCCATCAACAAAATCAACATCATCTATTGTTGCCCTGGATGGAAGCTCCTCATGATCTAATACTACATCCTATGACTACAATACTAGAAGTAGAAACTTTGCATCCTCTCTCTTGTACCTCTAAGAAGGAGCCATAATCCCTTGCATGAGTCCATACTGCCTCTAAAGTCTCTCAAATGGGATGAGCTCTATCTCACCATTTCCCTTCCATATATCCATCTCTATCTCTATAAAGATAAAGTGTGATAGGTGTAGAGGGCCCACCTAGGTCATCCCACATATGACCTCTACACCACATACCTACAACAAGACCCTCCAAGGCATCTCTAAACTAGTCAATGTATCTAAAACCACCACCAACCCATATTAATGCATAGTATCCCCTCTATCACAAAAAACACACTATGAAGTGTACCTAGGTATATCCATCCTAGGGTAGCCCCAGTGGCTTCAACACCCTAATGTGCTCATATGCCCATCAATGAAGCACCAACCCAACACTGATCCCATATAACTGATGAGCTCAAAATCCCCATAGCTCCTTGTAAATGTGGACTAACAAAATAGGATCCCACCTAAACACTATCCATCCTAATAACATCTTTACCAACACTCCTAATAGTAGATAGGGAAATTAACCACTATTCAAATTAGAAAATATAAAATAAGACACTACCATCATCATCATAGTCATCAAACATCAGTCTTTTAGATCCTTTTGGTATATTGGCCTATAACTAAATCCACTAGAATGCCACTTGGCATGGACCCAATCCTCACCATATAACAACTCCATATGGTAATCCCTTTTTTCACTCTCAATGTGGTAAATTGGATCCCCTCATATGGGCAATCATGTAATCCTATGCACATCCTCTAGTAGGATGCTAATCTCCCATATCAACAACAAAAATGTGTTCATGGCCACATCCCGTCTCTCAATGAGAGCCATGATCATAAAAACATCTTGTGATAGGTGCTAATAATGAGCCATGGCTCCTAGGTTGACCTCCTCCATGTGCCTCCACTCATTTGTAGTCATCCCATCACGGATCTCCACAAAAATCCTAGGGACTCAATCCCTCATATGTACCTAGTCTCATGTTTATAAAACCAAAGTTAGCACGTATCACCATTGCTCATTTTCAAATCGACCTTATTTTTCAACCTACACTTGAATATTTCAAACCTATTACACTTACACCATTACCTCTAGCAATCAAACAAATTTCATCTACTTTTATCCACACAAATTTTAGCATATTTCCTAAACTGACCAAAATAATACCTAACTCTACTTAGAAACCATTATAACATCTCCATCCTACATACACATCATCCTATATTTTTCATACACTCAAAATTTTCACCATTTCTAACTATTTTAATCATTTTACAACACATTTTTTACTTTTCAAAACCTTCTTCTACACCTTTTATTATCAACCTACCCAAAAAACAACTCAATCATCGATAGTCACTAGAACCATCAATGGTCCAGTCAACCTTTCTTCTTTGATGGTTGACCATCAATGATCAACTCTGACCATTGATGGTCAAGTAGAATAATTGATGGTCACTATGTTGTAACCATCAGTGGTAAAATTGCTAACCTATCTTCCCAAAAAACTCAACAAAATAACTAAATTTAAAAAATAAACTACCTAACACTAACTAATATCCTACCATCAACCTATAAACTCTTCTAATTTCAAATTTCACTAGTTAAATTTTCCTAATTTACCAAAACAAAAACTAGGTCAAAACCCATATAAAACCTATCAATCCAACCACAAGTAATCAAATTTAGCTTCAATCATAACCAAATCAATTAAACTATCAATTTTAAAGCATCTCCTACCTCATTCCTCAACCATTGTTGAGGTCAGAGCCTATGCCCAGCTACTTGAGCACACCCTCATCCACCCTGCATCACTAGTCCCCATTGATTACCTTAACACACACACTCAACTAATCAACAAATGACACCTCAACCACACACTTAGTTAAACAAATATCCCCCAATAAGGAGATAAATCAACCAAATTGCTAAAGCACCAAACACAGAAGTCAAACTTGTCAAAAAGTGAAAATGATTTTTTTTTCATTTTTTATTTGTAGCTTTTTAGGGCTTCCCCTTAATAATCAATGGTTAAGGTGACCATTTACGGTTGACTTTGGGACCCCTAAACATCGATGATTAAGAGAACCCACATTTTCAAGTAAACTTTTTTAGGTACCTAACTTAAGTTCCCTAGCTTTAGAGATCACCTAATCTCCCACAAACCAAATTTGGAGATTAACCTTATCCAACCTAACCATTAGACCACATCCACCTAAATGTTATCCATTTTTAACCTAAACTATTTGCATGTTTTGTGATGAACTTGCTTAGTCTTTTTGACTACACTGACAATTTTTACCTTGTTGACCATTTAAATTTTACACCACTTAGTGCATAACCAGAGCATTTGTGTTTTTTAAGGGAGTAATTCCTACCTCAGATACCTAGAAAAATGCCAACCTTATTTAGGAGACTTATAGAGTAACTCGATCAGCTATGACCAATGTTATGTACTAGTTACCCTATCACTTGTCATTCTAGAACTAACTTTATTTTTACCAACATTGGAAATCTTAGTCTTTTTATGATCTTGACTATCATACTTAGTCACATTTTATGCACATGTTTGCTTCTCAAATACCCAACCCTTCTTTATCACCACTTAGTGACTCATGAACAACTGCTTATCAAACCTTGACTCAATTTTGGTTTCACCTCATCAAATCCTGGTTTGAGAGGGAACACCTCCTCCCACACTTGGGAAAATAGACCTTCAACTAAGAAATCCATTTTTGTTTTACATCTTGTTAATTAAAATATGCATAATAAAAAGGGGTAAAATGTAGACACTAAAAAATTGCACATAATAGGTCTAGTTGTTGAAACACCTTAGGACCCCTATTGGACCTTGAGTCTAGTTGACTACCTAGTTAGCTAACTCATCAACCTAATAACTTAACCTTTTAACCAACCCTTTTTAACTTATTTTGACCCTTTTTCCCTCAAACACTTGATTTCCAATTGTCAACTTAACCATCGATGGTTAGCCTAACAATCTATAATCAGGTCTCCTCACCTTCTTAACACATCACTAGTTATGTGTGAGATAATGAGGCATAATTTAATATGTTCACCTTATGCAGTGATGACAAACTTCCAAGCATCATGACCAATAACCTCACCCTCTAGGGAGCATTTCATCCTCCATCTCTCTTTGCCTATAAAATGAGGGGAGTGGGAGGTGAAAAGGATCCATGTTCAAGCTATCAAATCTTTTTGCACATAGGTATTCAAGTTTTCCAGCATTTAACCTTCCTTCAGCAACTCAACAACTGCAAAAGAGACCTAAAACTCTAATAAATTTGCTTTTGAGACCAAAGTACTATTACTTTGGTGAAATTACCTCAACCTTCAACTATCAACCATTTAGCAAGCTACAGATATATTGTACTTGTTCTTTGTTATTTTAGATTTCTAACCTCTCTGACTTGATTAGACTTGTCTGCATCTTACTTCCTCTCCACCAGATCCTTAATAGAGCCATTATCTAACAACCTACCTATTCTACAACTCTTTTCTAAATAATTTTATAATCCATAGGCAACTATCAATGGTTATTAGATAGTCAACCTAATCCTTGACAGTTACCCAACTGTCGATGGTCAGCCCAATCACTAATGGTCACTATGGGAAAAAATAATAGCAAGTTATTTTTAGCCCCTTAACCCCGTCCAAACCTAAATTTTTGTGTTCCTACCTATTCACATACCCTTTTTTGATTTTTTGAACTTGACCTCACCCACTTTAACATGAGTATTGACCCATTTTTGCTATATTTCGTCATTTTATTTAACAAGTATTCTACTTTATTATTGTATTTCATTTCAGTTACTTTATAAAATTACCTTACTTTATCATTTCCAACTTGATTTTTATCAATTGTGGATTGATATCCTCCTAGTAAGTGTATGCTTCTTGGATCTAGCTCATGCTAGGCAGTCCACTTAACTATCTTGCTAACAACACCTTTTATTAGTGCTTTCTTATTTGTAGGTTATTCCTTCCTAGCCAAAGAAGAGTTCTCCATATTCATTTGGATTATGTGCACATCACCAACCAGGTATTTCTACCACACCCTTATTACTAGTTTCTTATCTTCTTCCAAAATTAAGAAATGAGTAGAAATTAAGAGAAACATAATTGAAATGCATTATGAACAAAGGTATAAGGAAATACCTAGTTGAGGAGATATACTTCCAAAAGTAAGAGTTCAAATGATAAGTAAACTAAATTTAACAATGTTTGAATCAACGACCATATTAAAGCAACAATAACAAAAACCAATCAATAATAAAATAAGAATATAATAGTGCATATCACAAAATAAATCCCAAGGAACCATCCATTAGGTAAAATCCATCTATGAATGTATCCTAGTACACTTTTTTATTAAAAAAAACTCTTGATACTGATCAAGCTAAACTGCCTCGTAGAACAGTCCCTGAGTGTGTAAAAAATGCTAGTGAATCATAATTAGGCTCATAATTGGTAAAGAGGTAAAAAATTAGAATGGTCTAAGTAAAAGTAAGATCGATCTAGGTCAGTGGAATAGGAATGTTCCAAGTTATTATGGTCTAGGATACAATGGTCTAGGTGACAATGATCCAAGTTACAATAGTCCAGATTATAATGGCTTAAGTTATAATGATCTAAGTTACAAATATGATGGAAAATAATTAATTTAGGTCTAGGATGCTCCCAAGTAAGGGTTCTTATATATAATTTTTCAAATGTTGTCAAGCTTAAAAATTCTTGAGATGTACAAATTTTTTTGGTTTCATGAGTTCTTCTCATCTAGAGTATCTAATTTGTAAGCCCTAGAACCATAGTTTGTTATAACCATGTATGGGCCCAACCAATTGGGTTGAAACTTACATTTCTTCTTGATTTTAACATTGGTGTTCTTTTAATTCTATTTTAGGACCAAGTCACCAATTTCAAACTCCTAAGGGAGAATGTGTTTGTTATAGCTGAGACACAACCTATTTTGATATGCTCTTAAATTATCTAGGGCAACTAAATGCTTGCCATCAAGAAGTTATAGCTCTTTAAACCTAGAAACTCTATAGTCTTCATTATCAAAAATGTGCTAAAAAGATACTTGTAATGAAGGTAACTCAATCTAAACCAAGATAATAGCCTCTATTCCAAACACTAGGGAATAAGGAGTGGTTCCTGTAAGGGCATATTGATTAGTATAGTAGGCCCAAAGGGTCTTAAATATTTTCAATAGCTAATTATGTCCAACATCATTAACAATATTCTTAAGGATTGTAACAATGGTTTTGTTGGATGCCTCAACTTGACCATTGCCTTATGGGTTATCTAGTGTGGATTTCTTGTGTTTGATATTGAATAGGGTGCATAAGTATTTAACATTTTTTTTCACAAATGAACCACCATTCTCAGATATGATTCAGGTAGGGATAACATAATGACAGATAATATGGTAATGGATAAACTTGGTAATTTTTTTCCTAGTTATGTAAGTGAGAGGATGACCTCAATCCACATAGTAAAATACTCTGTAGTAGTAAGAATGTGTTTGTGACCATCATAATATGTGGGTTTTATTTTTATGATGAGATCAAGGTCCCATGTAAAAAATGGCCATGATATAGTAATTGACTGTAGTGGTAATAAAGGTGTGTATATCAAATTACCTTGATGTTGGTAGGAAACACACTTCTTGATGTAATTTCAAGCATCTATCTCCATCTTGGGCCAATAGTATCTTGTCCTAAGGAGTATCTTGGTGAGGACTACACCATTGGTATCGGCCCTACACATTCCTTCATGGACCTCCTTAAGTGTTAATGTTGATTCTCCTAAAGATAAATAACAAAGAAGTGTTCCATCATATCCCTTATAATAATTCATGTTTGTATGGAGGGTATAATGGGTTAGGTGAAGAAGTAATATTTTTTATCAATTTTTAGAAAGGTCAAGAAGAAAAAAATGGTCATGAAAATAATTATAAATGTCTTGGTACCAAAGAGGTTCAGTTGGGAGTTTAGGACTAGCAACAGTATAAACCCTCTCTGTATCTAGTAATGTATGATCAAGTTGTAGAAGGTTCTCAATGAGAAACTGATACTCTTTAACATCATTAGTGACTTGTACAATGGACCCAATTATTTCCGTTACATCAGATAATAAGTTATTATTTGATGGTATTTATTCAAATTGTAGTGACCTAAAATGTCACTTGAGATTGTCCATAATATGCTTGTAGGGTACAAGTTTTTCATCTCTATTTTGATATTAGTTTGTAGTCTAATTAATGATTATTTGAGAGTCCCCATAAACCATTAACTACTAGATATCCCATTGTATTACAAGATAAAATCCTACAATAAGGGCTTCATATTCGGCCATGTTATTGGTGCAATTGAATATAATACAAAATGCTTTGGGTATTAGGTCCCCTTTTGAGGTAACCAATAAAATGTTTGCTCTAGATCTATGGGATGTGAATGACCCATCAAAATTTAATTTATATTATTCAGATTCATGGACCACTTCCTCTGTCATCATGATAGATTCATTTGTAAAATCAAATGTGTGTGGTTGAGTATCTATGATAGGAGTTTTAGTAAGTTCATTTGTGATGACTTGCCCCTTAATAGCTTTCTTACTCTAGTAGTCAACATCTAATTCACTCAATATCATAACCCATTTATCCATGTGCCCTATAAGAGTTAATTTAGATAATAAGTACTTGAAAGGGTCCACCTTAGCAATGACAATAGTTTTATTGTTCAACATGTAGTGCTGCAATTTTTGGGAAGAAAACACCATTGCCAAATAAGATTTTTCCATAGGTGAGTAATTATGCTCATATGTTATGAGTTTTAAACTTAGATAGTAGACCACACTTTATTTACCTTATTCATCATATTGGGCCAAGAATGCCCCCAATGAATGTTCTATTGTTAATATATAAAGAGGCAATGGCTAGCCAGGTGTTAGCAGTCTCAATACTAGTGGGTTGGCCAAGTATGTATTTAATTTTGAGAATTATTTCTGAAATTAAACATCACACTAAAATATGACACCTTTCTTCAAGGTGTGTAAAATTATGGCACTTGTTTGCAAGCTATGATATGAACTTATGAATAGATTACATTTTACCCTACAAGCTATGGAGTTGTTTCAGATTGGAAGGTGGAGGTATTTCCATAATGGCCTTGACCTTAGCATGATCTAATTCAATCCCTCTCTATGGTAAAATGAATCCTAGTAGTTTTCTCTAAGTAACACTAAAGATGCACTTTTTTGGATTAATACAAACCTTGTATTCATGAAGTCTCTCAAAGATTCTTTGTAGAATATCAAGATGTTTGACATGGATTATTGATTTTGATAATATATCATTAACATAATCCTCAACTATATAATGCATCATGTCATGAAAGATGATAGTCATGACACATTGATAACTTTTACCAACATGCTTAAAGACAAAATACATGACTTGGTAACAGAATGTTCCCTATGGTGTTGTGAATGCAGTCTTGTGATGGTCTTTTAGGTTTATCTTGATCTAGTTGTACCTAGAGAATCCATCCATAAGGGAAAAAATACTTTACAAATTATTTGAGTTGAGAATCATGTTGATGTTTGGTGGATGGAATTCATCCTTAGGACATGCTTTGTTGATGTCTATAAAATTAGTATATAAGCATATGCCCTGTGGCTTTTTGCTAATTAGGATTGTATTTGATATCTATTTAGAGTAGTCTATTGGTCTTCTAAACCTAGTTCCCAATAATTTATCTAGCTCCTTTTTCACCAATATCATAATGCATGTTTGCATTTTTTGCTTGATTAGCTTAGCATCTAGATGTACAAGTTGATTCATGACCAAGGCAGGGTCTAGGCCTAACATGTCTGAGTACGCCCATAAGAATATATCAATAGAATCCCTCAGAATAGTGATAATATAATAATTATATTCATCAATGAGGGATGAACCTAGATAAAAAAATTTAAGATCTTTATAGGTTCTAAGGTTTAGCTTAGTTTTATTCTCTATAAGGAGTGTGGAACTGTTTTCTAAAATGGTAGGCAATGTTTGATACTAATCCTTTTCTTCAGCTATTGTTTATGAGTATTGAGGCTCATCCATGGGATAATGAGGGTAATATGAGTCTACCTATTATGGTAATGTAAAATTGAAAAAAAATTCAATAAATTCAAGATAAAAATGCTCAAAAACTTTATGTTGTTTAGAAGTAATACTGAAACTAGCTATAAATCTTGGACTTGGTGAATATTGTGCTTCATGTGGAGGTGAGAAAACTTCTCCATCCAAGAGTTCCTGAAATAGGTTTTCATTCAAGGGGTTATCTTTATCTTTACTATTTCCTTGACCAATGAGCATCTCAAAGAGGTTTTCACCAAAAAATCTTGATGTTTTATCTTGTGTATGACCAAGGAAGTTTGCTTGCTCTCCAAAGTAGGTAGTAGGGTCCAATAAGAAGTAAAAGCCTTGTTTGTGATCTCCAAGTGATAATCCATCTCTAAGGCCCATATATCTATAATATTTTCCTCATTATAAAACTCATACAAAGGTATAATATAATTTTTATGGTCCTAATTTATCAGGTCAAGGTGGTAAAGGGTAAGCGGGTAATGAGTTGTGATGGTCATAATAGAATTGGAATACAAAAAGTCAATATCAATGAGTTCATTGTAGACACTATAATGAGATGATTTATTATTGTTATGAGTTTCTTCATTAGTGAAAAAAGAGGAATTGATTTAAAAAAACATGAGGTCACCTCCAAGTGGTATAAATATGAGGCCTTGGTTCATAATAGGTTTGTTTTTAGATAGAGGCTCAATAATACCTTGCTCATGAGACCCCAAGTCTTTACCTATATAATCCAAATTATCCATAATTTGATTAGGAATAGGGTATTTAAAATTCTAAAAATAATGGGTGAGGTTGTTAGCATACAACCAATCTCCTTTAGTAATGGCCTCTTGATCATGATTTGGTGAAGTATCTAGTATAAATACCATTAATTACCTCTGTTGAGGTATGTTCTTTTTCTACCAAATCATGTTGGGCCTGTTAGGGCTTTCAGAAGGTTTGGTTCTTCCATAGGACTTGGGATATTTAGGAAACTTGCCAATGTGAAAAACATATTTTAGACAATTTAATGGTTTGTAATGGCTACAGGAAATTGATTGGCCAAAATGGAAGCAATATCACTAGGGTCGATATAATTGGATTAAGGGGGTTCATAAACTATGGACTTATTCTTCTTGGATACAAATTTAGAACCAAGGTAATAGTTATAATTCTAGCATTCAACCTCTAAATGTTTAAAATATTGGTATGGATATAAATCAACATAAATAGTGACGTCAATTCCAAAATGGGGAAACTTGAGGCATTGATGCAGAGTAGAAGGGATAATGCGTACTTCATAGATCCAAGGGTGACCAACAAGTACATTATAAGGAAATTTAATTTCTATGACATGAAATAGGGTATCATGGTTTATGGTCCCAATAATGATTAGAAAACAAATGGTCCCTAAAGACTCTCTTTCAACATTATCATATGTTTTAATCATGATTGTTTCTGGCTATATGTCTTTCACAGTATATCCCAACTATTGTATCAATTTTAGTGAAACTATATTTAGCCCCAAACCATTGTCTATAAGAACCTGCTTGATATTATGATGTGTTATAATGACCTTGATATACAAGGGATTATTATGGCTCAAACTAAGGGAAGACATATCTTGTTGATCAAAGGTAAGTTGTTGGCTTGGAGATAGATGTCCCACGAGTGTTTGGAATTGGCTAGGTTTAATGTCCTCAAGAATAGTGGACTTTTAAAGGAATTCATTTAGTATGGTCTTATGAACTTCTAATGTACATAAAAGATTTAGGATATAAATTTGTGCAGAAGTTTTTCTTAATTATTCATGAATACTATATGGTTTATCAATGGTAGGAAAGAAGGTTTGGCCTTAGTTATTACAAAGTTTGTTTTAGGATTGTAAGGCATAGGGTTCAAATGTGGCTCAGTATTGGAATAAGGAAAAGGGGATTGAAGGGTAACTCACAAGCATCTACTTTCAATTATGAAATTTCAAGTTGACAAAGAGTTATAATAATTAGAAGAATTGGGTGGTGGTCTAGAAATAATATCCCATGGAAACCAAAGTGCAATAGAATTGCTTGAACTTGGTGTAGCCTTATTGGAGGAAGAGGGTGATGACCCTAAAATAGAGGGACCAAAACTTTAAGAAGATTTAGATGGTGCATAGGGTTTGTTTGTAATGGTGGTGATGTGATTACTAGAAATATGCCCCATAGTGTTATTATAATCATGTGGTATAGTATTATAGCCCAAGTTATTAGCTTAGGTATTATAATCCTGATTATGAAGATGTTGATTTTATTTCTAACCTTGTACTTATTGATGTTGAACCTAGCCTTGGTTCTAATTATTCCATTGTTATTCTTGGTTTTTCTTGGGAAATGGATCTTTTTAAATGCCCATATCTTGATTAGTGTTTTGTGTTACTTTTTTTTTTTTGCTCATAATCAAGTCTTCAATTAGATGTCTCAGTTGTATACATTGATAAATGGCATGGATAGTAATACAATGGAAATCATATAACTCATATTCATAATACCAGTTGGATTTGGGTTGATATTTAAGAAATGGCTATGGCATAGGTCATATGATTAAATTGGTTATAACCAGCTTTTGAAATACTGCCTCAACAAGTAACCCTAGCTTTTTGAATGGTCTATATTTGTTGAATCCTCTACATGGAGGAGCTATATGCAAAATATGTGGTGGATTAGGTTATGCATTTTGAGTTAATAGAGCTTGCACTATTTTGATTTTCCATGACTCTATTACTCCATTACCCATCATGTTCTTGTTCTTATTAAAAGCTTTAAGTTTGTTTGTGGTATTAGCTTGAATAGTTGTTTGAGTCTGATTGGATGTTTGAACCTGTGATTAGATTTTCACTAGGCCTTTGGTAATAAGAGATTTCTCAATTTTCACACCCTTTTCAATAATTTATTCAAATGTGTTGGTAAAAATAGTCTTAGATTATGGGCCACCTTAGGGTGAAGGTTTTTTGCAAAGATGTTGGATAACTATCTATCTAGAAAATTTTGTTGAAAGTGACCAACTAGTGCTTTCCACTATTGCAAGTATGCCATGAAGATTTTTCCATCTCTCTATCTTGATTTACATAAGTTGACCATTGTCAACTCATGCTCAATGTTCTAAGAAAAATGGTTAACAATTTTTTTGATAAATCATTGAAATTTGTTATTGTTCCTTTAGGAAATTTTAGGAGCCAATCTAATGCTTGTCTATTCAAGCTGCATGGAAGTAAGAGTAGTAAATAAACATTATTGTAAGCTACCTCTTGGAATAACATGAAGAAGGATTGAATATGTTCTATAGGATCACCCTTCCCTTTGTATTTATCAAACTTTGGTGGCTCGAAATTAAGTGGAAAAGGTACTTGAATAATGCTCATGTCAAACAAATAACAACATATCTCATCGAACATGTATTTCTTGATCTAATTTCATATTTCAAGCCTTGTGACTATTTATTTCATTAATTACACTCTTGTATATTTGGTGAATTTATTTGTGGACGGTAATTTTGGTAGGGAGGGATGTAGCCTCCCTATGCAGTCCTATTAGGGATATGGACCCTGTACCTAGAATTTTGATTTTGATTCATCCTTGGATATGAATAAGTCTAACTTATTAGTTCAAATGATTTTGTTGTTGATTACTATATCTTTGATACTGATTCCCAATAATCTATTGTTGTGAACTATATGAAATATATTGCTTTTGTGGTATTTATTATTGGTTTACCAAAGGGCATTGCCATTACTAGTTTACAAGGATAACTTGTTGTGTTTGGGAATAACTTGGTAAGGTGTTTCGTAAATTACCCACAACTTGTGATGTATCTTTAGAAATGCACTGTTGTAACTAGGTAAGGGTATCTTAATGGTTAAATAAAGTGTGTTTCATATCAAGTGGAGCTTGTTGTGAAGTATCTATGGATTTATTCTATTTAGGAGAAGCCACAAGGTCCACATCAGATGTAGGATTGACTAGGTCTTATTACATTTATTTTAATTATTGTTCTTACTCCATGAAAATGGTATTATTGATTGAAGTTTTAGCCAAAAAATTTATTAAGTCTGTGATGAGTTGATTATCATATCATTGACTAATTTTTTTCATTTTGGTCACAAGGTCTTGATCAGTTGGGGAGGAGTCCATTAGTGGGCCTTTTCATTTAGAAGTAGTGTTTGATTTTGTGATACGAGTAAGAGGTTTCTCTAGTAGTTTTTCCTCTACTCAAACAAGTTTATTTAGTTTCTCCATTAGGAAACCAGGAAGTCTAGCTCCCAATTCTATCAACCTTAGGAGAGATTCATCTTTATCCTTTGTAGGTTGGTATTTAAAGTAACCTCACTTGGTTCATATCATATTTGGGTTGTCCTCAAACATGACTAAGTGTTATTCTCCATCATAAAAATTTTCTTCTTTGTAACTAAGGCCTAAGAGACACCATTATAAGCATACCTTTACATGTTTGATAATGATTTTATACGTTTGTGAAGTGTTTTGAGTTTTGGTTTGTAAACATCAAAAGGTATTTGGATTCTAGAGATAAGGTGGACTTGGATGTATAATCATAAATAAATGGAGTGATTCCTCCCAATTATAAGAAGAGGAATAAATCCTAAGAATACTTGACCTTGGTTGGTCAAAATTAGTAATTTAGAGGAAGGTAGAACAATGTTGGAGCTTAGGATAATTTAACACAAGAAAACCTAAGCTTGAGGTATGTTAGTAATGTGAAAACTTGAGCATGACTATGGTAGGCCATTGATAATAAAAATTATACGAAGGATCAAGCGATCCAAGAAGATTAAGATGTATGCTAACACATAAAATCTTAAGTCTAAAATCAAAAATAAATGGGTAGAACAACAATGCCCAAAGAAAAATTAAGGTCAAATGGTTAAATAACTTAGAGCATGAGAAAACATAAGATAAACTAAGTTCAAAAAATAATAGAATGATCTACATCTAGACAAAGGCTTTCAAACCAAACAAATAAATTCACCCAAGTTACTCAATCTAAACATAAAAGGTGAATCACCCAAGCCTAAGTTGTAGGCAAGTCTCTAGTGTAGACCAATCATGTTTTGATTAAAAACTTAGAAAGGTAAATTTTCAAATTTTTAATAAAATACCTTAGATATCTAAGTGATGAATAGTATAGGCTTGAGAAGATAACATAATGATGCCTTTTAGAAACACAAACACAAAGGATTCGATTCATTTTTGAACAAGGCTAAAATGTTTTGAATTAATTTGACCAATGTAGCTCCTCTTTATTCAAAAGGTGGTTTTTAACATGTGTTTGGTCTTAGACATGATTTTTTTTTGTTTTTGATGTGGCACACACACAAATATTTTTAAACTCAAAACAATAATTCAAGTAAACAAGAATAAGAAAACACCAAAGTATATGTCCTATCCTAGAAACTGACAAGGTTATTTTGTACCATTAGATTTTGTCGATATGTTCCTTATTGAGAAGAAATAAGCTATTAATCTAATAAATTTAGATTCACATGAAAATTAGGGTTATTTAAACCCCCTCTTCTCTCAATAAATCATACAATGATATGAAACTATGGGCTACTCACCCTACACCAATAGTACTCCATGACAAATGGGTTTTGTCTACAAACTATAAGTTTTGATCGATCTATATGGTCCCATATGTGTGGTTAACACTAGGGCACAAAAAATCATTTGAATCCAAGCTAAATAATTTATTGTAAAAAAAATTTATCCTTTTTACAACCACTACATCCATTAAATTACTCAGTATAGTGTGATGTCTAGATTAGGTCATTGATTCGAGGCAGATATTACTAACATAGTTATTTTAACCACTCAAACTAATGTCTCAAAAAATCACCATGAATTTTTACTCCCCACCATGGAGTGGCATTGAAATGATGCTGGGAGATGAAATCTCGGGTCAACACTTCCCTAAATAAATTATGGGAAGGTGATTAAATCCTACCCACAATCCAAGTGCAATGAAATAAAAATAGGGCTTTAAAGGTCATTTTGGGATCACCCAAGTCACTCAGATATTGGGGAATGCCTTTGTGACATTCCTTATATGCTTGGAATAAATGAAAAAATAAATAAGTGAATCACTTTTGGTCACCTAAGTTCCCTAAAGGGGATGGGGGGAGAACATACATGCTAAGCTTAGTTTACAAGAAAACAAACAAGACAAATAACAAGCAATAAAATAAAAATAAAATATCTTAAGAGTACTTAGTCTAGGATTTGTGTTTATTTTAAATCACTAAGTGAGGTGTGGAATGAATTTTTCCTTTGTTTTTGTACAAATTAAAGTATCAAATTTTCTTAATCCTATAAAATAGAGTTGTTAGTAGTCAAAAAAGGGTGTAGGATATCAAAAGTAAGTTGAAACTTATTGTTTTAACATGCTAGATTTTGACATAGGGCATCATCACCATTTGATAAAGTGATCCTATTATTCCATAAGGTGATACTAACATTCCATATATCAATCACATTATTCCATAGAAAAATAAACACACTATATGGTGACCTCATCGATTACAAGGATGAACTCATCAATTAACAAGATGAGATCATTGATTTTAATTGAGATCAAAACAC
Source organism: Torreya grandis (assembly GCA_037957365.1). Classification (NCBI taxonomy): domain Eukaryota; kingdom Viridiplantae; phylum Streptophyta; class Pinopsida; order Cupressales; family Taxaceae; genus Torreya; species Torreya grandis. Next base: position 97,694 of record JARHVA010006177.1, on the reverse strand, counting down.
AAATGTTACCTAAAAATTTGGTTTAGTATGATCTTGTTGATGATTAAATGACCCCATCATTTCAAAAGTCAATGTCGCTAATACATAGGTTGATCTCACTAATCTATAAAAATAGATAGTGAACAAAAAATCACAATAGTCAATCTTTCCATTTACATGCACAACCTTGATGTTTCTTAGGGTGACCTCATCATTCCATAGGATGATACTATTGATGTTTAGTATGACCTAAAAATTTATAGGGTGACCTCATCATTTGGTTTAGAAGACAAAAAATGTGAAAATTAGAAGAAAAAATAGTAAAATGACATCAAAAGATTATTTGAATGCATAATTAGAAGGATAAAATGGTACGTGAGATGTGTGGTCTCATTGGGTATGCCCAAATGTAAATAAGGATTACAAAGTAGGTTAGTTCATGATTTAGTAAGGAAAACCAATAATAAGCATAGATAACCTAACATACTAATCCCTCTCTCTCGAGGGGTGGTGTCAATGAAATCAAGAAACTAATTAGGAAAGCAAGACAAGCAATACCCTCCCATAATGGTTCTCCTTCAAAAAATTCAATAAATGTGCTTATGCCTATATTTGGTGCTCTATGTCTTTATCAATGTAGTTTCGTATGTGCCTCCATCATCTATTTTATCACCAATGGATTTGGCCCCTTGATTGGTCAATTTAGGGGAATCAATAAAGCTTTTATAGTAATATTTCTCTATAGGTTATTTGCACTAAAAATCTTGGTCTCTCTTGAACTATTTATGCATAATAACATTACACAACTGAAGTTTAAAATTTATGGTCATGGTTCATGTATTTATATATTTTCCAAAAACATTTAGAATCAATTGTGACCATCCATTTTGAGATCAAGGTGTGTGGCCAAGGATTAATTGAATTTTGGAGGACAAAGATATTAATATTTTGGAATAAAAGAGCATTAATAAGACATGGATATCCTTAAATATGATATTTATCTCCATTAATGCCTTGTGTTTGACACCCTTTTGATGATGTCATGGGTGATGTCATGCCCAACTATTTTGAATTATGAATATCCAATAATAGATATTCAATAACTTTCCATGGTTTTCCCACTTAAACTCTTAATCTGATTTGGTTTTCTTAATGGATTTACTTAATATTTTTCAATTCTTAGAAATCTATCACAAGTTTAATAAAAATATTCAAAATGTCAATTTACTTGGTCTTAATTTTATTGGAGTATAATTAGAGGACCATAATAGTTGTGAATGGTGCATTTCCCCATTTAGGGACACCTATACACAAATAAACACTTCCATGTAACATGTGAAAATGTTGTAAAGTATATAAATGGTCTAGAATGATAATTTGATTGGTTACAAACTTGACATGAATTAAACTAGAAAGAGATAATGATTACATGAAATGTATTGCCTCATTTAGGGATACATGAGCATAAATTGGCACCTGAACATGACATGTGCAGATGAATTAGAATGTTTTGGTGATTTTAGTCTAGATTGTGCATTATTTTGGAGTGTCATTCATATTTGCAATTTTATCACAATATTGATAAGAATTGGATTTTGAGGTTGTTAAACCATATCTCATATGAATATATGACAATTTCTAAAATGGTTTATATTTCAATGACCATAATATGTGGTTGTAGACATCTAATTCCTACAAGTATTGTGTTAAAATTGTAAAGATAAATGATATTTCACAACAAAACAAAATCTAGACTAAAATCACTAAAAACACTAAATCATTCGAACTTATCACATACATATGTCAATTTGTTCTCATATATCCCTAAATGGGAAAATTCATTTTATGTGATTATTATATTTTATTAAATCACTTCAATTTAAATTATGAATACGTAAAATGATGTCTTGGATCACTAAAATATTCTAATTTGGCCACACACATCATGTGCATGTGTTAACACATCTATAATAACCTAATCAGGGTATTACCCCATATGTAACTAACATATTATTTTTATTATACTCTAGTCAAATTATGACTCGATAAAATAACTTTTCCAACCAGGTCAATTAAATTTACAATAAATTTATAAATAATTGTAGAAAATTAATCAAAGCCACTTAAGCAAATCAAAACCAAATTATAAGCCTAAGTGAAAATTCCATGAAAGTTGTTGAATATCTATTTATTACAAATTCATTATTCAATTTTGCATCATCCCATGACATCATCATAGGGTTATCATACATAAGCCATGCCTCATTAATGCCCCATTCTTCCAAATAATGATGATAATATTTATTGCTTGTCCCTCCAAGATTGAAGCAATCTATGGCCACACATTTTAATCTCAAGATGGATGGTCATGGTTATTACTGAACATTCCAAAAAAATTATAAATTATGGTCTTTATTATGCTTTACTCATTCACCCAATTAGAGCAAATTGAAAAACATAAGCCATTAATAAACTAATAGATGATGGAGGCTCATTCTACACCTCATTGGTGAAGACTTGGAACACCAAATATAAGGAAAATCATGTTTATTGACTACTTTTAAGGGATAAAATCTACTTGAAATGTATAGCCTATCTTACTTTCATAATTAGTTCTTTTAATTCATTAACATTGCCCCTTAAGGAAGTAGGATTAACACATTAATTCTTTATGTTTATTTTGACATTTCTTGATTAACACATGAGCTAACTTGTTTCTTAATCATAATCTACATTCTGGAATGCCTGATGGGACCATGCATCTCACACATCATTTTGTCCCTTCTAATTTATCACTCATACCCTCTTGTGAGACTGTGTTGCTCCTCTTTTTCTCTAATTTTTGTGTTTGATGACTTTTGGACCAAATGGTAGAATCAACCTGTAATTGGTCAGTTCATCCTGAACATCAATGAGAATTCCCTATGGAATGATGGGATCACCCTAAAAAACAATGAGATTTCCCATGAAAATAAATAAATTAACTTTTAAGTTTTCTATCTTTATCTATGTGTTTTTATAGAATGGTAAAATTAACCTGCAGATTGGTGGGTTTGACCTGTGGAATGGTGAGGTTACCTAAAATCAACAAGATCATCTTGGACCAAACCTATAGGTAATTATTGTGTTTTTTTATTTTTAGCATTTCAATAAGTTCATCCTATTTATTAGCAATATTACCTTGTTAACCAGCGATATCATCCTGTTAATCGATGGGATCGCTAGATAGTGTATTTTATTTTCTATGTAATAGTGGGTTTGTACTGAGAAATGATGGAATAATCCTATTAAATGGAGATTTCACTCAACATAATAGTGAAAATTCCATGTCAAATTCTAGAGATTTAAAATAGCAAAGTTCAAGTTTATTTTTATATCATACACCCCTTTGTTAGACTTCTAACTCTTTGTTTTGCAAAATTAAGACACTTAGTTTATATTTTACAACAACCAAATGCAAATTTCAATTCATATTTCATTTGGTGTTCTAAAATGAACTCAAACTTTAGATAATTTCTCTTAATAGCTTTTGCTTTTTTATTATTGTTTATTATGTGTTTATTTTTCAAAATAAGTGTAACATATATGTTCCCCTATCCCCTTTAGGGAACTTGGGTGATCTAAAAGTTTCCCTTATTGATTTTATCACTTAGTCCAAGAGTAGAAGGAATGTCACAAAGGTAATCCCCAAAATTTGAGTGATTTGGGTGATCCCAAAATGACCCTAAAGTCTTGATACAATTTTTATTTCTTATATATTGGCTTGTGGGTGAGAGCTCATTGCCTTTCCATGAGTTCTCTAGGGAAGAATTGCCCTGAGAATTCATCTTCCAACATCATTTCAACCCCACTCCATGGTGGGATATACAAATTAAGTTTAACTAGATGGGATTCTTGTTTGAGCAGTTAAACAAGTTCCATTAAGAAAACTTGCCTCATAATGAATGATTAACTTGGAGATCACACTACAGTAAGAAATTGATGAATGTAATGGTTATGAAAAGGATAAGACCTTTTCATAACAATCCAGTTAACTTGGATTAAAATGATGTGTTGTGCCCTAGTGTTAATCACACATATGGGACCATTTAGATCATGTGATACTTATAATTTTTTAGATAAACCCCATTTACCATGGAGTACTATTAGTGCAGGGTAAGTAGCCTAAAGTTCCATGTCACCATATGATTTTTTAATAAAAAAGGGTTCCTAAAAAACTTAATTTTTATGTGCATCTACATTTATTAGATTTATAACATATTTCCTCTCAATAAGGTGTATATCGACAGAATCTAAGAGTATGAATCCACTTTGTTAGTTTCTAGGATATGACATACACTTCAATATTTTTCTTGTTCTTGTTTACTCACATTGACTTTGGAGCCTAAAAAATATTTATGTGAACCAAAATGAGTCAAAAACCAAACACTTGTTATACACCATATCTTTTGAACAAAGAGGTGTTACACTTGTCAAATTCAAAACACTTTTAGCCTTGTTCAAAATTCAATCAAATCATTTGTGTTTGTGTTTCCAAAATGGCATTGTTACACTATTCATTTGAGTCTAGACTATTTAACACTTAAAAAATTTGAAGTCCTTTTAATCCAAATTCAAAATCTTGTTTTTATAAGCTATAATCAAGGCACAATTGGTCTACATGAGAGTCTTGCCTAGAACTTGGGCTTGGGTAGTTTACCTTTCATGTTTGGTTTGAGTAACTTGGATGAAATTTTATATTTGGTTTGAAGGTTGTTTGCCTAGACACTTGCCTATTCTATTCTTCTTTTAAACTTAGGTCAATTTGTATTCAATCACGCTCTAAGTTCTTGGACTATTTTACCTTGTTTTCCATGTGGCACCATTGTGATGCCCATTTATTTGTGGATTTATATTTAGGAGTTTTGTTAGTTCACATCTTGAAATTTTTATTTCACATCTTAATCTTCTTGATCTGAATGGTCTTCTTCTAGATTATGTAGCCATAACTCACCATAGTTGTGCTTAACTTTTTATGGTATTGAAATAATTTAAACCCAATTTTTATTGTGCTAGCCTGCACTCTAGGTTCCAAGATTATTTTACACTCTTATAGATTGATGATTTCAATCAACCAAGGTTGGGGAATCTCGTAACCCCTTTCTTCTAACTATGTGGAACTATGCCACTTCATTTATAATTATTGATCTAATTATACTTTGTCTTTATTTGATTGAAGAATCTAAAGCACCTTTTAAATGTTTATGAACCACATTCAAAATCTTAACAAATGTATCAAATCATCTTCAAATATACAAAGTTACACTCACTAGTTATGAGGAAGAGCATTATTCTTATGGAGAATAACACTCCATTTTGTTTGATGATATCCCAACAATAGTAGGATCTGAATAGGTGTATTATGAACACCAACCTTTAGAAGAGAAAGATGAATCCCTTTTGAGGTTTATAGAATCAAGTACAAGATTACCAACATATTTCCCAATGGAACAATTGAACACACTTGTTTGAGTAGAGGAGCAAAAACTAGAGCAACCTCTCACTCATGTTACAAAAACCAATGTTGTTTCCACTAGTAAGGGAAAAGAACAATTTGTAGGGTTCTCCCTAACCGATCAAGTTCTTGCTACCAAGATTCATAAATCAATGAATGGTACATGAATAAACTTATCATAGACCTAAAAACTTCTTTAGATATGACTTTAATTGACAATATCGCTTCTAAGGAGCAAGAACATATGATATAGCAAACATAATATACCTTAGTGTATCTTACATCTATGATAGACCTTGGATTTTCTCCTAAACAAAATAGACCTATAGTTATTCTATAACACATTTCAACTAATATGGAGCATAAATTTTTCAACCATTAAGAGACTCTTGCCCCTTCGCAACACCAAGGAATGAAATATTTATCATAGATTGGGGGTGTTTTACAAAACACTTTAGCAAGTTCATCTCAAAAATTATGCCCAATAGACACCCCAAAACAAGAATCATTCATATAGCTCATAGCAATATATTTTGGGGACTTTATATAAACCACTTAGGAATCAATGACATACCTACTCAAATCAAAGAGTAAATCAAAACCAAATTTCTGGACATAGGGTTCATATCCCTAATAGGACCCCACAGGGGGCATATTCCTCCCCAATAAAATTATATTCCACTAATAAATATACCAAACATGTAAGAGTGGAATTTAATGAAAGAAATAGTCTCCAGGCTTGAGATAGGCAACTAAATTAAGAAATATAAGTTTGACTAGATATGCCCTTATCCATTTGACTTAAGCATTCTCCAAGTCCCCTTTCTACCTCATTTTTAGGCACCCAAATTTGATAAATACAAAAGGAAGGGAGACCCTCAAGAACACATTCAATATTTTTTATTATTATTCTAAGAGGTATCCTACAATAGTGTTTATTTACTCTGCTTGTTTCCATGTAGTTTGGTTAGACAAGCTCTAGATTGGCTCCTCAAATTGCCTAAGGGATCGGTAATAGATTGGAATGATTTATTAGAGAAATTTTTCAGTCACTTCTCTTATAACATTGAGCATGAGTTAATAGTGGTTTACTTATGAAAAGTAAAATAAAGAGATGGAGAAAGCTTTGTAGCATACTTACAATGATTAAGAGCACTAATTGGTCTCTTTCAACACAACTTGTCAGATAAGTAGTTGTTTGACATTTTTGCATAAAAACCTACACTTTGAGGTGTCTCATAATTTATGACTCACTCGTGCCAACACATTAGAGGATATCATTGATAAAGTTGTGCATATTATGAAGGCCTTTATTACCAGAGGCCTTATATAAATTTATTCATGTGGTCAAACATATAATCAGACCCAACCACCTATTCAAACTACTAAATAAAAAAAAATCTAATGTTTTTAACAAGAACAATAATATGGTTAGAAATGGAGTGAAAAAATCCAAACACGTACAAATGGTGCAAGCTCTACCAGCTTTGAATATATAACCATCCAAACCTAATCCATCAAACATTTTTTAAAGAGCTCCTTCATGTAGGGCATTTAATAAATATAGAACATTCAACAAATTAGGAGAACCTATTGAGGTAGTATTATAGAAGCTAGTGTCATCTAATTTGATTTTGTGGCCTATACCAAAAATGTTTCCAAAAGATCAACCTAAACCTGATTGGTATAAAGAAGATGAGTTTTTCAATTTCCATCATGTTATCGGCCATGCCATTAACCAATGCATACAATGAAGACATATTATTGAGGACTTGATTGAAAGTAGTGAAATCAAAGTGAAATAAATAGCGTAAAACACTAATCTGGACATGGGCATCTACAAGGACCCATTTCAAAAATATGATCAGTAGCAATAAAAGAATAATCATAATCAAGGTTAGGGCTAACATCAACAAGGACAAGGCCAGAAACCTAATCAGCATATTCATAATTAGAATCATAATACCCAAGATAATAACATGGGTTACAACAACATGCCATATGATTATAATAACATTTTGGGATAGGTTTTTACAAATCACATTACTACCATTATAATCAAATCATGTGAACTATCTTACACTCCTCAAGGTGTTGATCCCCCTATTTTAGGGATAACACCCTCTTGTTCAAATAGCACCATATCATGTTCAAGTAATTTTTGTATGCCTCAATTTCCATGGGTTACTATTTCTAGACCTCTACCCCCTTCTTTTAAATATATTGACTCTTTGAAGACTCAAAATTACACAATCACAACTAGATGCTCATGATTCACCCTATAGGGCCCTTTGTCTTCTTCCAACACTGGACCAAATCTAAACACTATGCTTTCTAATCTAAAGCTAAACATTGTATTTTTTAAAGCCAAAACCTCTTATTCTTCTGTTGAGAATTCTTATAGCATTCAGGACCAACTAAGTAAAACCTATGCACAGATTTCTATCTTGGATCTCTTGTGCATGTCAAAAGTCCACAGAGCTATATTGAATGATTTCTTTCAATATTCCAATGTTCCCAAATATATCAACCCTAACCAATTTTAGATGCTTGTAGGACATTTATCTCTGAGCTAATAACTTACATTTGAATAGAGAGATATGTCTTCCCTTAACTTGAGCCATAATAACCCCTTAAATATTGAGGTCATTAAGAAAATCATAAGATCAAGTGGGTTCTTATAGGTAATGGTTTAGGGTTGAACATAGTATCATTAAATTTGATGTAGTGGTTGAGATATACCGCCAAGGACATACAACCTAAAAAAATCATGATCAAGGCATATGACAATGCTGAAAGAGAGTCTTCTAAGATTATTTGTTTGCCCATCATTATTGGGTTTGTATCCCATGATACTTCATGTCATGTCATAGACATTGAATTGCCATATAATCTACTTATTGGTTATCCTTAGATCCATGAAATATAGGTTGTCCCATCTACTTTGTACCAATGCCTCAAGTTCCCCCATGATGGAATTGAGGTCACCATCTATGTTGACTTTGATCCCTACTAATATTGTAAACATATAGAGGTTAAATATTTCAATTATAGCTATTGTCTTGGTTTAAAATTTTTAGCCAAAAAAAAGTAATAGTTTATGAACCATCCAAATCTAATTATATTGACCCTAGTAAGCTTATTTCCACTTTAACCAATTTAATTCCCGTAACATTTACAAACTAGCACACTATTGAGGATACAGGCATTTCCACATACCATTTGAAATATGCCTTTCATATTGAAAATTACCCAAGTCTCCTAAGTATTATGGCATACCTAAACCTTTTTAAGTCCCTTGAAGGCCCAACATGATTTGGCAAAAGAAGAAAAACATGTAGAAACCACCAATAGTATTTGTACCAATAACTTCACCAAATTAGGATCAAGAAGCATTTACTAAAGATAATTGGTTATAGTCTAATGGCATTTCCAATTATTTTCAAAATCCCAAGTACCCTATCCCTATTTTCATTATGTATAGTTTGGATTATGCAAGAAAAGGCCTAAGGCCATGAGATCAAGGTATTCTAGAACCATTATCACCTGGTAAACCTACTATGAGTCAAGGTCTTGGATTTATACCACCTGAAGGTGACCTCATGTATTTTGATAGTGATTCTTCTTTATAAATTGATTAATAAAGTCCCAAAAGTGACACAACATCCCATTATATCACTTACAATGAGCTAGCTGACACCAATCTATTCAACTCCAATTCTATTATGACTATCACAACCCATTATCCACTTAACCTTTGTCATATTGACTTTATATATTGGGACTAAAAAAACTATATTATACCCCTCCATAAAAAATTTATAATGAGGAGTCTATTTCCAATTACATGGGCCTCAGATATGGATTTCTAATTAGTGATCACAAGCAAGGCTTGGACTTCTCCTTGGAATCTATTGCCTACTTTAGAGAGCAAGCAAACTTTCTTGGTCACATAAAAGATAAAACATCAAGATCTTTGGGTGAAAACCTCTTTGACGTGATTGTTGGTTAGGGAAAAAGTAAAGAAAAAGATGAGACCTTGAGTGAAAACATGTTTCAAGTGCTCTTGGATCGGAATGTTTTCTCTTCTCCAAAATAAGTATTGCGTCCACCAAGTCCTAGTTCTATAGCCATTACCAATATCACATCTGAATAACATAAAGTCTTTAAGCATCTTTCTCTAGACTTTCTAGAGATATTTGTTAATTATCCATTATCTAAACCAATGGACTTAGTTTCCTCTCACTATCCATAGCTTTTGGGCTTAAAACTAGAAGCTAAAACCGAAGAAGAGGATCAAGATAAAACACTGCCCACTATTTTAGAATATGGTTCTACACTTTTTGTAGAAAATATAACTGAAGTAAACTTGGGAACTTATGAAGATCCAAAAATTGTTTTTCTAGGAACATACCTCATCGATAAAGAGCGTGACTATGTTTTCACCACTCTAAGGGATTTTATTGATATATTTTCATGGGCTTATTTAGACAAGCCAGGCTTGGACCATGACTTGGTCATGCATCACGTTGTTGTACATCTAGATGTCAATCCAGTCAATCAAATTTTGAGAAAAATGCATCCATGCATTGTTATTTTAGTGAATAATGAGATAGAAAAACTATTAGGATCTGGCTTCATCAAACCACTGGACTATTCTGAATGGATATCAAATTTAGTCTCAATAAGAAAAAAGCCACAAGGCATACACATTTGTACTGATTTTCAAAATATCAACAAAACATGTCCTAAAGATTATTTTCCTCTACCTAAAATTAACATGATTTTTGAATCTAATGTTCGGTATGAGATGTTATCTCTCATGGATGGATTCTCTAGATATAAATAGATCAATATAGCTCCATATGACCAACACAAGATTGCATTCACCACACTATGGAGAACATTCTATTACCAAGTCATGCCTTTTGGCTTAAACAACATTGGTACCACCTATCAACATGTTATGACTATCATTTTCCATGATATGATGCATGATATTGTTGAGGACTACATTGAAGATATTCTATCAAAATCAAGAACACATGTCAGGCATCTTGATATTTTATAGAGAATATTTGAGGAACTTTACAAGTAAAAGGTTTGTCTAAATCCTAAGAAGTGCATCTTTGGCATCACTTTGGTAAAATTGATAGGATTCATTATATCACAAAGAAGGATTAAAGTGGATCCTAATAAGGTCAAGGCTACCATGTAAATGCCCCCACCTTCTTATTTGAAATGTCTCTATAGATTGCAGGGCAAGATTTAGTATATTCGTAGCTTTATCTCACAACTGGTAGATAAGTGCCATCCTTTCACATACTTCTTGAAAAAGGGGAAGATTTTAAATGGGATACTGAATGTCAAAAATCATTTGTAAAACTCAAATCATACTTGACCAACCCACTAGTTTTGAGACTGCCAACACCTAGACAACTATTACTCCTTTATATCTTAGCCACATAACATGCATTGGGGGCACTCTTGGCCTAGCATGATGAAAAATAAATGCAACATGTTGAATATTTTCTGATCTGAACACTTGTATAATATGAGAATAATTATATGCCTATTTGAGAAGGCTTATTTGGCAATGGTGTTCGCTTCTCAAAAGTTACAACACTACATGTGAATAATAAAACTATTGTTATTACTAAAGATGACCCTCTCAAGTATTTATTATCCAAAGCAACTCTTATGAGCCACATAGATAAATGGGTCATGATATTGATTAAATTTGATGTTGAGTACCATACTCAAAAATCTATTAAGGGTAGGTCATTGTAGATCAACTTGCATAAGCTTGTATTATAGACACTCAACCACTCACATTTTATTTTTTGGATGATTTTATCATGATAATAGAAGAAGTGGCTCATGAACCTAAATAATGGAAGTTATACCTTGATGGATCTTTCACTTCACATGGCTCTGGAGTTGGAATCTTACTAGTTACACTATAAGGGGACCTCTCCCCAAGGCATTTCACACTAGTTTTAACTGCACCAACAATATGATTGAGTATGAAGCTCTCATTACATGACTGCATCTTGCCATACAATGGGATATACAATAGTTAATGGTTTTTATAGATTCTCAATTGATCATTAATCATACCACAAACCAATATCAGACTCGAGATGATAATATTTTACCCTACAAACACATTGTAGACAATCTCAAGTCCTATTTCAAGTTCCTACAGTTTGAATAGGTGTCAAGAGCCAATAATAGATCAGCTAATGCAATGGCAACAATTGGGTCCATGGTACAAGTTGTTAATGATGTCAAAGAATATCAGGTATTCATTAATAATATTCTACAGCCCAGTCATATATTTCTAGATTTAGAAAGGGAATTTACAACTACTAGTCCCAATCTCTCACTAAAACTCCCTTGGTACCAGGATATTTATAACTATTTCCATAACCAAGTTTTTACTCCCAACATTTCACACAATTGCCAAAAAATATTCCTTCATCACCTAGCCTATTATACCCTCATTGGAAACATGATTTATTGTAAGGCTTATGATGGAATACTTCTTCATTTTTTATCTTCAATAGAATGAACATGATCACTTAAGCAGGTCCATGAAGGAATGTGTGGGGCCCACACCAGTAGTGTAGTCTTAGCCAAGAAACTCCTCAGATTAGGGTACTATTAGCCCAATACGGAAACCTATGCTTGTAATTATGTCAGGAAGTGTGTTACCTACTAATATCATGGTAATTTGATACATGCACCTTCCTTTTTTCTACAACTGATCACTACACCATGGTCATTCTCTACATGGGGTCTCAATCTTGTCAAAAAAATAAACCCAACCTCTTTTTATACCATAAACACATTCTCACTACTACCGAGTATTTTACTAAGTGGATTGAGGCCATCCCTCTCATTTATGTCATTGAGAAGTAGATTTCCAAGTTTATTCATTACCATATTATTTGTCGATATGGTAACCCATTCTATATTTTATCTGATAATAGTGGCTCATTTGTGAACAAAGATGTAAAATCCATTTGTACCATGTTCAAAATTAAATACAAGAAGTCCATACCATATAACCTGCAAGAAAATAGTCAAGTCGATACATCTAACAAAACCATTTTCATAATTTTAAAGAATATTGTCAATAACGTTGGTTGTAATTAGCACTTGTAAAGTTTTCCTACCCTCTAGGCCTATTTCACTAGTTATCAAACCCCCCATAAGAACCACTCCATATTCCCTAGTGTTTGGCACATAATCTATTATCCCAATTGAGTTTGAGCTACCTTCACTATGGGTATCCTTGGAGAACATTGTTGATGAAGAAGATTATAGGGTTTTAAGGTTACAAGAGATGGAACTCCTTGATGGCAAGCATTTGGATGCCTTGGACAACTTGAGATCATATTAGAATAGATTGTGTTGTAGCTATAACAAGCATATTCTCCCTTGAGATTTTGATTTGGTGACTTGGTCTTGAAGGAGAACCAAAAGAATACTAAAGTTGAATGTACGAAAAAGTGTAAGTGTTAACTTGATTAGTTAGGGCCATATGTGGTTAAAACAAACTATGGATCAGAGGCATACATATTGGCTACTCAAATGACAAATATCTCCTAGAACCCATGAATATTTTACATCTCAATCCATTCTACACTTGAAAACCTTTTTTAAACCAATGTCTATAAGATCCCTTACTTGAGGGCAACTTGTGATAAAGTCATTTGTTAATCCATTACATTTATAACATGTACCATTTTAACCTACACCATTATACCCTGTACCATTTACCATTCCATTCTAAACCATTTTAATCTAGATCATTTCATTTTGGACCATTGTAACCCTATATCATTTCATTATAGACCATTATAACTTTAAACCATTGTAACTTGAATCATTTATATTCCACTAAACCAATTTTACTTCTACCCTAGATTGTTTTACCTAATACCAATTATGTTCTTGATTATGATTCACAAGCATTCTAGCCACATTCATCACCCATTCTACAAGGTATTTTAGTTGGTTCAGTATTCATAGCCTCTTTTACAGACAAGTGTCTAAGGATATGTCAGCACATGGTTTTTACATGTCAGATAGTTCTTTGGGATTTCTTCATTATTGTGTACTCTTCTATTTTTGCTACTATTTGGTGGTCAATGTTGCCTTAATAGGATCACATCGGCCATTGTAGCTAATTTTAGTTGTTATTAGAATTCCTACCCTTGAATGTGTATCTCTTCAGATCAGTGGTTTCCTATACCATTGTTTATATTCACCATCCTCATTTCAATTGGTTTAGCTATTGTTGGAAATCCTACCTATGGATGTGCATCTCCTCAGTTAGGTATTTCCATGTACCTTTTTTCATATTTCATTTTCATTTCTTAATCCAAAAACATAAAAAAATTATAAACTAATTTGGCTAAAAACCAAAAACATTGCATTGAACCTTTGTTTATTTTGATTCTGATTACTCTCATTATTTTGCAAGCAATCTAAACCACACTCTCACCATTTTGTGAGTTACCATTTTGTGCATTATTCATATGAATAATATCCATTTTTTCACCCTTGGTCTAAGCCATGCTCTCATGATTTTGTGATCTAGACCATTTAGTCTCTTGTATTCTCAATTGAGTTGAGATAGTAGTAAAACCCCTAAACATTTGTAAAAGACCTAGAAAAACCCTAAACATCACAAAATCATGAAAATTGGCTTGGAATTTCCATGTGAGATATAAAGCCATCAATTTTTTTGAGATGGGCCATCTTGTTTATTCAATTTATTTCTAGACCACTTTCATATTTTCTCTCCCATTTCTAGGATAAGTACATCGGCCTAACATCAACATGAACCATGTAGGTAGCATTCGGATATATGGGGTATCTCAGGTTATCTCGACCATACTTTCCTTTCATTTTTGTCTTAAATATTCGAGGACTCCTAGTTATTTCATAAGTAACCACTTGTCCTTTAGTTTTCCCATCCTTATTTCTCTCATCGTATACTCTCTCCATTTTATGAGTCACCATTGTGTGCATTGTTCATTTGAACTAGCTCCATTCTTGCACTCTTCATTTTTCTTATGCTCTCACCATTTTCAAGATATTTATGCTCTCATTATTTTGTAATCTTTTTTCTCTTTACCAACCTTAGATGTAGTAGACACTCTAAATTCCCAATTCAGTTCATTTGTGGCTACTCATCTCTTTTATTTAGTGTGGTTTCAACTTAAACCATGCTCTCTTTTCTCATGCACTCATCATTTTTCAAGACCATTCCCACATTCCCCTACACAATCATGTTTTTCTTCTTATCAATTTTCTTCTATTTTATATCCTGGGAGAACTACATGTGATGTGAAGTTCATGTTGGATCTGACATCTATAGAACTATGTAGGTAGTGTCCACTTGCCTTATGCATCTAGAATCAACATGGCCACCCATTCCTTTTCATCTATTCTCCCCATTTTTATTTGTTTTATTACCACATATAGCCTAGGGGCAATTTTTGTTTGTTTTGTGTTGTTGTTTCCCTATCACCTGAGGGAAATTTTGTATCCTTTGTTCTTGTTTTGTTATAATAGTTTCATTATCACTTAGCTTAGGGGTCATCCTGTCGTAGAGTATAATTCCTATCTTACACATGCATGAATAATTTGTTTTATGTCTACACTAACATTATGATTAACCATTGCTTGTGTTTATTTGTTTTTATGTGCTTAGAATAGTTTGCTTACTACATTTTTTCTTCTTTGCTTTGGTTTGTTTAGTTTATTTTGTTTGTTTTTTGTCCCTTTATTTTTTTGTATTTGTTTATTGATATTTTGTTGTGTTTTGTTGTCTATCCATTTATTTTTATTGGTGTTTTTTTGTTCATTTATATTCATATTTTTTTGTGTATTTATTTTGTTTATTGGTTTTTTGTTGTGTTTTTATGGTTGTTTTATTGTGTTGTTATTTTGTTTATTGATATTTTGTTGTATTTAGTTCTTTTTATTGGTGTTTTTTTGTGTGTTTGTTTTATTTCTTATATTCTTGGTTTGTTTTTCTTGTTGTGATTAAATACATTTCATAAACATTTTGAGTCTGGCCTTACATTAGGCTTTGACTTATTTACATTTGTACTTAAATTCTTTTATTATTTGTTTTAAGTACACCTTGTTCATACTTGGGTATTGATCATTTATATCTTGATTATGGGTTGTTTAACAATTTGTTCTTTCCTTATTTTTATTTGTTTGTGTTTCAAATACATTCTTGTTCATACTTATGTCTTGATCATTTATATCTTGATTTTGAGTTAGTTACATTTTTGTATTTTACCTTCTTTTTATCTTTTATTTTCTTTATTTTTTGTTTAAATGTAAATAGTTGTAACATTCATTTTGGTAATTTTTATCATAATCCTTAGTTATAAATATTCACATTTGAACAGTCAATCTCAAATGAAATACAATGTTATTATAAGTTATTCATACTTATAATGCATAATTTCATTTTGCTAAAGTGAACCCTAAGTGCTCCAAGGTCCAATAGTAAATGTAGTGTTGAAGAACATATATCAACATAATATCCAACATATACAATACCTAAATAGGATGTTCTAATCCAAACATTGGAAAAAAACAAAACTCTCTATGCAAGATGGGCATCTCATGGCATAGACATTGAGTCTAGCTAACTACTTATATGACTAGTTTGAGATGTGCATCTTCTAAACTATCCTCTAGCATCTAGTCACACATGAAATAGAGTAATAAATACATCAACATCCATATGCTAACTAAGGTAGTGCATCTCCTAACACTAGTATATATTATCATATCATAATAAGAGCAACATCAATGTAAATAACATGGGTTGTTCAAATGATGTTTGGGGAATTTCTGTAACCCTGTCTCTCTATGAGTCATGCAAAATTTAATAGAAGGTGAGAATGACTTTATTTATTTTGACTATAGTGAAATTTTTAATTTTTGAAAAGATGTTGCTTCAACCAAATGTCTCTCCATGCCTTCTCAAATAGGGGGAAAATGTAGACATCTAATTCCTATCACTAGATTGTAAATCTGAATGATATTCCATAACAACACACAATCTAGACCAAAATCACTAAAATTCTCTAAATCATTCAAACATACCACGTACAAGTGTCAATTTATGCTCATGTATCACTAAATGAGGCAATGCATTTTATGTGATTATTATATTTTCTTAAATCACTTCAAGTCAAATTGTGACCATGCAAAATGACATCTTAAATCACTAAAATCTTCTAATTCAGTTGCACACGTCACGTGTATGTGTCAATTCATATCTATAATAACCTAATTGGGGTATTACGCCATATACAACTGACATCTTCTTTTGATTATACTCAGTCAAATTATGACTCAGTAAAATGACATTTTTGATGAGGTTAATTAAATGTGTAACAAATTTCCAAAGAATTTCAAAAAAACTAATCAAATCAAAACCGAATTAGAAGCCTAAGTGAAAATTCCATGAAATTTATTAAATATCTATTTATTATAAATTATTTAATTATACATCATCACATGGTTGTCATCCATAAGCCATTAATGGGATAAATATCAAGATTAAGCTCTCCCATGCTTCATCAATGCCCTATTCTTCCAAATATCCATGACAATATTTATTGCTTGTCCCTCCAAGATTGAATCAATCCATGGCCACACATATTGATCTCAAGATGGATAGTCATGGTTGATCTTGAACATTTCATAAAATTTATAAATAAGTGAGCCAAGACCATCATTTTTAAGCTTTAATTGTGTAAACTTATTATGCATAAATACCTTTAAACAGGCTTCACTTGAGTAATGTTATTATGCTTTACTCATTCACCCAATTAGACCAAATTGAAGAACCTAAACCATTGGTGAACTAATAGATGGCATAGGCTCATACTACACCTCATTGATGAAGACTTGGAATACCAAATCTAGGGAAAAGTACAATTATTGAATGTTTTTGAGGTAGAATAGCTACTTTAAAGGTATTGTTTGCCTTGATTTCATAATTAGTTCTTTGAGTTCATTAGCACTATCCCTTGAGGGAGTAGGCTTAACACGTTAGTTCTTTATGCTTATTTTGATATTTCTTGACTAATGCATGATCTAACTTGTTTCTTGATCCTATTTTATAGTGGTGGTCTCCCATTATGACCAATTCCACTCTTCTCTTAACAAAATTACTAGGCATGAAAGCTTTGAGGCTCTACATAAAATGCATTCATAAAGTTAAGGATTTCATTTCCTATCATGATTGGGATCCTTGGCCTCTATTAAAAGTAAAATCCAAGTTAATTAGTTTTGACTTATGTTCGATCTTGTGCATCCAAGAGATGATGCCCAATGTCATGTTTCAGAAAATGGGTTTATAGTCTCCACATGCTTAGAAGAAATAATAGAGATGGAACTATGATACTTTAAGAAGTATTATCTAGGTCCCCTATATCAAGTCATAATCTCTTTATTTATGTCTCTAGATAATTTAAACATGTGATGGAATTTTAATTCATCACCTAGCATTTGGCTTTCCAAACTTAACATAATTTGGGTGGTGAAACTTGAACCCAAGCTAGTGCACTTCCTTCAGTGTCTTGTTAACTAGGGCCTTCCTCTTGGGGAACATATTCATGTTGGGATTGCTCAAACCAAGTGTTATGTTTGTTTTAGACCAAATTCCTTCAAACATATCTTCTAAACTTATCCCAAAGCCCAATCTACTTGGCATTGTATCCATAGCCTCTTCCAACCCTTTCACCCAAAATGGCTCTCTTCTAGAACAATGCTCAATGGCTGACACATTTAGATTTTCTTTGGAATTTAATCAGAGATATCATATTATTTTAATTATGAAAATCTATAAACTCAAATTTTTTTAACAATGAATAAGCATAGTGTCTCTTTTCTACTAATTATAAGTTGGATTTTAACTCTTTGGCCTTTATGAAAATACAAGCACAATTAGATAAGATAGCCTTGGAATTCTAACACTTGCAGGAACTTTTCAACCACTAGGAAAGTACTCCATGCACCATAAGCCAAATCCTTCCTAACCATCCAATACCAATATCTCCTTTCCCAAATCCCATTATTGACAAATTCATTTTTGCAGTCACAACCAATTCTCCACTCCTCCTCCTTGTTGAGTGAGGTGGATTCTACCACTGCTACATAGGAATTTTGTTGCAAGTCTACCCAATGGATTTCTCATGTGTAGGTATGTGGTACATTTGGTAATGTTGTCTAGCCACCTCTTAATTTAGGTATTATTATGTCTTTGGCTCTCCCAAATCCTATTCAGTATGGTTTGGTGGCACCAAATCCTCCTTCTATTGAGTGTTCCTCATGGATTGCCCAACCATCTAAGGATGATCCACCACCTCCTCCTCTTGTGGTAACAACTTGTGCTTAGTTATTGATATTTTATGTTATTTATTTGATTTGTTTGTATCTCTTATTTTCATGCTTTGTCTAGCATCTCTACTAATATGAGCTAGTCCATGTTGACCAGCGTGGAACTGGGCCATGACCTTTTACTCCTTATTGTTGTAAACGTTGTATATATTTATTTTTTAATAATAGTTATATTGATGCATTCCAATAGTAAACAAAATACATTAAAAATAATATATTATTACTATGCTTAAATTTGTTAAAATGTGTGTCATTTACTATAAAATTTGATATAATTATTTGAAAACATATTTGGGGCCCCATTTTGTATGTGGTGCACGTAAACTTAGTCTTACAAACCAAAAATTCTATGATGCCCCTCCAACTCTTGACGATATCTTTCATGCATCACCAATGACAAATCCCCTAGTATTGATGGTTGCCCTTGTCAATTTTACAAAGTTACTTGGCATTTTGTAGGGCCTAACCTATTGTAAGTTTATAAAGAAGCCTTGAAATATAAATATTTAGGATCTCTTATTAACAAATGTAATATCAAGTTTATTCCTAAGGTCAATGACCCATAGATCAATACTATTTGGTGCCCCATCACCCTCCTCAATGTGTCTTATAAAATCCTTGCTAAAGCCCTTGTGAGCTATCTTTGTTTCATCTTGCCTATAATCCTTAGACCATAGCAAACCAACTTCATTAAAAATAGATACATTTCAAATAATATCATTATTATCTAGGAAGGAATGGAATGGGTGTGGGCTTCTATTTAGTAAATGATATTTATTAAAATTGATTTTGATAAGGCCTATGATAGGATTAAGTAGCCATTTATTCTTAATATGCTTTAGGTTTTAGGATTTGGCAAAAAAATTTAACCAACAATTCAGAGTTCTTTTTTATGAAGCTTTGACCTACCTCACTATCAATGGGCTCAAATCTAATATCTTTGGCTCATTCTGTAACATTAGAAAAGGTTCCCTTTGGCACCAATGATGTATTTCATGTCTACTTAGCCATTTAGATATCTTATTGCTCACATAGCAAAGCGAGGGATTATTAGGTCCATTACACTTCTTAATTATTCCTCTCGGTTCATCAATGGTCACTTTGTAGATGCTAATTGTCCCACTCTCGATAAACAAGAATATTATTTTAAAGAGACATTGCGTTGCCTCGATACTTTTTTCAAAGCCTCATGTTCTAATTTGCTATGGGTTAAAACTCAATGCTATAGACATAGCATGATGTCTATGTTAGAATGGTTTAAATAGTATAACTAGAAGTGGATCAAAAAAAGGGTGAAATTTAAATTCCTTTGTATCCCATTTGCTTTTGATATGTCTCCTTCTAAAATTGGAAATATATCATTGATCGAGTGGATAAAAATGTGGAGTATTTGATTTCCAAACCCCTTTCTTTAGCTTACAGATTTTAGGTATGTTATATGATTCTAGCAACCACCCATGTCTATTAATCTTCTTACTGTGCCCCTTATAAAGCCTCTTACAATAAATTGTCAAAGGTTCTTTGATATTTCCTTTGGTTCAATGCTAAACAAAATCGAGGGTATCACAAACTTACTTGGGATATTTGTTGTATTCCTCATGATAAAGGTGATATGGGCATTATTGACATTTACAAAAAAAAGTGTTGCTCTTGGTACATGGTTGGTCTACATAATTGAAGGTAATGAAGCCTAGGAAATTTTTCTATGGCACCACATTGCCTCTAATTTGCCTTATGATAAACTCAGTTGGAAAATATTAGGTTTCACACCTTGATTGTTACTCCTACCCCCATCAAGATTGAGGGATGTTTTAGTTCTAAAATCATTTGAAAGGCTTTCAAAACTATCAAATTCTATTTAAAATAGGTGGGTGATGGTTTTCATAGTGGCATGTCTTTCAATGATCATAATATATGATAGTGTCTAGTTATGACCAACTCAAGTTTTCTATTAACAAAATTATCAAATATGAAAGCCTTGAGGATTTTTGAAAAAGGTATTCATACCATCAATGATTTGATTTTTTCGCATGATTGGGCTCCTTGGCCTCTACTAAAAGATAAATATGAGTTAATCAATTTAGACTTAACTTCTAATTTGTGCATTTAAGAGATGATGCCTGATGTCATGTTATATAAGATAGGATTATAATCTCCACGTGTTTGGTGGAAATATTGGAGGTGGAATTGTGATAATCATTTTAAACTTTATTCTCCAAGTCTACTCTACCAAATCATGAGCCCATTCTCTTCATCTTTGGATAAGTTGAATAGGCATTGGAATCTAAATTCCTCACATAGGATTTAGCTTGTCAAACTTAACATAATTTAGAATGCTAAGCTCGAGCCCAAGGTTGCTTACCTTCTTGGTGTCTGGTTTATCAAGGTCTTCTCCTCGAGAAGTATCTTTTACATATTGAAACTGCTCAACCCAAGTTTTTTCCCTGATCTAGACCAAATTCCTTCAAACACCTCATTTGGACTTGCCACATAGCTCAATCTGCTTAGCATTGGATTTAGATTCTTTTTCAACCCTTCCACCCAAAATTATTTTCTTGGTGTATGGCTTTCTTTGGGGATAATTCTCCGTGGCCAACATATATAGCTTTTCTATGACATTTTTTCATGGCTATAATCTTGTTTTAACTATGGAAAGCTAGGAATTCAAATTTATTTAATAATGAAGAAACATCTTATCACTTTTATGTTAATTACAAGGTAACTATTATATTTTAATCTATTATGTAGATACAAGCTCAAGCAGAGAAGGTGGATCTTCAATTCCAACATCTGTAGGAGTTACTCAACAAATGCAAGAGTGCTCCTTGTATTATGATCTGCCTCCTCTGACAGTCCAATAAACAAATCTCCTCCCCCCAACACCCCACTCGCTCGCTCAATTTCATTTTTTCCCTCTTTCTCCTCATTGAGGGGGTGGAGTATGTCACCACCTCATATGACTTCAAATGCTAACCCGTCTTAATGGAGTTACCCTGTGCAAGGAAGTGGTCCAATTGGCAGTGTTGTTCAGCCACCCCTTGGTTGAGGTATTGCTATTTATTAAGATCCCCTATACCCTATTCAAGATGGTTGGGTGGCCCCTAAACCTCTTTTGAGTGAACCTTATACTTGGAGTGTCCATTCTCCCAAGGATGATCCACTACCTCCTCCTTTTGGGCAGCAACCTATGCCTAATAATTTTTAACATGCTTTGATAATGTTTTAGTTATCTTGGTTTTTTGCTTTCGTATTTTTCTAGATTTTTTTGTTGTCTTGAGCTAAATTTCTTTTCTAATATGGAATGTGGACCATGAAAACCAACATATCACCTTATCATTGTATATATTATTATTTTTTGGTTAATAATATTGATATTGATATATTCCAATAGTTTAAAAAATGATAGAACATATAAATGATTACAATAAAAAGTATCTAATTAACATTCATATTTAAAATTTAAAATATAGGTCAAATCCGGATTTAAAAATATAATAAAAAACAAAAAGGTTAATAACGCCACAAATTAAACATAGTTATACAATACTAACATCAAAAAAATCATAATAAAACACTAAAACAAATGTGAAAAAAAATGATTTAATCCTTTGTGTGTGTGTAAATGTAAAATTAATGTATATTTAATTGTATTTGATAGTGAAATTTGAAATAATATAATATTATTGTAAATTAAAATTTGATCCAGAGACTTTTTCATATTATGCAAAATTAAAAATTGTTATAATATAATATGATAATATATATAATTTTAAAAAGGGAAATCTCACATTAATTTTATTTATTATAATTTATTTGTTGCGCATATATATATATATATATATATATATATATATATATATATATATATATATATATATATTTTTGTGTTTTTCCAAAAAAAAAAAATTATTGTTTTAAATTGGGTTTCTTTTTCGTAAATCGTTTTATTGTTGTAACCATCAATATATATTATTATTTTTTGGTTAATAATATTATTATAAATATATTTTAATAATTTTTTTTTTAAAAAAAAAGATAAAATATATATAATTACAATAAATAGTATCTAATTAATATTCACAATTAAATTTTAGATAAAAATATATAATAAAAACAAAAAGTTAACATCACAAATTAAGCATAATTATACAATACTAACATTAAAAAATCATAATAAAACACAAACAAATGTGAAAATCATGCCAAAAAATAATATATTATTAATATATATTTAATTTTATTCGATAATAAAATTTGAAATAACAAAATATTATTATAAATTAAAATTTGACTAAGGAGAGAGTTTTCCATATGCAAGATTGAAAATCCTTATAATAGAATACGATAATATATAATTTTAAGAAGGAAAAACTTAAATTAATTTTATTTAGTATAATTTCTTTGTTGCTTTTCTATATTTAAGTTTTTTCACTAATAATCTTTGTTCTGGTTTTTATTTAATACATGCCGCCGCCTTCTAATTTTAGAACCAAGACTTAGACGAGTAAAGACCACGGCATGGAATGTTATATATACAACTCTACTAACCCTTCTTGTCCTCAGGTGGATGAAGTCTGAGGTCCTGATCTGATACAAAGGCAGGCTGATAGATTGCAGTGGAAGTGGAAGAATGATGTCTTATATGGATGTTGATGCTGATGCTGATGCTGATGAAGAAATTTATGAAGAAGATAGTATCTCTGATATAATTGCAGAAATGTATGATAAGTGTGTTGATCCTCCTCAGAAGAATATGAAGAATTATACAGTTCTGGGTGAAGCAGACATTCAAAAATGCCAAGAGAAGGCAATTACAAGAATTTGTAACATTATCTCTGTCTCTAAACATGAAGCTACAATTCTTTTGCTTCACTTCGAGTGGAGTGTTGAGAAAGTGATAGATGAATGTATTTCAAACGAGGAGATAAGAAGAGATTTTGGGTTGTTGGAAAGGTCTAACCCTAATTCAGCTATGGAGATCGATCCAAATTTAGAAATGGAATGTGCTATTTGCAGTGATACTTACTCTATCAATGGAGGAAAGAATGCAGGAATTTGTGAGCATAATTATTGTAATGAATGCTGGCTGCGGTGGATGCAATCCTGCATAGATGAATTGGGCCCGGGTTGCTTTAGATTAAAATGTCCGGATCCCTCCTGTAGATATGCTATTAGTCAAGGTATGGTCCTTTCTTTATTGACCGATTTTGATGAACAATATCAAAAAATATATACAAAGTACATTGTTAGATCCTATGTGGAAAACAAAAAAAATGTCAAATGGTGTCCAGCTCCTGATTGTGAGTATGCTGTGAAAATGGTATGTGGAAGTAGCCCTTATGATATTACCTGCAAATGCTTACATAGCTTTTGTTGGATCTGTTTAGAGGAAGCCCATGGTCCAGTTGACTGTGAGACTGCAAAAAAGTGGGCCTTAAAGAATAATGACAGTGTAGAAATGCTAACAGAGAACTGGAAAGTCACGAATACAAAGCTATGCCCAAAGTGTAAAAAACCTATTGAAAAAAATGGTGGTTGCATGCATATGAGCTGTGTGGCTCCCTGTGGGTTTCAATTTTGCTGGAATTGCCTTGGTGATTGGAACGACCATTCTTCTTGCAATGGGTATGAAGCTCTTCAAACGAATATCAATCCCAATCCCAATCCCATTGTCTCAGAGCCAGAGTTACTCAAAACAGACTTTGAAAGATATGCCAATTATTATAAACTATGGGCAGCTAATGAATATGCTAGGACAAAGGCAGTATCAGATCTGCAGCATTTTCTGAGAGTTGAGGGTAACTATAATTTAGATCTAGAATTTGTGACAGATGCATGGCTTCAAATTATTGAATGTAGGCGTGTGCTGAAATGGACATATGTATATGGGTATTATCTTCCAGTAAATGGGGATGGGAATGCTAAGTCTAAGAAGGATTTATTTGAACACATGCAAACTTTTGCAGAATCTTGCTTAGACCAACTTCATCATTGTGTTGTGAAGGAAGTGCAAGGTTTTACTCACTGTGATAGGAGCATGCAAGAATTTAGTAATTTTCATGCAAGGATTATGTTTCTTACAGGTGCTACCTGCAATTATTTTGAGAACTTTGTTCAGGCTTTGGAGGAAGGCCTCCCTGATGTCAATCTCAGATAAGGAACCACTTAGAAAATGAAAGGCCCTTTTCTTGTAATGGATTATTGCTTGTGATGGATTATTGTTTTAATTTTGGTTTGGGATTTTTTTCTTTAATTAAGGATAAATGTTTTCACAGAGATCAGAATAGGTCAATTTTTTATTAGATCTGACGAACCAATCTCAAACACAAAGACCCAGATCCCCTACAATCCACATCCACATACAATGTTTAAATTTATTTTTTAATTAAAGTTAAAAATCTGATAAGTGGATGTTAAACATTTTTCAGAGTTTATAAATATGTGTAAAATAGGATGTCTATTATAAACAGATCTAAAAATACTAAATTAGATATAGTTAACTAATTTTATCATTTAATAAATAGAAAGACATAAAATTTAAAGATGTATTTTGAATAGTGTGAGATTATATGATATTTGTTAGAATTAAAGAGTGAAAAATAGTGTTTAATAGGGATCAAAAAATGATCAAGAAAATTCATAATTAGAAAATGATATAAAAACTATCAAAGTTTTGATTTTGTTAGTGTTCAAACTATCAAATTTCATTTTTATAAAGATTCAGGTAAGTAAAATTTATTTTGATCACTGTGTTCATTTAATTGGAGGTTTCAAGAACCTTTTTCAAATTTATGCGTTTTTATTGATATCACTAAGAAAATAGTGTTTCCTTTTTTTCTTCATTACAAAGCTAGGTATGAAACTATAAGGAAACAAATGTGTTTTGCTGTATTTGTTACATTTAGTTTGATTTTTATCACATCCCTAAATGCTTATATAATATTGAAAACAACACTCTAATAATTATAATAATTTATTAGCCATGCAAACAAATACACTGCAATGTGTAGTTAGCACCAATTTTAATTTTTCAACAAATTCCATAATGACTACTTATTTCTATAAATAATTGTAAAGACTCAATAAATTCATACCAACAACAACAAATTCTTTCCAAAATACTATTTTTTTTTTCAAATGACTTTTAGATTCATTATCAATACTTAAATGCACTAGGGTACTACATCATTTTTACTATTTAAAGTCACCTTAAATTTGCCTTCATCCCTAAAGTCAGACTTAAAATTGGATAGGTATCCTAAGGTTGTCTCTAATGCATACTTTAAATTATATAAATATAATGTTGACCTAAAATTTTACTGAAGTAAGCAAAAGTATCACCCTTATGGTACCCCAATGTTCCCTACTAACATCACCTAGGGTACATAAATAGGTGAAGTTGGGATGACATGGTGGTTAAATTTAGGATGATATTGGAAAAGTTGTCCCACTCAATGTTGCTAACCTAACCTAATGACTTTAGATTCATTTTTACATGTGACTTAAATTTAATCATTAAACATGATTTTAAATACGTCATTATATGTGACTTTAATTGCATCACTAAATGTTGAAAGAAACAAGAAGACCTTAGAATTATATTGATGTAGTTATGACTCACTTCAACTAAAACCCTAAATAAATAAATAATAATATGTATTTTCTTCAAAATAAAATATAATTATTATTATAATATATATAGAGGAGAGGATATATAGAGAGAAAATAAGAGTTATCCCTCCTTTTTTTATTAGTTATATTAAATGTGGTTCCCATTAAAAGTGATGGCACATGTAAACTAAACTTTAAATGCACATTTTTTCTAGATATATGCACACATTAATTTGACTTAGTAAAAAAATTAACTAAATTAAATGTACACAATTAATATTTTTACTAACACTTCTTTAAATAAAACTTAGAAAATAAGTCCCAAATACTTATTTAAAAAAAATATATCTCACAAAATAAATGAAAAAAGAAAAACCCATTAAAAAAAAATCCTCCCTTAAAAAAAAATACAAATTTGAGCTATGAAAGAAGGAAAGATTTATGATGACATGTCAATACAAATGGAAGATCACAAATTTGAAATCTAATATATTGGAAAAGGCTATAAAGGATAGCAATATATTAGGCATAGAATATACTTTAGAGCCTTTTATATTTTCATGAAATTATGTTTTTAACCTAATGGATTGGCACGTTAATATAAATGTCATTTATTATTAATAAATTGAAACTATTTATAAATTAAATATATGAAAAATCTAAAATAGGAATTTTGAGATAGATATTTATTATTATTTATATATATAAAAATTTAAGATATTCTACTTATAATTTAAGTCATTATATGGATAAATATTTTGCAATGATAATTGGTATAGTGGTGGAGAATTACAATATTTTTGAGTTGTTAAAAAATTAATGACATATTTCAAATTTAATATTTTTTAAATTATTATTTATAAATTATTTTTTATTTTTTTAGAAAATTCAATTGAAAAATCATAATATGTTAGCTATATAATATAATATAAAACCTTTTTTCTAGAAAAAAATGAACCAAAATAATAGTATAGTTATATTGTGACCATTTACTAAATTAATTAGTGAATTTTTTTACAAAGAAGGTAATGTCAAATTAATTAGTGAAAATTTTACAAAGAAAATAATGAGGTTATTAAGTGGTGTAATAGTTTAAAAATCTAAATATTATATGTTTATTATTGCATTGTTAATATAAATTTAATTTCATGATTTGAAGCACCTAATACAATGAAATTTAAAATAAAATTTCTTCTTTCAATAAAAAAATCATTATTTAAATAATTCATATTGAAGAGAAAATGCTCCAACAACCCTTCATATTTAAATATACTCCTCAAATTCAGCTAATTTTAATATTTTATCTAAATAAAAATTGTTAAATATGTTTTTTTTCCACACTTATTTAAATCCTTTCACACGAACTGTATGCATCCTAATTTGCTCACTTTATTAGGCTTGTTAATTTTGATACTAATTCCCATCTAATTTTGATTAATAATTCACCAATTAATTCCTTTCATCATCATTTCGTCTAACATTATCTATTCTTCCCTATTCAATAATATAATTCTCTTTATATATCTATACTAACATTCATATTTCCCATCCAATATTGATTACCTTGTTATATATTTTTTATTGAATAGTGTATTTATATATTAATCAAATAAAGATATGGTACAATGCTAATCATACATAAAGTGGATGGAGAAGTCACACCCCACGAGCATAGCCACACCGAGAGTAAAAACACCTTGGTAAATATTCCAAAGGTGGTCAATAAATGACCACATATGCAAAAAAAACATAGCGTCAATAGTTTAACAACTAAGCAGAAAGAGCAAGGAACAAAAAACAATAAAGAGGACTATTACATAGCCTCAACAAACATGGATATCAAGGGAGGTAGTGAAAACGGTAGGTCCTGAGACTTATCACCCAATACTCCTAGAGCATGAGGATCCTCATCCATAGGTAAGGGTTCCCAACCATCAATTTATTGAGATTCTAATTCCTCATCTTGGTTACTTTTAGGAGAGATTGCCAGAGCTAGTCACATAGATTTTCCTTGGGGGGAGGGCCCCAATCCTTGATATCACGATCATGATTCAAGGGAGGAGAGCCCTAGCCCCTGCCATCACCTCTATATCTAAAAGAGCCACTTGGATCACCATGTCATGGGGAAAACAAGTGAGGTGGTGATTAACAAGGAGAATGACTCCTGTGTCTGGTTCTAGAATGTTGTCGGCATGGTCCATACCCTCATCCTCAGGGAGGCGTAGGATACCATGGAGGCTCAAGAGGTTCATGACTAATCACTCATGGGGCATTTCTCCAGTGGTTGATCAAACACTAGAGGTGGTTAAGTTCCAAGTGGACTTTATCAATTTAGATTTGAATATGAAAAGTAACATTAGATAGAACAATAATTATTTAATAATAGAAAAACTATGTTCTAGTTCTTCATGATTAAAGAAAGTATAATTTCTAGGTTTCTAGATTTGAAATAAAATATTAGCTTGAAATATCTACCAAAATCTATTGTGTTTTACAAGCAATAAAGTCGAGGCCCCCAAGAGTTCCATTTTCCATGTAAAGAATTCAAGTCAGAAGGACTGAAAGAGGGAGTGAATCCAACACCACACAGACTATGCATGAGAGAAAAACAAAAAAAGGTGCTTAAAAGTATTTGGTTGTCAACAAGCAAGGAAGATGGGGTTTGAGACTCCCAAATGCTTGATTCGATCACCCATAGGCAAGCCCTGATAAAAGAGACCATAAAAAATGAGCTTTTTTGGCTTAATGATAGTAGTCCATACAATATTAAAGTGTTTGGCCCAAACCCCATGTCTAGAATGGAGATTCCATCTGAGATTCAGCGTTTCATCTAGAATACGCTAAGGGGATAGCAAATTATAACCCATTAAAGGATAATATAAAGTAAAGGGGGTGGTCGTAGACTAATGCCAATCCTTCTACCAAGGAACAAAGGAGTTGACCCCTATTTTGTGCAAATATTCATCAGGCATGAAACTTGAATTTTTGCTATGGCCTCTACATCTAATTTATTTAAATGAAATTTATTATGAAGTTGTTACCAAGTGAGTTAGGACTGATTCTCCTCTCAAAAGAGATCACCTATAAACTTCACACCTTTTCTGAAAAACATTAACCCTTTAACCAAAGGAACTAAGGCAAAGGGAATATTCTAAAAATTTAAGCAAGGTGACCACCAGGGAGACTGGGAATTAATGGATAGGCCAATATTAAAACCCTCACCTATCTAAGTAAGATGAGGATTAAGCTTCTCCCATGATTTTCATAAAATTTTAACACCAAAGGCACCCTTGATTTAACCAGTATTGGGGTACTAAGAAGGGAGCGAAGTCCCATGCCTTGCCAAGCCTTTCTACCACATGGAATCCCCTAAAAAATACAATGGTGAAGAATAATATTCTAGGCTTTATCCCCAACAAGACCTCTAACAATCCATTCGACACCAAGAGAAAGGCATTGAATTTTATTGTTTAAGATACCTAGGCCACCAACTTCCTTATGTTGGTAGCATATATTCTAAGAAACTCTGTGAAAGCCCATGTGACCCTCAGAATTAGCCCATATAAAATCTCTTAGGATTTTTTATAGCTTGTTGTAGTGGAATTATAAGGGGCCCAATAGGAATAATAGTAAACATGAGTAGCTTCCAAAACTTTAGAACAAATTTTAAATTTGCTAGCAAGAGATAAAGGTTTTGTGATCCAGAAAGATTTTTTTTTTAACTCTTTGCACCACATAAGACCATAGCTCAAAGGGAGAAGCTGGAAATAAAAATTGATGCCAAGAAACTTAAATTTCACCCCTAAAATAATCCACTGCCATTGATATCCCTCTAGCCAAGGAGGTTTAGGACCCATAGACTAGCAGTAGCATTGAGTCTTTATCCACTAGATAGATGAGCCTGAAGCCAAACAAAAAATATGGAGACATTCCATAGCATTCTTAAATAAATCTTGTTCCTCTTGAAGAGTGAGAAAAGAGTCGTATGCAAAGTGGCCATTCAATATCTGTCAATCAGACTAAGGGAGGGAAATGCATTTCACCAAACCCCTAATAGTGTAGTTAGTTAAAAGGTAGCTAAATCCTTTTGCTACTAGCACATATAATAAAGGGGCTAAAGGGAATCCTTTTCAAATATAATGATGAAGTTAAAACTAATAATATTAGGTGTTGTTGATTTTAATAGATGCCCCAACATCCTAAAAGAGCATATTGACCATTTGAAAAAAAACTAGGCTAAAACCAAAGGCCTATAGCACGACCAGAATGAAGGGCCACTCAATACGATCATAGGCTTCTAAAAATCTATCTTACCAAACAAATATTTTTGATTAGATAGTCAAGCCCATTCCATACCTTCCTAAACAATAATAAAATTATCCAAAATGAATCTCTATTGAATAAATCTAGTTTATTTACTCTTGACAATTAAAGTAAGAATATGCTTTACCCTGAGGGCTAAAGCCTTAGTAAAAATATTGTAGGAGATGATGAGAAAAGGAATAAGCCTCCAATTAGTGAAAATTTTAGGATCACCAACCTTGGGAATAAACTTAATAGTACCCTAATTTATAATGGGTCCCAAAGAGTTAGTTAAAACACTTTCAAAATATACCTTATGGAGATTATCATCAATAGTATCCCAAAGGGTCTGGTATAAATCACATAGGAAACCATCAATTCTTGGAGCTTTATGAACTACCATCTACTTAACATCCTCATGGAGATTGCTAAGAGATAAGGGCATATCACAGGTGATCCTTTGTGAATTGGAAACGTTGCAGGGTACCACCTAGAGGCATTGATGGAAAGCCACCTCCCACTTTAGAGAGGAAGCTTGTGCCAAAAAAACACCATGGTAATGATGAATAAAATATTGTATAATGTCAGGAAGTTTAGTAAGCTAAGAATTTCCTTCGTTGATATCTCTAAATCTATTATCAACTCTCCTAAAATGGAGAAGTTCAAAGAATTCCTTAGAGACTTTGTCTCCTATTTTCAACCAATGAATATGAACTCTTAGTTGAGCTCCTCTAGCCTTACGATCATCCTCTATTTGGATCTTATGTCACCAATGGGTTACTTAAGTTTGAAGTTGAACATTGAAAGGAGATAACTTCAACTCCTATGAAACCTAGAGATATTCATAGTTTATATCATTATGCAGAAACCATCAAAAAGAGGCCACTTATTTACCATAGATCTAAATAAACATAGAGGTGCAAGAAAGAGCATTTGATCACCATTGGATCTAGATAGTGTCCCCTTCTAGTCGGGGAACCGGGTTCTAAATTCTAATTATATGCCCCACTATCTTTCATGTTTAAGGTGAGCAATATTAAGATAAAATTGAGTGGAGGTAGGATTCACTTAAGGCATGGTTCACTCAATATTAAAACAAATAAGGTGATGATCTGATAAAAAAAAAGTATCAGGGATGATTGATATTATTTTTTCAACTAAAAAAGCTTAGTCAATCCACTTAAGCACCTTATCTTCTCTTTATCAAAAATTAGACCAAATGAATGAGGGGGTGGTCAATTTTTTCCTCTGGTGGTGATTAAGATCAAACACCCTAATTTTGTTGCACATATAGAGCCAGGATTCATCCTCACTAGCACACCACCACATTAGAAGGCATCCTTATTTATCCTCAACCAATTCCACCATGTTGAAATCACCACAGAGGATCTAATGCATGTTAGGAAGTGAGTTGACCAACTATCTCCATAGAAATGCCTATTCCATAGCATCATTAGAGGTGTACAAGTTAGCCATCCCAATGATGTGATTATTAAATTCAAAAAAGGTTTAAGCCACTAGATGGATGGGTTTTAAACCCCAAGAAATTATATTTTAAGAAAGCTCTAGAGCTAAAAAAGTGATGGCCCCATCACTCACAAATTCATGCCTAGTAGCCTAACATATGGCCCTAGGCCAAATTATCCATGTTGCATTCTATAGTAAGAAGCCAAAAATCTTAAGCTATTTCAAGAAAAGAATTTTCATAATACTAAAAAGATGAAAAATGTTCTTGGCCACATACTTACATGGAGGATTAATAAGGCCCTAACCATTCCAAGCATAAACAATCATTGGGAACTGTCAAGGTGCATGTCATTCTCCTCTATGAGATCTTCATGTATATAAAATTGATTAAACATAAGTTTTTTGGGCATGTATTCATTCATTTTAAATAGTTTTATCTTATGAGCCATTTATTCCTCATCCTCAAGAGATGGAGAGGGACTATGAAAACATCATAACATTATTTTGCAGTCTAGTATGACCAAACTCCATTCTTTCTCTAAAATATTCACCCTAGGAGAGGGTTATGATGATTGAGATGAAAGTGTCCCCTAAACTAGAGAAGCCATTGCTTGTGGTGTACGCACAAGAAGAGGTGAAAATTTATTAGGCAAAGTTATTTTTCTAGTAGAAATCAAGGCATGGTTATTCCTAATAGGTCTGTATGAAGAAGCTTGTGGCTACCACCACCTTTTAAATAGATATTGTTTTTTTTGTTGGTGACTATGGTTTAACCATCATTATTTCCATTTTAGGTTTTGTCCTTAGATTCACCCTTTTTTTGAGAAGCAGGGGGTACATACACCATCAAAGGACATTCCTAGATCATATGGTTTGAGGATTGACACCGAAAGTAAGTATTTGGGAGATTGATATATAAAACATGTTGAGAAGATCAATTAGTGCCAATTTGTGTATCAATGGAGTCTTTCAATTCTTGGGATAAATCCACTTCAATATAAACCCTATTTTGGGGATGAGCCATAAAGAACTTGGTCTTCTCATGGCATATGAATTGCCCTATGGGTTTAATGAGTTGGTCAATAGAACCCCATAATGAGAGAGGCAAGCCAAGAAACTCAACCCAAATGGGGATTTTTAGCTTTTATTTCTCTAAAACATGAAAATCATAAGTCCAATGAGAAAATACAATTATAATGTTATAGATAAACCAAGGCCCATGGTTAACAATAGCTTTGCAGTGTTCTAGGTTTGAGAAACAAAACAAAAAAAATCCCTTGGTAAGGTTTTGGACTCCTTCTAGTTTCACACCATGGCCTTACCAATGGTTGTGGACCCATTATTTCAGAAGGTTCTCAAGGGGGACTAGACCCACAAAATAAGAAATCAAAGTAAAATTTTCAAAAAAATGACAAGCTTTGTAAAATTTAGGTATATCCAAAACAACATTGGGTAATGGAGAATCAAAATCAGAAGCATTACCTTGTGGAAGATTTTTGGGATGAATTTCCTTACCTGATTTGGGCTCATGGTTACGTTCAATAACTCTAGCTTTCTCTATATCCATGAATACATAGAGAAGAGGAAGTCATTTAAAATAGGGTACCCCTAATACCTAGAGGGTGAATCATCAATCAAAATTAATAATAAATATGAACTAAAACAATAGTATACATATATCTATGGTGATCGACAGTATGACATGGCTACTTAAAGACTCATCAATATAGAGCCACAAAACTTCATGCCCTTGTTATTTATTATTAACATCCCATTTATCACATAAATCCCTCTTATGCCCACCTGTGAATTTTAAATTCACAAAATCACACCTTTTCCTAGGCTTCTCTACAAACCTACAGACTAACCATGACATCATCACTTTATTAACCTAATCTAATCCTTCCCTAATCATCATTATTTTCCCTAATGGAATCTATAATCCTCCACCAACCTTCTCCTTTTCTAGAGAGAATTCTAAGGAATTTTAAATTCCTTAGAATTCCCTCTTTTCTCTCTAGAATCTTCTTCTCTAGAGGCTTCTAATGAAATTTTAAATCATTAGAAAATCTCCCTCCATGGCCTATTTAAATCCATGAATCCCTCCATTCCAAACAATGAAGAAATCCATGCTAATGTAATCCATTAATCCTATCATCTTAGTCTTGAATCAAACTAATACATGCAATCCAAGTCATTGATCAAGCTAATATCATACTAAAAATTTGAGTCTACCTATAAGTAATCTATTATCCATATCACTTAGTCTTTTTCTTGTTTTGATATTGATTTAGGACACTTAGGTTTTAGTATGTAATGTTGTTATGAATGTTTCATTTGTCTTTGCATTGTTATCTTAATTGGCTCTAGATTTTACTTATAGATTGGTACTTTTGGTATTTTTGATATAATTTTCATATCACAATCTAATTACTCAAATTTATCATCTCACATTTGGTGATCACAGTGGGAGTCCTCTATTTCTTGTGTGCTTGGAGTGCTTGACATTTGACTTACATGTTGGATTGAGGATGGATTGTGGCTCAAATTTTCAAAAATATCACATTCCAGATGAAAAGTGACTTTGCTCTACAAAATATGATTTTTCACAAGTGATTTTAACCTCAATACTCATGGTTTTGATCAAATAGCAAACTTAACTGCTAGCCATTAGTATTTTCATTAATTTTGTGCAAAATCACAACTTAAAATAGGCAATTTTGATATGTAATTAAGATATATATTTTTGGCTTATGACTTTGAATGAATGACTTGTGATTTTGTATTTAGTATCAAAAATCTAATCCCATCAAAAAAATTATTTTATTGTATATAGTTGCGATTTTGATTTGTACTTTAAACACACATATATTAGATTTTGATCAAACTAATTAATAATTTTGGATTTTATGATGATTGTATTGTCTTAGTTTTAAACATAACTTTGTTTTGTAGGATTCACTTTAATCAAGATCTCATAATTTTTCATAAGTAATTAAGAGGTTTTTTTAAATGTTTCCTATTATCACCTGGTTATAAATCATTAGTATAAATCCATATCATCCCATTTCTTGTTAAATACTTTATTTTCTCAGTCAATTATACATTTAGTTTATCTATTCTGACTATTTATAAGGCAATTAAGAATATTTCATCATTCTAGGCAAATTTTGTGAGTAACCTTAACATTGTGTTCGATTTGATGCAATATTGCAACTCATGGGGTTGCCCTTATTAACGATTTTGGAAATAGGAATTTTTATTGCTTAATGCAAAATTGCTTTCGTATTTCTATGATTTTGATTATAATCTATGATTTTTCAATACCACTTATTTACAATTCTATTTTTTCAATACCGCTTATTTACAATCATAATTTCACACATCTTATAAGCAATTTTGACTAACCACCTAGTAACTGTGATAGTCTACTTGGTATCTTGAAAAATCTCTTATCCTATCTACAATTTTGACTAGTCAGTTGCAATTTTGACTCTTTGTATGTGATTTTACATAATATTGAATGTGTGTATGTAGTTTTGATCAAACCAATAGCGATTTTACTCTTCATTTTTCTTTAAAAATTGTCCCTTTTGAGTGAATTTTTTGGGACCATTTTTGGTGAATTTTGAGTCATTCCAAGGGATATCCCTTGAACCCACTGGGTGATGCTGCCCCTAGATCCCCACAACATGGCCCTTCATTCAAAACATTATAGTGTAAAACCCATGAATTTTTTTAGTATTTTTATTGAGGCTTATTAGACTAACATTTGGTTTAGATTTTTATAGGATAAAATTTGATGGTAGTTTTGTCTCGCTCAATTTTACGTAACCACTTGTCTTGTAGGTTATATTTTGACACAATTTTGTTTTTATCTAGCATCTTATCTTGCAAATTTCCCCTCAAGACTACCAAATTAAAATTAATAATCACTTTATTTATAGGACACTTGTCAAATACTTTGGAAATTTGAAAAATTTATTATATATATTTTGTATATATCACCCTTAATTAATCGATTAATCAACTTTTTGTTTGCTTGATTGTACCCAAGGGATACAATGTTGTATGCTATCCTCTCTATGCCCTAGTGAAAAGTCTTAGAGGATCAAAAACCACTAATAATTTCTCAAATTTCCATTTTTAGGGGGAAATATGACGTGGAAGTGATTCCCATGTACCTTGTCATAGTCTTAGGGATTGTGACCATGGATTTCACCACCATACACAAATCCACACTATGTTCTAGAATAGTATAAAAATTAGGGAAAGTTATTGTTAGGCCAAGAATTTGACCCCATTTAGGTATTCCATGAAGGGAAAGAGTTAACTCTCTGACCCAAACATCAAAAAACATCCTATATGGAGTTGGTCCCCACGTATCTAGTGTATATAAAGGATGCCCCTAAAAAACTTTGTCTGGCCTAAAGTAGGACCATTGGTGGTAATGGGTGATTTGTTTTTGAAGTCAGTATCAAATTCTAAGTGAATGTTAAGTGCAAATGAGGTTGAGAGGGTTTGGTAGATTCTGTAATAGGTCACCAACCTACAACCTCACCCATAAGGCCATTAGATAGTGCAGTCATTGAGTTACAATCCCAAATCAATTTACTAGTGATAAATTTGTGGTTTACTTGATTTTGTGTGTGTTTTGCTAAACCCATGTTGATTTTAAGATGAGTTGGCCTTTTACCCAAGCCTATACACACTATCTAGGCCTCTTTCATTTATCATCATCTTGTTTATCATTATCTCATCATCGTACCATCCTATACATCCTTGTCAATATCCTCTTATGCATATTTGATTTGTAAAATTATGTGCATCCTTTTAGTCTTATCTCATATTGTATATTTTCATACCCCCATCATTTGCATACCTTAATCTAGTCTTAAAATACCTCCATCACATCTTATCATAGTCTAACCTCATATTATTCACTTAGACTTAACATTAATTATCCTTAGTGTCATCTTTACCACTTAAGACTAAATCCACCTTATCTATAAATAATCTTGGTCACATCCTTGTCCTTTTTATCACCATATCCTCACATCACCTTATCTTTTCTTATTTATCCTTAGAGTCTTAGTCCATACCATATTACCCATCAAAAAACCCACTTCATCTTAGTTGACACCTTGTCACTTGTCTTGACCTTAACTAGCCTAATCACTTTGTCCACCACTTTATCCCTTGCAACCTAGACTACTTATAGTCTATAGTTATACATTGGTCTTCATTCATGTTGGAAAAAATAATTATTTCCATATCAGGGTCCTCATAATTAGGTTGCTTGTGTCTAATAAGGTTTAAGTCATACACACCATCCAATCCTATCAACCAAGTCATCTCATTCAACTTAATTCAATCATCTTATCCTTTATCTAATCTTAATCTATTCATCCCTAATAAAAAGTAGTCTCTTGGGCCATTCTATCCCCATATTAAATCTTAGTGCTTGTCATAGCTTGACTAGTCAAATCCAGTCAAAATCATCGAAGTCTAACTCATAGATTGAGTTGGTATACTTGATCTTATCTTACCCCATCAAACATCTAGTCAAAATTGAGATTAGATTAAAGTGAGCCTTTTTCCAATTTTTTTGTTCCATATATCCCATCCTCATCCCTCAATATTTTCATTCAATCCCCTACACCTGTCAATTTGGGATGGTGAACCACATCATTTGTACTTTCTCCCATCTTGATCCATGGTATCTAATTTTTTTTAGTTAATTCCCTTATTGAGCAATACCTTATGGCCAATAGGGATATACTCATTTTTCACCTCCTTGAGATAAGTACTCCACATCCTACAGACTTAGACCCTATCCACCAAACATTACTTTTAGTCTGTACCCATCCACATTAGTCTACTCCTAGCCTCTATCCAAACCTATCACAGTTAATCTCTTTATCTACCAATCATATCCATTCATCTATCCCTTCCTCTATTATCAAATTTAATCCTATCTTATCCACCTCATCATCTACTAATTTTACCACCCAATCATGACAAAATCTAATCTAAAGTCCAATGTTTCCACATCCAAGTCACGAAGTGAAGAGAGCCCCTATACTCATCTTTCTATATCCTTAGAATCCCTCTTCCACAAAATTATTGTCACTGAAATGATGGTTTATCCACCCATACAACATCTTAATCATGCCAAGCCTAATCCCTCTTGATATAAATCTAATCAATATAATGTATATCACCAAACCTAGGGGCATGTCATTAATTGATGTCATAATTTCCAAGACTATATCTAAGACCTCATCGATTGTGGTGACATCAAATTTGAGAATGAATCATATGGGTCTACATCCAATGGTGAAGAAGAAGAGGAATACCAATATTTCATTCATGATTATGATCAGGCCCTTGTATTTTAAAGGCAAGGTTAAGACATTGTATCCCTCTTTCATAGTTCTCCATCTTCAATAAATCCTCCATCGAAGAAGAGTTGATTTCCCATGAACCTATCCCTCCCTTATCTCATGATCCCTTCTTTCATGAGCCT
Source organism: Torreya grandis (assembly GCA_037957365.1). Taxonomy (NCBI): domain Eukaryota; kingdom Viridiplantae; phylum Streptophyta; class Pinopsida; order Cupressales; family Taxaceae; genus Torreya; species Torreya grandis. Next base: position 58,860 of record JARHVA010006177.1, on the reverse strand, counting down.
ATATTTTTAAAATCCATTGTCTCCCCATCATCACAACAAATACCCCATTTGGAGAGGTTGTTTATGGATAAAGAATCCACTATTAGCAACATTGCCTCATTGACATCTCCTACACCCTCATCAGAGTTGCCATTGTAGTCAATACAAATATTATTAGCATTAGGATCATGTTCAATACCAATATCCAAATCAAATTCCTCTTCATAAACATCATCCATCATAGATATTTTATCCCATGATGACATCTACCTATTAGAGAGTACCTCAAATTCAAATTCCATCCAATCATCATAAAAAATCATCAAGATGGATATGAATCAACTTTAGATGTTAATTCTAGTGATCCTTTTGATATTCTTGAGGACACTTTCTCTGATGTTGAGTTTGGGTGTCCTAGTAGCTTTTATGAGGACTATGCTTCCCATCATCCCCTTAATTCACCCCTTTCACCACACATTCTTGATCATCTACCTCCTATTAACGATTCCTCCACACCACTCCTCAGATGGTATAAACAAGGACACACATTGTTGGATTACCCTCAACATGTAATCTCATGTGTTGAATAGAAAAGGATCCAAGCCAGTAATCAATTAATCAAGCCAAATAATCAAGTCATCTATGACCCAAAAATAATCAATCAAAGTCAATAAAAGTTTTTTAATTGGCCATGTCAAAAAGAATCATCCCCTAGTAAAAACATCCTTGAGGTTCTTGGGGACCATTAAATTCAAAATCATCATCATATATTGAGTCAAAAATAAAATTGTTCTAGTGAAGCCCAAATTCAAGCACCAAGGGATAATAAAAAACCAAGTCAAATATCAGAAAGTCAAAAATCTTTCAAAATTAATAATAATATGGCTAACAATCCTCTTAATATTTGGATAAAATAACAAATAAGTCAAAAAATCTTGGATCCCTTAACCTCATTTAGTATACAAAACAAAACAAAAATGTCCCCTCCACCATATCTAACAGTGTATGTATCTATTGAACCCCATTTTCACTCCCCTTCTAGTGACAGTATCCATCATAACCATATCTCTCATTCACATTCAATACCCCACCATCAAAATCAATACATAAGCCCATATATACCATACCTCAAATCCCTAAGCAACATCATTTCTTTTAGGTGTTACAAAGACCCCTGGTTGAGATGTCTAGAGGATGTTAAATCAAGAGTCAATTAAGATCACTATAGCATCAATACATCCAATAATGACAACATGGTCCTAGCATCACATCTCTTCAGAATGGGCCTTGACTATAGATCATAAAAATATAAACATTCTTACATCTCACACCCATATCCAATAAATTGAGATGCCAAAAAACTAAAAATGGTCCAATGGTGAAAATTAGACTTCTAGCACCTTGGGCAAGTACCATGATGAAAACCATTTTCTAGTGTCATGGTAAAATAATCTATTATCCACATTGTACCTCACCACTTGGGGGAAAAATTTACTCCATACCTATAGTCACATCCTCAAGTTCCTTATAACCCTTGTCTGTATTACTTATCTATCCCATCCCCTTGTCTATTGTTCCTACTTATCATATCCCTTGTCAACCTTATCTACATCACCCTCCAAACATCTTTGTGTATCTTATCCATCTATTGTCCTAAACATCCTTATCCATCATGTTTTACATCCTCTTATTATGTACATTATTTCTTCCAGTCTTAACCTATGTAAGGGAATGTAATATGTCTTGGGAAATTTTTTAGATTCATCTTGGCATATCCTCCACTTGACACTCGAGAAACTAGACATTTGGTTCCCTCATGGTGTGTTTGTTTTCAATACCTAGTCCATTCTTCCTCATCCATCAACTTATTTGAGCATTATCTAAGTCTATTTATCATTCCATCCATCCTCATCCTATTTTCTAAGCTTGGTATTCCCTTTTCTATTAACCCCATTTGTATAGTGTACATACATATTCTCAAAAGACCTAAAAATTGAAATATTCTAAAACACCCCTAAAAATTATAAAATCCATAAAATCCAAAGCATCTAAGTTTTCTTTTATTTTATCATATTCTTATATGTCTTAAGTATCCTAGTCACCTTATCCTATTTCTTAAGTTGTCCATGTCATCATGTCTTATCTTTTGTCTTAGTCATCTTATCATCTTGCCTTATCTTAAGTCCTAATAGTCTTATAATTTTTCATCTTGTCTTATCTCAACATCCTAGTCATCTTTTCTTATGTCTTCTACATCCTTATCCTAAATTATCATAGTCCCTAGCCTACTCCAAGTCTATACCTTGTCCAAGTTCCTATCTTTAATCTGAATTCACATCATGATCATCATGACTAACATAGTCCAACTCACCACCTAATTGATCATCCCCTTAACTCCCATCAAGATAACATACAAGACACTAATCACAATGCATCTCTATGTAGATACTAGTATGTTACTTATATATTCTATGTTGTTTGACTTGTTTGTATGTCTCTTATCATGTATATATATGATTGTTTTATATTTCATGTATTTGTATATGTTTCTTTTTAGTCTTGCATCATGTATATTTTTGTCTATTGGTAAATGAAAAAGGATGTTATGATGTCACCAAAAGTTATAATGATGCTTTTAGTTTCCCTAGATGATGCAAATTTTTCTATTTGCCCCTTTTATAATCATGCACTTTGGTATAATGTCCTCTTGGTCATAATTATATCATGGGGCATACTACCTAGTGTTATATTTACATCAGATTATTTAGACTATGATGAGACCTTATTATAGCAATGATTTCTTGATAATAGACTCACTCATCATTCCTCTTATCCTCTATCACCTATCATAACATCTAACATCCCATATCCAATCATTTATCCTACTCCTTTATTTATAATTTGATCATCTAATTCCACTCATCTAGTATCGAATCATTTCTCTAATTCTTTTATAATCACGTCTTTATCCTCTAGTCAATAATTTATCATGTCTCTAGTCATCAACATCTAACATCTCATCTCCCATCATTTTTCCTAGTCCTCTATCTTCATGTCTAACATCTAAGTCACACCATTTTTATAACAACTAATATGTCTAACAATCCTCATCATCCTAATATTATAATACATCATCATCATCCTCTAATCTAGTATGAATTGCATTGGCTTTAGGTCTTTTCAAACTATGTAGGTAGCACTCAGTCACATGGTGTGCCTGAGGTCAGCTTGGCTACGTTCACCTCTCTCCCCATCATTCATCATCACATCTATCTTGTCCTTAATCATCCCCAAGTCTTGCATCAGTCAAATCCTTGAGCTATAATATCTATCATTAATCAATTAGGAAATTTATCAATCATCATCCCCACCATCATCTCCCTAATCATTTTGTCAATTTCTTGTACCTATCAATTAGGCCTGACAAATCACAACATCCATAGTTTCTTCCATCTATCATCTATTATCATTGACTGGTCAATTCACCATTTAAATTTTATGGATTCCTCTTTTAATTATGTAGAACCAAGACCATAATTTTATTATCAATCCCTTGCATGTGTCCTTGATAGAGGCATCATTGTTATTAATCATAATATGGATAATTGATATGATGCAATGCAGTCCAATTCTTTCACTTCATCCTTGGTCACCTAGTCATATCATTTCTTCTCTCTCATCTCCTTCATCATATCACTCAACTTTAGCTTTGAGCTACATCGGTTGGTAATCTTATCAATTCATTGTCTTATTTTGGCATGATGCTCTCCCATGCATGTGTCCTTGTTGGGATATGTCTATAGATCATGGACTTCTCTATTTATCATATTAGTCCATAACTCTCCCTAACATGTATCCTTTCCTGGGATATGTCTAAAGCTTGTGAATTTTTCTCTTATCATCATCATTATATGGTTGATTCCTCCTTGGGATGTGTTGACAACTGTGACATAGTCATTTCTTCTCCTTTTGCATACGTCTTTGGTAAGGTCATCATCACTTTATATCTCACTACTCATGTCAAGTTCATTTTCTTTATCATCAGTCCCATATCTAGCATCCCAACTCCTTATCTCTTCAGACATCCCACCCCTCATTTTCTCTTTTGAGTGGTCATCTACCTATTTCCTCCCCGTATGTGCCCTCAAGGGGGCATCATGTCCACTAACATCATTTACTAACATTCAACATTCAACCATAAGTGTCTTTCTTTTTTGAAAGACCATTACTCCTACTTTTTAATTCTGATTAGTAATTCATTAATTAATTCCTTTCATTATTATTTCATCTAGCATTGCCTCCCCTGCACCCCCCCCCCCCCCCCCCCCCCGCTCGCCCCCAATTCAATAATCTAATCCTCTTCATATATCTATACTAACACTCATATTTCCCATCTAATATTAATTTCATTGGTATTTCTTATTAACTTTTCATTTATCACCCAAATCCCTCTTATGTCCACTTATGAATTTTAAATTCACAAAATCACACATATTCCTAAGCTGCTCTACAAGTCTACCCACTAGCCATGACATCATCACTTTATTAACCTAGTCCAATCTTCCCCTAATCATCATTAGATTCCCTAATGGAATTTAGAATCCTCCACCACCCTTCTCCTTTTCTAGATAATTTTCTCTCTAGATAATTCTAAGAAATTTTAAATTCCTTAGAATTCCCTCCTTTTTTTCTATAATCTTCTTCTTTAGAGGCTTCCAATGAATTTTTAATTCATTGGAAAATCTCCCTCTATAGCCTATTTAAATAAATGACTTCCTCCATTCCAAATAATGAGGAAATCCATGCTAATGCAATCTATTAATCATATCATCTTAGTATTGAATCAAACTAATCCATGAAACCCAAGTTATTGATCAAGCTAATATCATGCTAAAAATATGAGTCTAATTATAAGCAATTCATTATCCATATCACTTAGTCCTTTTCTTGTTTCAATATTGATTTAGAGCACTTAACTTTTAGTATGTAATACTGGTATGAATGTTTCATTTGTCTTTGCATTGTTATCCTAATTAACTCTATATTTTACTTATAGATTGATAATTTAAATATTTTTTATATAATTTATATATCATAATCTAATTGCTCAAATTTATTATCTCACACAAATTAATAGAAAAAATTGATAACAATGATTCCCTAATTTTACCCATGATTTTTTTACCCTAATATAAAAAATACATATTACGTTCAACTTAATATATTTCATTCTACTTAACATATAACTTTATTTCATTCAAATTGAAATAGAGAAATAAAGTTAAGATAATGTTTCCCTTAAAGATATTTTTAAGTCAACTACTTAAACGGCACCTTTAATTTAACTAATTAAAAGGCACCTATTAGTCTTACAATATTAAGGAGCCTTTGGCATGGCTTTTCTAATGTTTCCCTAGTGTCACTGACATTAAGGTGATTTAAACATGTTTTTACATTGATATTGATTTTCAAAATTTGATTTAAAAATATGGTAACATTAAGCTATCTTAAGGTCGACACTAAAAACAATTTTAATTGGTCAAAATACTCTTTTATATATATATAAAACTTAAAAGAGGTTTTTTTTTCTATAAAAAATTAAATTTGAAAATATCTTTTACTTTTTATTATGTCAATAATTTGAAAACATTTTTAAAAAAAGAAACAAAGGAAAGGAAGAAGGGCACAAAATTATTTCTCTAATATTATGTTGAAATTTGATAAAAAAATTTGAGTTTCATTAAAATCAACTTAGCCAAAAACTATGATCCACTCATATATTTACAAATAAAAAATTGACAACAAAAAAAACCACAAACTAACTACAATACTAATATTATATTAATTAAATAACATAAATATAATAAAATAAAAAAACCTTTAATATATATAAATATATGTTTTAAAAAAATTAAATTAAATATATTTAAATTGAATGTGAAAAAGATTTGTTCTCATTAACAAATTAAAAATAATTTAAAAGAAAAAAAAAAATACATAATATTTTCTCTAATACCATATTTAAATTTAACAAATACCAATGAAATTCACCTAGACTAAATAACAAACAAACCAAAACCTATTTTTAACTCAACATACTCTCTTATAAAGAAAGTGTTTGCAAAGAAGAAAACTATATATTGACTACATTATTAAAATTTAATTAATGAAATGAACTAACATAAATATAGTTTATTGTACCTTTAGATTTTAGATTAATAATAAAAGGAAATAACTATTCATCTTATAAATTATTATATTAAAAAAATTAATATACTAGAATAAATTTAGAATAATTTCAAAGATTTTATAAATTTATAAAATAATTTTGTAAAAGAAAATAAATAAATTTTTTAAAGTTATAATTTAGAGAATAAATAAATACTTAAGGAATAATATATATACAAGATAAGTCATAATATATAAATTAATTAATTATAAGTAAAATAATAGAAGGCATGTATTTACAAAGATGTATGAAAAAGATTGAATGAGAATTTAGAATAACTCTCTTTTAACATAAGTTGTAAATATTTTAATGAATTATCAACTTATAATATTAGAGATTAATTTTAGTGGGATATGTTTTAGTTATTTTCTTAGGCTTCTCACTCTTTAGTTGTATATGTTTTAGTCATCTACCTAAATTATCTCAACAAGTAGTCATTTATTTAAATGACATTTTTCACTTATATATTTTTTAGTACAGGGAGGAATGGTGAATGTAATTCACTACTTTAGGGTTCTATTTTCTAGCTTATTTCACTATTAGCAAAGCTTTTAGTGAATGTAGTGTGTAACAAATCATCCTCATATAACTATTATTAAGAGTATGAGATTAATCTAATAATAACCTAATCATATATTTTCAATGTTAAATTGAAGGCTTTCATGAGAAATTTTAATTAGATATTAATTTTAGTGAGATTTTTTTTACTCATGTATGTTTTAGTCATTTACCCAAATGACCTTTATAAGTATCCATTTACCTAAATGATAGATTTCACTCATGTATTTTTGGTAATAATCACAAGGTAAGGGGACCCACTTTGACACATATACACTGTAAACATTTGTAAGTAGGGGAGGAATGGTGAATTTAATTTACCACTTTGGATTCTCATCTTATAACCTCTTTCCCCATTGGTAAAGCTTTTGGTGAGTGTAGTGCCTACTAAAATATTAAAAAAACTTTTAAAAAATGTATTAAATCTAAGTGTAAAATGTATAGGTCTTACCTTTACACCAGTAAACAATGCACACTGGTATAGTATTCAAATTCTTTCATTATATTGTCACCTCCCTTAAATTATCATTTATGTCAGAATTATAAGGGGTGTGTAGGCATTCTAGCCCAAACCAAAACATAACCAACTTTTGCAATGTGACTACTATGTTTTCTCACTAAGAAAGATAAAGAATTTCAACCACTTTTATATTTCTAGTAGAGATGTATGATACTAAGGACCTATTTAACCTAAAATTTAGATAAGGGGATATCTATGGTTAAAAGGATATTAGATTAACTTTCACACAAGTATGGTAAACTAACCTAATGAATAGGCCAATTAATAGAAACTCAGATAAATAATATTCTAAAGTTATACCATTAAGATTGCTAAAACTAATAAAGTACAATTATTGATAGATATTGCAATGAATAGGGAATAATGATACTTAGTTTATTATGCTCATGCAAGTATGATCTAGAATATGATAGAAGTGGAATATAATATGATCTTAGAATAGTCATTATATTCTAAGAATATTATTTATGTGGCATCAAACCCTTGTGTTGAATCTGGGTAGTTGCATCGATGTAGGTGTCTAACTTTAGTCAGGTATCTTATATGAATTATTGACTAGATATGTATGTGACCAAATGAATCCTTTTGATTTTTATATCACCTTTATTCTTATGTATCATATCATGTGCACATGTTGTCACTCTTTGTCAAATATTCAAACCCTAGATTCCTCACCTTTAGAATGACTTCAAGGAAAATGGGTTAGTGGGATCATAATATCAAGTTACCCCAAGGACCCCTTTGTTAATGAGTGATACTTACATATAAAATACTATGAAGAGGGACTCATACTTATGTATTTCTACCCTATGTGTTGTCTTGTGTGTTCACAAGGATGTAATATGTGATAAGCAAAGACATGTATTGACCTAGCTTGTAACTTGGAAAATATGGCTCATGAACTACTCTTTGACTACTTTATAATTGTAGGAATCCTACTTCTATAACTAAGGATGAATAGGGTAGGTTTGCTCACTTAAATGCTTGATTGAATATTTCTTGGTAAGTTTCCTTATGAGTTTTTGATATTCCTAGGTGAGGGATAAACGAGAGTTGATCTTATATATACCAAATATATTTTAGAAACATCTCACATTAAATTAATTAGTATGACCTTTAGGATAAATTTCATTTACAAATTGCATGAATCTTGTTCACTGTATACTTTGTATGAAAACTATACACTTGCATTGACGTAGGTGTATGTTTGGGATGCAAGTGTCAATGAAGCTAGAAAATAGGTACATATCCAAAATTGGTAGTGAAGGATAATGATCAAGTTTAGAGATTTTTTAAAAATATATAAGGCCTGGTCATTAGGATAACAGTGGTCAGACTAAAAGATAAGTAATTTAGGCACAAAAAGATAGTGAATGTGAGCCTTTCAACAAGAAGTAGGTATATAACTAAAAAGTGTAGTGGTGATAGATATTTTCTAAGTGTATATGATTTAATGATACATAAATTATATTTTAGTGTCTACATTTACCCCCACCTTTTAATCTAGTAATTGAGTTGTTATTTAAAAGGAAATAAATGCATCCCTTTGTGTATATAACACACATTATTTTTACGTGAGCCTAACTTGAGTATTTTGTTAATGGCTGACCTGAAACCAAGATGATGTTACAATATATAATCAATGTATATAATTTAAAATTAAAAGAAATTAAAATTCTTGAAATTATAAAGAACAAGGTTAGGAGTACACATATAGTGTGTTGATGTAAACATCTTGACTTTTGGTAATTTGATTTAAAAGGATGCATCATTATGAAGCATTGATGTTGAGATTAGAAAAATTATTAACCTACAAGTACACACACACACATAGAGATTGGAAACACACACCCCCAACCTTATTGTAAAGGTCAGTTACAACACGTCTATTGAGTTTATTTTATGTCAATCTTGCAACCCAAATATGTGCATTATTTGATGAGTGTAAGAGATTTAATTGGACCAAATCACAATATATATAGTGATAATTGATTATTTAATAAAATCCAATCTATGAGTCTGGTAAAGTGATGTAGGGTTTATAATGAACCTTGAACTTCTTACTAGATCTCCTTCTCACTAGGCTTATTTATTCTTATTATTGTATTATAATAGACTAATATGACTTTGGAATATTTAAATATATATTAAAAAATTAATTTATATGATAAATCAACTCATCACATCCATTCATATCTTTAGGCATACTTACAAATGAAAACAATGCAAAACAGAGTTTTGCAGGCATAAAATATTAGGCATGCAGATTATAATTTTGATGTAACTTAATTTAAATAGGTTAAAATAATATAAAATCACTTGAAACACACTTAAAAAATACTAACACACATTCTCATCAAGTTTCATCAAATTTGGCTTGTGGTTTTTGAGATATGGAGGTCTTAATATTGTAAATAGGGGCGTTTTGGCCTTATCTTTAGGTCTACAGTCTGAGTTTTGTAAATATATTGAACTAAACATGTTATAAAAATTAAAAAATAAATAAATTACTTTATATAAATCAACACACACCTCTCTTAAAAAATTCATGGGATCCAAATCAATACTTTGGGAGATATAATGGTTTTTCCCTACTTAAACCCACATTTAAAAGTTGATTAAGGACAACAGCTCTGATATTTTTGGATATCTAATTTTTTAGGTCTCCAATAACTTTTAAACCAATTATAAAACTTTATTTACAGGTTGATACATATTTTTACAAAGTTTTATAAATTTTTAAGGGTTCATTTTGAAGATATAGGGATTTTAGTCTTGAAAACCCTAATAGGCATATATATAGGCCAAAAGCACTAAATAAAGAATAAATTGAGTTTTAGGACTTGTTTTTTGGATTATTTAAATTTAATGATGTTTGAACCACATTTATACTACTATTTTAATCAATCATTCACCTTGAACAATCCTAAATCATGATGAAAAATTTTGACTAAAATTGTACTTTTCTTGACTGCATAATTTTGTAGTTGCTCTTGAAACCTGTAGAATTAATGAATATTATTTTACAAGAAATAATATTATTTAAAAATAATAATATAACTCACAATAATTTTATGATTTAATTTTCAAGAATAAACTCAATTGAAATATGATTTCATCATTTGTTAAATAAATTTGTTGCATAGTCTTGTACAATCTTGTATATACAACTCCAGACTATCACCAACCGTCAAAAACCATCACCTAAGATTTTATAATCTCTATTTAATAATTTATTACACTTCTTATTGTATTTTTCAAGCTCTATCATGTGTAACTAAATGCCTATCTTGGTTTATTTTTGCTTCACACAACAAATATCTCTCAATAGCTCCTCATTTATCTTAGAACATGCTTAATTAGGCATTTAACCTATGTTGGATCTAATTTAATTGGGTTTATAATAGTTTTATAATTAGTTAGGGATTTTAAATATAATTATGATATTTGATTAAACCCTAAATATCTCTTACCATATGATCAAGACTCTTACCACTCACTAAGACATTCAAAACTATTAAAAACAATTCAAATTTTTAAATTTCTTATTTTTAGCAGGAAAACCAAAAATACTTATAAAAGACCTAAAAATGACCAATGAATCCTATATAAGTCTCCTTATGGACCTCAAAATATATATTAAACCTTATAAGACCAAAAAAAAAACATTTTGACTATTTACAAACATGCACCTACATCATTAAGTTATATGATTTAATCAAGTCTAACTTACAATCTTTATAAGATTGAGTGACTCAATCAACTCAACCTTCTGAAGGTGAACTAACTAATTTATTATATTGGATCTATAACGATCCATAACTATCCATCATGGGTATAATAATAGTTCATAATATTATTTTTAATGTAAAAATTGATTTGATTTTCCAATTTTAGGTGCCCTTTGCATGGCATATGCACCTCATATATGTCTCAAGCTAAAATCTAGGTATAATAACAATATCAATGTATAGAATGTTTTCAAAAATGTGTATCTACATCATATAGCTATAAAATATGGTGAATTTAAAATAGGTGTAAGTGTGGAGGACATATTTATATTGACATGCCCCCACTCAATCTGGTGTCAAATGTGGAGAACACGTTTCCATAACAAGGCCCCACTATAATCTGGAGAATTTAAGAATTGGTATCAAATCTCTAGAACATGTTTACATAGCATGCCCTCACTATAATCATAATAATATGAGAGCTGGTGTCAACATAGAGAACATATTTCCTAACATGCCCCCACTATAATCTATAAATGTTGAGAACTAAATAAGTGTGGAGGTCATGCCTTTTTGACATGCTCCCACTATAATATGAAACTTTGAAAATGTGGAAGTCATGACTCTATGACATGTCTCAACTGATATTCCACCCCACCCCCATTTTGAGGTGAGGATAAGTATAATTTGGTAGTCACCTTACCTTAAAAGGATAATATAATTGTATAAGTTTTGTATGGATCATGTAACATATAGGGATAACATGGATCGGTAGATATAGCAATGAGATAAGCAGTATGTGATCACAACAAGTCCCAAGAAGCATGATATATATAATGGAAACATATAGAGATTAACAATACAAGCTCAACAAGCAATTAATCACACATACATAGTACTCAAAAGTAAATCAAAAGGAAATGGTCTAGGTAGACCTCATACAAGAGGCATGTTTAAATGTCAGACAATCAAGGGGATATGACTTAGTCAAATGTCCATAAAATATTGAATGGAATATTCAAATGTCCACATAAAATAAATAATGACATATTCAAATGTCAAAATAGATAAGCAAAGGCATGGGGGCCACAATCAATGGAGCATATTCAAATGCTTGAACAAACTATACAATGTAAGATAATAGCAAGCAAAGAACACACTCAAATAAGTGCATAAAATATAAAATAAAGAATATATGCAATCAACATGAACCTAAAATATTAATTCCTAAACATATGTGTTTATATAATTTTATGTGCATAACATATAAAGTACACTATGAAAGGTATAATCATGGATAGAGGCATGTATAAGTGTATATAACTCAAACATGATAATGGAAAGTTATCATAGAATAATGTAACTTGGGTGTATCATGATCAAATAATTATATTCCCCCAACATACTTAGGATGTGAGTAGAGGGAAATATCAAAATATGTATGTGTATATATTAGGTACCTAGGTATGTCTTTCTCACACTCAAATGAAGTGTGAAACACATGTTTATATAGGAAATAATGATATTCTATCTACTAACATGGAGAAAATAACATATGTATAAGAAATAGTACAACTAGGAACATATTGAAACTTTTTGGTATTTTTTAATTATTTGAATGTTTTATATTTTTTGAACATTTGATTTTTTTTTTTGGAAAATGAAAATTCTATCAAATTATCTCATCAAAGGAGTGTTCATTTGGAAGTTATTTGAACATTGGGTATGGTATATCAAACTAGTGGTATTATTGAGGAGCATGTGTAGGTATAATACCTAGCATTATAGGCTATGTAATGCTTTATGTATGTGTGATAGGACTATGTGGTCTTGAAGATATGATATAAGGAGCAGGGGTTTATGGAACCCATTGTTTCATGATCTATAGTTTATTTTAAGTATCAATAATATGAACATGTTTAAATGATTTGGATAACTTAGTATGATGTGTAGTGTTATATGAGGATTCTATGGAATCTACTGTGTATCTCTGATATAATGGTCTCTCAAGTGTGGGCCAACCTAAGAAAGGGGATTGCATATTGTTTACCCTTTAACAAAAGATTAACCTTATCAAGTTTTATAATTAATTTTCTTAGATAAACATCTCTTTTTCAATTGGATGTTCATATGGAATTTTTAAAAATATGATTACATGTTAGTATGAACGTATTTAATACACCCATGCAATGTTGAAGGTACTACACAAAGTTTATGTGTATTATTTTAAATACTTTACTTTTTTTCATTCAATATGTTTGTATTTAACCCTAAAATATATTGAGGAATCCTAACTTAGTTTTAATAGGGTTAAGATTATATAAATGATAATACACAAACATGATAATCAAATCTAAAGTAGGCCAATTAGATTTTAAACTCAGATATGAACATACACTAATTTTTTTATGCTAAGAATAGTCTAAATATAGAATTTACATCTAATTTATACATGGAAATGACAAATAAGTAATATACTTACTTGGTTTTAATGATAACATAGTGTTAGATCTAGAATAAGTAGAAATCAAGCTAGAAGGAGATTATGGAGAAGTTGTCAGATTCTATATTTGATTCTTCTGGATCTCTTGACACTAATGTTATCTTGGGACGGTTGTGTCAACACCATTGTCTATGTTTGATATAAGTGTCTTTTACATAGTACCTGTTGTAAAATGATGCAACCACCTAGATGTTTTTGGGTTTTTTTCCACTTTTGCTCTAGTGCATTTAGATCTAGGTCATGGACTATCACTCATGAATTTTCAAAACCCTAGTTTTTAATATTTTATTCCAAGATGACCCCAAAGGACACTCTATTAGTGAGCATTACCTACATAGAAAATACTCTGAAGATGGCCTTAGACTGATGTAGTTATGCCCTATGTGTTGGCTTGTGTGTGAATCATAAAATATGTGCAAATCAAGTACAATAGTGACCTAGCTTGTGACTTGTCAAATTGGGCTTTTGGGATGCTCCTTTAGTAATTTGAACCTATATATGTGATGTTATTATAAATTATATGGAAATATGTAAACTTTGTTAAATTAAATGCTTGATAGAGTGTTTTTCATAAGTTGGCTTGATCTCTCTTGGACTTTTTTAAGTGAGAAATGAATGATGGTTGATATTGTATTTATATTAATCCCTTATGGGGAAATAAATCATATTAAATTACTTAGGCTGACCATTAGGATACATTTCATTTGAAAATTATATGACTTTAAGGTGTTGGATAGTTACATTGGGTCAAGACACTAACATAGATGCTAGTGTCTATCCTAGAAATTAGTGTCCAGGAAGCAAGAAAGTAGGTACATGCTCATAAATTGTAGAGGTGGAAGATAAGTATATTTTTAGCATTCTAGGAAACATAAAAGTCCTAGGTCATCAACATAAGATTGGTTTGACTAAGAGATATAGGCCAAGGGGCATAATATAAGAGTAAATATGAGACTTAAAGAAGTGGGAAAGGTCTAGAACTAAAAGGAACAACCAAGTTCTAAGTTTTCCAAACGTACAAGACTGAGATATTATATAATCCATAAATATCATCTATAGTTTAAAATATGATATTTGCATATGTGGTAAAGTATTGATAATTTTTCATTTGTTTTGATGTAGTGATAACTTAGGCAATCACTATACACAATGAAATCTAGATGGGAATAAAAATGCTCAACTATAATGATCATGTGGTAATTGGGTTTATGATTTTGGTTCTAACACTATATTTGATGTATCTATAGGAGTATCAAGTGTATCTATCTAATATATAATTTTGTGTACTATTTTTAGTACCTAAATCTAATATATAGATATACAAGTAGGCTCTATTAGCTTTGGCTTAATTCCCCCTCCACATGTCCCTCTAGCGATATCTCAATCAACTAATGGTTGCTTCGTATGATTAGTGTGGGAGATATTGGTCATTATAGAGTGTAAACTAGGAGAATGAATTCTTTAAGTAATTGACTTATATGAATGCTGAAGGACCATAAATTTCTAAAAAGGAGCATAATGGGATGTATTGACCCTCTTAAAATGACTTCTAGAATAAGTTGGGAAAGAGACCTTGTTGTCTCTTTCTTAAATTGAATAACTCCTCTATCTACAATTTGTTTAGTATTTTTCTTTAGAGTAAAATAATCATTGTTTCAATGCCCATTAAATACCATGGTAAGTGGAAAAGGGTTGTATTTTCACCTTTTCAAATCTATGTGTTGGATGGTAGTAATTTAAAGGAAGATTAATCAACCATTTATTCCATAATGTATGCAATATGTCATTGTCTATCTCTTATCCAATCAAACTGAATTAGTTTCCTCTTAGTAGAGGTATTTTTTATGTGAATTCATTTCCTCTATCTAAAACTTTTATTGTTTATTCCTTAGTACGCATTGCTAATTTAAAATAAGGTATTTTATGTGACTCATGACCCTTATTATTTTTTTGTGTTGTGTGGTAGGAATTGTTTGTACCATGTTTGCTTTAAGGTGAAGAAACATATGATTCATTATTGACATTTGTTAGGGCATATGCATATTTATGCACGTCTTAATATAAAGTATCAAAATAAGTAAAGGGATTATGTAATGTTAATTCTCTAAGTTGAAAAATAATACCCCTACTAAATATTAATTATACTTCTGAATCTGATATGGTATAGTTTAAGGAATATAAAATATCTTTGAACCAAATAGCATAGTCTTGAATAGGTTCATCCTCATTTTAAGTTAACTTTATAAAATGTTCCAATGGTAGCTTGGGTAGTTTGTGTTTATGAAAAATCAATAAAAATACATCGTCTATTTTTTTGAATATTGATATAGACCCATTAGGGAGGCTATAAAACCAAGTAAGAGATTTCTTAGTTAATCTCCTATAGAAAACATTTAATAATAAGCATTTATATTTTTCCCAATGGTCAAAGGAGTGTATATATTATTTCAAATGATTTGCAAGATCTCTTTTTCCATACAATGTAGAAAATAAAGGCATGATAAAATCATAAGGATAATGATATTCAAATACATTTCGAGTAAGGGTTTGGTCCAACAAAATATTATCATTAAATTTAGCCTCATGGGAATAAATTTACAATTTGAAAGGAAAAATTTGTTGTTGAAGATATCCTATGGTAGTCACCATAGATATCATATCACTAGGAGGGATTGGTAAAGAGGTGGAATAGGAGTTTATCATTTCCATACATAGGAATAATAGGGTATTTACCACTATCCTTGCATTATAAGATAGGATCATCATGTGGTTTGGAAACATTAGGTCAAAGAACATCCATTTTACATGATAGTTCAAGAGTGGTCATTATATCATTTGGA